>RPOG01000038.1:0-724343 GCA_008086565.1 Thalassoma bifasciatum
TTAATACTTGTATGTTTTAAGTTAAGAAATGCATACTCCAAAATAATTATACAATACTAACATACTCTGCATGTTCATTGCTAATCAGGGAAAAAGCCCCATGTCACCATTTATCAAATCGCAAATCGCAATCGCAAATCGCAATAATGTTCACCATAATCGCAATCGCAAAATTTTCCCATATCGTGCAGCCCTAGTACAAAGTTAACTCCAACCTTTAAGCTGCTAAACTGCCCAATTGTGCTGTCTTTGAAACAATTTACAGTTGGGTTTTAGAAATAGTGTCATAGTGATGCCCTGTTTTTGTTTTGGTTTCGTGTTTTGGAAGAAGCATCAGAGTAAGCGTTATACAAGCAAAAGACGATCTTTGACGTTTTCTGCTGACTCCGTCATTCATTTAGAGACTGCAGAAAGATAAACAGACTTGACCAGTGACCACAAGCTCTGAGTAAAGTACAGAAAAGCAAGCCCTGCCTTTCATTAGTAGTTTTGGGTCCTTGTTAGCTAGCTGTTAGCTGCACACTAGAGCATGTGATGTGAGGATTGCCTTGGGTATCCGTAGCTGACAGCAGCAGCCTTCCTGATTACTCAATACCTTGTAATAATGCCAATATTGCCCTGATACCAATACATGGTATAAATACACACTCCATTCCTAATTTTAATCCTTACCACAATGGGGCTGTCGTATGTGAGCTGAGAAATGAATTGTGCCCGATTTGTACAGTTTTAAAATCTTTTGTCATACACTTTGGTTGGTCCATTAATTGACATTTTGACTTTAGTTTAGTAAACCAGATGCTTTGGAAATCCCAAGTGAACACTGGAAAAACTGCAGTTTTGTTTTTTGGCTCACCCATCGGCTTCATTTTTCAATCCTGGAGGAAATTGGTAAGATAGTCCCCTCCTGCTTGATATTTCTTCTATTTTCCTCATAAGTCTTTGAATTTTTTGTCTGAACTCCTGAACTTGCTTCAGCAGGTATGTGAAATTTAGTTTGTTCAAGCTCCCTAAGCCATGAGATCAGGGACTTGGGTGGAAAAACGGAGTGCATGAGAGTCAATGATTGTGCACATGCTCTTCAACAGATAAAGAGTCTGAAAATTACAGCTGAGACTCCATTAGGACAGATTATGCCACCAAAGGCCGGAAGAATGTCATCAAGTAGCGGCAGAGGAAAGCTGTGTTACAGCCCCTGTGAAAACTGTGAACACTGACAGACATACATTTTAGCTTCTTCTAAGTGAAGTGCAAACAGAGGAATTCACATGCACAGTAATAATGATGGATGGGTCTGTGTGCTGTTTTGCACTTCAGGTATCAGCAGAGGAATAACAATCAGTGATTGCTTCCTTGTGGGATGACGTCTCTCAGCAGAGTCGCTCACGTCAGAGAGCTGCGGGCTGAGGTGCACGCACTCGCTGTGTGTTGGCAAACTGAGGTGATGTTTTGGACGAGGGCTTGAATAAACATAGCCTCTGCTGTTGCTGTGAAAAGACTCACTTACTCCCACCAGGAGAATCACAATGTGGCTTTAACTCTTTCATAGGACTCGGAAGTGTGAAGATCAGCGGGGATTTAAAATGTAAATCCCTTTTTTCATCTGGACCGGCTGCTTTTGTTCTCATTTACTTTTCAACAATCTGTGACATTTTTCTCCTGAAGCTTTGTAAAATTCTGTGCCTGTTTACAACAAAATGACTTACTGGATGCTTTTCTTTAACACCCTGAGATAATTGAGCCGATGAGGAAGACTGGGTATTGACGTCAGCCTGTGTGTGCTCTGTTATGATACATGTGTGACTGTGAAAATAAACTTGTTAACTCAACCCTTGGTGCTGAGACAGTTTATGATTAGAAACACTGATGCCTCTGAAACGAAACAGTATGCTTTGTTTTTGCGGTGAGTATTTATGTATGACATAGTGTCTACAGACAACAGAGCATTTCAGTTTGATTGAGCAATACCTCATGGGGCCATGGACAAGTCTTCTTGTGTTTCAGGCCACAACGCTGCTCTGCAGACTTCTGTATAAAGCCTGGAGGGCTGAACTTAATTGTTTATGTGCTCTCATTTTCCCCTCCTATACACAGCATCGGTTTATGTTTTTTTGGGGTAAATAATTCACTTTATGTTTACACTAAGTATTTTGAATAAATAAGCATGAATGCTGGTGAAATTGTATTGTTTTATTTAAATATGACTCATTTTATCCCTACAACCCCTAATGCGTTGTCCAGACTGTATCAGTGAATCTGTCTCTTGTCAGTAAAAATCATCAAACCTCGCCCATCTTACTATTAAAACAATGGTTTTATAACAGGATGATACATTCTTATAAAGGGGGCTTCGTAAAGTCGATGGAGGTAAAGTGGGATTTATTGAAGTTTGAACCTGCTGTTCGACAGATTTTTATTCTCGAAGACTGACTTAATAAGACAAAAGTGACTTGATACAGGTTCCTACAGTACGTAAGGGAAACAATAACTTGATAATGATCCTTGAGCTCTGTCCAATCAGCTCTGCTGTTTCAAGCTCCACTGCTCAAGGCCATTTGTGAGGCGCCCTTGTAGCCGGACAACCTCTCGTGTATTGTCCTTCAATGGCTTCCTCCAACCTCCTTGTGATTTGCAGACTATCTGAGTGGCAGTCTGGTTCTGTGCAGTGATTTGTCCCACGAGATGGGGCCCTGCCTCTGCCATTGCTACCGTCAGCAACTCTGCTACGACTATGCATGCATACAGGATACTGGCATTTGCTGAATTCAAGGTGGCATCTTTTCAATTAGAGCCCAATGAAATACCTTTTCAGCCCTTCGAGTGGCCTGGCGAACTACAGCCAAAGGAGGCCCCAGCGGTATAATGATGCCTGGCACAATAGTTCCACTGTTCTCCAACCCGTTCCCAGGAAACCGCACAACATGTGCCATTGTGCACTGTGCTTTGCTGGCCAACCACGTTGCCTTGCTATAGCCAGAGACACCGAGAGGCCTGGCTGTGCAGTGAAGCTCGCAGCAGCATGGTTGTTAGGTTCAGATGGCTGCTGGATGAAGAGCAAGGTTTATTCACCTCACACTTACTCGGTGTGTTAAAATAATATTGCACAAAGCTACATCTAAAAGGGCGGGCTGTGAAGCGGAAGCAGCCTGAGGGAACAGGGTCAGCTGAGTGGTTGCCAGGAATGGTAGTACAGAAAACCTTAAGCATTGTTGCTCTGTTGGTCCCCTCACAATAAAAGAGGAAACCAAGAGAAAAGTGACAAGCAGAAAAATGGAGGCACAAAGACGGCTAGAACTGGTTTGTAGCTGGTCCTAGCTGGTTCTTCTCCATTTATCTCAATGCTTGACTATTTGAATGTGTTTCTCTTCTGTGGCCCCCAATGTGCTCTCCATTAAAGTCCCCAGTGCTGTTTATGCTGAGGAGCAAAGGAGGTCATTCAGCGGCAGCCAGATTGAGCGCTTTAGACGGCGGCATCCAGGAGATACATGTCACTAGGGGCCTCCCTGGGCCCCACAATCCAGCTGGTGTGCCAATGCACAGCGCACTACGACAGGATACCCAGGAAACAGAGGGTGATGCAAAAGCCCAGTGTGTCACAGTCAACTTAAAGCTCTGTGTCCTCTGACTGTTGAGCTGTCGGCTGATGTGTCAATTATTCACAAGGTTTGCCAAAACATCCACCCAAGTGTTTTGAGTTTGTGAGTTTTATGCCGTGGTTACATCAGAGAATGTTGGTCAGTCTTGCACTTTGAGCTTTTCTTTTATCCAGACAAAAAAACACATTATGTTAAAAAAGAAATCAATTAATCATATAATTCCAAAAAGGAGCTCAGAGAGTTTCAAGTACTGCTTCATCTTGACATCTCTGTCGTCAACCCTTTTGCCAGAAAGTGTTTTGGAGTTTGGTCACGTCACTGTTGGACTTAAAGGAAGAGGCAGTCTCACTTGAGTGCCCTCAGGGCGACCTCCTTTATCTCCTACTGTCGGGGACACATTGCTTGTGCTATTGCACTTGTATGTGTATCCATTTTTTATTCAGTTTGACTTCTGAGTATTATTCAAGAAGCTGAGTAATACTGAGTAATTATCATTACAATGTATCTTGATCAATGATTGAGTGATGTAGATTTTTCTAAGGTTGACGACCGATACAGATTTTTTTTTCATCACCCTTGGCTGATGACCAATACAGGCTGCCAATTTTCTTGGGGCGATATTTTGGGCCGATGCTGCTTTTGCTCAATTTTAAAGTAAGTAAGATTAATTGAACTACATTTAATACCAAACCATATAGAAAAGTAAGGTGGAATATGTTGTAAACAGTAGGCAGTGAGCCAGTAGGGTCTTTGTTTGACTTTATGAAACACATAATTTGATCTAGTTTTGAAGTTGCATCACTCTGCAGTCTGCAAGCAGGGGAGGAGAAAGGAATGGTCTGCACATTCACTGTATGGTATCCTAGCAACAGAGTGCTGCCCATGGATGCCTGTCTGTAAATCATGCCTAAGAAAAATAAAATGGCAAACCCACCAGTGTATTATATTGAGCAGTGCTGATACAAGTGAAATATATTAGTTAATTCAAAATCTTGATCTCAGCTTTTAAGAGCTGGAGATGATAAGAATCACCACCAATGAATCTCACTTGTCCTGAAGGTGAAGTAATTGCTTGTTTTACTGCTGATGACTTCTAATTGAACTTTTCTTCTGATCCACAGATCCCAACGTTAAAACAGCTTCACTCTCTGGGAACTTCACAAACATTAATCCAGCTTTAAACATTTACACACCGCAACTGACTGATAATAACATTCTCGCCAAAACATCGGAGCAGATATGAGTGAAGATAAACCAGCAGAGAATGTGGAAAGCGCTCCAGCCGAGTCAGAGTCCAACGCCATTCCCAATGGAAAAGGCCACGAGCCTGGAGAGGAGATCACAGCGTCAGCGAAAACACCGCCGGCAGAGGATGCTGAAAAGTATGTATATGTCTGAGAAGTGTTTGAGATCAAAAAGGATTTGCTTGTTGAATGATCTCCTCCTCACAGATCTTGTTGCAACAGGAAAGAATCTTGCTTATTTTTGCATTGTCAAGAAATTATCACTAATAACTCCAAATATATCCATGCTTTAAGTTTATCCTATTTGACACATGAATCTGGCAGTATTGCTTTTGACATGAATTCCCAGTGCCCCTCAGGTTTCAAAACCTCTTTAAATGAAAAGAGAAAAATACCTGCAGGGCAAAATGCCACCAGGAAAGAAACACTTGAGATGACCTTTTTCATTCCTTGCAACAAGGGGAAAGCAAATCAGTGATAGACAGAGCGTGTCAGTTTGAGAGTCCCTTTCATTTGCACATACTATCAGCTGTAAGCCAGCTGACATTGTTCAAGCGAGTTGACATGAGTTTTTTATTCATCATCTTGACATGAGCTGTAGCATGTTTTTATGCATCAAAACATTTTATATGCTGTGTTAATGCAACTTCAAAGGAAATATGTGTCATGTGTGTCTTGCATGTGCCTGATGTTATGCAGAATTGTGCCCCTACTGACTGAACCAAGACCTTACCGTTTTTGTGTAAATGATACACTAGGTACATTGAATCTCACTTTACCATATCCTTAAATTTTCAGGTTGGGAAGCTCAAGTACTGTTGTGACACAAAGTTGCTGATAAATTTAGTGCCCCAAACAGGTGTAGAAATGACAGTGATTTGACAAATACACTTAACAGGCTACAACTTTGAACACAGCTGCATGAGACCATGACAGTATTTCCGCTCCCCATCCTAAGCAAGATGTGCTAGGTGCTATGTGGAGCTTATCCTGTGAGGTGTAGGAAGACGATGGACGGTATAAAAAGATTGATGGTATGACAGCACCTCAAAGTGAAGCCAAAATATTTTGGGGCTATCCCTCTGACCAGCTGCAGTGTAGTCAACCAAAGTGCTTCCTCTATGTTAATGTGTAGAAAACAAGAAATGCTGATTCTGCATACATCACACTTGTCCATATGTGGAGGGACTATGATCACAAAAGTATTGTATAAGATCAAATAGGCCAAAACTGGACAATATCATGTGTTAGCCCACGATTCAACTGTTACAAAAAGAAGAGGCTCCATGAGCAAATCTCTACTACACAGTTTCTGTCAGTTTTTGCCACGGGTAATATTTTAGCATCACTTTCGTACAGTGCAAGAAAACTGAGACACCGTGTTTATCTTTTTATATACAGTCAATAGGTCTTTATGAATCATGTCCGTGTCTTGTTATCAGGGCTTGCGGCCCACATATGTCCACTTCATTATTTAGCTGTAAACATTGTCTGTTTATTTATTGCCTGCTGATATTATCTTTATACATGCTCACTGACTGTGCTATTAGTGATGCTTGAAAAAGTGTGAGCTTGAATGCCTGATTATCATGTCACTGGATTTTAGTTTGAGCATGTTTGTCCTCTTTTTATGTAATAGATGGTTTAATTAAAATGTTCCTCTCCAGGGTTTCAATACTAATTTTAGATGCCTCCCTCAATGTACTATTTGCTTTATTATATTGTTACTGAGGGTGTTGTTTTTCCACTTTGTGCTCTCGTTGGGTGATGGATGGCATCCCTCTACAGTGCTTGTAGCGAAACTGTACCAAATAGTACCCAGAATGCTAGGTATGTATTAAAATGATCAGCTTTACAGTTTCAGAGTCGTGTCCTCTGATGTAATTGTGTTAACATATTTAAACAATATGAAATTCCATACTTCACGTACAACATAATTTCCTATCAATCTCTCTCTTAGTATTTTATTATTTTGCATTAGTCCACACAGAACTGAGAATACAGACGCGAACCTCCCTGAGAGCCAGGAATTCTTATCAGGAGTGGATGACAAGAAGACGCCACGCTTCACAGATGTAAGTTGACATGCTGCCAGTTCCTCTGAACACGGGGTGTTCATTCACTGCTTGCAAGTGTTGTCAGATGAAATAGTTTATTTTTCTTTTCTCTGTTTCACTTTATAGTTTGAAGGAAAAACCTCATTTGGAATGTCTGTCTTCAACCTGGGAAATGCAATTATGGGAAGTGGAATCCTAGGACTGGCTTATGCCATGGCCAACACAGGGGTCATCCTGTTCCTGTAAGTTATTCACATGAATTTGACACAGTAAATGTGCAGCTCTGCTACAACTGATTGGATGCAACAGATTGAATAAATCATGACACACGGACATTGTCTTATTTACTTGTGGTTGGGTATCTGCCTCACATTGAGGGTTCGGGAACGGATATTTCTATAAACCAACGCAATGTCACATTTCATTGCTATTTCTATTATCTTCATATTAATTTCAAAAATTTTATTTTTATGCAGATTTTTAAAATTAATTTCAAAGCACTGTTTTGTATTACATGGCCAAAGTGAATGATCACGTTCAAGATAGATATTACAAATCCTTGGTTACATCTGCCTACCAGAACCTGTCTAGGTGTGTTGTAAAGCATATAAAATCAATGGTCAACTTTTTTCTACAGCCCCTATCAGACAATATTAAGAGTTAATTCACAAAATATTAGCGTGCAATATGCTCTTCAAGCCTTTTGCCACTGAATATTCAAAACATTTCAGCCATTAGATTTTTCTATATATCAAAAGACTTGTAGTTTCCTTTCTGAGTCTGCTTGTTTATTGGAGAAGTCATGTCGATGGCAAAGGACGTGCTCTTGCATGGTGCTGTTTATGCAGTGCATTGAGACACATTTGTTTTTTAAATTATGTATTCATGGTTTCAGGAAGCAAGAAGGCATTTACACTTGGAGCTCCATATCAAAGAGAAATAAGCCATAACAGGCTTAAGCGACACACAATACTTTTTTGAATTATGAATTATTTGTAAATGCATAATCTCCAAAGGATTTTTATTATGAATGTATTAGACCCGAAGATTAAAAGTTTATAGACTGGATAAGAGTTACATGTAGATCTGTAACTTCATCATGACCAGTTTTGGGGGCTGTGCCATCACTCATAGACGTATTGTGCCTCAAAGTGTTTTCATCAAAGAGCGCAGATTCAGTGTAAGAAATGTTGCTCACGTGTCATAATTTCTGCCTTTGGCATAGATTTATTTATGTTTGCTCGATTCTGCATAAACAGGATGAAGCCATGAGTTGACTTACTAAAATAGCATAATATCTATCTTTTGGACAATCAAAATGTTTTGTGTCCTTTCAAGTCTTACAAACACCAAATATTTTCTCTTTTTCATGAACCATCTGGCTGTAAGGGCGGTATGTTTCACATCTCACAGAAATAATCATGGTGTTTGCAGGGTGTAATCCCAGCCCCTAGCATGAGCGACATCAACACTTTCACCTCCTTGTCTTCCTCGAGCTGCTTTGGCACCTCTTACTGATGGTGCGAAATCACAGAGTGGTTTGTTTTCTATGCAAGATGAAAAGGCAATGCTGCAAACCCCCACAATTACCTGTGTTTGAAGATTAAAGATAGGCTGTTTATCCAGCCGAAGATCCCTTAAATTATTCATTATATCAGAGCACACAGCTCTGGTGAGGAATGAAGTAAAGTTTTGGACATCTCTTTGCTTGTTTTAGGTTTGATTTGTGTTGAAAAACTTGAATTTCTCTTCCTCATCTAGTTTTTTCACTCTACTGCAAACTCCATCATCTTATTCTTTATGAGAGAGAGTTGATTGTGTATTGAAATTGAGTTATGATGTTCAGGAGCTGTCATCACCCTGATATATAACTGGTGGATGTTTTTCTCAGATGTGATTGGGTCTGCAGGATTTACTTATGTGTTAAAGAAAGCCTCTTAATGTGAGCTCAGCTGTGTGACTGTGGTGTTTGAACTGTCTGCACTGGTTGAACCTGGTGTCGCCAAATGCCAAGGTCTTTGTCACCCAGCTAGACAGAAGCCCAAATGAACTTGAGCTGATTAGTCTACATTTTTCTCTGCTGAACACATGCAATCGCGTGCAAATTAATATTACATGACTGACCACATTAGTGAGTGTTTATATAGATGAAATGCCAGGTCATTGTGTGAACATCTGTAGTATCTTGTTTCAAACAATAGAGTGAGTGAGTGAGTAAGTGGGGAATACATCAGGGTCAGTGGGACATATTTGGCATAAAAAGCTGAAAGGTCTCCTAGTTGTCAGCTCCAGCTGATGATTGCCTTTAAAGATTCTCTATATTTTTTTTCCTGGTAATGCATTGTGTCATTATGAGCCTTTAGTCTTGTTCCTAGAGGAGACACAAGACCCAAAAATGCACAGACTCTGCTTAACTTAACACAGGGAAGTAAACAAAGACTAAATAAATGCCAGCCATGAGCAAAAAAAGGCCTGCTCTTTCTCTAATTTGCTTACTGATGTACAGCAAAATGGCTTTATAAAGTCCATGTATTTTTTGCCTTCTTATAATATTTGTCCAGCTACAAATAACCACAGTTGATAGCTAAGAATTGAATTTTCAAAGAAAAAAAAAGAAAAAGACATGTTATTGACTTATTGTTTGGGATTTATTTAGTACATCTTTGTTTATCACAACCTCCAGTATTTCTGAAATTCTCAAATGTCCTTTAGTTTGGAGAAGATAAGGCAACTACATCTTTTGTGCTATAGTGGAAGACATAATTTCACTTCCACTCTTCATCTTGTTACAGTAAATAGAAGAGACAGCGTAGTATCAAAGAACCTTCTGTGCTGTATTTTACGATCTCTTTATTTGTTTTTGGTAGTTTTGTAAGTCTAAAGCCCAGCAGTAGGCAGTCCAACAGCTCCACTAAATCAAGGATTCAAAAGTGGTTGAATTTATCTCAATTGAAAGGTTGATTTTTGTTTTCTTCAAGATCAGATTTTGGCAGGGATTTATTTTGGGAATGAAAATTTCAGTTTGAAATTGACTTCAAAATCTGAAGATCCCAACAAAATAGTGTCATAGATGAAGTGTTTTAGCTACTGTTGTTTTCTGACCTTCTCTGGTCATTTTGACCCCTAATAGTGTGGATATTATATATTAATACTTGTTTGTGTATGTGTCTTGTTTCTGCTTCCCTCATCCCTATGATTCGCATCACGCACATTTTGTTGGTGTATGCAGAGGCCTTGGCAGGTCAGTGGACCTGGTCCGGGTAGGAATGCAGGGGGGTAGAAAGCTGCGAGCAGAGCTACAGTGACCCAAGTGTGTCAGTCTGTAGGACTGTCAGCAGATCTGTCCTCCCACTGCCTCTTGGCTGCCTAAATCCCTCCACCACGAGTCAGCCCAGCATTCCTCCACATGGTCTGAAAAAATTCAAATGAAGAAGAAAAAAGGGAAAAACTTGTTGGTTTGCCAACAGTTGAAGTTAGAATGAAAGACATGCTGTCTGGCTTCTTCTAAAAGCGGGGTAACGGAGAGAGTGTGCAAAGAGAAAGTCAGTGTTGCCAGCAGTGACAACAGAAAAAAGAAACTGAAAACAGTTGGAATTGAGTGGATTGGATCAGAGAAAGTCAGTAAATCGAGGACTCGTTCACAAAACATCCCACTACTTTGGACAACACCAGCTCCCTTTGGTGTTTTTCTCCATATCTCTTTCAAAAGTTTATTTCATTTCAGTGAAGTACAGAATACAGAACTGTTTATGGAAACAAGATTTTTCAAATGATTGAACCTCTCTTCAAAACAACAAGTGAAACTTTCAGTATAGATTTTATATTTAATTGTTTTCACTTTAATATATCCTTTTCACAGAGCTGCTGAGAAAATTATTATTTTCTTTGTTTAAAGACACAAGGGCTCAAGCTTAGTGGGAAATTTCATTAAAAAACACCTTTTTTGCAACATTTTGTCACATTACATCTCACCAGCAGCTCAGACTTATCCACCCTGTCTCCACTTAATGTGTGCCATAGAGGGATGGAAACAAGGGCTGACTTTTCTGACGTGTTGCCTGATGAGCAGCATGGGGTTAATCTCAGACTGAAGTGGCATAGTGGAATAACTTAATTGATCACAGTGCAAAACAGACAAATTAATCCACGGATCCATGCTCTTATGTTTCTTTAACTTTTGAGGTAATTTTCCCTACACAATAATTCCCTGCAACCTTTTGCTTTGGAAACAGGATAGATCTTTTTTCCCCAAAGCATTTTATGCAGTTATGTGAATGACAGCGGGCGTAAGATTTTTGCTCATGAAATATCTCATATCTGATAG
This sequence comes from Thalassoma bifasciatum, assembly GCA_008086565.1. Lineage (NCBI taxonomy): Eukaryota > Metazoa > Chordata > Actinopteri > Labriformes > Labridae > Thalassoma > Thalassoma bifasciatum. Next base: position 11,222 of record RPOG01000038.1, read on the forward strand.
AATTTACCAAGAAATACTGGATTCATCAATCAGATTCTTATTCAGATCACAGCAGCAAACATTATTAAAACCATGGAGTCCCTGTAGGTGCCATAAGATTTATTACCCCATGGTGAGCAACATTACATACGGTGAGATGTTCAGGTTTTGATTAGTCATAACTTGTTTTACATGCACACTCGGTAGAACTGGTTTTAAGAAATGAACTTCATTTCCAGAATGGTTGTCAATTCAGCCCCTTGTTTTTTTTTTTTGCTCAGGCCAAAAAAGCACTCTGTCTTTGTAGTGTCTCTCATGTTATCATCTGAAGGGATTTTTAATGAGAGACATGGTTAAATTTCATTGAGAGGATAACAATTTCTTTCAAAGACCAAAATGTAGAGGTCCAGTGATATGACAGAAAAAGATGGAGGCTTGTTAAATCTGTGGAGATGAGTCAGCGGCGAGGGAGTGATTGCGGTTTGTTTGATAAGACAAGGCTTTACATAAAATGTAGCTGTGACTGAAGTAGGTTATTCTAGCCCTGAGAAACAAAGAGGAGAAGATTAATGTTTGCAAAGGATTTTCCTCATTCTGTCACTCAGCGCTACGTTGGAAACGTTTCTTTTGAAAGTGTCCATCTGGTGTGCAGTGATTACTTAGTGTGGCAGAGGGCAAGGTTTCTGACGGGACAGCCTCCTTAGCTCAGCTTCAGTATAAATTAAGGTTAAGGACAGACCACACTCTGTTCTGTTCTATATCAATCTATGAAGCATGTGCAGCTCTATCAATAACCTTCAAGGTACAGCTCTGTGAAAAGTAAAACCTATCAAACTTAGTTGCTGAGGCAAGTGTAAACACCTGGTATTTGTATGTTGTGAGTGTTGTACAGGGAAGTTGCAATAATAATGTTCATGTCTGTTTGTTTGTTTCAGGGTACTTCTCACAGTGGTGGCAGTCCTCTCTTCATATTCAATCCATTTGCTGCTAAAGTCTTCTGGTATTGTTGGTATGTATCGGGCTGTCAAGGGGCAGAGAACTGACTAGTACAATTTCAGTTTTACTGAGATGCTTTACCTGATGTCATTGTTTAATCGACTCAACAGTTTATTTCACCGCCCTGAAATAAAGGCATTAATGCTCATTTGTACTTATACCTGCATAACTATCAACACTGTGTCTGCAAGCTCAGTGGTTTTCCCATCCAATGCAGTCCAAAATAGAATAGTATATTGATGAGTTTAACCTTTTGAGACCCAGCATCCACATGTGTGGACGTTACATTTCTCTCAGACCCATGATACTGTATTTTTTTTTTAACTTTGACCTATTGTCCTGATTTAGGGATTTTTTTGGGATTTTACAACTTAAAACCCATTTCAGTAGGGAAAAAACAGTGTAGTCATGTACAATAACACTTATAACTAAAAACTCATAGCTAACTAATAACACCAAAAAAGTAACTCCCTATGCAAAGACCAAATCTATTTTTTAATACTCATGAGGTCTTACTTATCTCAAATAGCATAGAAGAATCAAAAATGCACACCAGTCAAAAGAACTGGTCTCAGGAGGTTAAACCACTGCAGAATTCATACACAAGGCAACTCAGAGTGCTCTGTTGCTACATAAAATCACAAGTAGGCAAAATAAAAATTATTCACAGAAAACATCAAAACAATGAGTAATTGAATTGAGAACCAAGAGTGCAAAACAACTTTTTCAGTTGCAATTTGCAAAGCTGAATAGAACTGAGGCCTCTTACATCTTCTGAAAGACTGTTCCAGATTTTAAGAGCATAAAAAACTGTCTTCAGGTAGATAACAATGTGACTACTCAAAATAACAACAATGTGATGTTTGCAGAGACTCAAAAGAAACAGAAAACTTCAAATTAATTTCCAACAGCATCAAAGGCGCTGTTGGGGTTTTTCACTGATTATAAATCGTGTCACCCACACATTGATAACTGGTTTTGACCTACATAGTGAGATGAGATTATTACTGACAGGATTGCTTATTTCTTTGTATTGAATTTCAGTGCCTGTGTTCCCACGAACAAAGCTGAGTTGATCATTTGCACGCACCCGGAAGTGTTTGTAATTACAAACTCCTCTTGGATGGGAGAAAACAATTAAAAAGTGGGGGGATTTATTTAGAGTTTATGCAGTTTTAGTTTTTAGTTCAGTGCCCCACCTTTAATTCTGAGGTAAAGAGTAAAATCATGTTTATATTAATATCATTTGGACATTCACTGGAGCACAGCTATGAGACCAGAGCTTTGATGGGCACCTCTAAGTCAGTGTGTCTGATCACCTTTTGAGAAGTAAGGTGATAAATCCTGTTTTACTGTGTTTTGTGGATATAATCAGTGATGATGATGCACCTCCTCATAAATTCTTCAAAACATTGTGTTAACAAAATGATCTATATTCCATTAATAACAATGGATTATTGTGCTCACGGAAAATGGTGTCCTCAAAGAAGACACCAGAATCTCCATGACATGAAATCTTTACGCAGAAATCCGTCAAGTAAAAAGAGCACAGTGTGAGAACCCCAAGGCCAAGAACAGTGAGCAGTTCATAGCCTTGCAGTTTCTTAGAGTCCTGGACCTTGTTTGGATATTTCCACGTAATATTTCTTCTTCACTAGGTATTCGTGCCTATGAGCAGCTTGGCTTCAGGGCCTTTGGTACCCCGGGAAAGATGGCGGCAGGTATTGCCATCACGCTGCAGAACATTGGAGGTAAGGTAACACTGACATTAATCCTCACACACACACTTTTTTAAAATGTTCTGAGTTAACACTGATTTGTTGCTTTGGATTAACACGGGCGCGCTAGTGTGTGGGGGTGCTTTCAGTGTTAAATTGATTTTAAGCCTCTTTGTAGTTTCACTGGTAAATACATCCTGCTCAATCCACTTGTATTAAATGAAGGCAACTTTTTTCTTCAAACATTATTGTCTCAATCAAGAAAGACTTGTTTTAAAACGATTTGCTTGGGATTGCATGTCAAATCAACTTAGATTAAGTCCGCATCGATTATTATTTACTTACTTTAGATGGAACTTACTGTGTAATATCCCTGTCATTTTAAAGTGGCTGTGAGCAGTTTAAAAGTGAAAACAAAAAAGTCTAATTTTTATACTTATGTCTAGAATATGCAATTCCAAATGGGATCATCAGCGTAAAAATAGGTTTGTTTCTAAATGCCAGTTGTTAGCTTCCCTATCGGATCGAGCATGACTGGATTGATTAAGGAACGCCGAAGTCTCTACCACAATGTCACACAGGCTGATAAAGTTAAGCAGTGACAAGAGAGAGCTGTGTGTCTCTTTGCTGAAAACCACTTCTGTGATTTACTCATTGGTTTTAGTGGATGCAGGAGCTGGACGGTCTGACAGAAACATAACAGAAGAAAGGCTTAAACACGAGCTAGAGGCTGATTTTCAGGATTATCTGTATGGCCCCCTCACTTTTCATAAGATTTTTTGTGACGAAGATGTGAGAGAATGATATGACATGATATAATATAATTGTTAGGAGACAGTGATGTTGCCTTGAGGTAACACTTTTAGAGAAGACTGGTACATCAGAGCTGAGATGGAGTGTACTTATGTACTATGTGTGTATTCAATCAATCAGTCAATCAATCAATCAACCAAAACTTTGATAGTATTATAAACATTTGTGTTTTATCTTAGGGTTGTTACTACAGAAAATTCTCACAGGTTTAATCATTGATTTCATCATGTTGTGTTTGTGATCTTTCCACAGCCATGTCCAGCTACCTGTACATAGTAAAGTATGAGTTTCCCCTGGTCATCCAGGCCTTTCTCAAGGTGGATAATCCTGCAGGGTGAGTGCTCAGAACTTTTCATTTATGTTTAAAATTAATTCCGAGTGACTTCAGATTTCACACTTAAACATGCAAAAGGGGCAGCAGCACAAGTCTCAATGGACTTCTGATGGTAAATCTTTTTTTGGGCTCAAATTAGAAAACTTTTGGTGACTTCATGAGACCTATGCTCTTTTGATAAATAATGATAGTAGTGAAACTGAATATGTAAACAATTTAAATGCTCTTGAGAAACTTAAGAAAAACTAAGGGACAGGCTAATTAAAAGCTTACTTAACTGAAATTAAGTCAAAAGAGAAACCAAGGAGTGATTGGCATTTTTCAAAGATCATGATAAAATGTTGCATCTATATGAAAAATGACGTCAAACGTGACGTAAACTCATGTACCCTAGTTGAAATTTATCAGAAACATTGTTTGGTCCCCACTAAAAAAAGTATTGTGCAGCCGTCAGTTGAGGAGCCTGCTGTTCTGGATGCTCGAGCAGCTGGCGCGAGAACAGCTGTGATAGTGACCCTGGAGGAGGGGAGCAGCGCGGCCACAGAGAAACGCACACATCAAAACACAGCTAGACTCCACTGCTGAAAATGTAAACCATGGGATATCACTGGCCAGTGCAGGTGGCCTTAGAAAACAACGCTCACTCCCTCGGGTGGGATACAGAGTGTGATGTTACCCCTTTACACCTTAACCCTTACTCCAGTTGGCGGCTCCACTTAGTCTGAAGAATCTGCAAAAATTATCTAATTGTGATCATTTTGCACTATATTACAATTTTGTTTTGTTGAGGGGTTATTTTTAGGGGCTTCATCTAATGTGTTGTTAATATCAATTGCTTTATTGAAGGAGATGATATATACTTTAATTATTCTTATTTTGAATAGTAAAAACAGACATGAGAGGGAAAGTAGGATTTTTGTAGAAGAAAAAATCCACAAAATAAATTGTTTGCATATGCAGGTACTAATAAAAAACTAGAACATCATGAAAAAGATAAATATTTAAGGTCACTCATTTCAGAAAAAAACATGCTTTATAGACTCATTGTAAAGCGAATGAATTATCAAAAGCCCTTATTTCTTGAAATGTTGATGATTTTGACTTACAGATCATGGAAACCCAAAGAAAATTAGAATATTAGATAAGGTCAATAAAAAAGAATTATCTACACAGGAATATCGGGCATCTGACAATTTATGCTACTTTCTAACCATTCTCAAAGTTTTCTCCCAATTTTTCCCACTCTTTTGTCATTTTTGCTGCATTTTGACCAATTTTTGTCACCTTAAATTTATTTTTAAACCACCTGTAACCTACTTCTTGCTGTTTTTGCCATTTTTCACTATTTAGATTGTTTCTCTTGCAAAAGTAGTTTCCAAAAATGTGGCTCTTTGGTTGAGCCAAATTGAGTTACACAAGTGTAGAGCATAAAACATAGACTGAAGAAAATTTAATCCGGTATTCTGACACTTTTAAGCTAAAAAAAAATTGCGCTTTCTGCAATTAGAACACTGCAGCAGGCCATATTTTGATTTAGCCTTATTTGCAATAAATTACCCAGCCCTGCTCCTCACACCTCCTTCATCTTAGATGTATTTATGGTTTCACAAGGACAGGAAAATAACCCACTTCAGATTGACTTGACGATACAAAGCCTATACACAGACTCTGCGGAGGTGATACACTGTGACAGCATACCCGCATTGATTTCTGATTCCCCAGTGTCAAAGAGCATGGTGCTGGCGGCCATGGTCAACAATCACTGTTTATTGGAGATGACAAACTAGTTTGTCCCAGTGGCACTTTATCTTGTCTAAGAGCGTGTGTTTAATTGGATGCAGAAGAAGACAAACCCTTTAAAAATCCTGTCCAATCAACCAAAAAATTCCTGCAAGAAATGTGACTTTGTATGATAATGTAATGCTATTATACTATAATGAGTGTGTGTGTTAGTGCGCATTAGTGTTGGTGAGATATTGCGTTTGTGGTCCAGATGGCTGGAGGGCAGGACAACAACGGGATAGACGAGTCTTTTCAAAATACTCTAGTGTGTGTGTGTGTGTGTGTGTCCAGCAGATGTTGCAGCTCTGCTGTGTCTACCACCTGACAGAGGGCAAGAATTTAATAACCCCCACTGTTGATCTAAAAATAGCTCACTTGGTCTGTTTTGTATTCATGGCTGTGCATTAGACAGTAACATGTGCTTTATTGTGTCAGCCAACTCTGTTATACATTATTCATACTGCTCATAATTGGGTAGTTTACTTTTAGCCTGTTGGTGGATTTATTGCACTGTGTTTGCCGAATGTCTTCTTCCTTTGCCTACACTAGTTTCTTCTTGGTGCTTCTGGTTTGGTGTAGCAGTCTAAACAAATTAGGTTGATTGGTAACTCTAGATTACCAGTAGGTGTGAATGTGAAAGTGCCTTGTGATTGGCTGGTGATGGACCCTTTATCTCACAGGCATCAGCTCCAGTCTCTCCCCTGACTTTTGGTGTGAACCTGCATATGTAATGATGGATAGAAATATCAGGTTACCCCAGGTCATCCAGCTGATTTATGAGCCTTTTTTAAAGATAAACACATTTTAACACAGATGTGACATAAGGCGCAGGGAAATATAACAAGAGCAATCAAATAGGAGGGAAACAGAAGTGCAAGAGGTTATACTAAACCAGACTCACAGGGAGCAAAAAATTCAGGGAAAAGGCTATAACACTAGACATGAATCCATAATAACCAACAAGAGACAAAGGTTAACTTCTAAATATAAAAGAAACAAAGTAGGACACACAAAAGAGAAAAAGAAATTAAAGACAGAATGTAGCAGAAGGGATAAACAGGGCAAGAAGGGCAATACATACCATCAATCACAGGACAGAATATGGTTTTTTGATAGTGCTATTTATCACATTTGTTTATTATACAATAGATAATGATGTTTAACTATATCCCCCTCTGTTGTTAAGCCTACATCTCAATGACTGTTCATGTAGATCCACCCATCTATGAAATGTTGATTGAAATCTCTCAGAAAAATGAGGCAAAGTTGCTGAATTTTTCAGGCAAATCGATTGTATGGTTTACTATTCTTCTTCTTCTTAGCATATTATTATTATGATATTTTTTTAAATTCATTCAATCATTTCTGTAGTTATTTATTTTTTTGTGTTTTATTTAGGTCAAGATAGTTGTCTAAATCTTTGGTTTGAAACTCTTGGGAGTTCCCGAAGCACTGAAAAGGAGTTACAAATTTAAGACAAATCCATAAATGCATATTTCTTTATTTATAGTTATGACTGACAAAACAATGATTTGCATTTTCATATAAAACTGTTCCAAATGGAAAATGTTTGTTCTGTTTTTCACATTTTTAAAAGCATTCTTCATATTGCCAACTTTGCCGGTAGGAAGAGTACAACCCTTCATTTAATGTCAAATACAAAGCTGATATTGAAAATAGGATCAAATCAAAATGCTATCATGTGTAGGTTGGTAACAATTTTCAATTACTCAAAATATATTTCATCAACTATACACTGAAGCGTACAAACCAATTTTTATCCAGCATTGAATTTGGTTTGTTTTCATCCCATATGCTGTAAATAGAAATAAATATTCAGCTAATCTTGTTGGTATAAATAACCCTGATCAGGACACCATGTAGCCCCCTTTTTCTTTGAGCTCTGTCTTCTATCCACCCACTCACTTCCTTCCTCTTTCTACTCAATCAGTATCTGACACATTGCAAACCCTTTGCAGAAATGGGATTGAGGGGACTGTTTAAACAGAGTAATTACTGATCAATATGTTTAATTATCTGTGTCGTTCTGCTTCTCTGCAGTGAATGGTACCTGAATGGGAACTATCTGGTGATCATAGTGTCTATCGCAGTAATATTACCACTGGCTCTCATGAAACAACTAGGTAAGTATGTAGCACTAAATCATTGTTAGAAAAGGTTTTCTTTTGTAGTGCAAGTGTTTCAGTTTCATTATAAGTCTATTTAGCTCAACTGCCAATGTATTCTTGTAGAGGCAGATGAAGAGTAGGAATGTCATCAGCACACTTTTTTTCTGAATATTTCATGTAAGTTCTTGCATCAACTAATGTAGACAGCAAGAAGAAAGTGGTTGGCAGAAAAAAAGTCCAGGCAAAGCAGGGAAAAAACTTCAGTGTTCTCAGAAATTTTGTTGGTTAATGAAATAGCTGCTAGCAAATCATCATTTTGTTAATTTCATTTTAACTTAACTTCAAAGAGGAATACATTAAATAGAGATGATACTGCATACTTAAAAGTACATTTGCTGACCAATCAAATCCCGCATAATTTAAACAATATGTACTGGACTAAATTATTTTGGAGATGAAAAGAAAACATTTATTTACTCTCAGTTCCAATTTTTAAAAAAGTGAACTTAATTTAGCCATTGATGTTGTTCATGGAATTTTTATACACTATTACGTTTATGGAAATCTTTTTTTTTTAATTATTTTTATATTGCTTAATCAAACAACTTCTTTCTCTCAAAGTCCTGCAGTGCTAGAGGCAAGAAAGAGCCTCACTTAATTCTTACCTTGTGACCCGTGACCCAGTGAAATTATGTCCACAGGAATATTGGTCACAACAAAGGCTTGAACCTTGGCATTTTTTGCTTTAAAAACATGACCATTACATTGTACCTTTACACACATAAGAGTACCTTCAGGAAAGTATTGCAAAGATTACAGTATTTCCAGTTGCTCTCTAATATCTGTCAGCATTGCAGCCTTTCAGATCAAAAAAAGCTGTGGAATAAAACAGATGAAAAAAAAAAGCCAGTTTGTAAGTGAGAAAAGGAGGCATGTTGGCTGACCCCTCGTGAGAGTTCAGTCTCTTGCTGAGACATCAAAGAAAAGTCCACCAAAGATGGTACAGCAAGAAAAATGCTGCTTTCCCTTACTGGGGATTAGTCATTGGAATTGAATAGCTAAGTTAGATAATATGAACATTTTAAATGAGCATTTTCTTCATTTTAGCTCAAATATATAAAGGAGAAACACTAATGTAACATTTGTCTTTTAGGATACCTGGGTTATACCAGTGGCTTCTCCCTGAGCTGCATGGTTTTCTTCCTCATTTCAGTAAGTCTTCTGTTAGTGATATACACTCATGTCATCTACACACTATTCGGTTTCTTTTTTGTTTCTTCTCTGTTGTCAGATTTGTTTGCTGGAATATTAAAATGTACTGGGATCAGTTTGGGGCAAGATTTTCTTTCCACCTTCCCACCATCTCTTTAGTATTCCCTGCTCTCTCTACTCGATGCCGTGGACCAATGTTTGCACGCTGCGGTTCCAGGCTGTGCTGGTTCTCTGTCTTTCTCTGACCTAGTTTTGGCTGTGTGAGCTGTAATCCACACATTTCTCTCTCTCTCTCTCTCTCTCAGTGACATTCTCTCTACATGTCTGTGTGAGCAGAGTAAGAGAGAGAGAGGCATCTTTTTTCACCACCTTTGTCTCTAATTCACCTCTCTCCCTCACTGTACAGGTCATCTACAAGAAGTTTAATACCCCTTGCCCCTTTGTGGACTTTACATTCAATAGCACTGTCAACAAGCTCAATGTCAGTGCAGCAGATCCTGGAGGGGAGATAGATCCTGCCTGCATTCCCAAAATGGCCAATCTCAACTCACAAGTAAGTTTATGCATGCCACTCAGTCTGCAGATCCACCATCACTGCAGTGAGCACCGACAGACACCCACTTGTGTCAGAGTCATTGTCAGCATGTCACAGCTCACAGTCCAAGCATGGAGTCACACTTGGTCTGGAGCACTGAATTGCACTTAGGTGGAGATGAGGCTGTTCAAAAAAAAAAAAAAAAAAGGGAAATAGTCCCCTGTTTGATAAAAGGATGAAAGATGGACAGTGGCCCCTAAACTGTTCGCTTCTGTTAAGGAAAAAGGTGCTTTGACATTCTCTTGCTTACAGTGGGATAACTTAGGTGCTTTTGAGAGCTTCAGTAACAAGGCAATGATTGATTTGGGAAAGACATGACATTTCTAGAGGTAACCTCAATTTTTTACACACAGTACAAACTCTCACAACAGGAGGGGACCCCAGAAAGACTTAATCACAGCTTAAAGCTTGCTGCTTTAAAGTGACTGAATGTTTCATTAAATTAAGTTGCGTAATGTTCATTTTTTTTCCAGAGCATTAGCAAATACTGACAGGTTGTTCTTGGTAATATCCTACAAACTCTTTGTGGCCATCCCCTACAGATATATGAGATTTTTTTTTTTTTAATGAGGGTAGCAAGACTAACCCCTGCTGCTTAGCAGCTTTTAAGTAAGGCATTCTCAAACAGGCTAAAGCTGCACCAGAGCCAAGTTAATCACAGGGAAACAATTAGCTCTCTGTAATGTGTCAGAGGGAGAAATGGGCAGTAAAGTGCAAGGTTGGTGGTTAAAGCGTCTGGGATGTCACTGCTGTATCTGTGGTGACCTGTTGGGATTCATTTTCAGACGGCCTACACCATTCCCATCCTGGCGTTCGCCTTTGTGTGCCACCCTGAAGTCCTTCCCATCTACACAGAGCTGCGCAAGTATGTTCCAATGACAGAGAGCTGCTAACAGCTGGATAAGAAAATGAATTACACCTCAAAGAGGACAGCTATGATGTCTGATTTGTGCTTGGCTGATCATAACCCAGTCACGTGCACTGCTTTCACTTTATTTTGAAATGTTGGCACTGCTTGTATGATGTAGCATGTTGTAAGTTGAAATTGACCATCCTGCTTTGAACTGCTGTTGCTTTCAGAAATCAGTTTTAATGCGCTATTAAATGTGCGAGACACATCTCTCCTCCAAACATAGCCCAACAGCTAAATATGGTATTTAGTGGTGACTGGGTTAGGTGGGTAATAACTGGACACATTCAGCAATTTGATGATGGTTGCCCTGTTGTTATTTTTTTTGTGTGTTATGTGTTTGTGTGTAAATGTGCGTTTATGTTTGTTTCTGTGTGACATCACATGGCGATATCTTCTGATTTCAGTCCCACCAAGAAAAAGATGCAGCATGTGGCCAACATCTCCATTGCAGTCATGTACAGCATGTACTTCCTGGCTGCCCTTTTTGGATACCTAACTTTCTATGGTGAGGCCTGGTCCTCCTCTCTACTCTCATGAGTATACCCCCTCTCTCCCTCTGTCAGTCTGTCAGTCTCTTCTCTCCTCTCTATGCTACACTATCTAATTTTGCTTCTTTATTTCCAATTCATGCTTTTAACCAGTTAATTGAATCAACAGCACAGACATGTTTTTTTTTCCATAGATTTATTAATTCACAGTAATTGTGCAGGCTGAAAAGCATCATGATGCATCTGCCCCCTCTAGTGGTTAGATTGCAGAACTTACAAACCATGAACGGAGTCTACTCTGAAGAGGCACAATACCTTATTAAGATTTTGTTACATAAATTACAAGATAGCATAGTCATGGACTTCTATACACATTTTCTACAACAAAATATACCATTCAACATCTATGTCTAACATATGCTACTGTAATAGTATCCACTTGATTAATTTTATGTTCTTATGATGTTTTATCATTTTGTTTCAGAGACGTATTCCCTTCGTCATGCATGGACCTACTCTATGTTCCTCTGTTTTGATGTCTTTCAGGTGAAGTGGAAGCAGAGCTGCTTCACACCTACAGCCGCATTGACCCGTATGACACTTTGATTCTATGCGTGCGTGTTGCTGTGCTCACTGCTGTCACGCTCACTGTGCCCATTGTGCTGTTCCCTGTGAGTAGGATTTCTACATGTACCTCAAGTGTGTTGGCTCTTCTGTAACATCACAATGAAAACTTTTTCTATGTTCAAAAACATAAAGAAACAGTTGCATTGTTTCCTCTACTGTGAAAAGGTACGGAGAGCAATCCAACAGATGATGTTTCCCAACAAGACCTTCAACTGGCCACGCCACATCGCCATTGCTGTCACTCTGCTCACGTTCATCAACCTGCTGGTCATCTTTGCCCCAAACATCTTGGGTATCTTCGGGGTCATTGGTATGTTTGAACAACCATAGAAAGAGAAACAAATTAAGAACCAACACTGAAAAAGACTTGGTTATTAGTTAAGACACACTGAAAAATCTGGAGTAACCTTTAAAATCAGTGGTTGTAAGTGAAGAGATGCATCCTTAGCTGTCCTATTAGCACATTCCTGTATATTATTACAAAAATAAAACATCAGGCTTTATGGTAAAAATATGGTTAAAAAGAATTTATTGAAGATTATGACCGCAACAGTGAGTCCAAAAGTTAGACAGGCCTGATTAAAACTGAGATCAAAATCAGTGTTAATTTCTGGTTGCTTGACAAATTGATAAAATGAAAGTGCAAACCTTGTCAGCTGGATTGAAACAAGTTTTTTGTTTATTCATGAGAAACATAGACACTAGTCTTCCAGTTTAATGTATAAAAAAGAAAATATCCAATACCTAAGATGGTTACATAAAAGCAAAATATGAGTATAAGATATCACATGGGTCACTTAAGGACTTTTATACAATTATTTTACCTAAGCAGGAGAGCCCTATTATTCCTCCCTTTTCTACCATTGGTTACAGCTATGCCCAGTGAAGCGAGCTACTGTGAATAGAAATCTAAAAAGCATACTGTGTTTATCTGTGCAGGTGCCACATCTGCCCCGTGTCTCATCTTCATCTTCCCCGCTGTCTTCTACATTCGTATTGTGCCCAAAGAAGAGGAACCGCTGCGCTCGGTCCCCAAAATTCTGGTGAGAAAGTGCTGAGACTGATGAAAAGTCAGTGAGTCTAGTTCACAGTTGTAGGCAATGCACAAAGAATCAATAATGCAACAAACAGGATCTAAAATAAGAAAAAAACACATTGTTTCATTAGCCTGTCTCTGTTCTGTTTACATCAAACAGTCTGTGAATATCAGATTAATATTGTTATCTGATTTCGTGTTGATTTTCTTCTATGCAAGCAAACAAAAATACTACATGTGTTCTCCCCAACATTAACTACTTGTTTTCTTCTGTAGGCTGCCTGTTTTGCTGGAATAGGCTTCCTGTTCATGATAATGAGTCTCAGCTTTATCATCATCGACTGGACATCGGGCACCAGCAAAGCCAGCAGTGGTCACTAGAAATCTCTTTCCATCCCTCCCTGTCTCTTCTATTGTAGTTTTAGATCTGTGTTTTTATGTTACTGTTTTTACTTTGAATAATGTTGTATGTTGGAAATATCTTTCCATTTCCATCCTCAAGCATTGGCCACACAGTTTGCAGTGGCTCCCTATTTCTGTGCAAAAGCTTCTCCCTGCTAAACATAGAGTACAGATCAGGGCCAGTAGACTTCTATTGGAGAGCTGATTAAATCAAATATTTAAATAGGGCAGGCACATAAAGAGTGGAGCAGGTATTTAGAGGCTGTGCCTTGTGAGATGGATGGATGTAACAAAAAAAAAAAAAAAACATCAGAAAAGGACCAGTTCAGAGCATGCCTGCCCCTGTGTAGATTGTGAGCACAAGTCAGTCCTTGATGATTTATGACCTGCAAACATCTACTCAAATAAAAAACAATCCAAGGCATCCCCTCTTAACTGTTAAATGCCAGATATGAATTAAATCACTGATATTACCTTTTAAACAACCTGTTATTTTTTTACTGATCAATATTAGAACTCCATGTTATTTCAATAGCATTTTTTTCCATTTGGTTCAAATGCATTTGAAATTATAGCACAAGTTATTGCTTGGAGAGAAAGATATATTAAAGCAATAGCTTTGGGAAACATGCTTCCTCACTGCTCTGCAGTGATTTGGGGCGAGGAGGTTGGCACCACTACAGTGAATCTAAGACCACAACCTCTGGTTAGCTTAGATAAATGTTGAACTATTCCTTCAAGGTGTGCAGCCTTTAACTCCTTACCCACTGATATTTGCTGCTGCTGTCTCTGCTGCTGCTGCTGTGGAGTCATATCCTCATCTCTGACAGAGCAATATTGGAAAACCACAGACAGTATGTGGTGTAAAGCTATGAGCACATATTAAATAACATTCCTACACAATGTAAACAAGATGTATATTTTTTTGTGAATCACTACCTGATGAAAATGGACCTCAGAAGATGCAGTATGTATTGATGAAATCATCCACTTGAAGGTCTTCCTGAGCTGAAAATATCAGAGAAGCAGGAACTTCAAAACTGGTCCCTAGATGTCCGGATAAAACAGAAGAAAATATAAAAGCCTATATTATTCAGTGTTTTGTATTCTGACTGTGAAAACTACCGTGATAAATGGTACTCAAGACCTCATTAGTTGGATTGTATTGATTAATGTGACAAAAAAAAAGAAGAAAAATCAAGTTACAGCTCTTATCATCAAGCAGGGATGATTTCTACCCGAAGGTTTCGACATATTGGTCCTGGAAGTTATCAGAGATAACTATACCAAAACATAAATATATATAAAAAAATACAGGGTTACTTCATGAAGTGCGTTAGAAAATGTTAGATGTCTGTAAATATTTCTGTGTCCAGCACAAGTTTGAGCCCTAACAGAAAAAGCAGACACAAGAAAACGGTCTTCTTTAACAATCTTAAAAGTTAGCGATTAGCAATGGCACTTTCCTTTGATAAGCACAACTTCTTGTAGCTATGAATGACTTAAAAAGCAAGCAATTGTTTTATGAGAAACTCACATACTTTATAGATGTGATTTATATAATGAGATAATTGATAAATGGATCAGTCCAATGTAGATTATGAACAATGTATTGATGGCAACATATGGATGTCTCCTCAAACACTACTTGAAATGATGTCAGTTAGCGTACCTGTGAGCCTCACTCATCAGTTATTTCCTCTTCTGGTCCATTTTGTAGATAAAACAACTAATTGCTTGGATGTACTGTTGGAGAGCTTTTAAGTGTTCGTGTTGATTAACAAATGAAGACATGACTCCACTGTATTTGAACATATGTGCATTTGTGTTGTTGGACCTGTGCCCTTGTTTGAGGTTCTATTTGAGTATCAAAGTCTACCCATTAAATGCTGTTTTGTGTTTAATGCAGTGTGTGGAAGTGAGTGAAGGAGGGCAGGATGCAAAACCTGCTAAGACTTTTTTTGTTTTTATAATACATGTCCACAAAGTCAGTGGTATTTCCTCATTGGTGTTGTCAGGTTACATCTGACTTTCTTGCTACTCCTTGGCAGACAGTAACCTACTAACTTGGAGTTGTTAGTTTGCTAGTGTTTGCCTAAATGTAATTATTTTTAATGATAAACTGTACAACACCAGACTACAGTGAGTTCTGTAGTTATATCTTGTGAAATCATAACAAAGTAAAACCTCTTTTCAACCTCTTTGTTTTTGTTATATCTGGTTATTGGATTGTTATATGTGTCTGTATGCAGAGGGAATAATCTGAATTTGCCACTGGGGCATAACTTAGTGTTCAGTGTTGTGTAACCAATGCAAGGGTCTGTATATCCTCAACTGCCTGTTCCTCGTTAAATATTTGTATGATGAAGCCATTTGGTAAATGAAATAAGTGTCATTAACTGTTTTAATGGTGCACAACATGCAAAACTTTCCAAAATCATATATGAGAAAACTAAGTGAAGAAATGTGCTGCAAGTGGCTGAAGGAGGATGATCTCTGGGGACCTCCATTTAGATCTTACTGTTGTTAGTTTCCCTCTTTGTGTGATTTATTGAGATGTGTATGATTGAACAGTAACACTGAATATCAACATTGGCCAGCATTTATAAATAATGTATATAAATGTATACCCTTTATATTCTATATGCATATCTAGTTTGTACAATGTAAATAGCAATTAAAGTTTTAGTCCAATTAAAATTATAAATGTAATCATTTTCAAAGTGCTTTTAAACCTTTTGTCCTTCTATTCATGTCTATTTTCTGGTATCTCTATATATTTTAATATGTTGCTGGCAGTTATTGTACTGTAAACAATGTTGCAATAAAGATAATGAGGTAACAGAACTTTGGTCTTCCATCATCTGTAAGATTTGGGAATCAGGGTTAAGGTTGGACATGTTTAGTTGACTATATTGCAAAACATTACAACCCTTACTTGTTTGCACCAGAATTACCAGTTGATTAATATTTTTGTTATGATAAGCCTTAAATGCTGGTTATAAGCTGTACACCCTTGAGTCTATTACTAGCCGTGGCTGTGGCACTGACTTATGCCTTGATTTTGTTTTTCCATTGGCTGGATTTTACTGATTAAATTCTGTCACCAGTCATATTTTGAGCCCCTTTCACTATACCCACATGAATTGTTTAGATTACAAGAGTGAAAATAAGCAGGCAAGCTATTATAGATATCTAACTCTGGATTAGATGCCAAATAATACTAATATAATAGATCAATGATACCAATTTTTTAACAGTTAGATCCGAATAACATAATTCTCAAAAAGTGAATGTAATGCTTGCCCAATGGTGTTAGATAGCTGGCATTTTAATTTTCAGCAGAAGGCATACAGTTCCACAAAAAAATCTACAGTTTGTCAGTGATCATCTTGATGGACAGGGGTTGGTCCACTAGATGGCACTAGGTGACAGGGTAAACCTTGGCTATCAAGCTTTGAATCTCATGCATAGTACAAATGTTTACAATGAGCAAAGACAAACAAAAATCGTTATCTAGTGTATTTTGCTTATTTTGTGTGTCACTTTAAATAGTCTGTGCCAAAGTACTTAGTCTTAAATACCTCTTGTGATTATGAAAACAGCTGTGGGATGCAACTCAACACTCAGCAATCTAAGGAATTTTATGTACAAAATAATATATATCTTATTGGATTCACTCATACCAGCTACACATTTTTAGTCATTTGAAAAAATAAAAAACAGCAGAGCTTTTATCAAGCATTTATGACCTTGTGTTCAAGTTTTCAAAACTGAATTCATAGTATAATTCAGTGGTGCACAGTTGCTGATTACATTATGTGATACTGTAAGTTAATTTGGGAATACCTTTGAGATAGGCCTACTTGTGCTGGACACACAAGACACCCACTTGTTTTGATAACAAATAGATGAATAATTGCATTCATTTTAATGGAATTTACTGATTCCCTGAAATTTATTCTGCCAAATCAAGTCGTTATTCATCCTATGAATGAATTTAATGATCATTACTTTGATTATTTAACACTTACATAAATGTAACCTATAAGAGAAGAAACTGAAGCAATAAAATAAAAAAAACTGAAGAATGTAAAATGATTGGATGCTTTCTTGTCGAGTTCTCTTAAGATTATGCATTTTTTTCCTCCACCAGTAATAACAATGCAATTAGATATCTTAATGTTAAGATACACTTTTTTCTTCAAAGAGCATAAACTGTGTTAGAGATCAACTTTCAGTCAACTGAAGGAGAAATTTAAGCAGCGCTAAGCTGGCCTATTTCAGCATTTCCAAATGCATTTTATACCTTGTAAAATCAAAAGTTAAAAAAAGTGACAGTCACACAGGGAATGTATGGTCCATACATGCTAGTCATATGCTTTTGATGATGCTAGCTACTCGCAGAAACAGCAAGCTTTTGCAAAATAATTGGATATATTTGAACTCTCTCTCAAAGACCAAAAAAAAAAAAAAAAAAAAAAAAAAAAAAGGGGGGGGGGGGGGGGGTCTATCATATTTTTGACTATTCATCTCATAATTTCGACTTTTTATTTCATGATTTTGGCTTTATACCTCATACTTTTGAGTTTTATCTAATAATTTTAGTTTTTTAATAATAATTTATTTCCAAAAAAACTTTCAACAAAGCCAAGTATTCCTTCATTTTATTTAATTTTTTGAACTGGCAGAAATGGGTCTCCATACAGAGCAGTTGTGACCATGGTTGTGTCAAGTAAAGCAGTCGAATTTCGATGGCTAATGAAGAACGCAGTTGCCTACATTTCCCATGAAGCACTGGGGGTGGGCGTAGTTCTCGCATGAAGGCTGGCTCTGCTGCTGTGGAGCTGGGAGGTGACGGCGCTGTCTGTCTTGCTGTTAGCCGGACGAAGGGGAACTTCACGGCGGCTACGGGTGTGGCTTCAAACGTGAGAAACCTCACCGTGGGGAAAGAATGCGTAACAGCTTAACAAATTAAACTAAACAAATATCTACAACAAAAAAATACACTCTACCCTCGTGTATGTGCTTGAGTGTGTACGGTAGCCTTGCGGAGAAAAAAAAATCCGTGCTCTCGGTTTTCAACAGCTGGAATACTTTTTTCTTTTTGCTCACTTCGTGGCCCGTTTTCGAGAGTCTAACCTGCTCCAATGGTCTGATGTTGGAAGCGAAAAGTCAACTGAAAACTTTTCCCTCCGGACGCTGGACAACTTCTCGACTCTTTTAGGAAGCCACCAATGCTGCTGAACAGCTTGTGAGTCCCGGGGAATTTCATTAGTGAGAAAAAATAAGTTCACACCTCAGAAAGTCAATCAGTTGTTGGTGTAATCATCTCTCCCTCTCGCGGATGAGCGGACTCCATCACGTTTGTTGCCACTCGTTAAAAAAGGGAAGTCTCCTCGCTCAACTTCGACTCTTATTTTCGTAATAAGGGTTTTTTTTTGGCATTTGGCCGCTATTTTTCCCAGGTGACATTTTCCCACTAAGCAGCAGTCCTGAAGCGCGCACTAGGAACCATGGGGTGTACGGTTAGTCAGGAAGATAAAGCAGCGGCCGAGAGGTCTAAAATGATTGATAAAAACCTGAGAGAAGATGGAGAGAAGGCAGCAAGAGAAGTGAAACTGCTGCTGCTGGGTGAGTACTCTGCCACACTAATGTTCTCTTGTTGCAAAATGTCCACATTGGTGGTTACGGACGAGTTGCGCAATTGCATGAAATACTTGACCATTTGTTGGGCCATCACATTTGAGCATAAAGTGGAAAAAGTGAGCCTATGCTATAAAAAGAAACATTTGTGTCCCTGAAAGTTGGTCTTTGAATACTTAAATTGTTGGGGATTCTTGAAGAAGTATGAAGTAAAATAACTCTCTGAGCACATGTCTGATAAGGATGGTTGGGAATCTGTGAAATGCTAAACTCTGGGTGTTGATTGACAGATCAGAGCTGAGTTTTGGGGTATTTGTTTTTGTTTTAATAACTGTACAGCCAAAATAGGCTGTCTCAGGTTTAAGTGATTTCCTCCCAGCAGGGCTGAACTTTGGGGTCAGACATGGCAGGCTCTGCTTGATAATGAGTGAGCTGCTGTTTAGACTGAGATGGAGAACACCTTTGACTGTTCCCAGCACAGGCTAAAACCCCTTTCTCTCCCACTCGCACACATATTTACACTGAACAACTGATTAAAAGCACACTTCAGAATGACACTTTCTCAGATTTTCTAGATTTCTCTCCTTTTACCCAACTTTCTGTTTGAAAGATTAAGATGACAAAGAGCTTGGTTTTACGAACAACTATCTCTGAAAAGGCCCTCCACCATCCCCTCCTCCTTACTTTTCATGCAACAAGGCTCCTCTGAACTTCACAAACTTACTTGATATGCAGCTCAGAGAAGAAAAGAAAGCAAGTAGCAATTCCCATGGCTGTGAAACGAGCTATTTGTCTAAATGAAATCAGTAAATTCCCACATTGATAGCAGGTCTCATCTCATGCCCATTGATTTACACTCCTGAAGTTACTCCTTGTAGTGCCTCGAAGGAATCAATGTAATTTTCTGGATTTATTCCGGGAGTAATTTTTTCTGAATGGATTTTATTTCATGGAAGGCACTCAGCTGAATTTATGTAACCTGATACTCTTTTGTTAATATGGGATTTGTGGAAAAGCATGCTGGAAGAAAATTAGATGCGTAACCCAAGTATTGAACCCTCAACACCTACCTCTCTCTCTGAAAGTGGAAATGGAAGTTCTCTTTGAAAAAAAACTTCAATATATTTTTCTACATCTGATGTCATTTGTGTGTTTTTAGCACAGGCCATGCTTTCTTTCACTATATTAACCACTAAATAATGAGCACCCTCTTTTCTGATGTAACAACAACACAAAGAAAAATGTTCTCCCGTGTCTGTGAAGGCACAGCTGCATGTGAAGTCAGGTCTTGGTTAAAAGGCTAATCACATCCTCTGCTCTGTGCAACAGGTTTCATATCAGTAATTTCTATCCTCTGCCATGTGTGGATGTAGGCAGGAGTTTAAGGAGAGGTATGAATCTTCACTCAGCCAGGGTTCATGAGCCTGTACACAAGTAAGAGCAGTGCAGGTCGAATTACCCTTCACTGAATGCAAAGTCTGCTTCAGGACATTCATGTCATATGAAATGTATAGGAGGAGACTGGTGGACCCACGCTTAGCTTTAATGTAACATGAGATGAGAGTACCTTACATTAAAATGGAGCTTCATCTTCATTTTCCTCTCTTTTCTCTGAAGCCATTGTCTAAAAGGTGCTCTGTCTCAGCTGAAATCATTATTCATCTATTGAACACCAGAATGTGTTAGAGAGGTGTGACATCCTTCCAGAGGTGCTACATAACGCCTCCGAGTATGCTTTCAGCACTCACATCTGCTGCCACGCTATCTGATGGAACAGCTGAGGAAAGCTTCTCTGTTTACTAAATAGCCTCACATGATAAGACGTCTGTCCTGTGTGATCAACGCAGCTAAACTCGTGTCCCACCCCTGAGGCAGACCAAAGGGGCTCCGAGATGGGATTTGAGCTTTAGGTTGAAAGATGATCCTTGTATTGGAAAAGTGAGTGATGGATTTCTTTTTCCATCAGCTTTGAAACACCAGGAAGTCCAATACAAAGCCTCAACAAAATGTTGCTTTTATATTTGTACTTGCATAAACAAGAAATTCCAATGAGATGTGTTATTTTTGGAAAACAGTGTCCCAAAAGATGACTGTATTGGATTGTTTTGACTTTTTAGACCTCCTCAGAGAAGCCATTAGTTAATGTAGCAGGGAGGACTTAAGCTTTCATTAACAGGAAGCACTCATTCACAAGCCTCCCTGCAGATTCTGCTCTTTGATTTACATTTAATCCTCCCCATCTACAACAACAAGAAAAATGCTGCTCACTTTACTTGATTTTCTCTTTCCTTGTGTTTATGTTCCCCCTTTACCCAGCTGAGCACAAATGAAAAGTTCTTTTTGCAGTGTACTCTGCTTGAACAGTGAGAACAGCAGCCTAGTCGTAGGAAATATCCATGCATAATTCCCACACACATGCACACACACACACACACACACTTCAGTTAGAGTTGAACATAAACACATTGGCTCAGAGGCTTGACAGGCAGAGATGTTATGTAAATACATCAGCACACTGAATGCCTGCATGCTGCCTGTGGGCACAGAGAAATGGGGCGACGGCCTTAAACATGCATGTATGGTCAGACAGTTAACCAAAATATCTTTAATATGCATGCACATTATGTCTGTGTGCAAGGGAACAAAAGCTTCTCAGAGGAGAAAAAACTTTCTTTATTTATAGACTTGACTCAGGCTAATACGACAGCAGCGTTATTCATTTCCACCGAGAATATTAGAAGTGTTGTTATTTTAGGACTTGATATATGAGGCATGCACTGCAGCACACATTATAGCCTCATTTTATGACTGTGTTGTGGAGCTGGCCTGGATTACATTACATAGCTGGCAGTGGTCACTGCAGTGAGGCCGTCACATGTAACAATGTAAAGCTGACATGCTGTGCAGACCACAGGCGCTTTGACTCATGATCAAAGAATCAAATGGTTAATCTGAAATGAGGCGGTGTCCATGTGACAGCATTCACACCATGGGAAGGGGAATGTGCGGGTTATATGTCTAAGCTATAGCATATTGTATCTCTATTTTGATCTGGGAACAAAACCTCAAAACAAGAGATTGTATAATTCTAACATTCCTATCCCAAAGCACCGGGCACTACTATGTATGATGATTGCGTTTTGCCTACATAAGACTATGTTTTTCTCTTCCTCCTTTATGTCTGGCACTGCAGCATGCATGAGGATGTTCAAGCTTGTGAATCTGCAGACTTAGCTAAAGCTTTGGTCAGTGAAAAGGGAAGTGTTTTTTTTTTAGTGTATACTGAAGGAGATCTTGGATGAGGTTGGTGTACCAAGGATTATAATGATAGTTGACACTACCTTAAGTATGAGTGTGAACATTGAAATCTGTTACTTATAGCTAAAATCGAATTTCAAGTGCTTGACAGTCATCTAATAGATATGATAGATTTAAAGTTTTTTGATAGTTTACTACTCCAGTACCGAACAAAAAAGGGACACTGTACTAAATGTTGATCAAAAGTAAGTTACAATATTTAAAAATCAGTCAACCCTTAATCTCCCGCGATAGTGCCATTGCTATAGTTACCTTGAGCTGAGTGGTATTACAGTGACTTGGTCAACATTTGTTCAAGTTGACAAACTCAAATGATATTAAAAACCTGAGAATTTGTGCTTTCAAGTGGTGGATGGTATATAACTGTAATCACAAGCATTCAAGGTAGCACTGCAAAGCAACACACCAGAAATATTGCAAAAGTGCTTAATGGTGTCTGGTTACTGTAACTTCTCAAATTTTGGCCCATTTAAAGAAATTCCAACGCTGATAGATAGCAGAATCAATGTCATACAATATCAGTGTTCTGTCTCACTAATCCCCCCCCCCCAAAAAATATATTTTTTTGTTTTTCTTTTTGCAGCTGCTAATACTCTCATGTAATGTGCAAAAATCATTCTCTGGATGTTACAAACTCAACCTTACTACTCAAAAAGGGTCCAAAGCACTCAGACACAGGGCATTCCCAAAAGATGTCATTGGCCATTCTTAGTATCAGTTGGTAAAGGGCTAAGCCATATGTTTCATTGAAAGTAAAGCAAAGATAAATTGAAAAATTTGCTAGATTTAAATTCAGAAATTTTAAATGCCAGGAACACATTCCAAAAAAGGTGGGACTGGGGTATTTTTTTCTTTAACAGCTCTCTAAATGTTTGGGAACCAGGGAGATTGGTTCCTGGAGTTTAATACTGAACTGTTGTTCCATTCATCTATTCATATTAAATTTCTCCTGCTCAAAAGAAAGTGGTCTTTGTTTCAAGATGAAACTGAGGTTTAACTGGTGACAAGTCAGATCTGCGAGCAGGCCCCTGGACTCTTTTGTTGAGCCATGTTGTTGTAATTTATGCAAAACAGGGTTCGATATTGTCTTGCTGTAGCAGGAATGTTTACATTTATAATATATGTTATGAAACAGTTTTTACCTCCTGGAAAAAATGTACCCTTTTATGTGTCCACTAAAACCCCTATTAATTTTCAAGTTTTTCCATTCTCCTTCTTAACTCTCTCATCGTCCTGTTTCTGAATGCATCATCGTAACTTACCATAAAGTAGCACTCTGATCACTGATCACTGTTACTTGTATTTGTGCCAAAGTGAAAGTGACGTCATGTTTTTCCCCCAAAAAAACATTTATACCAGGCTGACGGGTGTGACACAGTGCCAACACTGTGCGGTTGGTGCCTTTCTCATTTGCGTGACAAATGGATTTTCCTAGAAGTGTTTATCTTGTGTCACAGTTAGTGTCACATCACCTGCACGAAGGTTTGAACACAGCGGCTATCTGATAAACTCCTGCTATGAAAATAATAGGAGGTTATCTGTCAAAACACCTCTTCCTGGATCATGTTGTCATTTGATAGAGCTGCAGTAAAACAGAGTGAAATTAATTTACTACACTGGAAGCCGTAGTCTTACAGTCATTGCTTGATTTGTGGATACATTTTCAAACTGTTTTTACTTGTTGCATAAAAAAGCTGCTGCCGAACACACAAGGGCAGGATTTCATCCCACCTTTTCATTAGTTTATACCTCTGTAGAACATCTTCTACAGTTTCTCCTTTGGGTTCAGGAGAACAAACACTTAACTTCATTTCTCCAAAACACTTTGATTAGGTGACTTTCTCAAAGCTTAGCATGGAGACACAGTATTGATTGGAGAAAAGGGGCCTGTATCGACTACCTCAGCCACTGCTACTGTTTGTGAAAAAGGCATCAGTCCAGCATGTTCTGAAGGAAGTGTACTAAAGCTTCTGGTAAAATGTGGTTGAGGATTCAGGAATTTCTTTTATAACTTGTTAGCTAGTTGGTGGGTGGAAGTATTTGACTGGTCTGCCAATCTTGGAGAGAATTACAAAATGTTATTTATATTCTGCGAATCCTGCTCAGGGTCAGTGTGAGACTCCAAATCTTAAGCACAGTGACATATTTGCTATTAATACTCATGTTTTGTGTCAACAAGCTGTTCTACTGCAGGTCAGTTGGTGTGGTCAGTTATGCACAGATGCCTGCTTCCTCTCTCTTATTAAAGTCCGAGTCTGACTTTTAGCGGGTGTTGTGTATTATTACAGTTGGCTGATTATAGAGACCTGAGTCCCTGTGGCTGAGCACAGTCAGATGCATCTGTTCTTCAAGTAAAACAGCTCCACCCCTGAGAGGACCCTGTCACAGCCCCAGAAAAAAAAAAGAATAGAAAAAAAAAACAGATCTCATCATCTGCATTGTCAACAACCTGTAGGACAAGTGCTTTTGGCAAAAATTTGCCAGCTCTGTGAGATTTAGCAGTCTAGCTGCCACCCTGTGTTTTAGTGTGACTTGACTGTATTTACTCAACAGCAAGCACCACACTACTGCTCACTTGGCTGCATGATGCCCTGGATGGCAGGTTTGTGAGTGTATATGCAAAGTGCCTGAATATCCTGCAATTACAGGGAGAGCTCTAAGATAAAATCCAATCCTGCAGACTGCGTGTCTCAGTACGTGCCCTCTGGGACCAGGTTGCACTATCCTCTCTGCTTTGGATACATTGATAGCTTAGAGAACCTGCCTCTAGATACAGCTCATGTTTTTGTTTTTCTGTGTGTGTTGTCTAATTCTATACCAACACAAAGTCAAATCTTTGGTGCTTGCTTGTGGAAGGGTTGTTAATGGTGTTTTTTGAGTGTGGGCAGAACAAGACGTTTGAGAAGTAATTCATTCAAGTGCTGCCCACAGCTCTGGTCACCACATAGTTAACACGTTTGACACTAGATCAAATCACAGCCTAAATTGATCGAGAGTATACATGTGAGTTGTGCTTTTTTTTTAAAGAACCAGTAGTTCTGAAAACTTCCTCCTGTTCAAAATAGACCCAAACTAGACAGGTGCTTTGGTTAGTTGCAAGGCAGCCAAAATATATATTTTTGAAAACTGTGAAATAATGCTGCATGATATTGGGAAAAAAATGGTATTGCAGTATTTTTTTTCCTTTGAAATATATTGCAATATACATTGCAATATTTATTGTAATATATATTGGAATATTTTTTAAAGTGTGCTACATTCTGTTGAGCTGAATTAACCTTGACTCTTGACTGAAATGGTGGTGAAAGACTTTCAGACAAAGTTCATCAAACAGATCTAGAGGCCACTTCCTTTAACTTGATAGTGTAAAAAAAGCATCTTATCTAACTTTGAGCCAACAGTCAGATCGTCAAAATCCCTGCTATGCTCCGCTCACATTCATAGTTTCCCCTCTCTCAGTCACTTGACCACTTATGCTGCACGTCACTCTGCCTTACCCTGATAACATCAGGTGAGATGTTGTAATGTGGTAAAATATATAGCTGTATGCTCATTTAGATCTATTAGTAATGTGGTTTGGCAGGCCACATGAATTTAATTGGAAGTCTCAAATATACTGCATTATACAAAATATGTCATGATATGAATATAACACATGCTGTAATAGTTAAAATAATCATAAAAGTCAAAATGACTGCTTTGATGGTTCTGGCATCAAGCTTTAATCCGTAATAAACTGTACAGACCAGTGGAGAAGAAAATGGTACTCTGAATGCTGCCACGTGCTGGACAATCGTCACAACTCACCTCTGTAAAAAAAAAGGTGAAATTTGTTGATTGTCAGCACCGGCTAAGAAATGTGACATCAGATCAAAGAATTAGGACACTATGGGATTGCTGCTGTGTAACATTTTATCATGTGTTATAGCTGTACGACTAGAAACCATCTAGGGTGAGCGAGAACATGAAAAGGACCTGACTCTTCCATGCACACGAGTGAGCAGTTCATTCTGTCCTTTCCTTCCATGCCTTGC
Organism: Thalassoma bifasciatum; assembly: GCA_008086565.1. Lineage (NCBI taxonomy): Eukaryota > Metazoa > Chordata > Actinopteri > Labriformes > Labridae > Thalassoma > Thalassoma bifasciatum. Next base: position 37,244 of record RPOG01000038.1, read on the forward strand.
CACAGGGCCAGAAAAACCTTTATGTTACAGTTCCTACCTAAATGAGATTGTGAAGTCCTCACAGATCCTCCAGTAAAATTGCTTATTTTGTTACAGCCTTGAAGAAACACAATTCTCCCTCCAAGTTCATGAACCCCGCTCCCATAGCGCCACAAGCAAAGTCAAAGTTCCCGTCTTTTTCATTGCTTACATTTTCAAGTGCCTTTTGGGAGTTGGGCTCTGGGGGTGGAGGCTAGGGGGGGCTGTCTTTGTCTGACCATGTCATTAAGCACACATATAGCAAGCCATTATCCCCTCTCTCCCCTCCCACTGTCCATTTCCTTCTTCTTGCTGTGATAGGAAATGAGCTCACTTCACTGCTCCTCCGGCCATAGTGTGTTATCACTGTCATTTTTCCACACTGGAAGCTCTGTGTCCTGGGGTCTCCCCATAGGCCTGTCTGAACTCTTAGCTCTATGCTGTTGTATGTTTAAGTACACTGAAGCAGCCAAATGTCAAAACATCGTCTACAGAAAGAAAATAAGTATGGCTTTATTATATGCAATGAATACTCATGGATTGTAGCAGAAAGGTAAAGATAAGTCTGACTGATATATATATATATATATATATATATATATATATATATATATATATATATATCAGTTCGCCAGTTTTATCTTGCCAGTATCAGCCTTTAATAGACAAATCCGAATTGTTGAAGACCAATTCTTACAAGAGTCATCTTTTGACCTTGCTTGTCAGCAATGTCACCCGGTTTTATGATGTATATTTATCACTGTGTATGTAAAGACACAAGTAGACACGAGCTGAAAACTGGCCAAAGCTATAAACCCTCAGTGTAACACATCTGTTTCATCCTCTCTGCTGAAACTGTGTTTGATAGCATTGGCTTTATATCAAGCACTTAAAATGCTGAAACATGTTGCTTCGGTGGGATTTCAGAAATGGTAGCGACAAATATCAATACTTGAATTTGAAACAATATGTCTCTCTAAATTCAAATATAATGCATCTTTCAAATTACATGGTTTGAGCCACAATCTTGTTGTTAGTCTCTACATGTACATCTTACTTGTTTCTCAGTTTTAGTATAAATATGAGTGTGTGCCTGGGATGTAAACTTGCAAACAGCTGAGAAAAAAGGAGTTGTCAGTCTCCCAGGTTAAGGTGGGGAATGCCTGTTATCTTTTCCTCCGGTTTGCCCTGACACACTTCTCTGTAAGGCCTCACGTAATGCATTTAGTTTTATCTGGGACCTCACTTGATGAACTGTCAACACTCCTGGCCTTCAGCTGCTGCTGGCTCCTATTGGCGTTCATCTGAATGGCATACTGTGAAGAACATGATTGAAGTGAGGTGGCCTAACATAACATGAGTGGGGTGGGGGCCCTTGTGAAGGTGAGAGATGGTGGGAATAGTTTAGATGTCACACTGGGTGAGCTGGTATGTTTGTTCCCCCCCGGTGACTCTGGAGTGATAATGTTGTGACAGCTGTACCATCAGGATGGGATTCAAAGGTCAATTTGTCTGAGTTGCTCAGCCTGTCGTCATCTCTCCACGATCTGATAACTAGACAAATAGAACTAATAACATTAATGTCATCTCAGCTTTTGATGTCTCTACAGCTTTTGCTCTGTTACTTGATGTGTCTTTTGCCATATTCTCTCTTTCCAGTATAAAATCTTTAAAGTTAAATACTTTCTTTTGTCAACACGAGACTACTACACAATACTCTGCAGGATATTTTTGTTTCCTGTGATATATGTTGCGATAATTAATTATTAAAATTAACTGCTCCATTCTGTTTAGCTGATCTCCCTGACTCCCCCTGACAGCAGACTCTCATCTACTTGTCTCTGTCTCTATCTTCCTCCATAATCACTTTTTGTGTTCGTAAAGAGTCTTAATCATGTTGATATCTGTTAATTATTGATAGTAATATATAATGTTCGTGCAAGTGATCCTTCTCATATTAGGTAAAACATTTTAATCATTTCAATTTTAATTTAGCAATAATATCTCCATGACTAAATTCTTTAACAGGTATGGCCTACATCTGTTAACATGCTGTCCCCCACCAGCCTGCATGCGAGAGCCAGAGAGACAGTGGGAGGGCACACATACTGGTTATGCAGACGCTGAGTGGCTCACAGAGTTTGTACTCGTGCATTCTGTATTTTGGTAGGCTCGAATAATCTTTTGCCAGAGATGTGATTCAGTGAAAACGTTGTTTAGAGCCATCTCTAGACAAGGCATAATGCATTTTATGAAGATGGTCCACGTTGGAGAGGGAAAAAGGGCAATTTCTGCAGGGAGCAAAGCAAACTTTAAGGAATGGTTTACTTGGACATTTAACTCTGACTGTTTCACATTTTATGGCGTGGCAAGGAGGACATAAAATATACAATAAAATGGGCAATCAGAAGAAAAAAAATTAGACCACAAAAACAAACTGAAAGCATGTTTCAACTGAAGACAAAACTGAAAGCACAGAGCTCACTCCCTGTTCCCTCTCCCTCAGTCTCCTGCCCACTCACGCTGCACGTCACTCTGCCTGACTGTGATAACATCAGGTGAGATGACACATTGATAAGAAAGTGCTCTTACTGTGTAAGTTGTTGCATTTAATGCGGTTAGATATGTAACTGGATGCTCATTCAGATCTATTCGTATTGTGATTGGGCGTTGAAAGGCTACATAAACTTTATTAAAAGGCTCAAATATGTTTCACTATATTATGTATCTTGCGATGTGAATATTTTGCATGTGCATTTCGTGATGAGGATACTGAAACTATACTACATTGTGGGACTAAAACTTAGTGGTCATAACAAAAAATACTTTTGATCATTTAACAGAAAACTCAACTTACACAAGCACTGTACAAACATATCCATGTGCAGATTGCAAGGTTGTCATATTTTGCATTTTTCTTTCGTTTTTATTTCATTTTGACTTTTTGCTTTCAATTTTAAGTATATTTTATAGTTTAGTCCATCTGTGTTCATATGTGAGCTAAACTTGTAGCATTCCTTGCCTTTTCCACCTCAAAGGTAGTTGTAGGTGCTGTAGAGCTTAACGTATGCTATCATTGTATTTCTCTTATTGCTCTGGCTCCCCTTGCTGCAGAATGACATCAAATATTAAAAAATCAAGTCGGTGCTGCTGTGAAATCAATTTACACTAAGAAATTACACATAGTCTACAGACAGAAACGTAGAATTTTTTTTGACAAATTACTCAACATAAAAAAAGCACTGAATGTAATTTCCAAATCAGTCAGAGCTTCCTTCTGCTCTGCAAATGACGCTTGTTCCTCAGTGGACACAAGCTGTTTCACGGCTGTCAAATGAAAACAGAACACATTGAAATGAAAATGAGAACATAAACATCTCTTTGGGTCAGTTAAATCAGGACAGTTCTGTCTGTTCCATGCTTTTACAGTATAAGTATGTGCATAAGAAGGATTTTTACTTTACCCACATTAAACTAAGTGTGTCTATGACCTGTGTGATTAGATTTTCAGATTTTTCTGCTACTGACAACCACCCTGTCTCTCCTTTACCATTTTTGATCATGAAAGTGTGGCAAATGGCACTGATGTCATTTCCTGTTTCAGTGCATCAACCCCCTCATCCCCTACTTCCTTTTTCAGCTGGCTGCATGTAAAAGGGAAGTAGATGCAAGTCTTTTGTTCGGCTGGTTGAGGAAACCAGCACACCCATCCTGTGTCAGTTGCTTGGTTCTGATCCTCACATTTTAGGCACCACACTGTCTTTAACAGTAAAATGAAACATTCAAACAAGTTGTATTGATTGGCCTGTTCTTATTTAAACATCCTTCAAACACAAAGTAGAAAATCAACCACCCTTCCTTTATTTTGTTCTCATTCTTCTTTGAAAATTACTGTATTCACAATGCATCTTGCCTGAACTTCACAACGAAAGCCAAGAAGAAAAACATGATAGTAACATCTTCTCTGCACACACCCTATACCAGGCCAATAGCATGGTGTGCCTGTTCACAGCAACTGGAATTGAACTCAGGAACTGTTATCTTTTGCACCTACCATCAGCCATTATTTTTGTTTCCCAGAACATACCTTACAAGCTTGAGGAAGATTGTTGGAAAGAATGAAGTGGAGCAATAAAACTCCTTTACTTTGTTTTTCAGTCTTCCAAAACTATCTTAAAGTAGAAGGATACAGTGGAGAAGTGTATGAGTGCATGTGTGTGTGACCCCATAGTAAGATCCTAATTCAATAAAGCAAATGCATGGCAATTTGGGTTATACCTCTTGTAATTTCTGTTTGTGTGTGTGTGTGTGTGTGTGTGTGTGTGCCTTTATGAGTTAAAGAGGGCTCCCGTGTGGTGTATAATTTAGCATGTGGGGTGCAGTCAGGGGGATTGACGTTTCTTCACATGTGACACAAGCAGTAGTTTTCAACCCAAATGAGTTTTAAAAACTTTACCCAAAAGGGGGATATGATTAAGAGGCCCACAGCTTAAATAAAAGCACATTTTGAAATAGTAAGCAGACGCAGAGGAGCAACAATAGATCCATTTACCACTTAATTGCAGAGCCTCTGAGATTGTTCTGTCAGAGCTATTGTTTCTGGGATGGAAAGGTTATTGGTTTTGCATGCTCGCCCCCTGCAAGGACTATCCCTTTGGAGAAAATACAAACAGATAACTTTTATCAAAAGCAGATGGTTGTAGTTGTAGGAACCTAAAAGTGAAATTATGTGTTGTGCTGTGTTATAATATCATGAAAAATAGCACATGGAGAGAAGCATTATTACAATCTGGAACCCAGGGTAATCATTTTCTCTTCACAAGCTGCGACTTTGCTCATAATCCCGTTGTAAACGGCAGCACAATCATATTTCTATACAACTAGCTGTTTGAAAAAAAAAACTGTTCAATGTTTGGTGTCAAAGAAATATTGTCAGCAGTGTTTCTTTTCACAGCAAGCACACTAACACGTACATGCCAACACCTGGCCGTGCTGTTATGTGCCAATTTGTTAAGGAAGCAGGGAAAGGAGAGAAAAGCAGTTAGTTTTTATCACCTGTGTTTTCATGTTCAAGGAGAACAGGATGAAAAAAAAAACGCTGACTCGGCCCCCACTTTCCTCATTGACGGGGATTATGTCCTCCAGGAAGACTTTAATCAGACCTGCTGGCAACCTGGGTGCTGTTTTCACTTTGCCACCTTTATTGCTGTATGTACCTTTATACGTGCATGTGTGTGTGCTTTCACTTCTAGAGCAGGTCTCATGAATTCAGAACAGCAGCTCATCATGCAGATTAGACTTTTTTATGGTCACAGTAGTACATGCACATGGCCATAATTTGTACATATCCTGGAATCTCATCTGTATGTGCTTGTGGGAAAACATCTTTTTCGCTTATTATGAAATCCTCAGGCTGCAGTACCACTGTGGTTTTTTCTGTTTATCTGTTTTGTTCAATATTCATCTGCAGACTAATTCTCAACATCAAGAATGACTTGGAGGTAAAGAGCTTATAACTGTGGAAAATTCCTGAGGGAAATTAGATTATTGGTTTCTTTGAAACAGGGTTAGTTTGCTTAAAGATATTTCTCAAGTAATGTTAAACATGTAGTCTGAGACAAGATTTTACTCCCTTGGTTCTGATATTTCCCCCTGTAGCAAAACACTCCGACTATTTTCACAGTAGCTTTAGAAATTGGATATAAAACGTATATATTTGCTTTAGGCTGCAGATTCTTTCTTTATAATTCTAAGGTCTACTTTAGTGTTAACTCAGTTTATATTCCTACATTAAGATGCTTGTATGACTTACATTTCCTGGCCAGTAGTTAAATCCCAAGTTTGTAAAAGATAAAGATGGACAGCAGAGTTTGCTGAGGTTACACTCTAACAAAGAAGACTTTAACAACAGCCAAGGAGGTATTGCTTCATAAAGTAGAAAGAGAAAGAGAAATAACAGTAAACAAAGTGTTGGATGGGGTTTCACCTGAAACATGTGACTGTAATAATCTTGACAGCACATGATCCAATTTTACTTAAAATGACCCTGTTACCCATCTAACCTTTGAACCCATAATAGTTTTCTACTCTTCCTGAATTTAGTGAAAAAAAGCTTGTTTTGTGTCTGGTGCCTAATCATCCCAGAGGTGGAAGTATGCTACTCTATTATAGAGTACAATTTTACGTAGTTGCACTTTTACTGTAAATAGATTTTCTAAGTATGCTTAAAAACGGGGATATGATTTCAGTTTTCACTACTAAGTGGAAGATCAATTTGTATAACCTCTTAATGTCATGTCCGCCTGTGTGGATAAATGGGAATCTCGGAATAAACTACAATGGATGAAAAACATCATACATTTTTCACATTTCGCAAACAAAATTTCCCTGTTTTTTTTTGTTTTTTTTTTCCTTCAACAATGTGAATTTTCAACTTACAAACTTGTCTGAGCCCCAGGAATGATAAGTAACTTCTCTGTATTTTCTTGTTGGGCAAGAAGGTACAATGAAAAGTAACCCCCAGCTAAGCCTTTATTTTTTTGTTGCAGTATGTACGAAATAATGATGTTTATTTCCGCATTTTTTTGTTCTCAGTCCACCACAAACCCTTTACTTTGTTCAGTTGGTTTGTTCCTGGTGAATCTCAGTTTCACTATGAATACTTAAACACACAAGGATTAATTCCTGCTATCTCGTGATTAAGATTAAATGTTGTGGTTTTTTTTAGACCAAATATATTGTTGTGAGGTTAAAGTTGTCTGGATCCCAGGTAGGTTTTGCCTGCTTTTGCTCTAGATACAGACTGTTTTCCCAGCAAACACCAAAGCCTGTTGACACCTGCGTTGCCAGCACTGTTCCTACAACAAACATAACCTTCTATAAACAGGACCTAGAGGACCCCAAGTACAAGCTTTACATGTAAATGTTAGCATAAAATTTAGCCCTCCCCTCTGTGTCACATTAGTGGCCATAGCAATAAAAAGTAAGTAGATATTTTAAAGATGACCCTGGTGTCAGACCACCTCTGATGTGCTGCAGGAATAATGGAACTACCTTTAAAATCACCGATGATTGGTTTGGATTGATTTGCTTTAAGCTGCAGCTTTGTGACAGACTGGTGTATTATTTGTCCATTGCTTTGGCTAATAAATGTTCTCTTTTCTCTCATTCTTACTCTGAAAGTAAACTTTTGACCTATTTGTTTCTCTGAAATAATAGCTTGTATCCTGTAAGAGCTGAAACCCTTTTAGGTTACTGGCAAGTCCCAGCCATGAACTCTAGCACAGATTTTTTTTTTTCATTGTTGGCGTATCTCTTTGCTAGAGGACTACGTTGACAGGGACGAAGGGGAGAGGAGAAAGATTTACAGCAGGGAGAAGAGAAAGGGAGAGTAGTTAGGAGAGAGAGAGTGAGGGCATGGGTTAGCAGACTCAAAGAAAGTGGTGAAGGAAGGCGGGGGCTGCATAGCTGTATGTAAAAGCCTGGAGTTGGAGCAGAGCAGGGTGCAGCTGAGCCTCTGGCTGGGACACAGCACTGAGGGCTTTATTGTGATTTGTAATTATGTGGTTTTCTGTAGGGCCTCAGTTTGGTGCACTCCCACACTGAGGCTCTTTTTAGCTGGGGAATACTGAGTAGGAGAACAGAGGGAGGGTGGGGCCGGGGTCACTGTTAACTATTTCTGTTAAACCCAGACTTGGTTGGTGTTCACTGGAGTACAGAAGTGGGGTAATGACTCAGACCCAGTCAGGTTTATATTTAAATACAGACATAAATGGTTGGTAAAAGGCACAATATTCTACCTCAAAGACAGGCAGTGTTGTTTGGAGTTGAGCCCAAGGTGGTCGCATCTTAGATTTGGTTCTTCTAACAATTGGCTTACAAGTGTTTTCTAGGATCTCCAAATTTGTGTTTGAATTCTCCCTTTGTGAGGATGTTACAAAAAGTTCTAGTTTTTGAAGAGCAGTCTGTTCTTTTTTTGTTTTTTTTTTCCAAATGAGTTATTTCAGTCTGTTCTGTAGTGGCTCATTCTACACCAGTTGTGTGTAGGGCTGAACGAAAAACTGAACTGCTAAAGTAAATCTAGTTGCAATTATCTTTCCATGTATTTCAATTGTGATTTATTGTGTGAATATTTCTTGGTCCCCCATCTAATATGTTCTTAACACACACATATTTGGAAATGAACATTGACATTATTTACAGCATGACAACAACCCATGACATATCTTTTTTTGCTACTCGTTTTTCTTTTTGCTTGGTTTAGTCACTTTTTTACTCCTTTTCCCTCCACTTGTGGACCATTTTGCTACTTTCTGCCTTTTTTGGCCATTTTTGCCACCTTAAACTTTCAACTTCAAAAAATTGTATCAGGTATACTGACACGTTTCAAGTCAAAGAAATACAGCACTGTCTGCCATTAGAATATTGCAATTTTATTTTAATTTGCAATTAATTGCCCAGCCCTAGTCGTGTGTTGAATAAAACTTAACTTTTATTCTCTGCAGTCTCTGGATCCTTTTATATACATGCAAAAATGAAAAGTGGACTCCAAGGAGTAGAAGAGGGAAAAAAATCATGAAAAAAGAAAAGGGAAGTTACCAGTTCAGGTGTCTTCCTAGTGAGCCTTGATAAAAATAAGTTGAATGATGGACAGGGTGGTGAAGGCAGAGGTAGAGGGGGAGCAGAGGCGATAACAAAGTGCAGCGGTGTTTAGTTGCTGTGCTGCATGTTTTGCTGTCAGTCAGTGGCTGGGCTGTGCCAGTTAAGTTGATGAGAGCAGACAGCTGGACTGAGATGAGTTTGGATTCAGGGCAGGAGGTGAACGCCTTCATCGGAAGCCTCTCTCTCTCCTGAGCTTTACCCACATGCCACTTAAATTGTAGTCTGCAAAGTCCATGTTTATTACTTTAGGCTGCATATCCGAGAAAAAACAAGAAGTTTGTCATGATTTGATTTTTGGTGGCTGGAAGCTTAAAATGGCCATTTTGAGAAGGTACAGATCACAGTTTCAAGAGTTGAATAGGTCTATCTTACACTGTGCAGACACTGACTCAGAGACTTCCCTAAGTTTCTGGTTATTGATCTGTCTGCTCAGAGTCTGCTCTGTGAAGCAGCCCAAGCCAAGGCAGAGTCCTCGCATTGACTCAGATCTGCCCACAAACTGCCAGCTGCAGCAGGTTGATTTCCTGTTTTTCTGCTTTCTGTTTTTTTCTCTCTTCAGTGAAACATAGGCCGGCAGTTCTTTCCATTCACAAGCAAATAAACAGCAGATCAGATGGAAGAGATAAATGTAGGTTAAATTCAGTCTATAGTCGCCAGAGCACTGTGGGTTGTGTTCTTTCCTATCTTTGTCACATTATCTGTTTAAAGTAAATCTACATTCCTTTATGGGATTTCAATAGCAGACAAAGTCCTGTGGTGAAAAATGGTCTGCCCTTTCCTCTCAAGTTTGATTAAAGACTGTGGGGAAATGGAGGCATCGAGACAATGGAGGATTCTGGGCTGCAGCAGCAAGGGGGAGGGCCTCTCTGCTCTCTCTAGGGGACCCTAAATACAACTTTTTCATCAGCCTCAACAGGAAAACTGTTTAGTTAACATTGCCACTTCTCCATTACAGCCCAGCTCAGCAAAGAGGGCGTGTGTAATTTTGCATGTTTTTCTAAGCTCTGCTTTTCAGCATTTTCATTGGCTCAGCATCAACTTGTGGGTCCTCCATGGGCAAAGACAAGGTGGTTTTGGTCAGTGAAGCGCAGGCAACTGAAAGCTGTTAAGTCTTTAAAATCAGTGTTGTTTCTAAGCTAAGTTAACCCCCCTTCCCGTGTATAATATGATACAGTGTCGAGTGTGTCGATGGTTTTTGAATTAAGCTAAAGAGAGAAAGAAGCAGACAGCTGCCAGGGTAAACTGTGCTTGCGTGTGTGAGAGTATGGGGAACAGGAAGGGCAGGGCGAAGGCTGTGCAGCGTGTTTCCTGTGAGGCAGGAAGTGAGCAGGGTCAGAGCATGAAGCCTTATGAGTTATTGCTAGCCGCTGCTACCAAAATCCAAAATAAACAATCTGATGGGGCCTAACTCTTCTCTCTAATTCAAAACTTTGCTCTCATTATACTACTATCTGTTTGATGTTACAGAGAAAAACTGACTGAATTTTTTAAATACCACCACAATGTCTACATTAAGTCCCATTAAATATTTAAAGATTTACAAATATATAAAATACATGGACACACCTGTTAAGATCAAACTGTGCCCCTTCATATAAAAAGTCTGTTTTTATGAATTTATAAAACATGAATTAAGAGGGGGGGGTTATCAAGCACATATTCACACACAAAGTCTCACACAAATAGCAGTATACTAGAAAAACATCATGCGGTGCGCTTCTTTGTATGCTGTCTGCTAATGCACCTGCCTGCAAGCACAGCAGCAGTGCATCAACCGAGGATAGTGGTGCTCTATTAAAAGAATGAAACAACACAGGTCAAAACAACAGGCAGCGTTTATGAACACACCCACTATCGTTCTAGACTAACCTAGAGTTCTTACGTCAAGCCTTATTCTACTTCCCATACTTTGACAATTGTGTTTCACTGATAAGCAAACTAACAGGATCTTAAAGACAGAAAGCCAGGGGAACCTTATTATAAATCAGTGCAATTAAAATCATAATTCTGATTTACAAGATCTTTGTATTGAAGCCATATCAATGACTGTCATGGCTGACAATACTGTACTTGCAAAAACAGTATTATAAACCCTGAAATTGCAAAACTATTTCATCAGCTTGGGTTCGATTAGCCCTGAGTCAGTTGTTTCATAGTTATTGACAGTTCAGATACAAGAGTTGTATATTGAATCCCACAAGGCAAAAAAGCTGCAGCAAATATATCTTATTTCTGTACCAAGAGAAGATAGTTGTGTTTTTTTTCTTTAATAGATTGCCTTGAGTTATAGAAAATGGGGCAAGCAGTGGAAGAAAGTGTAAATGCAAGACAAACCGCTGCATCATAAAAATAAAAACCACCCTTTAGGGTAAAGAAAAAAGAGGTTAGGAGTAGGAGTAGATGTTGCACTTGTTTGGGATAGAAAGAAGAAAATATCACTGCTCTCTACAGGGAGAACTGCTGTTTCCAACACAGAAAAGAGAGAAAACATCTTTCATCTTCAACCCTGCAGTGCATATGAACTCTGTCATTCCTCAGTAAAAAGGCTTTGAAGATGCTTCTCAAAGTTAAAAAGAAAACAAACTCTCTTGTTTAGCTAAACCTTTAGCAATCTGTTTTCCTGGCGTGTAGTAAGGCTGGACCCGCATGCATTGCTTACCACAGGTGAAGCCTGCACACACTGACATAGACACAACAAATAACCGGCAAAATTTGATGACACAAAACTGTAATGATAGAACATTCACATCAGGAAAAAGCACAGCATCTAAATTCAAGTTGAAGGCCTGCACTGCAGCACAAAATGTGTGTGCAGGAAATGGAGGGGCAGGGGGGAATCAAATGTAGGTGAGAGAGAGACTAATGGGAAACAAGCTCACAAGAAATGAGGGGGAAAAAAAGCTTCTGTCATAGAAGGACTGGATCAAAACTGCAGTTCCTCTTTACACAGTCCATTTTTCAATCCTTGCTCAGACAGGAAGTACATTTTTTTAGCATTGGAACATTTTCGCCAAAACCCCTGAATCATCATGTTCTTCTGTCTCAGCTTTTGGCCTTCAAAATGGCTACATCTTGGGATTTGCTCAGACTTCCTGAATCAAGAGTGTCAAACAGAAGAAGGGGTTGGGCTACATGGGGTCACTTCAAAGTTGTCTTTTTTTATTTCTAGGATTGAATTTTTGGCCTCCTCTAAATGTTGAGATACCAGTTGTATTTTTCATCAGGAGTAAAAGACAATGCATTTGTGGATATGTTGTATAAAAGTAATTTCCTAGGAGAGCTTGTTATTGAGAGGATGTTGAAGAACTAAGCAGGGAAGTGAAACAGCAACACTTGCATTCAGTTTAATACCATGAAGAGAGACATTCAACTCCTAGCTCCTCTGGGTGAGGCTGAGTAACCCTCGAAGCTGTGGTTGTGCTGAAAAAACTAAATGTTTGCAGAACTTTCCTGGTGACTGTTAAGCTGGATAAATAAGGGTCAAAAACGAATGAAAAGTCAACAGCTACATGCACTCAGCAAAGCGATCTTATCGTCGTAGCATCATTTTTATGAAGCCGGGGGCCCAGGCTGTCAGTGCTGTGTTGTCAAGAAAATGTTAGCCTTGTTTAGGGTCAACCGTGAGGCTTCAGTCCCACTGTAGTAGTGTTAATGAATTAATCTGCCATGTCTGCTCATCTTTGACCTCATGTTTGATGGCAGGCTCATGCATGTCAGCTTCACTGAACTGTAATTGCTAACGTGTGGAAAGGTCTAGAGAGCTCTGGGTTTCAGCTCTCTGGTGGTTACTATGGGGATTATCACTGGAGCAGAGTGTGTTTTGAAAGCAAACAGGTCTGTTTTGGCACTAAAACCAGCTGGGTGGATGACACTGACAGCATGGAGGTGACTGTGTGTTGGTGCCTTCATGTCTGTTTCTGAAAGATAGTCCAACTTGGGTCACGTCTTCCTACTTTTCCCTTATTTTATTATGACAATGAGAGGATGGTACCCAAATAAGAGGGTTTCGACTTAAAGTGCTACACTGCAAAAAGTATTTGTCTTATTTTGAGTAAAAATTGACCTCTCTGTCTTGGCATGAGTCACATTTAACTGAAAAGTACAGAAACGTCCAATTTCAAGATATTTGAAGACAAAAATTACATTTGAATTGCTTGAAACAAGAAAAAATGAAAAATTTGTTCATCAAGTTTCTTGGAATTGGAATAGAATCTTAATACAAGAAACTTTCATTTACCTCATTGCTAGATCTTTTTACTCATTACAAGCAATGTGGCGTCCAAGTGAAGTGATCAGAAAGATGTCAAGCAACAAACCCTACCAGAATTAAACAAATGAGACAAAAAAACTTTGGTTTTCACAGAACTCTAGAATCAAGGCACCACTTACCTGGGCTCAAAATGTCTCCTTTTGTAAGATTTTTTGATTCTGCATGACTTGTTTGCAGTAAACAATCAAGCGTTTGGGTTTGCAGCATGACTAATGCATTGCATTGCTATTGGGAGGGTTTTTCATGAGTGTCGTTATTTGATCATAAACTTCCGAAGTGAATGACTCCACTGTATGACCTTGTAATCTATTCTGTAGCAGCATTTATCCAACTTAAAGTCTGCTTACCCCTCAATCTCCCTCTCTTTGTGCCTCTTTTGCTTCCACCTTTCTTAGTCTGAGGTCCATCCCTCTGGTCAGCTGCAGGGAGAGGAACCTGAAAGGAAGCAGGATAAACAAAAGAAAAGCAAGCCAAACAAAGATGTGACAAGGCTTCAGTGGACGTGCTGGTTCAGGGGCGGTGTGAGCCCACAAAGAGCCCTCTGTAAACGCGATGGTGCTCCGTATTCTCATGGAGTACTCACTCAGTTGCACTCGAACACACATTACATTCACAGACACAGCAGCATCACACAGAAACAACTTGCCGAGAGCATCCTTTATACCAGAGTTCATGCGCACCCCTATCTAAAACTAAGGTCATAAAAAGTCTTACATTGATTAAAGGTTATATTCTAGTATGAAATAAACAACTTAAAGGTTTTAAAATTGTTTTGTTGTTTTCCTTTTTTTGCAGGACTTTTCAAGAAGGAGATGTAGAGTGGATACTATCCAACAAGCTGCGTATATAAATTGTTATCTGAATCCTAGGTAGTCAGTCTGTTACTATGGGTCACTGTTTGCACTTATGCATACAGCCATTGACCAGAGAGCACTGAGGATCACTTTATGTTCAATAAAGAGACAAAAGGTGAACTAGAATGGATCTCATTGAGTGACACATGCTATGATTGGGTTGTAATATAGAAGGATTCCCCAACCATCAACTATATTCATAGTGTTTTTGCTCTTCAATTTCATTTAAAGTGGCATTAAAAAGGTCTTAAAAAGTCTTAAATTTGACTCGCCGGAACCTGCAGGTACTCTGTATACACAATTGCGTCCATCAGCAGGTCTCTTAGCTTAATGAAGAATTCATCCAGATTGTGTTAGAGTGACACATCAAAACCTTCTGATGACAGTTTCTGTTTGTACCCTGGTCTGTTTTGATCCACCCACTGCCCTCCCTGTGAGCAACAGCACCATTGAGCTACCATAAACACTAATAAAACAGATAAGGAGTGAAAGAATCATGCGCCAAGTTCCTGTAATCTCTTGAGGTTATTTGTGCTGCATGTCTCAGCTTATACTTTCTAACCATGTACCACTTTGGGGCAGCAGCAGAGATGAAAGTATCTCTGACTGTTTTCTCTCCTCACAATCTATTGCCTGAGTTTCTTCCCTGATGTGTGCGGTGGTAAAAGCATAAAAGGGATCAGCACCAGCAGTGTTCAGCGGAGTGTGGGTTGATGCATCGCTCTGTCTTTGCTGATGTGCTGTTTTTATTGCCTGGAGTGCAAAACTACAGGCCTGAATGGTGTCTCATGAAAGTAATGGAATATCAGGGGCATTCAAACAGATTGAAAACAAATTTGGAGAGACAGGATGGAAAGCATTGACAACAGAACTATTGTTCTTTGTTGACCTTTTCACTGTCTGTAACAAATCAGCATAACAGACTGGGAATCACATTTATCATCAAGAGCATGTTTGTCCTTCTCGGTGAAACTGTTCAGAGTCACTACCACAAAACAGTTTTTGTTAATGCTGCTATAGGACAGTGTTTCACAAAAAAAGATGGAAGGATTTCTTATTGTAAGCACCTCCAATACACATTACATACAAAGTCTTTCCTCTATTATGTCCGATTAATGCACATAGTCTTTAGGACAATGTGAAAAAGTCTGAGTTGCAAGGCCCAGCTTAAGGTCAGTTAAGTTAGACAATGAGGATTTATGAGGCTGTAAAGCAGCAATGAGTAAAAGAGGTATGGCAGACGTTGTAAAGTAGTATTTATAAAACATGAGTAGTAATAAACAGCATAAAGGAAGCAGGTTTTACAGTCATAGCACAATAAGTGATGATATAAGCCCTCGGGTTATTTTGAGTCAGTCTTAAAAATGTCATTCAGTGCGTTTACATGCACAGTTAAGTCAAGCTATGATTAAAGCTTGACTAGACACATTGATTGGACTGCTTTCCTTGTTCTGGTGTACAAGCACCCAGTCAGAACTGATTTAATGACAAAAGCACATTTGCCCCGGCTTCAGTAGGTGGAGATGTCTCCTCTTTTGGGCAATTACTTGTACCGTTAGCCATTTAAGCTATAACATCACATACAGTTGGAAAAACAAATTATGAAGAATCTTACTTGTTTGACGTCCAATAGTGAAAAGGCAAACAACTTAAAAGCTTTTTACCTTTGGTCTTTGCACTCAACTACATTAATTTGCATTGAGCTGAATTTTTTTCTGTGCATTAAAACAGGTCTGAAAAAAAAACACAGTTCCATTCACAGCTTAGATAGATGAACTTCTGACATGGTAAGTATTACATTTATGTAAAGTCATCCCTTCCTTTGCATATTTTTCATAACAGAAGCCTCACAGTGAAAAAGATTCCGAAAGACATCCAGGGACAGGGAGTCGCACAAAGAAATACAGATTTATTTAAAAGTTTTAACAGTATATTTTTGAGGAGAGAACTTTTAGTTGAGCTGGGACCTGGAAGCAAGTTTGATGGAATGGTGCTAAGAGAGGAATTGTTTTTTTGACCTTTCAGACAGAAACAGGGGAACAAGAGAATTGGTAAGTTACAAGATTTTGGGGGATTGGAGAAACACAAGTACTTGCAGTGAAATTACAAAGTCGAGAAACACTTCAGGGAGCAGTGGCACAAGCAAACATCTTATTTCTTTTCCAATATTTGGTGACATCTCACAGTCTTGATAGTGCAGAGCTGACAGGTGATGGCCCTCTGATTGGTGAGGAGATTTTTCTGATGTAATTGCTCATTTACTGCAGGTAGGATTTTTTCGGAGTCCTCTGCATGATCGATTTTTGATATTAACATCCAGTCACTGATTGACTATTTTTTCATGCTTGTTTTACAGCTAAGCACAAAGTCGATAAACCCCTTTTTCACCTGTACAGGAATGGATGGGAAAAAAGAGGGCCAAACAAAGATGGTGTCAACTGCAAACTTGAGGCATTCTTTTGAACTGAATCCAGGATATTTTTAAAGACACTGAAGTCTTGCAAGGCTACCTCTGTTAGAAAACTGCTGCTAAATGAGCACAGTTGATCTAAACAAGGAAGGGTCAGCGTCACCAGTCAAGTCTCTACTCTCTGCTTTTCTTCCTCCCTGGTGTATGAACCTGTAGTTAGTCACAGGGCCCGGTCACATCAGCCATTCTAACAGTGCTGTACTCAAGCACGAATGTCCTGTCTGTATCCATGTTATGCTTCTTGAGCTATGTCTCCCTTACATGCAAGGACATACAGGAGCTGTTCATTGGCCCGCTTGAGGCTCCAGCAAGGGGAAGTTTTAGTTTGTTGAGCTCCTCACCTCTCTTTGACTTTAGAGTGATTCCTTGGCATCCACACCAGAGAAACAAATGGATGAACTTTTTAAAAACTACTGCTCAATCTCTCACGGTCAGGAATTATGCTCACTTATTTGTGAACCTATATGATATCTCCAGTACACGCCACAAGTTTGTACAGAAGATTGCAAGTGCACAACACCCTGCTGAAGGGCTTTCTTCATGAATTGAAATAGTGATTCTCACACTTGATTTGAGCCGTCTTGAAAGTTTGACCCCATTGAGCAATCTTAACTTTCTATCTTAAGTTTAACAAGTTTAACTCTGCAATCTTAAGTTTCACAAGTTAAAGTCTGATCTGTGTGAAAGCTGAAGCAGGAAACTCTTCATAATTCACTTAACCTGAGTTCTTTCAAGTTGCAGCTTGTATACTCTGAGCAAAATGTGTAACCTGTTGAGAAATCTCCCCGTTCACCCCTCCTCTTCATTTCCTGTGCCTTTTTTTTTATCTTGCATGTTGAAGTTGCTATGGAGACACAGCAATTGAATAAACTTCCTGTGGTTGATTGCAGCTTCTTTTGCCCCCTCCCCCTAAAAACGTCTTGCACATTTCAGATGTGTTGATTTCACAAGATAATAATAACATGCAGAGAGTTAACAGTTTTCCGAATGAGCACAAGTATTTTCAGAACCTTGTTCTTAATATAGATCCATCCGGTGTTATGGAACAGGCTGGACATTTTTTAGATTGAGAGATTAACCTTTCTTCTAAGCAAGAAGGACATTCTTAGTGCATGCTTATTGACACTTTATTTTGAAATTACTAGTTAATCATGGGAATAGTTGAGCAAATGTAGCTCTGTTTATGAGTTGAATTCAGCAAACCTTACCTCTAACCCCCAAGCTTTCATATGATTTAGCCTGTGTGTGCTTTTTAATGGATAAAGAAGTGCATTTGATAAAATTCAATAACTTGGGATTACCTTTTTAGTCCATGTTGAAAAAGAACAGGTTTTATCTGAAAGTTAAAAAGTGACCCCCAGTGTCATTTAAACTTGAAATGCTGAGCCATGGTGTTTGCTCTGACTGTGTCAGGGTGCATTGGTCTGGTTGCACCTTTCATGTCTGCAGGCTTCAAGGCCACCAGCCTCTTGATTTTCAGACCTGTGAGAAGGCCAGTCATCTCAGGCAGCCTTGGTCGCCTCATCTGCTCTTTGATCGATGGCCTTTCAGTTTGGTGTAATTATCCCAGAGCAGACAGGGAGGCTGGTGACTTTACAGGCTGCAAGGTACACACAGATAGACGTAGGCATAAAAATTCTCACATCCACAGAGGTTTAAATTATTTTCCAAAGCTTCAGTGCCCTTCCTGAAATGGCAAATTAAGGCCACTTTGGTTGGCATAAAGCAAAAAGTGATTTCAGGGGTCATTTAGTTAGGAGTCTGGTCAGTCTGACTGTCACAGTAAGTCAAAACTTTCCTGAGCCTCAGTTTGGGACCATTTCTGACCTGTTCAGTTGGAGGCTATGATTGTGATTTATTTCAGTTGTCACACTCCTTCAAGTGTTAGAGAAGGATTTAATCCCAACCTGTAAATTACACATGCAGCCACAGGGCTTTGAATAAACAGGTGGTGTTAACTGTCTGACAGAGGCACAATTTATTCAAGTACAGTTTAATAGCATTGTGTTGCCCTGGCATTTGGAGCAAAATACTGAAGTCAACAAAAAGTGTTCTTGTTTTACAGTACTGGTGCATAATTATTTGGCAGCGATAATTGGTCTGTAGTAATAATTTCATTTTTCAGCTGAAGGTTATTATATGCCGCACAGTTTTTCCACAATTCACACAATCAGACAGAATGAACAACTTGTGGGTATCATGCGATTTACAAGACTAGTACAGCTCAAAATCATTTGCATGAATGGAAATATCTTTAAATTTTCTATCAAATAAAATCAGGGTAGCAAATGGGACAAAGAAACTATAGCAGGGTGCCCAGAAGGGAATCCTGGGGGACACCAGAGGATAGGTTTCCAACCGGGGAGACATATTTTCACACATTAAATACAGAAAATGCTCTCCCAGGTCACTTCAAGACCTCCAGAGATGCCCACCCACTGTCTGAGCCTTTGAATCAAAACACTGATCCACTGTATCAAAGTCTACCTTTTCAGCGCAATGATGACATGTTCAACTCCAACATGTGTCTATTCAAAGCATGTTTACCTCACATTTTACTGAGCACATTTCCATTTGTTTTATACAAATGTTATACTATATGCTTTCCAGAATTCATCTCTGATATTTTGATACACCAATCCATAATTCATTGAGCTTTTTTTCCTGCATCCATCAGCCTGTGTGCCTGTACATGTGAATGTGTGTATGTGGGTCTGTGTAAAACAGCCAGTGCAGGCAGAGGTGCTGGTAATGGACGCATATATAATGCATCAGCAGTACATTTCCAGTTTCCCTTGATGCAGTGAATGTGTACATTGAGCCTAGATTTGTCCAAATCTTGGTTCCACTGTAGAAAAAAAACAAACAAACAGTTTTTTTTTTTTCCAGCCAATTTGTGTAGATGTGAAGGATCATTAGAACAAATCCATGCAGTGAAGTTTGAAGTCAGTTAAATCAGATGCTAGCATGTTGAGACCAGGAACTGCTAATCCCTCTACTTTGTTCACCACTTAAAGTAAGACTGAAGCTCAAATATTGATTGTGCAGTGAAGTGGTTCCTCTTGTGTGTTTGAAGTGGCTTTCTGGTTGACACAAAAGAGTAAAAATTAGGTTTGGTCATCCACCTTTGAATATGTTTAAAGGTACCTTAGTGTTATCTCTTGACACATCAGAATCCTAGACAGATAATGTAATTACTATCACAGCAGACCTCTGTGTACTAACTGCTCTGTTATTGAAGGAGTGTAGACTTGGAAGAAGGAAATAGAACAACTATGGGCTGAGAGCTGGGCAAGGAGCCTCAGATAAAACAGATATTAACAGATATTTGTCTGCGATGTTCTGCTGCTTTCAGAGTGACAAAATGTGTGGTTCAATATGATGAGCTGGTGACAAATGGGTAATCTGAATCATCCCAGAGTAAGTAAATATTTTTCAATGACATAAATCCATCCATCCATTTATCCATTTTCTATACCGTCTATCCTGCTATTCAGGTGGCTGGAGCCTATCCCAGCTGTCATTGGGCGAGAGGCAGGGTTCACCCTGGATTGGTCGCCAGTCAATCGCAGGGCTGACATAGAGACAAACAACCATTCACGCACACACTCACACCTACGGGTAATTTAGAATAATCAATTAACCTAACGTGGGCATGTTTTTGGTCTGTGGGAGGAAGCCGGAGTACCTGGAGATGCACGGGGAGAACATGCAAACTCCACACAGAAAGGCCAACCCTAACGGGGAATCGAACCGGTGACCTTCTTGCTGTGAGGCTGGAGCGCTGGCCACGGTGCAGCCCCGACATAAATCCACCAGACAATATTTCAAAATTGTTTCACATAAGGTATTTGTAATTTAAGTCATGGGATGGAGGACTTCAAAGTCATTTCACATATGTACTTTTCATTAACCAAAAAGAAAGTAAACCACTGCTTAGTCATGCATACGATTTTATTTGTGTTTCGAGAAAACGGCAGCATTTCTAATGTGATATATGAGACAGCGAAGAGGAGGGGGGATGTAATGTACAAAAGAGGAAGTAAACCAGAATCGACAGCCTGCATGACGTCAAGAGTACAGGAAATCATGTGACATTGCCAAGATGCATTTTTTTGTGCAGTGAAAGAGCCTTGTGCTGTGTCTGTCCTTATAAACCTGTTGTGTTTCTCGTAGCAGACTGAACATCTATACAGGGTATTAAATCAGCGTCTGACCCTGTTTCTGGCTCTGGTGTTGCTCTAGATGAAAGATGTACTTGTTGCTGTGTGTATTGGCTTGTGTGTACATGCAGAGGGATTGTCTTTCAATATACCCTTGAAGCCATCCCAGGTCTTTGCTTGTTGTGGGGGTACTGGCACAAAGTCAGAGGTCATGCAACACAATCCTAAGTCTGACACTGCCAGATGTTGGTGAGATGTTAGCTGTGATTAGATTATGTGGAAGCATGTGTCAGAGGGGAGTGAGCCTTTACACATCTACTAAACCCTATTTTCTTACTCTAGACATGAAGAGTCCTTCCCATGTAAGAATACAGTAAGTAGGACAATGATAAGATCTCTCCAATTGTGTTTGCATTTTATTGATTGCCTAGTAATTCGTGTAGACTTATTTATGTTTGTATGAGTGGACCCTAGGAAGAGTAGTTCCGACCCAGGTAGTGACTTATGGGGATCCAAATGAATAAATGTGCAAAGAGTTTAATTTTTATTTACTTATAAACTCCATAAAATGTTGACACAGAGCAAAACCTGAAGCCAACATTTTGTACACAGAAATTTCACAGAAGGAGTTGATAAGGGAATCGGTAATGAATCGGATCAATAAGCTGAATCAGTTTCAATGCCCATTCATATTCCTCTGCATATAAAAACATTGTCAGTGCCTGCAATAGGGCAAGATCTGAGTAATCAATGCAACAATTGAATTCAGTAACCCCATCACTAGTTCTTACAGCAAAACCATTTGTTTTTGTGGCAACTTGTAAGAATTTTAGAGCAGCAAAAAAAAAAGGTCTAGATAAATTTTCATGAGATGTTTTGGGCAGTTTACAGACAGTCATGGATTCCTACAACCTATGAATATGTATTGGATTGTAAAACTTGCTCTGAATTAGTTTTTGAGATGAAGAACTGTCACTTTTTTATCCATGTTTAGGAGATCAGAATGCATTTTATATTCCCTCTTAGAGTTTAGGTCTTGAACTTGGCACCTGGGAAATTTGTATCAAACTGTCTTTAATTCTGGAAGAGTTTTATTTTAACCTGGCCAAGAAAATATAAAGTTTACTCACAGAACTGATCTCAGAGACTGATTAGCCTCTGCAAATTAACATGTAGTTATCAGCATCCTGCACCTGTGTTAAGTCAAATTGAAAAAATGATTGAGGTCCAACCAGTGTAGATCAGTGCTTGTGGGTGCTTTAAACCATCAAACGTTGTGTTCAAACGCTTAATTTGGTCCATTATCTAAATTTTGTTTCTAAGTTTTGCAAAAATGTTGAGACTTTTTAAGACCTGTAAACACCTTGAATCATCAAAGATGAATGTGTTTGAAGCAGTGACCTCAAGGGTCATCAAGCATTGGGAAATAGCTTGTAAATTTGTTTTACAGTTGTACCTTTCCAGGTGTTAAAAGAAACTCCCAGGGCAACAGATTTTCAGACCCCTTTCTTCCTGGTTCTCCTTCATCCCTGTGTACAGTTCAAGACCATCATCATTAGTTATAAATTCAGTCCATCTGGTGGGCTGTGATTATAGCTCCCGGGCCTGGGCCTGATAGGCGGCTCTGCTTACAGCCCTGTCAAATGAATTCACGACTAGAATCCGGAGCTGATGAATTGAAGCAGGAGACACTTGGAACGAGGCCAGGAGTGAAATGAGAGGTGGAGTGACCTCACCTTGCCTATGTTGCAACTCATCAGCAGTTTAAGAAGCATGATTGAGTCATTTGTCATAAATATTGACTGTACCAGATATGTGGATGATTGAACTTAGCTCCCCATGTTACATGTCATTTCCAGATTGGATTCTTGTATGCTGGTCTCCCCCTCTGTCAGGGATTTTTACCATGAGCTAGTAATTTGTCTCTCCTCACTTGCATCCTATCAGGGCCTTGAAAATAGGACTGAACGATACGGACAAAATTTTATATCTTGATATTAATGCCAGAAAACGAAGTATTTTTCAGAAATATAAAAGCATTATAATATAACAGGATGTTGAATGTTGGGTTAATTGATTTGAGCTCAGTGTCAGTCATCAACATTAACAGAATAACCAATAATCATGTGACTGTTTGAGCTTTACAAACAGGTTGGACTGGGAAAATCTACATCATTGATATCTTTGATATTGGGATATTAATATCTTGAATTTTAATTTCTAGATACCAATATGATAACAATATATCTTTCAGGCCGACTCTAAAGTTCATTTTTCCCTTCTTTCATCTTTTCTATCCTCAGCTGATTGTCTCTGGTGTCTTCTGCGATCAATGCTTTGTCATCCCACTCCGCTCAGTCTCCCATCAGCCGTTTCTCAAACCCTCCTACCTCTGACTTTGTCCTTGCCTTGTTTTCTCTCTTCACCTTCCTGAAGTACCCCTAACTTCTACCACAATTTGTTGCAGACTGGAAGGCAGGTAGTTCAGAAATATTACCTGCTCTGCATCCAGATTTTTTAATCTATCCTAAATAGAAAAACGTAATTTCTAAATTGGTTTAACGGACCTGTTTGTGTACTGCTGGTTACACAAGTAGAACAAATATGTTTGAGGCACACAGCAGGTAAAGTTGGGAAAGATGAATTCAAGTTTCTTTAGATACATATTTTTGTAAAACAAATTATGACCAAACAATTCTCAGAAATAATCTAATTGCGATTATTGTTCTCTATCGTGCAATAACAGTTTATTGTGCTTTTATTTTTAGTTTCCTTATGGCTTTTTGCCCATTTTAGTCACTTATTTGCCACTTTTGGACCATTTATGGCTATTTTCCAAGTAATTCTCAGCAATTATTCTTACTTTTTGACCATTTTTGCCAACTTGAACTTATTTTGACTGTTACTTCTTGCTGTTTTTGCCACCTCTCATCACTCATTGCTCTTGCAAAGGTTGTTTTCAACAATTTGGCTCTTTGATTGAGCAGGCTTGAGTAACACTGGTGAAGAGCATAAAATAGCTACGGCAAAAAATAAATAAAATCTGGTATTCTGTGCATTTCAGTTTAAAAAAATATTGCACTGTCTGTGATGTTGCAGCAGGCCATATTTCAATTTAATATAATTTGAATTCAATTGCCATGCCCTAAAACAAATAAAATGTGAAATTTGATTGTTCTCTGCCATAGCTGTCTCCTTGTTGAGTCTAAGTTGGTCATAAAGCGTGGTTTCTGGTCATTTTTTGATCATCCGGGTTTGAGAAGATGTGACAGCACCTGTAGAGGGGGTTTGAGGTGTAGAAATTACTGTCAGTCTATCACACATCCAGCTGCTTTTTCCTCCTCCCCCGTGTCCCTTGCAAGTGACTGAGGACCTTCTTGTTCAAGAGGTTCCTGTGGTGCTGTTAGAAAATCTTACCTCTCATAGACCTGTTGTCTCTAAAGCTCCATTAACAGCTGACACATTACATCATTAATACTTAAGTGTTATTATGCCAGCTTCTGTTTGCCTTTCATCGTTCATCGCCCCACATGCTGAAATAGTCTGTTGACTTAAGGAGGATGTCTGAGCAGTATCCTGTCCTTCAAGAAAGATAGTGAGCAGTAGAGCTGGGTGATATGGAAAAAAATGATCGCAACATATTTTTTCATATCATCTGGTCTCAAATTATTTTCACAATTTTTTTGTATTACTTTTAAACTGCCAGGTTTTAAGCATCTGTACTGAAAACTAAATAAACCAGAGATGAGTACAACGATTTATGAATGTGCAAAGCAAATGACAAAGCAAAAATTTTTGCAGGTATGCAAGACCCAAAGAAAACAAATGACCCCTGAAAGAGTGGTAAAGGCTTCTTAAAATGTAAACATTATCATTATCAAAAAGGGCAGTGTGTGACATCTATCTTACTGCCCCAAATGTTTAGCTCCTCATTTGGTTATTCTGTTAACTCCTCTGGCAACTGAGAAATAGAGGCAGAGCAGGAAAAGGTTGATTCTGTTTGGGTGTTATCACACACAATTTTGCCATGTTTGATTGATTAATATGCTCACAGCTGATCATCGCAATTGACCTGAAATGCAACACGATCACCATATAATTGCCCAGCCTTAGTGAGTAGTGAGTTTGTATCTTCTACAAGTATTCAACACGTCTGTGATCTGTTCCTAAAAACCACTTAGATACACAAAAGAAGTTGTGTTTTTTGAGTAATTCTAATATAAATGCTGTCCCTCCTTTTCACTCCTGATTCCTTGTGAAGTTTGTGTGCATGAGACAATTTCCGTCATTTTTATGTCAAAGAGTCCCCAAACAACTACAAATCTTCAAGCTCTCTGTCATCCCATACCAGCTTTCCTTAAGTTTCATGCCTCAAATTGACGACATTAAAGAGGAGGTATTGTGCTTTTTTCTGCTGTATTCTGTTCTTTGATACCACCATTGTAGCTTGAAATGATTTACAGCTCAAAAAACAACAACTACCTTTTGTCCTCTGGAGGCTTGTCAAAGGCAGGGGTGTGTCATCCCATAGTGTTTGAGGCCTGCCACTTTAACATCCAATGAACCAGGGATATGTAGAATTTGGTTTTACTCGCAGCTGAAGTTGGATTTTCTCCTACCTGCTGTGAGACTCTGCTCTGACCTCTGTGACAGACACTGCTCTATTAACTCTCCTCAATCATAGTTGGAAAAAATACAAGCATTTTAAGTCCATTCAGAAACAATTTAAGTCAATGTAAGTATGTTGGAAAACATACACTTAATGTTTATATTTTTCAGATGGACAAAGAACAGATGAGATGGACAGAGTTGTTGCACTCCCCATTAGATTTCTCATACCAGCCTCTGAAATTATAACAGGGGACCAAGCAGCACTGACTGATGCCATGTAAAAATTCATAAAATTAAGAAAATTGAAATACACAGACAGAGAGAAAGAAATACAGTCAGACAGGTATCAGCTTATTTATTTTCATTGTATCTGAGTCCAGAGTTTTGACCTCCTGAGGTCTTGTTTACATGATCATCAATCTTGGATAATGATTCACATTAAGGTATCATGTAATTCCTACTCTCTCCAACCTTTGTTTAGCCGTGTCTCAGCCGTATTTAAGATACATACAGTATATAGATGTGATCTTCTTGCCTCTTGTGGCTCTTTGCTTTGGCAGCAGTTGTCAGTGTGCTGTCCAGACTCGCTCTTTGCTTGAGGCACGGTAGCCATCTGTTGAAGGAGACTGTATCTCTCCGTCCCTGTCTTTAAAACAGAAATGCGCATGTGCGTTTGTGTGTGCATGCATTTTGCCTTCTTCAGTGTGCACATGTTCATGCAAGATGCTCCCATTTTCTCCTTGATTGGGTCTGAGAATAGGAAGTGGCACATGTGTCTCTGGCAGGCCCTCTAGTCTGCAGTTTGGACTGGCACATTTTTTGACATGTAGCTGAGAAGAACATGCGGCACTAGGATGGCCTCACGGCTGGTGTGTAGGCAGCCGAGGACATTGGAAGGGAGAGTTTGAGGATTGATGGAAAGTGAAATTAATTAGATTATAGAATAAGGGGAGTGGGACTTTGGAGAGATAAAGACGTGATTTATTTGATCATGTTGCACACAAGATATCTGTGTGGGAGAGTTCAGTCTTTTTTCCCTGAGTACCGCTGCAGGCTATAGTTGCAGACTCACTGTTTTTATTGTCACTTTTTTTTTTTTACCTGTCCCTCTTTTTATGCTTCTTTCCTTCAAATTTCATTGCTCCCTAACCACTTTAGTTACCTTTGTTGGCATCAGCTCGAGCTGCCTCATCACTTTTTGCTAGTATCCTCTGTGTTTTGTATAATAGGGAGGATATTGTGATGATTCCAGCCTCTTAATGTGTTATTTGTTTGAGGATCAATGTGTCTTTGGCTGATAAAATAGACTGCATGAAGTCTCACGTCAGTGTCTTACAGTGTGACGCACCCACCTGCACTCTGAGCAATATTTAACAGTGCACACAGCAGGAAAAGAAATCACATTCAAATAAGCTGTTCCCTTCCAGTTTCTTTAAGTAAATATTGATTTGAAGGCTCATGGCACTTAGTGTTGCCTCTATTGTCTCTGGAGGTGAGCTTTAAAGGCTGTGCTTACTTGATATTCATAGGTCAGCCTGTCACAGAGGGCCAGGTATTGATTAATTCAACAGATCTGCCCCAAAGGGAGGGACTGGAAGGAGCGGAGAACCATTTTGTTTTATATTTAGTGAACCAATGAGGCTAACTTTTGGAAAAATAATATTGTGGTCTTTGTATTTGCTGTTCAAAAGTCACGGTGTATAATGTTTCTTTCTCCGTATTCACAGCAGCAGCATAAGAATCAGTCAATTAACCATCTCACTAACGAGTGAGATGCTCATTTTTCATCCAGCAAAGTAGATGCCTGTTTCATTTTTCAATTAGTTGTCTGTATGCCTGAAGGTTCAACACTAATGGTGACCATTTACAAAAGATCTCTTTGATAGTTAATTAATGGTTGGTGGACAAGTTTGTACATTTTGCAGTCTCACATTCTTGTCTAAAACAAGCAGATCTGACTTCCTCAGTGATGTCACCTCAGGTTTTGTCTCTGGTCAGAGGCTGTGAAATTCTTTTCTATAGCTGAAGGCTGTTGTCATCCTGACTGAAAGGAGGTGGAGCTCCGTGAGTTACTGCTGTGAGCTGCAGCACTGATTTGAACGTTCCTGGCCTAAACACCAACAGCAGGCCTGTGTTCTCAGCTAGCAAGGAGCCACACTGCTGCCTTTGTGTCCTGCCCCCAGTCCTGACAGGATGGGTCACACTTGCCCCAAACACATGCACATTCATTCACACCCAGAGTAAAAGCAGTAGTGCAGACGCAGGCAGCTCTTTGAAACAGTTTACATACCTGTTTTATTGAGGCTGCGACTGCCGGATACTACTGCAACACTTAGCTACTGTAAGCAGATGAAGAAATATCTCCTCTGTATTGAGATGTTAATTGTAAGTCTTGACGCTTAACAGTGGGAAGTTGTCTTCATTTTATCCTCCTTTTGTGTCTGGACTTGTCAGTTTCATCATGCTTCACTGAATAACCAAACTCTGGAGACCGTGAGAGCATGCCAGGAATTTTCACAGAGGAGCTGGCTGGCACACTTCTTACTCTCATCAAGGTTTCATCGCCAGTCAAATGTGGGAGTCTGATCTTTTCTCAGGCGCTATTACAATGGAGGGAGGCCAAAATTCCTGAACAAAATGCAGGTTTTGTGGTCCTTAAAAATCTCAACAGTTTTTCCTGTTACACTGTCCCTCATCAGATATCCATCTTTTTCCCCTTTAGTTCTTGAAACCTATAATTAATCAAGAAGGCTTTTTTAGAATTGAATGCCACTGACTGGGTTGGAGCATATGACACAAGTGAAGCCATGTCCTTTTTAAGCAATTTTCAGCAAACCATCAACATTTTGGAATGAAACACACTGTAAATATTTTTTGGCTAACTAATGTTTAGACTATAATCGAAGCTGTTTGAAAAGTGATCAAATCCAGTGCTTCTACAATCATAACTGCTGAATGTAAGTGCACCTATGACAACTTCCTCATTTTGCTGTTGGCAGAGGTTGATTAAGTTTGGGGCCATGTTGGACTAGATTAGGAAAGCGTGTATAAAGGTAATGCTTCCATAGTGAACCATGCTGACTAATTATTACTTATAGACCTGTTCAGTGTCTGTGCACACGCAACAGAAGTGCTACTGAGTACAAAGGTTGGTCAAGCAACGGGATTTCCATCAAACAGTACAATTCTGACCTGAAAATCATCACTTTGACAGACATTTTGGGGGTTTCTGTTGTCATTATGATTTTAAAAAAGTTAACAAAGTTTGTTTATAGATGGCTTCACCTGACCTAACCAAACATTTTCATGCTGCTTACAGTTCTAATTTAGTGCCTAAAGAACGCTAGTTTATCTGAACAAATGGAGTCAAATCCCACTTCCATTGCTGAAATTTGTGCGCATCTCTGTGATGATGTTGACCCTGTAACTGTCAACAACAACTCCTCACTTTTGAAGTCCAGCGCTTCCATCTTGGGTCAGATACAGGCTCTGTCTTTTCACCAGCTGAACTTCTGTCTGTCCCATTGTGAGCTCCCTGGCACAGGCTTCCTTGGCACTCACCCACCTGGTTTTAGCCCTTCCTGTCTACCAGTAACCCATTTGTAATCAGACAATTTCCTGAGTCTTGCCAGGAGATTAACAAATTCCCTGCTGCTTTCTTTTAATGCTACATATTGCCATGCTAGCACCCTCTCTCCCTTTGCATACAAACACAGAAAGATGCTGCATTTGCATGTACAGACCTTCCCATTCTCTCTTCTACCATTCATTATGTAGAAATGCTGATGCTCAGCGTTTCAACATATTGATATTAGACTCTATGATTTCACTTTTTGTTAGTTTTAACCAATCATATCAAATGAATTTGAGGTCTAATCTGGCAGCCCTCTTTTCTCCACAGCTTTTACCATGACTCAAAGTCGACCACAGTCAATGTGCATGTTGCCCCGTCGCTAGGCAGTGGACAGTGTTTATTTTCCTGCAAACTCAACTTTTCTTCAACCCCCTCCTCTGCACAAATAGTCTCTTTCCTCTCTTGTTTTGTCCAATAGTTTATCCAAACTCATTGATGCGGCTTTTGTTTCATCTTCCTGTCAGGTCAGTTTTGTTTGAGAACAAATGAGCTTGTTCAGCTCTGCTTTAGTAGAATCAAATGTAAAGTGAGGGTGTAGATTGTTCTGTTCAAGCTGACAAAACAAACAAAATAATAAAACAGTAATCAAAGAACAAGCCAAACCATATTCTTTTTGTTGTTCTTTGGTGCTGATGCAAATGTGATGATAGTTATGGTTTATTTCGTCATCACTTACAGAGAAGCTGTACTTTTTCCAGTGCTGACTCATAGATGTTTTCCAAGCAATCTGTGGAAAACGCTAGTATCAAAAGGGCATGAGGGACTGTGAGCGTGTGTATTTGTGACCTACGCCTTCGTGTTCCGAAGGGAGATTTGGTGATAATGCAGCATTAGCCACAGATCAGACAAAGAGTGTTGTGTAACAGCAACAGGATCAATGTTTTATCAGTAACACTGTCATCAGGCTCTGAGCTCCTGCCTCAGCTTTACCCACAGAATCACCACCAGCACGTGCTCTCTATCAGATAAAACCATCCTTAAGGTGTGCGTTTGTTTTCTTTGGTTAAGGTTTCATTAAACAAAGTATGTCCATTACTGTGGCAATTCTTCAAACTGTCTTTCAAAGCGTACACGGTCTCAGCCTGTTCCTGCCAGCTGGCTACCATGAAATATTAAAGCAGAGTAGTGCAGTGTTTGCCTTTCCTGCTTTTGCATACATGTGTGTGCATTGTGGTTGCTGACACATTAATATTTAAGATAAAAATCAATTGTTGTTTCTTTTAGGCTTCAATCCATCAAGCTGTCAGAGATTTCTGCAGAGTTCTGTCCCCTCTTACAGTAACTGTCATGGAAAATGAAAGATAAAGTAAATTTGCATTGTACTGTGAAGAGAGCTGCACGTTATTTGTTAATCAAAGCAACCGTGGCACCAAGCTTGTTTAAATTGTCATCACTCATCCCGAACAGCCAGCAGCTCCAGCTTCACTGGACAAACTCCAAAGAGCATGTTGACCAGTTTCAGGAAAGCATGTGCTTATTCTGTATGTGGGTGTTTGTTTAAAGAGAGAGGGGCCTGCAAGGTCATCCCTAGTCAGTGAGGATTTTCTATGTCAACTCCTGAAGTCGCAAAGTCTAGCCATGCAGAATGATTTGTTATTAGTGTCCTATATTGGTCCTTCTACCTCAAAGAAGCTTGGATACGATGTTGTAAATGCTACTACCTTAACTGGATGAGAACAGAATGGGATCTGTTGTTACACATTAAATGTATCCCTGGCTAACCATCCCATCTGCATTGTGACAGTATAACCAAATTAACAGAATCCACAAACACACGTCTCCTCTGAATCAGTCCGTGTATTAGTCATTTCCCGTTTTCCTCAGCGGGAAATCTGTTTACAGATTTCAGTTCAGGCTTCAGGTATGTCACAAGCAGCAGAGAGCGACTCTTTCCTCCCTTTTCCTCACGCCTCACAATACAGCTCACAGACTGTAGAGCAGATGGATGAGCGATTCATCACAGTGTGATATTTCAGATTGCTTGGTGAGGACTTGAGACAGAGACACAATCATTTTTTTCCTACTGTATCACACATCTTTTTTTTTCTTTTTACACCAACAAGATGTGACTGATATCTTAAAACAGTCATACTACCTCATCTTAAATCAGCAGTGATTACATTTTACAGAGGGGCACTTAGCTGACAGCTGTCTGTAGAAACTATCTTGGGCTTCTCCTACCCTCTGGCTTTGCTGTACATGTGCATACTTGTGTATTTTAAGGGTCATCCCAGAAAGCCTTAACCTCAGGCAAGAGAGAGTGGAGAGTGCTCTGACAGGCCCTGTGTGTGTGTGTGTTTGAGTGTGTGTGCGTGTTTGTGTGTGTTTGTGCACACGTTGGATTCCTTGTGGCAGATGAGCTCTCACTGGTCGCCTCAGGCTGTTAGTATAAACACAGCAGTGGATAAGAAAAGCCCACATCCAGTTAGTGTGAGATGTTTCCATTAAAACGTACCATGATAATGTGGCTCTTGAGAGGAATAAGATGGTTTGTGGTTTTCGTCCCTTTAGAGGTGGAGAGTGGCCAAACTGTGAAATTAAAGACACTGCTCTGCCACTACCTGAATATAAAGTACAGACTTGACTGGGTCCCTGTAGGAGGGGCGTGAGAGAAAACTGGAGACTGGAAGAGGATGGAAATGAGAGCTGAGAATCTGTTGCAAAGCTGAAGCCAAAGCTGGGAGGTAGAGGGAGGGGGAGCAAGACAAGGGTCCAGATGTGAGACAGCCACACAGGCTGCCTGTTTACATTTCTGAGCTAACGGGAGTGTATTTTTAACTTCTGCCTGTTTTTGTTCTGTCTACAGGTGCTGGAGAGTCAGGGAAGAGCACCATTGTGAAGCAGATGAAGTGAGTGACTGCTTATTGTTTTTGTCTTCCTCCAATCATCTTAAGCACATGAATGGATATAAGGATTCAATAAAACAGGTGTTTTCCAACACATTTTGGGTGCCCATTGGGTTTTTCCTGATCAAACCATCTTTAGTAGCATGAAATTAAATGAATGGTGATTTTGCAAGCAGTCATTGATCATGCAGACGATAATAATGTTGTGTGGCTCAGATCACTCAACTGTATGTAAACTGGTGGAAATAGCTCCTCTATCATCAGCTGCAGCAGTGAAATGCCATGTAAACATCAATGCCCCAGGAATAATTTCCTTAAAACACAACTTAAAAATGAAATGCTGACAAGATCCATTTTATGCCTCTGTAGCTTCTTTCTTGACTCTAATTTGCACTTTGTCTGATACATGCAACCATGGAGCCTACTGATAATGTCAGTTGGATTCAGAGTTTGCCCTGGGTAACTTAGCACTACTTGGGTCAGAGCCAACAGGCTTAATGTAGGTCATTAACCAGTAATACACCATAAACATTTATCACCTGTTGTCTGGCAGAAGGAAACAAATGCAGAGTGATTGGTTGCAGAGATATTGTATTCAGGTCAATTAGCAGAATACAATCGTCTTAATAGCTGTTCAACAGGAACAGGTGTAAAGGTTACATTCTGAAAATTCTTGAAAATGTTTTTGCATGCGTGGACTTCAGAGTTAACCTAGAAAAAATAATCCGAATCCGTCTCTACCCTGCTTTCCTGCTCCTGATTTGATCAATCCGCTAGCACTGCTCTGTCACGATTTGAAAGTGCTTGAGTTTTAAAAGTTTGAATCACATTTAAAAAAAAACTTGTCATGTCAATTTTTCCTCAATCACAAAGACTGGATTCTGCAAAAATTAAAGGCATGAATTTGCTGAAAAATGAAACATTTTTTCTTTTAGGTGATTTAACATCACTGTCTGAAGCAGGAATAATCAACAGCAAGTTTTGTTCTTAAAGAGACTGAGGACTTTCTAAGAGATCTGGAATAAGTCCCATATCTATAACTGATCCTCATCCCCGACTTAAAATGAGATTATAAGCTCTGGAATAGGTCATTTCTAAATGATAATTCCCAGCTTCCTAGGGGTGGGAGTGAATTCTTTTGTCCATCTACAAATAGAGAACAAACATAACTCATATGAAGGTCCTCATTCCCAGACCAGACTCAGACTTTTCAGAGCAGCAAAGCACAGTAAGATGTGTTATTTTCAGTACCACATAAGGAATATCTTGACTAATAAGTCAGACAAGCGCATTATGATGCTTGCAAGGATGGTCATAACTGCTGCGCTAATGATGGGGTATTAAATTATGCAGTATTCAATTTTAGAGAACCCTTTCTCACTTTAATGTTTTGGGCTGTGCTTTTCACTAATGTATCATTAGCAGTAAATAACAGAATAAATGATAGGATTAAAGTTGATTCCAGACAAAAATCACCAATCCTGCTACACAACATGCAATATTTTCAAACAATTTCAATTATTAATTGTAATGATGTTCAAAGAGATAGTTCTCCCTATCTCCCTTGCACAGCTGCTGTGTAAATGTTAAAGATTTTTGCCTTTTGAGGCTGATCAGCTCTGTGACTGCCTCCTGCTGTGTCAAAAAAGCAGGATCCCTAAGTTGTATTGGATGATTTGATATAATATAACCAACAAAATAAATAAATGGAAAATGTCTAAATAAATAAAAATAATAGATAAACAAATGACAAAAAGATTATATGTCTTGTCTTTAAATTAGTCTCACAATGAGACATTATTTGACTGAGGAGGAAACACTATGTGCACCCGGTCCTCCAGGCTGTGACTCACAGCGTTTCACAGTGGGCTCACTTGAATTTTAATGATCACCCATTCACCACATCAGACATCCAATGAGCACTCTGGCTGTGTGACTCTATTCTCTGTGCTGTGACAGGCCAGGGGAGATGGTTTTATTTGGTTTATAGCCCAGCTCCAAGCTTTTTTAAACCACAGACCATCTTTCTCTCTGTCTGTCTTTAACAGCTCTGAAACCAAGCAAATATTTGTTCAGGGGAACACTGACTGAGAGGTACAAACACAGCAGGATTTTTTCTCTAGTAGAAGCTAGCGGTAATAAGATCAGTGAGCTCACATACCAGGACTTGATCATAGTTCATAAACTTGATGATGTAACAAAGTGTCATCATCTTGTCTAAACATATTTAGTTATTATGATAAAGATCTGAAAAGTTACTAAAAGTTATACCAACCAAATGAATTACTTTCCACTCATTTAAAAACCAACACAAACCGGGAAAGTTTGCAGCATCCAAAATGGCATCATTATGTTTCCCCTTCTTACAAGTAAAATTCTGTTTTGACTGCACCAGCAGATATTTTTGCTTTTCATCTATATTTAACTAGGAACTCTGGTTCATAGTCTTTGATTTTAGACCAACTTTTGCCTCTTCAGTAGGTAGTTTACGTTTAGAGATTTTTAAGAATTTTAAGGTGTTGTAAGCATGTCCTCAGCCTGTGGTGTAGACTGTCCATCACCAGCTCTTTCTGCAGTTTTACAATTTTGTGCTCAAGTGACACGCTTGTATTTTTTTCCTGCTTTCCCCTCCCTCCCTGTATTCTCTGTTTACAGGATTATTCACGAGGACGGATATTCAGAAGATGAGTGTAAGCAGTACAGAGCAGTTGTCTACAGCAACACCATCCAGTCCATCATGGCCATCATCAAAGCCATGGCCAACCTGAAGATCGACTATGAGGATGCTACCAGAGCGGTATGTGTGATGAAATATGTTAATAAATAAAAATGCACTAACACTCAAATTGATGAGAGGTCTGAGATATAACAGAAATATCAGCCTTTTGTTAAAGGAGAACATAAATAATTACTAAAGGTATGCCTTTACCTGTTGATAGCTATAGGAAGCTGGTAAAAGTGCTATCAGAGCCATGTGGGAACCTTTAAAGTCAAGAACAATATTGCTGTACTCATGTCGGTAATGCCATCTCCACTCATCCCCCACAAAGCCTCCACTCTGCCTCCTTCCTAACGGCCATATCTAGCCTCAAGGATTTGAGTCTGCAGAAATTGCAGCTCAAGAATTTCTCTGGAGTGCAGTGTGACAGTTTCTACTTGAAAATCAACTCCGGGTAGCAGATGCTGGAGATGGACTCCTGTGGTGCTGTGTATTTTCTCTCCCTGCTGTCTTGTGAGTGCGCCTGAGTGTGTGTGTGTATTTGTAGACACTGTGAAAGGAAACAGTAAAAGAGTGCCTTGTAATGAGTGGGGACCTCCCAGGGAGACGATAAGAAAACAGAAATGAAATTCAGACATTAATCATGAAAGAAGGAAATCATATTCCTTTTTTATGAAACACTTTGCACATGTAAATCATGTATTTCATTTTTACTTGGTCTTATTTTGTGAAAGAATTTCTCAGTTTCTCTGGTTAAAGAGGATGAATCTATTAGTCAGCTTCAACGTCAATGGAAGTAATGAAAGGCTGCTGTTTGAATTTGGGAAATGGAGAGTAATAGAGGCATCTGTGTGCCATTTATACAGTCCAACAGTTCAATTTAAAAGCATATTTCATCAGCCAGGACAGCAGCAGCGTTTTATATTAAGTGGACAAGGTCACTTTGCTGGTAAGAATTACTGAAACATGTGTTTAACAATTCAGCAAGCAGACCTAAATTTTGTGTCGCTTAAAATTCTTGCATCGCATCTTTTCTTCAGCGTTTTTTGATGAAAAATGAATAAATAAAAACACATGGCACAAACATGTTGTGATATCTCTGCCTACACAACCAACTTTGCATGACAGCCTGTTATGAGTTGGTTGATTGGAGCTACGTTTCATTACACACCCAGTGTTAAGCCTAAAAGAGCTTAAGACAACTCATCATTGATTTTAATGAGATGACAATGTTTGTAGCACAGCCTCAAGGATTCACAGAAAGCATTAAATCCACATCTGGCTGAACTGGTTTGTCTGAGCTCTTTGTGTTTACATAAGGAACAAGCTGCTTTTATTGTCTGCCAGCCATAACAGGAGCTGAGCTAAATATCCCAACAGGGTACAGAGATATGAAAGATTTTGTTCTGGTAAATATCTCTGTGGTTACTGTGCAAATGCTGGGATGTTTTGGATATCTGACAGAAATTGAATGATTTATTTAGGCAGGTTTTTTTTTTTTTAAATTTACACCACATTTTACGTTTTTCAATAATTCAACCATTTGGGTGCTCATGTGCCTCAACATAGACTTTCTTTGCTTGAAGGTTCTGGCTTTTTTATGTTGGATGTTGTTCTTCATGTCTGTAACACCTTTGTACATTCATAAGGCAAAAATTTGAAACTCCAAAGAAACAAGCAGATTTTAACCAGTCTATGTCAGGTGAACTGGAGAAGCATTATTTTGATTTATCGGCTTTGAAAGTGTGTATGTTGTTCTCATGGTTTGCATTCATGACTGTTTTTGTTCTTGCACAGGATTTGATTAACTTCTCATTTGTACAAAGTAGAGGGCTGCTGCTCTGGAGGGTCAGACAATGGTTAACAAAAGTCTGCTCTCAATAGGTAACACTCAGAGTTTATGTTCGACCTTGTTCAGCGGAGGCATCATCAAACATCAGTTTGCTGTGTGCCTTAAGGCAAATATTCAGATGGCCTCGTAATCTAGTACATTTGAAACTGAATGTGATGATTAACTCTTTGTGCAGATGTTCACAGAACTTGTGGATCAGAATTTGACTCAGGGCTTGGATGTGTCATGTGACAATTATTTGAAATTTTGAACTCACACTGAGGAGCAGAAAGTTAATTCTGAATGAGTTACACCACTGGTCAAAAGTTTTCTAACACCCCAGTTTTTTAAGTATTTTATTGAAAGTTTTGCAGCTTTATGTCTTGTTGTGCTCTGAAACGTGAGCACGAAAAGTTGAAGACAAGAAAAAACAAACCGGGCAATCAACTCATAGTCCAAAATATATTCTAAACGTTTCACTCAACAAAGTATCTACCTTTTACAGACAATATCTGAACACACGTGGCATTCTGTCTTTGCTGGAAATCAAATATTCTTTCTAACTGTTGCAGAGATCATCATGTACAAGTGGCACTTGCAGTTTGCTTTCTTTTTACTCATCTGTCCAATTTATCCCAAACCAGCTCTATGGGGTCCAAGTCTGGAGGCTGTGCTTGCTACCCCATGTTTTTGGGATAACCTTGTTCTCTATTCTTAAAGCAACTCTTGCATAGCTTGGACTCATGTTTTGGGTCATTATATTGCTGTTGGATGAACTCCTGACCAATGAAACTCATTTCAGAGGGTACTGCATCGTGCTGCAGGATACTGAGGGAGCTGTTCTGGTTCACAGTGCATCTCACCCTGTATAAGTCACAGACCCTGGGTCCACAAAAACAGCCCCAGACCATTGTGCTTTCTCCTCAGTGTCTACATTTAATATCACACACTGAGGAACCACCCTTTCACCCACTCAACAGTGTACAAAAATCCTTGATGATAAACTAAAGATTTTTAATTCAACACCTTCTTCCAGTTTTCAGTAGGCCATTTGAGATGTTCTTTGGCTCAGTCAAGCCTGTTTTCCTTACTTGATGTCCTAGTGATGACTTTCTTGCTCCAACTGTCAAACCTGCATGTCAAAGTCTTTTCTTCACAATTGAAGCTTGGGCTTGCATACTGCGACCACTATTACACTGTGCTCAGAGCTGTTCACTCTATGACACTTGTCTTCCGGTTTTGTTGTGGCTTTGGGTCTGCAACGTCTCTTCCTGTCAGAGTTTCTAAACTTATTCTGATGATGAGAACAACTGTACCCACTGACATCTTGACCTTTGCAATTTCTGTATAGGTGAGACTTGCATCATTGAGTCTAGCAATGGGCTGTATCTCATTCATTATAAATTGCCTTTTCTTCATCATTTTTACAGCAAAACACTGCACAACAACAATGCCCAATAATGTTCACGGGGTATGGCACCTCAGAGTAGTCTAGCACAACTTTTATACAGATAGAGATGGTTCTAAGTTATGAAGAAAACTTAGGACACCTGAAGGGACTTTAAACACAGACTTTCAAGGTTTGGTCAATTGCTGTTGCTGAAGAACAGCTCTAAATTGTAAACCAACTTATTTTCCTCAGATGCTTGAATTTCAGCCAAAAGAAAAAAAAAAGAAAAGGAAAACGATTTTCTGAAACTTTTTACCAGTAGAGTGAGTGAAACAAATGCCACAGCATGCTCTGTCAGTTTGGGTGTGTTTTACTTCTAGGTGATTCATCCTGAAATAATTGTTTAACAGGGTTTTCTTACTTCCTCTGTTTCTGTCACAATCACAGCTCATGAGGGGAGGAACCGTTTGTATTTGTTTTTTGGCCTGAATCATGTTAAATGTGTATTGAGTGCATTGAAATTCAAACCATGATCCTTTAAAAGATAAATGTTATCTTGACATATTTCACTCACACTTTCCTGTGCTTTGCAGCTCTGATCCTCTGCTGCCTCAAATTAAGCAAATCAGGATTTCTAAATAAAATAAGCTTTAAGAAAGAAAACATAGCCTGACAGAGTCATACGTTAAATTAATGTACGATAGTATCTTTTCACGGAGATCTGCTTCATTAAACGGTGTGTCTGTGTGTCTTTTCTCTGTTTAGGATGATGCTCGCCAACTGTTCGCCTTGTCTGCAGCAGCAGAGGAGCAAGGCATCCTGCCAGAAGATCTGTCCAACGTCATCCAGCGACTGTGGACTGACGGTGGAGTCCAGAGCTGCTTCACGCGGGCTCGAGAGTACCAGCTCAATGACTCTGCTGCTTAGTGAGTGCCTCAGTAACATAACATACCTCCATGGTTATTTTGTTAATCATAATAGCACATTAAAATTGAGTTGGTCATGCACGATAATTACTCCTGCACCCAGTTATGGTTTTCACACCAATCACGCAAACACTATACTCATCTATTCTTTGGCAGTCAAAATACAGAGCAGCTACAGTCATTAATAGTAAAAACGTTGCTGTTTGGTTTAACCAGTTGCTTTCCCTTTCAAAACCAGATGCTTTGCAACAACACAGCAACCTCAGACTCTGTCCACAGGTCTTAATTACTTCAATTACCCCTATGTCTGAGTGCTTCATTTGTAGGACTCATTGTCATAATGTTCCTGTGTAATAGCAAGGAGAGCATGAGGTAATTGTGGGGAGCTGGTGGTTGGAGGTGAGAGGTGGTTATCGCTCCAACTGTTTGAGGGCTGCACAGCTGTAATGAGCGTCCAGAGAAAACAGAGCATCTCACGTGTCCCTGCCCACTGCTGCAGCTGGAATTTAACTAATGGATTTCTGTTTCATAAACACGTCCTTTGATAACGCTCTGACACCTGCAGAATGAGCTGTGAACTATCAGGGCTTCACCAATGACTGCTCCATAGCCAAGGTGCTATTTATCTACCAGAGGGGGTTGGATTGTACTCTGTTTGTGTTGGCTGGTAGGTGCATAATTCTCCACCTCTGCCTCAGTGCTCCTGTTAAAACCAAAGGGACCCAGAAGCATGCTACTGCGTCGAAAACAACTTCAGTGTGTACAGTGTTTCATCCTGGCTTTTGTAGAGTGCTGGAGTCACTTTAAGGGGTCCAAACAAGTCTGGCAGTAGATCATAATCCATGTCCAAGCACCTTCTGAGAGCCAGAAAAGACAGGAAGGAAAGATTGAAACAGAGACAGTGATGGCTTGGCACATATAAACAGGGACCTCCTTTTTCTCTCTCACAGGTTTGATAGAAAGGGACATGTTCGGTACACTCTGAGATTAATGCATCCAGCTTCCATTATTGTGCTGTTACTGTTCTGTGTGCAGAAATATCTGCTGGTTTCAGGCTGTAAATGTTTGTCAGAGGGCCACACTGCCCTTCAGTTACTCAACTAGAATAGTGACAGAATTAAACAATGTGAAAAAATCTCCCGACAAGCTGTGTAAAATGACCATTACTTCGTTGTTGATAATTCTCTGTTGTACTTCAGTTGAGCGCTTTTTCATAACAGAGCATAAACCCTACAAATTCAATTAATCATCAAGGCTTATAAAACCCACCGGCCAAAGCAGCAGTGTCACACTATCTGATGTGTGGACTACAAAAGCAGTCTCAAACCTCTGTGGGGAGCAGGATTATGATTAAACTGTCAGACACGTGGCAAACAGAAGTGGTGCACAGGCTTGAATATCCACACCAAGGCTGTGGTTGGCCTGGGATTATAGACACTTTGTTGAAAACAGAATCTTTTTTTATGCAGCTCAATATGGTGATGAAAGATGAG
This sequence comes from Thalassoma bifasciatum, assembly GCA_008086565.1. Classification (NCBI taxonomy): domain Eukaryota; kingdom Metazoa; phylum Chordata; class Actinopteri; order Labriformes; family Labridae; genus Thalassoma; species Thalassoma bifasciatum. The sequence goes on from RPOG01000038.1 coordinate 77,130, forward strand.
CAGACAAGCCTTAAGTCTGTGGTGTGCCTCATTGGAATATTGTATTTGAGAGAGTTTAATTGCGGTCTGGTATTTAGTGCTGTTATCAGACAAAACGTGGGAATGCTCTGCTTGCACACAGTCCTCTCTGAAAAGATAAAAAGAAGAGGAAATAAAGAGACAGAAAAGGCACATTAAACCAACAAATGGGGGTATTTCAGAGGATTTAAAAAAGCTTTTCTTTCGGTAACGCAGATTTGAAAAGACTGTGATAGTGTGCCTTAGTAGGATTGAGATTTCAAATCACTTGTCCTTAAAACACATATGTATAAATATTGACGGATAAGAACAAAAGATTTCATCAGAGGAAATGAAATGTATAATAAACATTTGTTGGCAGAGGGGGGAAAAAAGCCTCTAAAAGATTTCTCAAAATAGGTCTTAAACTTGTATCACAAAAACAATTTGTGTCTCTTCTGTGTGAAGAGATGAGTTGAGCCTTTATGAGCTTTCTCTCAAAGTTTGAGAATATGGATTTTTTTTAAAGTTTTTCTTTTTGGCTTATGTGCCTTTATTTGGGTAGAAGAGAGAGGATGGTGGGTAGTAAAATAAAACAGGGTAGGAGTAGGGAGTGACATGCGGGAAAAAAAAGCCACAGGCTGGATTCAAACTGGAGCTCATGGAGCACAACCTGAACCACGAGGCCATCTGGGCTCCGAGAACAAGACTCTTTGATAATGTTTTTCTTTGTGTCCCCATCAGCTACCTGAATGATCTGGAGAGGATAGCCAAGCCAGATTACATCCCCACACAGCAAGATGTGCTGCGAACCCGAGTGAAGACCACCGGCATTGTTGAAACTCATTTCACCTTCAAGGAGCTGCACTTCAAGTGAGACCATCACCTCATGCCCATTTAAGCCGTTTTTTATCACATCACAATCGTTTACATTTCAGTGGCTTTTCTTCTCACCTGCAAAAGCCCTTCTAAGTGTTCCTTGAACCTATCAAGAGATGTGTCTAACAGCAGAAGCAGACCACCTTTACAAGTAAACTCCAGACAAGGAAAAAAGCACTGTGCTGTTTTTTGTCCTCCTTATAAAGCAACAAAGCTTAAGTATTTGGTACATGATGTCTCTGGAAATCACATCAGTCATATGAGGATTTTATTATCAGGAGAACATTCCTTTGTGTTTGGCTTTGAGTCACACATTTCCATCATATATTAAAGGTGTCATGTGAGTTTGACAGCACGCTCTGTTTCCCCTTTTTAGGGGGTCAGGAAAGTTCACAGAAAGAAAAAGATTTGTTTTTAGCTTATTTGTTTTTTCAAGCTAATGTCTGAGTTTAGCAACAAAATAAAACATATATAACAAGAATGAAAGGGACGGTGTTACTGTTAGACTTTAAAAACTCAGTGTCAATCAATCACTTGATGAAAACACAATCAAAAATTTTTGTTATCCCGCACAAACAATGTGTTTGTGTTTGAGACTCTATAGTTTTGGGCCTTATTGCTTGAACAATGTAACATGGTAATTCAAACATATTACCACCCATTAGTATTAGCATTACTGTTTTCTGCTCTGCTTCCATGAATTTGTCTTGTTTTTATGTTAATGGTTTGTCTTTGTGTTTGTGATCTTTGATAATGGTGTTTTTCCTCTTAGAGTTTGTGTGTGGGCTCAGAGCGCCGACAAACATAATTCTTTGTATGTGATCGAGTCATTCGTCTCTTCTTATATTTTCCCTAATGACACTGGCATTTCTCGGTAAAATACAACTGATAAAAAAACAGACCTTGGCAGTTTTGTCTATCATGACAATGAAAAAGTGTTTTTCCTTCTGTGCCTGCTTTTTGTCCTTGTATTACTTTCAGCGTCCACATCTGAGGATGTGATTTTTTTATTTAATTTTGTTTTTTTGGTGGGACATGAACCAGACTCAGTGAGCACACGTTTGCCTTCAGAAGCTCCTCAGTGCTGCTCTGCTGTGATATCTTTAGCTTCTGTCAGCAGTGCTGGAGAATGAGGTAAACACTGTAAAAGTGTGTCACTGTTATAACGAGCTTTGCTTGCTCAGCCTAAAGCTGGACACAATCTCAGACTTAATGAACTAAAATCTACTAAGTGAAAAGTGCTTACTAGGAGGAATAAAGTTTTTAGAAAAAAAAGTAAGTAAATCTGAGATGTTACACTCCAGACCAGCATTCTGTCCCAAAGCATCGAGCCACCCCATATCTTTATGAATAAAATATACAGGATCTCAGGGAAAAACCATCAAACATGCTCAGTCACTTTCTTGCCACTGAAGTTTACTGACTTCTACGCAAGAGAATAAGATGTAAACAGAAAAACAGTGGAGTTAAAAATGATCCTGCTCTAGGGAAGCTGCACGGTTGTCTTAGCTCAGTTCATTAAAGAGCTTAAATGGATGTTATAACAGTGGACACTTTCATTCATATTGTCTACAGAGAGAAGGATTTTTACCCAAGCAGACAAACTCTCAACCCGTCTTAAGGCCACTCTGTTACCACAGCAACTACACTGCTCTAAAATGCCAACAAATGCCAGGAAAATGACAGGGCTGTGCTGCAAAACACCCTGCCCTGAAGAGAGACGACGAGATAGGCATGTATACGGTATAGAGAGAGAGAGGCACAAGTTTCCAGAGGGAGACCTTGACTGCACTCATCCGTCAGTGTAAAAATAAAGATAAAATGTTGTTTCTCCTGTGCTCTGCCCCACCGTTCTCCCGTAAAAACAGCACATTTCACATTTACACTGTGTGTTTTTGTGTGTGTGTGTCTGTGCAGGATGTTCGATGTAGGAGGCCAGCGATCAGAGAGGAAGAAGTGGATCCACTGCTTCGAGGGAGTCACAGCCATCATCTTCTGTGTGGCCATGAGTGCTTACGACCTGGTACTGGCCGAGGATGAGGAGATGGTGTGTTGAGTTTACATTACCCTGAAATGATGAGGAGGTTGGGAGAGTGTCATGAACTCATTTCCCTTATGAGTCCTCATTGTGCTCTCTAATAATCCCTTTATCTTCACATTTTTGCTTTGTCTTGCCCAGAACCGGATGCACGAGAGCATGAAGCTGTTCGACTCCATCTGCAACAACAAGTGGTTCACAGAGACGTCCATCATTCTCTTCCTCAACAAGAAGGATCTGTTCGAGGAGAAGATTGCCCACAGTCCTCTGACCATCTGCTTCCCAGAGTACACTGGTACAATGTCAAAGCTTTGATTTATGGTTTCTTTGTCACTTTTGCACCACTTGATTAATACAGAGCCAGAAGTCAGACCCAAAACAGACCTAAATATTTTTTTAAAACGAGTAGAAAAACAGATGCAAAAAGATTTCCTGTTCTTGTTTAAGAAGTTCTCCAGGCCCCCTCCTTTTCTTTTTAACTTGAAAATAGTGCGGGGCAATAAGTCAGAAATGATCATGATATATTTTTTCATATCACCTTATCTGGATTATTAGGATTATTTTATAGAATTTTTAAACTGCCATTTTTAAAGCATCTGTGCTGAAAAATAAAGAAACTAAAGATTAGATCAAAATTTTACTTACAAACAAATAAAGCAAAATAGATGAGATGAATGTGGAAAATTGGAAAATAAAGAGGAAAATGCCTCTGTATCCCCTGTAGAAAAATATGAAATAACACTTGGTACTAGTTTTCAGTCCTGAGTATTTCTGAAGGTATGCAAGAACCAAAATAAACAAATTGTCCTCTCAAGAATAATGAAGAAGCTTTGAAATGTAAACTTTATCATTATCAAAAAGAATTGAATTTTGAATTCTGTTTATTTTTCTGGCAACTCACAAAAGAAGTGGAGAAAAGGTTGACTGATTGGTTGTTATCACACACATTTCTATCATATTTGATCAATTAAATATGCTCACAGCTGATCACCGTAATTGATCTGAAATGTATTATAATCATAAATCACAATCACTTGATCGCCCAGCCCTGCTTGAAAGTGACAAATGATCAAAAAAAAGGCATCAAATGGAAACATTGAGAAAAGGACAGCTCATTTGTAGGAATTGTTAAGAAGAGTTTGTACTCACATGTATCAAGTAAATCTGTCTGTTATTAGAACTGTAATCATGCTTGCCCCCCCCCAATCAGGCCCCAACAAGTACGAGGAGGCTCAGGATTACATCCGGACCAAATTTGAGGACCTGAACAAAAAGAAGGAGACCAAGGAGATCTACCCCCACTTCACCTGCGCTACCGACACCAAGAACGTGCAGTTTGTATTCGATGCTGTCACTGATGTAATCATCAAAAACAACCTGAAGGACTGCGGCCTCTTCTAAAAAACTGTTTTGAGAAATAGTCAAGGTGAGTCCAGATACAGAAAGTGATTTATCTGTCTGATATTTTAAAACAACAAAGCTGGTGTTTTTTAAAAGGTGGGTTTTTCTTTTTTTTTTATTTTTAAGATTACTTGAACAGTTCTGGTGACCACAAAGGACGGAGGATTTTCACACATCATGAATGACTGCACTGGCCAACCACCATATCTGCTTTGATCTGCTTTTTATAAAGACACCTGAGACTGAAAACCTGACGAGCCTTGTGGAATTTCAACATTTGCTGATCCATTCACTTGTATTGTTAACTCTTTGGGCTATGACCACAAAAATCAACATTTACTATCGTATTTTGTTCTTTTTTCCTTTGTTTTCAATGACTAGTGGAGCTAAAGGAAATGTTTTTATATAAATGCATTCATTTTACTTTTAGAAATTTTGAAGTGCAGACAATTCAACTTTTAATCACATATAGCTTATTTTTTAAGAGCTGATGCTGAGACATGGTCTTCAAGATAAGATCCATAAAAGGAAAGTGCTTTTTTTAAATAATGTTTACATAAGTTCATCATTCATAGTCAAACCGTGTATTGTTCTGCATGTCTCATCATGGCAAATATTAGCTCTATAATCCACACAAATTATCTAACATTCCTTCAAAATGAAAATAAAAAAGATTAAAAGGTTAAAAAGAGAAAAAAAAAGCTTCAGTTGCAGAGGGGAAATTACGGCAAAATTCTAACTGATATTTAAAGTATGTGTTACCTAACATCCTGTCACTTTTTTAGTACCATTTCTATGTCTGTTGCAGTATGTTGTGCCTTGACTTTTGTTTACAACCAATTCCTAGTTATGCTTTTTCAGTACTGTTTGACCTACTGTGCGCCTATATATTTCTTCCATTTTTTTCTGCATAGCACCTATGAATATATAGTTATGATTAATGAGAGACGAAAATCGATTTCAGAAAAAGGTTAGTGTTTTTGGTAAATATTAAATGCTTTAAAAGTCCTTTATGATTTAATTTAAATAAAAGTAGAGATCACGTGATGCTTGCACATTGTTTTTCCTCTCCTCTTTGTTTCTTACATGTTTCAGTGAAACAGCTTTTGTTAATGAACTTTACTTGGCCAAAAGAGCTTTTGTTCATTTTTTTTCTAAGGGTTCTGGGTTGGGTTCAGTCATAATATATGATAAATAAGAGGATATCATTGTAGTCAAAGATGCTTGAAGGTGTCTCATCAAAGCTTTAAATCATAAGAGTAAAAGCAACAGTATTATTAGTTGGGAAGAAAAGTTCTTAAATTGAAGTCTCTGAAGGAACAACAGGTGAATAAATGTATGATCAGCTCTTTAATCAGTAGTTAATTGGTTTTCTCATTAACCAGTAAACTAACTCATTAGGAAGATATAGCGGGAATAAATGAGGGACTGTATTGATGACTTTAAGTTACTCATGGTAAACTCTGAATTAAAGAGCAATGGGAAAAAGAGGAGCTGATGAGTTAACTGGTGAATGAGATGAAATTGCATAGCTCTTTGAGAGAACTGTTTTGGAGGACAAATTAAGAACTCATGACTGGTTAACCATCAGTAAATGAGTCTATTTTGATTAACATCTTACAGTAAACTAATGCAGTGCTTATACCACATAAGTACATGTTAACAATTATTCATTAAGTAGTTATCTTTCAAGGAAAAATTGGTCACCACAGAGGGATTCTTTGTTAAATTAAAAACATAGATAAATCCTCATTTAGAAATTCATTGTGAACGAATGAAAAAATAAGCTTACTCACGTACACATTGAATGAATGGTGAGTGAATGAGGAGTGTACTTCTGTCATACTCACAGTAAACTGATAGTTCATGAACTCAGCTCCCCATCAGGGTACTAATAAGTATCTAACTGTGAGTTAATCAAGAGTTACTGATAACAAACGGATGAGAAACTAACCACAGCTAAGTCATTATCCACTCTGAGATAAATCACCCCTCATTAGGTAAGTGACGGAGATCAAGGAAGAGCTAATTTCCTCAACTTGCCTGAAGAGGACATGGAATTGGTGAGTAATGAACAGATAATCATGAAGTGATGATTCACTTCTGAGTAACTTTTCAGGATAACATCGAACTTCAGGGGCCACAAATAGATGATTAGAAAACTAAAGTTATGAGTTACTGCTGAATAACTGATGCTCAAACTAAGACAAATTAAGACACCTAAGGAAAGATAACCCTGATGTGGTGATTATGTACTGATCGAGAGTTACTCATTAACTCATGATGCTTAAACAAGGTTTTTTTAAACTTGCTTTACCATCTGAAACTGAAGGTAGAGCTCACTGGTTGCGAGCTGAAGATTAAAGTTTTGAAACTGAAATAAGTTTACAAAACAGAAAAGAGGTTACTTTTCGTTGATTTGAAGATCTCTGATTCTGTTGTTCTAGGAAAGGGTCCCTTCTGTCACTGTGTAATTTTATTAGGGGCCAACTTCACCACAAGTTGCTAAAACTGTCAACTTTAAACTGGCTGGTGGCACCATCTAGTGGAGATACTCAAACTGTTCTGAGGTTATATCGTAAAAAGCTACTGCTCATTGACAGAAAATGTTTAAAAAGATGCAGTTATAGTACTCTGTGACTTTTAATGTGTCCTGTGACAGAAAAGAGTTGGGGCTGTAGTTTATCCGACACGTAAAAAGATGATGAAACAGAAGAGGAACAAATCTGGTGAGCTATAAGGAATGAGGTTAAACTTTGTGTTCAAACATCCCTCAGCATGAAAATGTGTTCTGAAACAAGACTGAGGCATGAAAAGTTTGGAAAAGGTTGTTGTCTCGTTAACATTTCCACAGAACAAAGAACACACCGTTGTGGGAAGACAATAATGAGCAAAAGATGATGGCACATAATGCATATTGGATATCTTATCTACCAACAAATTATGCAGGTGAAAGATGAAAAATCATGTGATTAATAAGGACCAATTTGATAATTGTCAGATCTATGAGTAACAATATTTTAAGCTGAAAGCCTAGAATTTAAAACTGAACACTGACAATATGCTGAGGCAAAATAAAGATGAGGGTCATATGAAGCTGACAGGAAACTATCAGCATTTTACAGGAAGTTAAAACGCTCTCAGTTTTTCACACTAACCAACAACTTTTAACTAGAACAATGTTCTACTTTAACTGGGACAAAAAAAGGTGAACTCATGAACAGGTAATGTTCAGTGATGTTCAATACTATGCATCGCCTGCACATGTGGATCTTTGATGTAACACATTGATATTTTTTTAGGATCCAGCAAAATATAGGAACACTGGTACTATACTGAGCAGACACATGAAAAGATCTGATTGTTGCCTTACAGTAAGAACTCTCATGGTGACTTTTCATGTGCTTCTCATGCATATGCAGGTCTTTTTGGGAACTCAGACTTGCTCCTAAAGAGACATTTTTAAAACATGCTCACCAAGTCGTTGACTCTTGTCTCTGATATCACAGGCTAGTAACCTGTTCTGCAACCTTTGTGGGACAAGCAGCAGAGATAAAGGATAGAAAATCAGATTGCATGCACTACACAGATATTGTTACCTCTTCCACTGGAGGGCACTGCAGCTCCACATCTGAAAGACGGTTTGCTTTCATTGAATGAAGAAAAGAATGTGGTTACAAGAACAAAGTTTTTAAATGTGTTCAACTGAGCAGCGCTTTCAAATGAATAGATTACACACTGTACAAATTATTTGTAAGAAGTAGAAGCCCTGCACTGATAAAGTCATTTAAGGTGGAGCATGTTAATTTAATCAGTTGAATTAATTACATTTGATAAGTTGAACTAATTGGACTCCTTATATGCTTTTTTGAGCATTATGAATTATATAATCCCATGGTTACTCTGTATTGATGGAATTGTACATTTAATTTCAAATGAAGTGAAATATAGTGGGGGTTTTTTGTAATGCAGGTTACAGAGGTTCCAAGCAGGAAATGCATCCACTCATTATACTACCTCCACATTTCTGTGATTATGAGGTTATTTCCATTAGAAGATCTGATTAAAGTGCCACCACGCTATGTTTGTTTGTCCAAACTATTCTACAATGGATATTCAGTTGGCCTGAGTCCTCGCTAAGAGCTTGACAGTGTTACAGACTCTCCTGAGAAATCACAACAAAATACATGTACGTTATAAAATCTAGAAATTTAAAAAGCAAACTCTTCATTTTTGCCATGAAGCTCGTAGATTTTGTTCAAATACAATCTTGTGGTCCTGTATTATCACATCCATTAGGCGTTTAGACAAGAAAGGCTGACCTGTGTAGGAAATTCAAATAATAGCATTTCCATTAGCAGCTCAGAGTAATTACTTAATGCAGGGTGTGCAGGGTATGGGCTGATGGATGTGAGAGTGAGGGGCTTTTTGGAAGCTCTATCCTTAATGGTTTGTGTCCTTTAGAAATAGGAGATATTTCTATGCAGACCTCATGTAGTGTCTGAATTGGTTCACCACTGTTTGTCTGTAATTTATGGAATCATTTGTGTAATGGCTTTGTAGAAAACTATGTGCAGGATTCAAAGAAATTAAATGTCAAATGACTGTTTCTTCTCTCCATTAGACAAACTTCAAATGTGTCAAAAAGTATTTGCAGCCCTTTCTTGGGGCATTTTCATGGGCTACAGTTGTTCTATCACTCAAGTTGTATCCTGAGCAGGCTGCAGGTTCAGACATGCCACAAGTACCTGTCTGCTAATGTTAGCCACAAATCTGCACTTGAACAGCCAGCCATCGGATCCAGAGCCCCCTCCCTCCCCTCCCATGGTGCTGAACAGATGCATTCCTCTTAAAGCATCAGATTAGCATAAACATCCATTCACTGGATAGAGTGAATAGAAGCTCAAGTGCCAAATGACTGTCAGGGCTGCAGGCTCGATGCCCCATTAGGCTGCAGATGATCACATTTACATTGAGCTATTTTGTTTACACTGATGCAGTCGTTCACAATGTGTTGCCGCTAGGACAAGCTTAGACCGAAGTGCTACAAGATGAGAAGTGTAAGGGTTTGTGTTTTTGTTCCAGTAGTACAGCTCTCAAACAACAACATTAGGAAGAAAATTTACACACTCATAGATAAAGTCTTATTTTCTACTTATCTCAAATTTTGAGTTTCTCTCATAATTTTGAATTTATTTATTTCAAAATTATGACTTTATCGTCTCAATTTTTTTGACTCATGTTAGAATTTCCCTCTTTTATCTCAAATTTGACTTTGACACTCATGACTCTTTTTTTCTTAAAAATTTCCCTTTGATTTAAAAACTTTGACTTTTCTCAGTTTTCAGCTTTTGTCTCTTCATTCTAGCTTTTTTTTTTTCTCAAAATGTGAACTTTATGGGAAAAAATAAAGTCTCAATAGAGCCAAATTTTAAGTTTCCTAATTTTTTAACTGGCAGAAATGAGTTTCCATAAAAATGCCTCAGCATTGCTTAAATGAAGAGAAAAATATATACGATTCTGTTGTGCAAAATTGCCTCGAATCTAAATTATTATTTGGGTTTTTTGATTGAAATAATTATTTAGATTTGACAGGTTGGTGCATTGGATTTATGCAAATGTGCTGATTAGAAATCATGAATGGCCTGCAGAACAAGCTTAGAAAAACCAGGACATTTTAGGGAATTTTATTAACCCTCTGGTGCATAGTGGTCACTACAGTGGACACCTTTTTAAAACTTATTTACTCCTAAATTCAGTGGTTCATGTGGTGGAAATCCATATACGCCTGTGTCAGGGTGTTTTTATTCTTCTTAGAGCCTGAAAAATGTTTTCGATTCTTTTTCCAAATATATATATATATTCTTTAAAAAACTTACAGACAAACATTTGAGGGTAAAACAGTGTAATAACTACAAATTATTCAGTGTTAAAATGGATGAAAGAGAGTTAAAATGTTTCGCAAAGCATAAAAAAAGATTATTCATGAAATTACCAAAAAAAAATAAAATAAGTCCAACAATAAAATAAGTCATATTTACAGTAAGTTCACTCTGTTTTAAGTTGAATGCTCAGTTACAAATATTTGAAAAAAAGAGAAATGGAAAACTTTTTTCATGCCTTAAGACAAATAAAAACACTCAAAGGAAAAAACCTGAGACTGACTTTCATACCTCATGCATCAGAGCGATAAATCCCCCTGGACATAATTTTATAACCCAGGAAGAGGACTTGTCCGGGCAAAAGAGGACATTTGTTCACCCTAATTTAATGCTTTAGAGGTCATGGGTAATGCTTCTCTATTTACATTTCTTGCAGTTGTGGCTGATAGGGCTGTTGTTAATATTAAAAAAGTCAGAGGGTTGAACACAGAGGTGTGTACTTAGCTTAGCCCTGAGCCCCCTCCTGCGCTCTGATTGGCTCATTCAGACTCTGCTCTCTGTGATTGGCTGCAGCCCGCGCAGCTGTAAAAGGAGACGATCAGAGCAGGAGGTTTCTCTCAACACATCTGCCCCTGAATGCGACAGCGTCCGGACTGTGGAGGAGTCAGACTTTCCATTGGGGACACTCAGCTCCGTGACACGTCCGGAGATCCAGGGACGTTTTCATCTTTTTAACACGGGAAGTTCATCCTTTCAGAGGCTCACACCTTTCAAGTGAGTAAACGGTGATGTTGAAAGTTTGAAAGAGCTGCTTTGATTTCTTTTGGCTTGTTAAAGATGTGTTGCCACATTTTGATAAAGTGCTTTTTCATTTGTCTTTCAGAGTTTGACATTGACTAATCAGAGGAGCAGACATGGTGAGTTCTGTGTCTTTATCACTTTCATATTTCTCGTCGAAACATCCTTTTTTTTTTTTTTTTTTTGCAAATTTTGTTTGAAGTCTCAAAAAGGTCCAGCATATGGAGAGAACATCAGCTGATTGTAGCAGAAACCTGCACGGTTAGAGATTTTTCTTTGTGGGTTCATGAATTTATTTTGAACAACAGCATTACTGAAGAAAACAAACACCAAAACATCTGCACATATATGAACGCATAACCTGGCTGACACTGAGTGGTGTTAAGATTCTTTGCATTGGGTGAATATAAAAGTGCACCACAAATTATTGTGTATTTAAAGTTTATTTATCTTTAAATACACTTTTGGATGATTCGATTCTTCAGTTCCTTCCTCATGTTCTTGCAACATGTCACAGAGTTTTGATGAAATCTTCATAGGGCAGGAGGTCTCCCTCCAGGGTCAAAGGCTTCAGTGTACAGTGTCCAAGTCAGAGCACAGGGGTCTGAAAGGTTGAAAGGTTACTGTACTGACAGGAGTCCAAGAAAGAAGAAGGAAGCATTATGTTGCATGGATGATCCTGAATCATGTGTGTCTGTACTTGTAGCTTTGCTCACATTTCTAACACCTGTTGGTACAAACTCATTTTCAAGATGATACATAGTCAGTTGAAGGTTAAATTGTGTGGCTCGTTAATTGTATAAATGTTTCCAAATATGTTTTCTCACAAAGAAAACTGGGCTTCATCTCCCACTTATTCTTGTCCTACGTCTTGTCTTAGACCCTCACACACTCTGTCACATGATCTCTCATGCACTGCTTGAGATTGAACCACCACCGCTCACTGGCTGATTTGGACCAATCAGCACAGTGAGTCAGAGGGGAAACCAGGAGTATTATACTCCACAGCGGTTTCACTGGTGAATTTCATATTCAGGCATGCTGCACTCTTAAAGAGGCAGGTCTCAGGACCCACAGTAGCCCAGTTTCCTCTTGATGTACTGCAGATGTTTTCACTCTGCTCCTGGAGTTGTTTCAGGCGGGAGATGAATAGTTGAGGTTGGACATTAGTGCAGAGATCTCTGTAATAACATCAGTCTGGCTGTTTGGTTGAATCACGCCTGAGTCAGTAATAAAGGGCGTTGACTTTTGGAACGCCCTGGTCGGAAAATTAACGGACATACACATTTGTTTTTGTCTCCATTGAGCATGTTCTTTGATCTGCAGGTTTTCTATCCCAATAGATTACAATAGGAGTAAAGATGTTCTTTTAATAGTGTCTTGCAAGCCTGAGCTTGCCCACAAAGCAGTTCCTTCTGTATGTACTTAGCTTTCATTATGAATCTATTAGAGCCTTTGAAATGATGATCAAAACTTTTCAGTTTTTTGTTTCTGTCTGATAAACTGACCACTCTTTTTCTCTTTGTCTCCTAAGCTCTGCCTACGTGACTCAGGCGAGTGCTTGCGAGAGCAGATGCAGTTCATGATGAGATCACTTCAGGACCTAAAACAACTGCGCAGGACCTGTTCTGCAGCCAGACACCCCCTCGCCCCCATCAGCACCCAGCTACCAGCTTTGGTGCGGCACTCTGCATTGACACGTGCGTGTCAGCAGCGAGCATTGCAGAGAGAACAGCGTACACGTCTGCGAATGTCCGACGCCAGCACAGCCAGTACCTACGACTCAGCTTGCTGCCTGTCAACCCCTTTGGAAGAGGAAGAGGAGGATGATGATGACGATGAGTCAAGCAGCCAGCTGGGCCTAAGCCTCAGACTAGGATTGGGCTCTCCAAGTAGCAGGAAAAGTTTGGACTTGGATTCAGGCTACTCTGAAGCATCGTGGCAGGATGATGGGGTAGCTCTGAGGAGAACTAGGAATGTGAGGGTGTCATCTTCAGCTTGTCTCCGCACCAACAGAGCACCAAGTGGACGTGTTCGACCTAAATCAACCTCTGACGCCTGTCTGGAGACGTGGACGTCATTTGAGGTGAGCGACCCAGAGGATTGGACAAATTCTTTACTGACCAGGGGACGAAACCGCCAGCCCCTGGTTCTGGGCGATAACAGCTTTGCAGACCTCATTCAGAACTGGATGGACTTACCAGAGTGTCCTGAACCAGCCGAGCTCAAGCCAAATCCGAAACACAGAATAGGTAGAGGTCTGTTTGTGAATATGAGGCGGAAACTGGCTGGGATTTCTAAGACTGTAGAGGACAGAGTGAGGATGAGATCCACAGACTCTGCTTGTGTTAATAGAGCTGCAAATGCACCTAAACGTCTTTCATGCCCAGTAGTTGCTGCACAGCCCAAAGTGCCTTTTTTTCACATGTCTCACTCAGGCATCAATGAACTGGACTCAGACTTTTACCACTTTGCTGCTTTGATGAAGTCTGGCAGCCGGCAGCCAATCATTTGCAAAGATATCATTGGCTACATCTGACAGTTTTCATTGAATGGAACAATAACCAGAGGTGCCTTTTTGTTTTCTACTTTTTATATGCTGTGACAAAGGTAATGAAATAAAGAAACTCTCATTATTTAAACTTCACTATCTCTTGTTTATGTAACCCATGTCTTGCCTGTGCAACAGGATGTGTGGTTGACTGATAAAACTGAAGATTTTTCACCAGCATGAAGCGTCCCTCCACCATCATCTGAGTTTTATTACAGCTGATTTGGGTTAGACAGCCCCAGATTAGTCAGAGGGGGTTCTTCTGTCTGTGCAATAAAGGAAATTAATGCAGGCTCATTACTTGTCTTGGAAATGTAATGCAGCAGGCGTACGGAAGAGAGATTGTAGCTGCAAGGTTTAATCTAATTTATTTCTAATCCAAAAGATAAATTGAAGTCATGATAACATCTAAGGCAGTGGTTCCAGGACTAAAAAGGACGCTCAAAGTTGGTTCAAGAAGATTTTTAGGGTGGGATTTGTAACCAGTGTTCTCAAAATGTCCGCTTCTTATTCAACAAAGAGTTGAGAAACCTTAAACTGGGCTGCAGAGCTATTTACAGGCCCAAACCAGATGCTGTATCAACACAGAGCTGTGTGCCCGATGAGGTAATTCCCCATGTGTCCGTGCAGGAAAAGGTGAAGCAGCTGGCTGCAGATGGAGCAGAAGTTTACTCTTCCCCCTGCTTAATGAAGCAGGACGTTGCTCTAACAGCACATTGCCTCATTTAACTCAGCCTCTGCTTTTATTGTTTGCTGGCACCAACTTAACAGTAAACATTGGTTAATGGTAGAATCAGTGACAAAACACTGATTCAAATTGGTGGCACATGCACCGAGTTCACATGGTGGCTGTTCTCATCAATTCAGAGGAGAAGCAGCTCAGACATGGAGTAGATAAATCCACAAAGAGGAGTTTCTCATGCCCCCTGCTGCAGCCAGCCTCACCAATCATGTGGTATCTGAGGGCACAGGGGGTTACAGAGGAGAGATGGCCCTCACTGGGTGTCGTTTGTCTCTGGCTGTTTATCTTGGACCCCTGCTGGAGTATCACCGTGCCACTCTGCTGAGAGCTCAGCTGGTTTGTAATAAACCCTTATCAGGGCACAGATACTCTTGATACTGAAGTGGAAAGTTGTTTAATAGTGAGTGACAAGCAAAATAAAAATGGAAAATCTTTGCAAAGAGAACTTGGATGGGGATGATACTGTTCACTTCCTCTGGGATTTTCTTTCTGGCTTAAGTACTGATTTTTCTTTTTAGCACACGCCAGATCCCAGTGCACTGCAGCTGGATGAGTACATCAATACATCACTTTCCAAAGCTGACTCAGTTGAAAAGAGGGAGTGAGAAGAGAAAAGAGAGGAGGATCCAAATTATTAATCTTTTTCAATTCTGTCCAGGGTATATCGTCTATGCCTGAAAAGAGGACATTTATGTAGTTTCCAATAAAAATCAAAGGCAGCAGACCAACTGTTGGCAGATTCTACCCTGATCATTACAATTATCAGTCAAACCAAGTGAACTATGCAATAAACCATAAACAGCTTTGAAACATCAAAATGAACATGGAATCATATTTTAGCAAAAATTCTGGCTCACGTCCCCTTTTGTACTATCGTGTTCCCTGTTTATTTAGGATGTGCTCAAGTTACCAAAAAAAAAAATCCCAATAACTGATCGATTGCTTTCAAGTTGAATTGCTGAGCTTCAGACCCTGCATTCACACATACACATTACATTTCCGCTGCTCAGACCCATGATACTTCATTTTTTAAAACTTTGACCTATTAGCCTTAATAGGAACACTGAACATGTCATCAGTTGGTGATACCATAACTTTACACCCATTTGAGTGAAGAAAAAAAACAGTGTTGTTCTGAAGTAAATCTAATAACTAATAAGGAACACATAACACAAGTAATCAGACTTGCCATAACAACTTCATAAACAATCTGGCATGGTTGATTCTATAAAAAGTTTTGGTTATATCGTGGAAACACAAAAACATTGTTGAATGTTTTTCCTCTGTAAGTACCTACAGCTTTCTTCTGGGCATTTATACACATACCTGTTCTATGTTTATGATTGAAGCCAAAGCGATTGTCATTTGTTGTAATGTACTCTTCCAGGCGATCCAAAATATTGAGTTTTGACACTTTAGACAAAACACCACCTAGAACAATAGGCCTTTACTTTGCTATGCTAGAGATTTTACCAGTCTTTTCTTTGACCATTGGCACCAATAACACGGACAACATAGAATCAGGTAGCACACGATGCATTAAGAAGTGAGAAAAACAAACGGCAAATAGCACTGCAGTTCTGTGGCTGGCATGCTTCAGATGCTCTGCTGTTACACAGTGTGAAGTGATACTCAAAGTCTCTTAAGAATTGAAAAGGTTCAAATAAAAACAAGTTCATGGTGAAGTCATGCACACAGACTTTGGTAGGTATTTTTTATTTCTAACGGCTCCCTGACTTCCTTTCAGGAGACATCTTTGAGTGGACTATCCAGTAAGAAAGTAGCAGGAAGGTGGATTTCACCAATGACTTATCTTTCTAAGTACAAAGCAAAGAGGACAGCTGCCACCCAAAATTTTATTCAATCACATGAGACTCTCTGGCAGATAATGCTACCTGTTGCTATAAACAGTGTTCAAGAATTTTGCACACAGAATGATCTGAAGCAGATCTACTGAAGTACCGCACACTTTCATGGTGGCCCACTGGAGTGTGGTGGACACACAACAAATCTCCTGTTCATTATCACAGGCAGCACAGAGGACTGTCTGACTCCTTGTCATGTCTGACAGTTGTGGGTTCCACTGTGAAAATAAGCTCATCCTCATTATTACTCCATTTCTGACATCCATGGTGCAGTTTTCCTTTCAGTAAACAGAGGAAAAAGATGAGCTGTGTGTTTTGGTTGGCAAACTCTTGTGATTCCTGTGTGTTTATAGGAATAAACTCTTATTAAAGCCATAGTCAGGATTCAGCACTGTGTACTTAAAAAGGACCTTACTTGGCAGTTTCTGACTTACTGGGCTCTGATTGTCCTTTTCTGAACTTATGTAACTGGTGTAGTGGATGCAGATGTTTGTGCAGCTGAGAACAGTTACTCCATAGCTTTTCTGTGGTTTTCTTTGCAATCAAACTTCTATACCGTACTCATGTATATAAAGCTGTGAAAGGGACAAAGCTCTCTTGAAACACATGAACAGGGTTACAGTGTATATTATGTTGGGTTTATGAGCTCACATTTCCTCCCGGAGAACTAATATGTCCGAATTTTTTTGTGTATATGGATGGAGTCAGGGTCTTATATCATAGTTTGTTACTTACTCCTGACACATTATGAAACACTTTTACAGAGTTAGAGTTATGAGACGTCATGTGGCCAGGACTTGGCTTGTCATGCTATGGAAAAGCAGGTTTCTGGAGAAGAGAGGGGAAAAGAAAACTGCATGAGTCATTTTGGGAAACTACCTGGAAAAAGATATTCAAATGTATGCTGTGGTTAAATCACGACTATAGGTTGTTGAGAAATTTCAATCACGAAATGAATATATTCTGTCTGCTGAAAGTTCTGGAGTGACTCCAATTAACTGATGCAAGAGTTAATGGTGTAACTCAGACCATGACAACTTATTTAGTTGTTCCCTTGAGTAAACAAGAAGAGGAATGCTGTTTTGAAGTCTTTGCACCAGAAAGACCATAGAGCTGTGTGGAGTTGAAATAACTTACCATAATGAACAGAAGCCCAGCTGCTTCCACATTTGTCACTAAACCACATGATGATTAAAGGCTCCCTGCTGCACAGCTGTTAAATCACAGATAAAGAGTATCAACTTATCACTACATATGTGTGGTTTTGTTAGCCAAAGAGCAAACATATGAAAAGTAATAGCTATGATAGCTTTTCCAGCTAACCCATAAACCATAGGAAGTGAAGTGCAGGGAGGCCTGGGTGGGGGCCTGCCTACAGGCTAGCAAAAAATATATGTCATTAATGTTACTTTCCCTTTTTTAAATATAAAATGCCAGAGCAAAACTCTCTCATTTTATGACCTGATCTGAATCAAAAACTAAATTTACTGAATTAGTTGTGTTCTTACTTGGAGGTTCTCTTATGTCTGTATCAGATACACACCCTCAACGTTGTTTCCAGGACTTAGTTACACAAAGAGGTTGCTTTCCATTCATAAAAAAAAAAATTCTAAATAAAATCTATCATTTACGATGTGATGTTATAGCTCACTAATCACCTGACTGTATTTAATACTTTATTCTGATTGGTCAAAACCCAATGACCGTAATTTATTTTCAATGACTTAAGTAATGCCAGTAATAATGAGATCAATCACGCTATGTTAAATCAAACCATGTGATGAAATCTATCTGGCACGTTTCATCCATACTTACTGAAACTGTGGTAAATAACGATAATAACAATAACAATAAAAAATAGCATTTCAGCTAGTCGGCATAGAGAGTATCTCAATACTGGATCCTGTCCTGCAATCAAGGCACTTGCATTGGAGTAAAGTTGCTGACCTCTGCAATGTAACCTAAAACATTCTGGTTGTGACTATGGCAACAGCATTAAATATGTTCTTTGCCTACTTTAGTTATCTATTCAAGGATACCCACACAAGTTTTGCTTACATTATTTTTAACAGATAACAAAGCTAATATTTGACCTTGACTTAGCTGTGAATGGAAAGTTTAGTTGAATGTTCATTAGTCCTGTAAGTAGCCTTTTTAAGATCTATGGCCGATGTTATTTACTGAGACAGCAGGGAATAATCCTTTTAGCAGGACACAAAAATGATTACTGCATCAATAAAATCTTCTTGGGATCAAAAAGTGTACATGTTTCTAGCTTTAGTAATTGGCAATGATTGGTATTATGTATTGTAATCTACACTTCCTGCTCACCATGTCAGGATTACAATTTACATAACCACTTGCTCACTACACACTACCCCATACTTGTTCTAGCCTTTGTACTTTGTCTTCCAAATGTAAATATATGGTAGGTGAAAAGCATTTGTAAAATACTTCAGCTTGTGGACAGCAGGCCCTGAGATGAAGAGAACGAGTCAGAGAGCTATAGCTGCCACGATAAACTGTATCCCCTCTATATACTGGGACATGTGAATATTGTCTTTGTTGTGACCAGATATGATTAAAGAGGAGTCAGGAAGTCACCACACAAGCTTTATTTAGAGACTGCACAGCTGCTTTCTTCTTCTGCTGACTATAAACCAAACCCAAGGTTCATGGGAATCATAACAGATGAGATGACAAGGGCAAAATATCGCAGAGGACTTTGCTTTGGTTCTCATGGCCAAACAAGGCCTCAAAGGTCAGAGCCTACTTCCTTTGGTAAGTACAACACACAAATTTGCAGACAAACCCACAATCCAATAGCGTAAGCAAATTTTCTCATTAGGGGCCAAACAGCAGACTGCTGTGGATTCAAAACAGTTTTAGGGGTCCTAAAACAATATTTTAAAACAAGTTTTGCACAGGCAATTTAGCAAATCAAAAGCAATGCAAAAACAACTGTAATGGCTTGTTGCAAAATGGATACATTTTTACATAGGTGTTGCCTTGCAAACTACACAGACTCAATACAAATCAGATGCGCAATAATATTCTATTTTGCTATGATCCCTGTAGGACTACATAATTATCACTACTACATGACCAACAAAGTTTCATTTTCTAAATTTGAGGGTCATTCTCAGTCTTGCAGGGATTCATGCTTTATCAAACATCCACAATCTATTCTCTGGAATGTAGTTCTTTTCTCTGCTGCCTTTTTTTTCATGGGAGCTGAACGTGAGCGCAGACCTGCCAGGGCCTGTGCCGTGTCATGTCCCAGTTAGCCCACATTTGGCTAAGTGTCAGGGACACAACCGCAGGCCCCTACAAAGCCCTGCAGGCTGCTGCAAACGTGACTTCTCCACACTCTCCCTTGGAAAAAGGAGGAAGGAGTGCATCTAAAAGAATGGAAAAACCATGAGCTTCTCTAGAGACAATTAATGCCTTGTTTTGTTTTTTTGCAACAGCCCCCTCCCCCATCTAAAAAAGATAGCGCCAATATCGAGCACTTGTAAGAGCAATTATTTGAGACAATGGGAAAGAGTTAGTTTGACTTTTTTTGCATGTGTAATTATGGATTTAATTACCAATATATGATTCTGTCATGCTTTGTGAGTCTAAAGCCACATGTGGGCACACTCTGAATACAAGCTTTGACTTTGCTGGTTGAGGATGCATTCAAAGTCCATTCACAACCACACAGCCTAATGCGTGTTTACAGTCTCAGACAAAGCAGTGACTCCAACAGCCTGACTAAGTCAAACACACTTTCTCTGCCAAACACAAATATTCACACTCTCAAACACACTAATACTGATGCTGTTTACCTTGATACAACAGACACCACAGTTACAGTCAATAAAGCAGAATCTCCTCTGAGGAACCAAGAAAACAAGGAGGACAAGCAAAGATTTTACTGAGCTGAAGACTTGTTTTAGTATGATTATGTAGATGGAAGTATTCCTTAATGTTTTCTTTTTAAAGGACATTTTTATCCTTGAACACAATATTTTATCAAATGTGCCTTTGGCTTCTAAGTTGCAGATAAGTTAATAAGTATTTTTACATTATTCTTGGCTGGAAGACGCTCATGTGATTGATATAAAAGCACAGGGAGGGGATAAAAATGCTGCTTTGCCCAGACATCCCAGACACAGGAAGCATCCCAGACTTCAGCAACGAGGGAAAGCGGGTTGCGTTTGGATGAAATCAAGGTGGAGAGATAAGACTAGTGAGAGTAGAGATACATAAATCCTGGGCTCTGCGAAGAAGAGGTTGATGCTGACAAAGAATTTGAAAATCAAAAATGGAGCTTTTCCTGCAGCTTTTTTGGGAAAAAGATTGGGACATGAATTTCAAAAAGTGAACCAGTCTGTGAGCTGCTCTGACACACAAATGGTGATTCTATTGAGCAGGAAACTGAGGTCAGAGGATTGACCTTGATAAGTTGTCTTCCTGCGGTGCTCCTCAGCATGCTTGTGCCACAAACTGTCCCTCTGAGACTCCAGACAGAAAACCCTGGCTGGTTGGCCTCACAATAGAGTCCCTCTCTGTTCTGAGATGGGCAGCGGACAGAAAGCAGACATTGTGTGGTCTAAAAGATCTCTCAGTCTCCCACTTCCTCCAACCTTTTTTCTTCTGACATTTTCACTTCCTGCTGCCCCTTTTAGCCCCTCATCCTCTCATCTCTGATGATGTCATTTCAATTCACTGCAATCAAACTCATAAACAGTTTGTATTGTAGCAGATAAAGGCCCCTGCTGGCATTTGTTAGTGAAGTTGTGCTGTTTGCTTGCACAGATTTTGCTTTATTGCGCTGTCAAGTCACTTGGTCATGGATGACTTGCCCTCACACTGAGTCTGGCTATGGATAATTTGTTATGGCGGCTGAACTTGTTTAGTGACCTCTTGTCCTGATGTATGCCAGAGCAGGCTGTGTGCAAATAGAAATGTTGGGAAAAATGAGAGAAAATGTCACTGAAGGCTATGTAGTCACACACAAATTATCATCATAATGATTTCCCCACAGGATGTTTGTTGACGTTCTCACAGATTTATTTCTCATGGGCTGAAGAGATACTGCAACTGTGACTTCAAATATATAACCCCACTGTGGGCCCTCTTGGACCATTTCAACCAACGTGGTTTCAACGTTGAGATCTCTATTAGAAACAGATGTTCATGCTGTCAGTGATTAAGCAATGCCTTTGAAACTGCCCTTCTATTGTTTACAACTCAGAGCAAAAGCTCAAAAAATTCCCTATTAAATGAGAAGTCTTGGATAACCAAAATCAAATCACATGTTGAAGGATCTGCTGGGTTGATGGGGGATATGAGAGCTTGTCGTCATGTGGACACAGAGAGGGTTAGGGTGAGGAGTTATATGATCATGAGACAAGAAATTACCCTTATCCCGAGTGGGAACATCTGGCGCATTGGAATCAGGCAGACTTAAGTTTGAATAAATATCCTCAATAAAAGTAACTTCCTGGTATGAAATGTACTCAAGTATTACAAGTAAAACATATATTTTAAAAAGAAGTGAGTTGTTAGAATTTTGATCACAGAATTTATTGTGGCTTTCTTACACTAAAAGAACAAGATTCAGACACAGTTTCCTGTCAGACACTTGTACTTTCACTCAAGTATTGCTTTCACATATTTTATGAAAGGCTAGTTAGAGGCAGAGCCCGCAGTAGGGGCCTCCATATTTGCATCAATAATGTAACATAACTGAACATACAGAACTTCTTCTTTGCATTCAATGGTTGACCTGACAAGCAGGCTCTTTCCATTTAATTTTATCATAACAAGTAATGAATATGGCTAAGGTTCACGCATTGGAGTAAAAATACACCTTTTATTTAGGAAATATAGTGTAACAAAAGGAAAAGTTATCAGAAATATAAGTTACCAAGTAGAGTATTAATATGTGAAAATTCTACCTAAGTACAGTAATGAAGTATTTGTACTTCATTACGAAACCACACTGGTAAAAGGTGCTGCACTTTGGCCTAATCAAATGCTCAATACTGATGTGCTTGGCCATGGAATTTTTTTCTGGCCTACAATAAATCAAATTGCAAAATTAATTGTACTCAGCCACCCTTACAAGAAACTAAACACTTGAATTCTTTGTATTCTTTCAGTTCAGTTAAATTCAGTTTTATGCAGAAATTTAATCAGATATTTCTAGGCTTACTCACTACCCTTCCCTAACTTCTAGTGTTTTTTGAAAGTTAAAGGGATCAACCACAGATCAGTTGCTGATTAGCGGCAATTAAACACAAAAGATAAGATTAAGATTCGTTGTACAAGACAGGGACGCAAGCAGCTAGCTGACTGGTTGTTGCTGTAAGTGGTCAGAATTAAATTACCTGCAACTGAAAAACACCCGAATATCCCTTTTGTTATCCTACACCAATGCTGAAATGTAAACATTGGTACAGCAAGATAGAACAGTAGTATTGCCCAAAATGTTTGTCTTGCACTGTTTCATATGTATTGCTAAATAATCTTTCTGTCTGGCACTGGCCACAAATTCTTTTAACCACAGCAACATACCAGCATTAAAATATGCTGTTAATGTCACTTATTTTGTTTAACAGGGGTGTTTTGAGTGTGTCTGAAATGAAGTACAGGTATCAGCTCTTAAGTCTCCCAGCACAGCAGTATTTTAACAGAGGTAAAAGCTCCTGGCTGGCAGAGAGCTTCTCAATCTCATGGCCCCTGTGTCAACACACACTTGGTTGGAGGTGGGCTTCTGCAGGCACCAGATGGCTGCCTGTCACACCTGGACCACTGTTGATTTTAAACAAAGCTGTCAGCTTTAATGCGGATCACCTGTCTGAGTGATCACCTCAGTGCCACAGATGGAGTCAAATATTAAACTCAGAAACAGCAACCCCAACACTTTTTACTCATGCACACAATGTACTGCCCACGCTACAGTCCGGTTACCAATTGGTTTGGGAAAAATGAATGGCTTCACTTTAGCCTATTCAAAATATAGTTGACGATAATAATCTTAACATGGTAAAACCCAATGTTGATTTCTGTGTGACTGTTTTTTTTAACCAACTTGTACGCTGTGGGCAATGTAATCTTTTTCAAAAACAGTCAAAGAGTCAGAAGAAAAAACATGTAAACCTTCAACATTTGTATTTAACAACAACCTTTGCACTTACATAACCAGGATTTCAGTCCTTTATGCAGCGTTTTTACATTGTCTGTGTTCAGTTATCTGAGTCAAGGGTGCACATGACAGAGACAGGTTGGGTGACATGTCACAAAAAACAGTTTTAATCATTCGGATTAGTCATTGTTAGTTGGGACAGTTACTCTAACTGAAAGACTGATGTCATTCCCAGACTTTATTACTTAATAATGATCATTTCTTAAAACAGTTAATTATCCAAGAAATGAAGAGTAGATAAACATGTATTCATGATATTATTTTTTTTTGGAACCTTTGACTATTGTTATGTTACTATGGTAAGATTTTTGTATTGATCTGGTTAACCCTGTCTGGCAACACAGAGTTCACAACATGACAGGACTTGTTCACATGTATTCGACAAACAAACACACATGATCATAGTAATAACTTGGGAGTTATACTCTTGGTGAAATTTATGAACCCAAAAGGAGGAAAGAAAATGAAGAAATCTGAAATGAAAGAACCCATATTTTTAAAAGATTTTCTGCAGATGTTTATGACAAACTTTTCAATGGTCTTGCTCCTGGAGCAGATCATCACAAAGTGGTAAACAGTTGAGTTGTTGTTTTTGGAGACACACACTGCACGTGTCATCTGTAAAACTGAAAGAAAAGTCCTGATACTTCGTTGGCCTTGAGGCCTTGAATGCTAACTGCCACTGCAGATCAGTCCCAAAATAACCTGCTGTCCCTCTTCTACCTGCTGCCGCGCCTTCTGTCCCTTCACAGGGATGTGAATGGCAGGATAACAGACGATGTGATTTGGATGATGAGTCAGGAAACGAGATGGATCACTATTTCACCCAGGGCACAGCCGTGTGAAAACTAGGAGCGCTTTAGACCGGCTGAACCAGCCTAGTTACGAGGGAAAATGGAAAGCTGGATGTAGCGTGGGAAATCTGACGGTGGTATCACTGTCACTTCACTCATGGCTAGAAGCTAACAGTTTCATGTATTAAAATATTTTTTCTCCCAGAGTCCAGATGGAAGCTTTGATTGTTGTGACAGAGCTGTCGGGTCTTGTTTACACAACAACAGTCTTAGGGTGAAACACAAGAGTATCGTTGCATTTCAGCCCCCCATTAACACAGAAACAGTGTTTTAGCCGACCTAAAATGCAAACTAAAATACATGCGAAGTGTGACATCAGCAGAAAACTCCAGCCTGCAGTTAGACAGCAACAGTGGCCTCAATATCACAGTAAAATTCCACTTTGGAGGCTGTTTCAAAGTTT
Source organism: Thalassoma bifasciatum (assembly GCA_008086565.1). Taxonomy (NCBI): domain Eukaryota; kingdom Metazoa; phylum Chordata; class Actinopteri; order Labriformes; family Labridae; genus Thalassoma; species Thalassoma bifasciatum. Next base: position 101,738 of record RPOG01000038.1, read on the forward strand.
CAAGTTTCCAATTTTGGATGGCCAAAATGCTGTTTCCGTGTAAATGATAAGCTAGAATACAACAACACCTTTGTGTTTCATCCTAAAACAGTTGTGAACGGCCCCTAAAAGAACACTTTTCAGGAAGCTGTGCCAGCATTACTGTATACTTCCCTCGTAAACCACTTAGAAAGCCTAAGTGTTTGTTGCTTTGTTGATTAATTTCATTTGACCATTCCTGAAACTGTTTGGGATTTTAAGATTATCCCATTTGAGCAACAACACTTACCAAGGGTTTACTAAAGTTGGTCTGTGGAGTCGGACAGTTATTTAAATTCATGTAATATTTAAATCATTTCACTTCATTTGAGTCACTTTCAAATAAATGAAAAAAATGTCAGAAGTGTCAAAATATTTCACAATAATAACTGATTATCGTAATACTCAATGATAATCCTCTTAATATTAGTATAGTATATGTAATTACAATGATCTGATCGCACAAGAAGACTAGCTCCAGTGTGGCATAGAAAACCCATCACACATTTTGTCTTGCAAAACTAGAATGAACTAGTTTTACAGTGATTATGCTATCTACAACACACGCGCCCACACTCACACACGCACACGCGCGGACACACACACACGCGCGGACACACACACACACACACACACACACACACACACACAATAAGGGCTAACAAGCTTGTATTGTTGACCACTTTATGACCGTGCATCTGCAGCGACCTGTGGCACCGTGGCGTCTGTGGAGCTGCAGGGCTGAACAGTGCAGCAGCTTTTACATCTGACACCACAGACTGACCACTGTGCTGCTAATTACTTTGCCACTGAGCTCTCTCACCTCTGTGGCCCCTTGTGACTTGTCACCACCCAACACACAGCCGTCCACCCTCCCCCTCACACAGAGCCTGGTTGCATGACAAAAGTGAAAGCCTATGACCTGACCAACACACCAGCAATATGACTCAAACATGCGGCATGATAAAATATGCAGGAAATCTCCTTCTTTTCCTCCACTAAGTCACAGCAGAAAAGCACAGCATGGGAATCAAGTTTCCCTGAGCACCTTATCAGCTCAAATTGCAGACCTCGTTCAATCCTGCACCGTCTTATCAGGACTATTAATCACATAAACTGTGTGATCTAATCAGGAGTCCATTTCTGTTCTATTTTGTTATCTGTGCTGCCTATTCACCCTCTCTATTTGAATACATACACATGCATCAGCCAAATTAGGGCAAATAAACCTCTGGTATTGCTGATGTTTACATAGTGAAGTCAGAGCGTGCTCTTGGCAGCTTTTCAGTGATGTGTCGCTCTGCAAGGCTGACTGAAGTATGTCACTTGGCACAAACTAAATACACCAGGCCAGCAGCACTTAACATACACATTCCTCCTTAGCGGTAAATCCACAGGCATGCTGTGTTTGATGTTTTTATTGCAGGATCAGCCAAATCAGGCCAGGAAAGGGTTTCCCTGGCTGTTCCAGATGAGAGTCTTCTTTCCATTTTTCAATCAAACTTGTTTTCCAAGGGTGGGATGTTGGGTTGGGGATGCGGTTTGTCAAAGGACCCTGTGTTTTTAAGGAATGGGACATTTGAATAATACACCTTTTTGCTTTCTTGCAGGGCATTTGATGAGACTGGTGTAAAAAAAATTGGTGCTGAAACTCCACAAGAGATCAGATATAACCAGCCACAATAGCTTCAACAGGGTTTGCTAGGAGCAGGGCAGTTTGAGATGTCGATAATAACTGTTAATCATGTTTCTGTGGTCCTTGGAATGCCAGAATCGTGATCCTGTGATAACAATTTAATTATTTGTACAGCCTCAATCTGAATTATGTTCATCTTGACTTACTGAGCCCCTTTTTGCGACTGGACGATGTGTTGCCTCATGTCATTTCAGGCGAGGCAAGGTGTGTTTTCATTCCGAGTGCACTGTGTTAATGCAACACATCAATAACACTTTGCTGTCCAACAACAGCTGTGGACCTGAAAGGTGTTGACTGATAATTATCACTGCAGTTTTCAGCAGTATTAAGTATGCTATAGGTGTACTCACTGGATGCATCAGTCTTTTTTGTTGCTTCTGAAAATAGATTTTCTAAAGAGCCAAGTGCTGCGATGATGCCGCTTGTTTACCCCTTTGCACCACTTCCTCCTTCAAGTAAATGAGAGACCACACCAACGTCATAAGTATAAATGTGCATCATCTGCAGAGGAAGTAGTCTGAACTGATGTCTTTCATTAGACACTAATGTCATTATTGCACTGGTATTTCAAACACTCCTCTATCAGACCAAATGAGAGAACACTGTGCTCCTTTGTCCAAAGCTGTTTTCCACCACATGTGCTCTTATAATAGGGTTGATGTAATCTCGATATTTTTCCCCAAACACACACACACACACACACACACACACACACACACACAACTCTTTTGCCAAATCCTGCCTCTGCAGCCCAGCAGGCAGAAGTAGTGAGTCTCTCATTTGAAACTAAAGTACAAAAGAGAGCTTCCAATTCACATGGTCAGACCATACAACTGGACTCTATGTTTCTCATGCTCTTTGTGCAAGTCTATTTTTGTCTACTGGTGACTCTACCTTTCCATGTGATTTTTCTCCAAATTCGGGGGGAATTTCTATTGACCACAACAAACGCGAAGCTGCCCCACAGAAGTTCGAAATAGCTCCAATATGAGCTGTGGATAATGGATCCTGACAGGAAATGAAGGGTTAAACGCATTTTGGGTCCAACTTTGTCTCCATGGTGTTGGCAGAGGGAGGTTGGGGGGATACCTCCTTGAAATAGATGTTGATTTTGAGATTTCATATTTACTAACCAAAAGACTTTTGATGTTTAAAAGTTAATTGTGCCACATCAGTGAATAAAGTCACACAAACATATTGGATGCTGAAACCTTTGGTAGTCTTAGATACACTACCTGGCCAAAAAAATTCGCCACCTGGATTGAACTAAGCAAATAAGTACATACCCCTTTAGATAATAACTGTATGGGAGATTATCTTTTTCGCTTGCAACATGTTATTCAACCCCAGCTGATGCAAAGAGTAACTTCTCATTTCTTAAATAACCATGGCAAAAGACACATCCTGTGGTTGTGGAAAAGATGTTGGTCTGTTTCAGAAGGGTCAAATCATTGGCATGCATCAAGCAGAGAAAACAGCCAAGCAGATTGCAGAAACTACTTAAGTTTGGTTAAGAACTGTCCAACGCATTATTAAAAACTAGAATGATGGTGGGGAACCAATGTCTTCCAGGAAGAAATGTGGTCGCAAAATAACCCTGAATGATTGCGATCAGTGATCACTTAAATGTTTAACCAAATCAAACTGAAGAAAAACAACAGAAGGACTCAGTAGTATGTTTAAGAAGTAAGAGTATTTCCACACGCACAATGCGAAGGGAACTCAAGGGATTGGGATTGCACAGCTGTGCAGCCTTAAGTAAACCACTTATCACTACGGCTAATTGGAAAAAAGGCTTCAGTTTTCTAGGGGAGCATAAAGACTAGACTTTGGCGGAATGGAAGAAGATCATGTGGTCTGATGAGTCCAGATTTACCCTGGTCCAGAGTGATGGGCGCATCAGGGTAAGAATAGAAGCAGGTGAAGTGATGCACCCATCATGCCTAGTGGCTGCTGTTCAAGCCTGTGGAGGTAGTGCTATGATCCAGGGTTGCTTATCATCAATTGTTGCTTTTATCAACAATGCCACAGGGAATACATGCTGTCACCAAAGCTAAAGGTGGTCCAACAAAATATTAGAGTGTGCGACTTTTTTCGGCTGGGCAGGGTTTCATGTCTAAATACTGTCAACACAAGACGACATCATGCTTATGTGCTCTCAGTATATCTTAAGTTTCACAAAAAGCTATCTAATCTCACTCAGAGGTGGTCAGATGGTCTTTGATCCTCCTGTCATATGGAAGATACTGCATCAGCCTCAGGAATAACAAAACATAGCATCTGTATTTTCAGGAACAGTGGCACATTTTTAAGGTTTTCAGAAGGATACAGTGGAATTGAGACCTGAACTTTTGCATTTTAACTAACTTTTGAAGAACTCAGATCAAATCTGTTTTCTTTTTTACACATCATCCATAAGATTATAATGCAGTAAAAATACTTAAATGGAGGACGTTCTGATGAAGACTAAAGCGGGGCTGTCTTATACCTGCACATACTTTTTCCATTTTCTGGAGTGCTCTATGTGATTTCTAAACCTCTTTCAGTCTTTCAATCACTTTTTATAATTCAGTGACTGCACTGAGAACTTGGTCAGGTGAAACATCTGGTTTGGGGTGATGCTCTTTGGTCTTTAATGGCCTCTGCAAGAGGCCACATCAATGGGATGGATGATAAATCTGAACAATGGGAGAGCCAGTAAAGCAGTCAGCAGGGGTTCGAGGTGCGGGCTACAGGAAGTGTGGCTCCTCTTAACCCCTGAACCCTGAGGTGATGTGTACCCTCTCCGGTCTGCTCTCTGTGTTCTGGGATACCTGATGCCTATGCATTATACAGTACAGACGATGGTCTGCTCACAGTCTTGATCGAGACGACACAACACGTGTCATAAAAGTACTTTTCACAAACTTACCTTCTATTTCAAAGCCTAAGTTTACACCTATAATAATAGTGAAATATAGTTTTGAGTGAAGTTAACACATTCAGAAGTGAAGTGAACACATGTAAAAGTGAAGTGAAAACAGCAGCAAAAATATCATTTCGCACCCTCTGCAGGCCTGGAGCATGCCTGTTTTTGAAACTTCTAATGCATTTTTCTTTGGCAGACTTTCTAGAGTTTCCTATCTTTTTTTTTTGTCCTATCTTTTGTTAATGCAAATGATATCTGAGCGGTTGCACCAGACTTTTTTGTCCTCACTGTTGGGATTACCAACTACTTTTGCATCTGTTTAAAGATTAAATGTTTCTGCATTTGAAACTCATTTTTTCCCATTAAGATCATAAAGGCCGTTTATCAGCCTTGTCAGCCACTGTAAAAATTCCCTGCAACCCAGATATGAACAAGCACAGATGGCATACTGTAAGCAGGTTGGCAATATTTTGATCTAGAAAGTGAAGACGAAGTTGTGCTATGTTGGCTGCATACAGTACAAATAACAAACCTCACAGTAAAAGAGCTGTATTTAAATATACACAAGAGTTGGCCTGTGCTAATTCAATGCATGTCACAAGATTCTCTTCCATTTTACTATCCTCTAATAAACACATACAAGACCAAAGAATGAAAAGCTCAACCTTCGTTAGCAGTCTGGTGCCAATTACATTGATTGGACAGGGCCTGCTGTGCAACTGTGATTACATCCAAGCCCCAAAGCCACACACCATCAGGTGTGGGACCACATGCTAAACCTGAAATGAGAGCTGGGAAGCAGGGGAGTTCAGGGAGTTTTCTTATTGTGGTATTCCAGCTGTGGTTCGCTTAACAAAATGAGAGTTTAGTTTTCTTTACAGCCCAACTAATTGAAATTGGATTCCTTTGCGAGATGGTGCACCGTTTTCAAAAGGGATAGCACAGAGAACTCTCATTTCCCTGGTAATCGGGTTTTTACAAGGAGGTTTCTAGAGAAAACAAATGTGTGGGATGTGTTACTTCCTTGGATGGGCAGCCTATACATCTTCAAAAAATAGTGCTGGAAAGGCAGAAGACTGAGTTGAGGCCAGATTTAATTCTGGCTCTGTACAAGCATACAAGTGGATCCAGAAGTAGCAGCTTTAGCCACTCAGAGATATCAGGGAGCAAGAAGTATTTCCTCCTGAATCACAAGGCCAAGAGTTTTTTACTTTAAGCTGAAACTCCTAAAAAAAAGTGCTCTTTCATGCTTTCTTCATCTAATATCTTTTGCTGATCTCAGAAGACATACTTATGGTGTTGATGTTCACTTTTTCTCTAAAAGCATGATAAGCTACAGCTGTCACTTTCATCCAAATATGGTGCTGGATACATAAAGGCAACTTTTTCTCTTTACATCCGCCTCACAAGCTGTTGTTTGGACAAGTTGTTGTAAACGTCTGCCCATAGGGAGGACCAGCAGGATTTAACTACACTGTTTAAACTCAGCAGCTTTTAGTGCTTCTTCAGCTTTCTCCTTATATAGTCTGAGATCATCACTTTTGTTGGGCTGCAGCATCTCATTTCCTGCAGAGTTGTGGACAGTGCCCCTCTCTAAAAGGGCAGCTCACAGGGCCCTTGAGGTCAGGGGCTGCGGGCGCCTTAACTTAGCTCTTTTAGACCCTTTTGTCTCTGTGAGAGTCCCTCTGTTCTTCTCTTAATATAGCCACACTTCCTTTTCATGTTATGAGCAGCTCAACTCCCAGTGGTCTGCAAAAGACAGAGTTGTAAAACTGCCAGGCCACACTTAAGCACCAGTCTGTCACAACTGATCCTATTGATCTTTTCCAACTACTGTGACATCTGCTCAGCACTAATTGAGAGAACTTTCATGTGCACAACTGTCAGCTTTTTTAATGCCTGCCTGTTGTACAACTAATTCACTGAATGGAATTTACAAGGTTGTGTTTTACACTGAATGGCATCAGACAAGAACTGAAAAAGTCAATATAAAAGCTCAGATACACGCATTATTTTGACCGAACCGATCTAAAAATTTCTTGAAAAGTATTTGTATTCTGAATGCATCAGCAGATCTTAATATCAGGTTTTGTAGCAGAATTTCGCATTCTTGAAGCTAGGGCTTTGGGAAACGCACATTATTTAGGTTCTTTTGACCCTTAAAGATAAAATATTCATGGGATAGTATATTTAGCCTTGCTTAGTTAAGCATAAAGACTAAGGTTGTGGTCACGCTGGAACATCCTTATGGCGCTTAAGCATGGTTCAACCCTAAAGTCCAGTTTGTTTGGTTAATGTGACTCCAAGTGTTCAGTCAAGATACACTTCCTTGGTTTTGGTTATCTTCAGAGAAGTCTGCTTTTGTGTGGTACACTTCATGAACAAGCACAAGCGCAAGCAATTTGACGCAGCAAGGACAAGATGCATAATCTGTGACATATAATTGCCACGACTGCTCCACTCATCAATCACTTTAAACAATGGCAGGGTATTTGAGGGCTGTGTCAGACTAAAATGACTTAACATGAGCCAAAAAGCAACCAAAGTCTTAGCCATGTTCTCTGTGTTCTCCATTGTGCTGACTTTGATGAGATCGCGTTTTTTGAATGGAGGCTTCATGACGACCATGTGTGTGACCACGAGCAGTACTGGTGGGTGGGGGTACTGCACAGTTGGGCCGGTGTGGCCGCACCCTATGGTCTGGCTCTGTCCCATGATAACATGTTTATCTTGTGGTAAGTCAACCCCTCCAGATATGTGAACTCTTGTGGTATTCACGTCATCATATGTCGAATTCTTCTGAAAGTTTTAAGTTCAATAGTTGTAAAGTGTCTGATGATGGTCTCAGAAATGGTGAGGCCAGTCACATTCAGTTATACATTAAAATGTCACAATGCTGTTACTAACATGTTACTAACAGGGTCTGTAGTTAAAGGGGCTACATAAGTGAACATTAAGGAGAGCACAGCAGTTTAGTTAACATTAGCCAGAAACAGGACCAAACCTTTGGAAGTGTTAATCTAAATGGTTTATGTTCTTTCTTTCATTCCTCTGTGAAGCCTTGTGTCTGTGCTGTTTATGCACTGCCCTAATTAAGGGCCACAGAACAGATTTCCAAAATTTTGAGGGTTACCTGCATGCACAAACTGCAGCTGTTCCTGCCCGGATACAAGTGTTTTGGTTTAGCAGTGCTATTAGTTCCCACACTTCCCACTTTTCATTGCCAGTGCTCAACTAAACTAATGTGAAACTCATTGTAATTTTCAGTTAAAAACCACATTAGCTTGCCTCTCTAATTGTATCTCATTTTTTAAGTAAATATTTCCCTGGAAAAGTACATAAGGGTATATAAAAATTAGGTTATGCCTCCTTTCTGGATTGAAATCCATTGGGAAAACAGCTCATCATCGCTGTTATACTGTTGTGCTGACCTGTGCAGCAGCTGCCCCTCCCCTGGCACCCAGGTGTGAAAGCTTTTAAGTGCAGTAGAGGATTGGGTATTGTCTCTGGAGTCAGGCTTAAAAAAAAAAGTCATAGCCATATGCACTCTCAGGTTCACACATGTACGACAGCCCTGACAAGATAACAGTGATAGTAAGATGAAAATACAAGATAGAAACTCAGAGACATGTAAATAGGAAACTGAGTATAAACACAGTTGAAGACATCAGCTTCTTTAGCTTGGCCGTTTTTGCTTATAATAACTTAACTGAATGAGAAGTTTTGCTTATATTTGTGTTTGCTATTTTGAGCAGATGTGTGTTATTTACAGAGGACTCCCTATCTCATACAAATGCATCAGGGTTGCCTTGTCTTCATAGATAAGGAACAATGATATGTTGGTTTTTGTTTTTACAACACAAAAAACAAACCCAGTGTCATATTTACAAAGTAGATATATTAACCACTGCCATCGGTAAGATAATGGTTCTCATCAAACTGGGGCCACAGGGAGGTTAAAGGAGCCTGGTTTGTGGTGGGAGATACCAAACTGCTCAGCTGCTCACCCAATATTTAGTCCCTGCACAGCCACGTCAAGGAAAGCCTTCTCATCTGAACCCATAGCAAAGCATCTGGTTCACCGCAGTGGAGCTTTTTATGTTCAAATATAGAGCAAAGGCACAAAACGACACTGAAAGCACATTCTTTCCCAGCAGAATGTTACAGTACACACCCTGAAGCCTCGTCGAAAAAACTAACATGATGTTTGGCAGCGTTGGACTACTGTGAATAAAATATGAAAAGAAAACCTCTCCTACTAATCCCTGTTTGGCTCAACAGTTGTGTGTTTAGAGCTTTGCAAACATCCTCATCTTTTTCTACAAAGCAGCAGGATAAGTCTTACCTTTTCATAACCTACAGCAGAGGCACGCTCACGTGCTGCACAGGGTTGAGGTCAGGACTGAGCTGCAAGTAGTGCATGGCAGCAGGTGAGGCATTGCGGGAAAACAGAAGCCAATGATTTTAACATTACTGATTGAGGCTGAACTGTTCACCCACATCTGCACAGGCACTGCAGCTTCCTGACAGGCAGCTAATATACCCACGGCTCATTTAGAACACCTGGAAGGTAAGATGATGCTCAGCCCACCAGCATGTTAGGACAAAAGATTTGATGTCTACCAAACCAGCAGCACAGCAGGAAAGAAGAGCACCAGAATTAAAGCAAAGAATCCTGATCTAGATTTCGGGTTAGAGATAAACCCTTCTCACACATGCACTGCACCCCTAAAATTCTTCACTTTATAAGATTTTCCTGACATCTTCATGGTGGTGAAAGATCTGCACGTGAAAAGATTTGTGAACTTGTTACAAAAAACATGTTTCCCTCTTGTTTACACCAAAATTTAAATTCCAGCTGACTTACAAGTCTTCATGTGAGGAAAAACACACACACACATACACACACACACACACACACACACACACACACACACACACACACACACACACACACACAAAAATTGAGTGTAATTTATGCAACAAAGGTAATCTGATTATCTGAGATCATTTTATGTTTAAGAGTCTTATCCTAAATAACACATCATCATGCTCTGGCAGGGTTTGCACTGCATTTCAACAACAGTGTGCATTTACTTTTCTCTAACATGTAACCTCTGTTTGTGGCACACACACAGCATTAACTTCATAAATGTCTTTTAGTCTGATACAGCAATGTAGGGCATATTTTTAAATATTATTATCTGACAGTCTTGTTTGAATGGAAGCAACACTGGCAGTGTCACTTGCCTATAAAGCTGATGATCTATTTGCAACAGACGAAACTTAAGCCAAAGGAAATAGATCATCATGGATCTAGACATTTGATAAAGACTTTTGTTTACTAATGGCGAGCCTTAAAGTGAATTTACACAATGTGAGAACAGAGCACGTGAGCATTTAAACCAAGATAAATATCTAAGAAACACTACTGAAAGATGAGTGTTCACGTTTCATGTGCAATCCTTTGTACTAATGTGTTCCTATAACTTCCTCCTCAAAAAGTCTGTGACAGCAGCAGTATCAACAGACTTCATGGTTTAGTTTATGCTCTGCATAATCCATTTAGCCACTTAAAGATGACATGAAGTAAACAACAGTCTCCTGAGTGGTAACAGTGTGGTCCCCATGGGACCCTGCCTGCAGCTTGGGGGGTCCTGCCCCCGGCACACTTCCCTTGACCTCAGGGTTATCACCAATGTAATCTTGGCTACAGCACCCAGGAGGGCTGATGGTGTTACTGGGTGATACCTGGGCACACTTTAGCAGCTGCTGCTCTGCTGCCATGATCACTGAAGAGTCATTTGTAGGATCAGAGTGGAAATAAAATTTCTGTCAATCCCACATTAAGGTGTGGACATCATGCCCCATTTGAGCATCAAAATCAGATTAGGCAAAGGTGAGAGCTGTGTGTCTGTCAGCGAAGTAGGCAAAGATAGTCCTCAAATCTTTTAGTTTTCTTTGAAGAAAAAAAAATTGAACATAGTTAGTAAAGAAAAAAAGCTGCCACCAAAAATAAGGTTGCACACTCTCTGCCTGCCTTCAGCTTTGACAACAGCATGCATTCACTGTGGCATCGTTTCAATAAGCTTAGATAAACAACCCCAGATCATAGCACTGCCCCCACAGACTTGTACAGAAGGCACAAGGCATGATGGGTGCATCACTTCACCTGCCTCTCTTCTTACCCTGATGCGCCCATCACCCTGGAACATTCATTCATTCATTCCTCCAGACACCAATCTTTATGCTCTCTAGCAAACTTTTTTCAGTTAGCTGTAAAGACTAGTAGTTTTCTTAAGGCTTCACAGCTGTTCAGTCACAATCCCTTGAGGTCCCTTAACATTGTGTATAAGGAAATGTGCTTATTTGCACAATTAAACATACTACTGAGTTCTACTGCTGTTTTTTTTTTTTCGATTTGATTTGGCCAAACTTTTAAGTGATCGGCGATCACAATCATTGGGATTTTTGCCGACCACATTTCTTCCTTGGAGACGATGGTTCCCACCATCCTTCCAGTTTTTGATAATATGTTGGGCTGTTCTGTTCTGTTGTACTGTCAACAGTCGTTTAAGAAATAAGAAGTTACTCATTATATCAGCTGGGGTTAAATAACTTGTTGCCAGCTGAAAGATCGTTGTCCATGCAGTAATTATCCAATAGAAGGCTTTTACTTATTTACTTAGTTAAATCCAGGTGGCAACCTTTTTTTTTTGGCCAGGCAGTGTAATTACAAAGTGTATAAAACTTGTCAGTTGTCATACAGAGATCTTTTTAACGAGCAACTTTGAAAAAGTCTGGACATTTTCCGGAGTGCCTGTGACAGGGGCTTTACTGCGGCTTCTCAAAGTTAGCTGAATAAAAGTTAAGAATATCATGGAACATATTGATCACAGGATTTGCTCTCATGACATTTCAGGCTTGTATTTCAGGGTATTCATATTCCAGCAGGAACACGATTCCAACACGTGTGTGTCCACATGCAGCTCACAGCAGAGACACTGTTTGGGTTGAGTCCAGGGTTAGTTGGTTTCTCTCCTGACAGTTTTATATACCCGATGCATGACAGGCTGCTTGCACTGCAACACTCCAAACTTAACTTCCTCTGTTTGAAAGTTCAAAAGCGTGCTGTGATGGTGTGTCGCTCGCTGTATTTACATTTGGGCCTTTGCTGTTCCATCTGACCAGGGCGCTGCATGGACCCTTGCTGTACTGCTGAGTCCGATTTTACTCCTCCGCTCAGGCTGGCTCCTGTGTGTTGACATTTGAAAAACCAAATAGCACTCAGCAGTGAAACACGAGCCCCAGCATGAAAAGGGGAAAGGGCAGCAGTATGCAGAGGAGAGAAAAAAGAGAGAAAGAAAGAGAAATTATGCGGTTGTGGGAAAGTATAAATAATGAAGAAAACACCCCACACCCAAAGAGATGAGGGGGATGAGTTTCAAAGCTGCCCCCTCCTTCAAATTCTTCCTTCGCTCTCTGAGAGCAGGCTGGAGCAGCTGAGAGTGGTTTCAGCCGGGCTCTAGCTCAACTCATCTGTCAGACCAAATCTGTTTCCAATATGAGCACTTCCTGTGAACACAGGAAACAGCCCTCTACACAAAGCAGAGCCTGTAAGGAGTTAGTGCCGAGCTGCAGCTCTCCCCCCTTGGTCTGTCTCTTTGCTGAAACCCAGTATAACAGGAATCAACTCCAACCCTTAAATAGATGGAAGACAGTAGGTTCATTACATTGAAGTCAAATTGAGTCCCATTCCCCTGGCTCTTCATTTTGGCTCTTGTCCTGAGTTTAAATTTACTGGGGGTTTTTTTGGTTGTGATGGCATCTAATACGGCGTTGATACTATTTGATTTTTAGTGTTATTGTATCAAAGTTTGAACATCTGGTAACCTAACCTGGGAACTTCCTCTAAGTATTTAATTATTTAGCCAGACTTTGGATTTGTCATGAAACAGGCTCACTTGAGGCAGAAAATGTTTGAATGATTGTCTCAGCCCAATGGTGAGGATTACCATCCAAATGTGACATAAATAATCCTGCTAAAAACCATCTGCCTGATCCGCTGATCCACAAATCCTTGCAACAGAGTATCTTGAGTCCTTTTTCTGATGTGAAAACCAGCAGTGTAACACAATATTTCCCAGGAGACACGCTGTCATCGCACCCACCACATACCACAACAAGCTTCAGTTCTCCAGCTCAGCCCAGAGGATGTGACAAGAATCAGAGAGGATTTTCCTGCTTTTTAAATCAGCTGCTTCAGGACTTGTCCAGACTCTTAAATCTGCTTTGTGAGCCAGAATCTGTCTCCAAAAGTCAAGGTCGGATGACTTGGCTTTTTTTGCACATAAAATTGGTCTTTCTCAAAAGCTACAGCAAGTGATACTAAGACTGCCTTGTGTTTTTGAAATAGGTTTCCAGGTACAAAACAAAGCATCTGAAATGTGATCGTTCTCCGGATCGATCAAACTGGTATCCTTCAGGCCACAGCTGGACATTGCTCACAGTTATTGAGCAGCTGGACATGCGGAGGGTCCATCCTGTTCCAGATCAGACACAATGCAACATGGGAAGGAGGGGTTTTCACACAACAACACCACTTAACATCGACTGCTCTCACTAATGACCCTTTTCTCTATCATTGAGCTTTATGATTTACAGCACTTAACTGAGTTGTTAACCCTGGGGTCAGCACCCCCCAGGCCAACATGACCTGACTCCATACAGATACAGCTATTTAAGTTGAATTTTTCTGGTCCCTTCTGCACAAAAACTCTGTTTATTGCTCATTTTGGATATAATTTTTATAAGTCAAACAGAAGTCTGACAGAAGGCCTCTTCAGATGTTTTCTAAAGATGTCTCAGTGTTTGTGCCTGGATTGATCCACAGTTCAACATCACATATGTCGTTATGGAGCATTGTGTCCAGATTAGCCAAATAGAAATGTTCCATAATTTTCTGCAGAGTAACATGTTAATCACTATCAAAAACAAAAGACTCTTTGAAAACCTTGCCAAACTGTTCAGTAAATAAGTAAATACAGATTATTGATAGCTGATGTTGGTGGCTTTTCAGTGGCTCTAATAAAGAGTTCAAAAAAGTCTCAGATTTTTTTCTTTAGCCTCTGACTAAATTTTTTTGATTCATCTGCTGTTCCTTTAAGGTTTTGCACTCCAGAGCTCTCCTCACCTGAGAAATAGCCGCCACTGAGTTACCCTTTATCGATTTAAAATGACTGAATCGGAGCCCAAATAAGATCAAGAAAGTTTAGAAACTTCTACATAAATTCTTAGCATTTAAGATGAGGTTACATTAAATGTCAAACTTCTAATGGGCATTTACAGAAATTCACCTTTTGATGGTGTCACCTTTTGAGCTTTCGTTTTTGTGAGATGTAAAAACAAGTTACTCAGAGCAGCCTGCAGTTCTGGGATTACTCCTACACATTTACTTCACAATTTACAACTTTTCCTATTTATAGTGTAGTATAAACCTATTACAATAAGATTAGCCCAGACCCTTTGAGGTTTCATGTCATTGCTTAATTTCTTGCTTTATGTGTTGGCTTTGACATTGTGTTAGTGCAAGTGTTTTTTTTTTGTTTTTTTTTTTTTTTTTTTTTTTTTTTTTTTTTTTTTTTTTTTTTTTTTTTTTTTTTTTTTTTTTTGTTTTTGTGTATTGTGTCTCTATTTTGTCTGCATGTTATTTTTATGCAACAATGCATTTTGATTGATAGCACATTTTTTGCACTCCAACTGGGGTTGTTGTTATTAATAGTTAAATAAACTATGACTGAACTTCAGAACTAAGGAGGTACAAAATAAAAATTCTTCTTTCTTAATCAGAGGTCCATACTAAATAGTACACAAACTCTTAAATTGTAAGAGACAGTGTTAAGAAGGTTGCAATATGATACATCATTTTATGTTTCTATTATTACCCACATTGAACTTTAGAGGGGAAAAAGGAGTAACTGGGTTGTGTTAAATGTGTTTTGGATGAGTGGTTTTAAGACAGGTCACATTGCTCGGCTGTAAACTGAGAGTGCTGTTAGTGTGTAATGATGTGCAAGGGCTGTTGCTTTTCCTCCTCAGATCATTAAACTCATGAAAAAGAATCAGCTAGGACCTTGAGCGAGGGAACGATTGCTTTGTGCAGAGATGCTGTTTGGAATAACTTTACACTGAGAAGCAGGTTAGAGTGTGCCTGTGGACATGCTCTATCAGCCACTGCTGAGCATAATTAACATTGGACATCACATCACCTGCAGCGCCACTCTCATAAAACACACCGAACATGGAAAACCAGGGTCACAGGGACCTTCTTTTATGAAAGGGCTGAGATGCCTGCGTGTGTGCATTTGTATGTAACAGGGATCCTCATGACCATTCCTATTCATATGTGTCAGGCGTCCATCTGGATCCTGCCTTCTGGACGTTTCAGGTAAGTCAGTGCCGAGTAACTGAATACAGGCACAGATGATGAGCTTTTACGTGGAGCTAACTTGTCATGTATCTGATTCTCCTCACCAGGTCAACTAAGACGAGATGCACTCTCACACAGACAGACTTCCTGTGGCCCTTCAAAGACAAATAAACAGACTGTCAGGTGTATTAGATTACATGTGGTACATAGTTTCTCAAAAGAACTCATTTCTAAAATTCAAATGATAAAACTGACCTCGAGTTAGTTCTTTAGGTTCCTTTATAGATTAAAAAAAAAAGATGGCTACTGATGTGAGAACTGTTCTGATTAATAACTAATGAATTCCAGGTGAATATCAGCCTGCCACTCGGGTCACGACACGGGGTCACCAGAGGTTGAAGAGAGAGGTCACTGCACCTCAGGGGGCTGATGGAGGGCAAAGGGGGCTGAAACTACAGGAGTCAGTTTTCAATTAAGTCACCTCTCAAAGTGTCACAAGGATGTATAGAGGGCCCTGCGGTTCTTCCTAAGATGAAACTCCTTATCCATCTTTCCATTAAAAGTTCAAAGAAAGCTCATGTCTCTACTGAACATGACCATGACCCTTCCATTGTCAATCACTCCTCATATCAATCACTTTTTATCACTCTGAGACATGTGCTGTCTCCTCATCTCTGATCCCTTACTGCATCCATTAATTTTATCTTTGCCTCAATGATTCATAAAAACTTAGCGAACATTTCAGGTTCAACACATCTTCTACCACTTTGTCAAAAATTAAGAAAGGCAGACATGCTGTGTATGAGAAATGCCCTGTAACTGGTTTGCATTATTGCTCTTTTGTTAACCTCAGGAAATGAACCTTTCACTCTCTGACTCCGCACTCCATTCAATCTGCTCATTCGATCTGTTTATTACATACCTGTGTGAGTACAATGACTGGAAAAAAAGCAGGGAGCAAAACTATAGAGACACTAACAAAGACATCCTATAAGACAGGAAAGAGAGAGCATAAACTCATGAGACTTCTACCACAATGATGGATTACTCTTTCTTGGAAACTCAGACATGTGAACCAGATGGTAGACAGGTTTAGAAACAAGACTACTCTGATGAATAAGATGACAGGGAAGAGCACTTCATCTTCATTACAAAGATGATGACTGGACAGGACAGGACAAATGTAAGTTTTTTGTTTTGTTTTTTTTTTTACACAAAAATAGTCCCCAGTGATAATATCCAATAAAGTAGGGTCTTCACATCAGTACTTTTAGATAAAATGATAAAAAATAACACATTTTAATATTTAGAATCCTAATCAGACTTTACCCTCACATAGTTTTTCCTGGGGTCTAACTATGAAGAAAATGAAGAAGTGCGAAAAAACAACAACATTTGGTTACCCACTTGAGGTAACATAGATAACCATATAAAACCAACACATAAAAGGCAATTTTTAAGTTTATGATACCTTTTTATGTAAGAGCATGGCTGATTTGACTGACAGATGAGTACCTTGTAGCTGCTGGTGAAGCTGTTTTTGCCTCTTACAAACCTGAACAAAGGTAGGCTGAGTTTGGCATTTCTGCTTTGGCTCCCCCAGATGAAAGGTTCAAAACTCTGCATCAGAAAGAACTGAGTGACTTTTTGGGTGCTACATGTATACATCTATACATCTATGGTCAAATGGACAGGTCATTCAAGAATCTTGTTAGGGCAATCCAAAAGATTAACATGTCACTCCAGAGTGACATTTTATTTGCTTTAAAAACATAAATATAAGTCCATAAATGATAAAAGTATTCTTTTGATAATACAGACATTCAGTAAAGAATAACGAAACACACTGTATTTCTGTAGATAATTAGCCTCGAAAACACGTTTTCCCTGTAAAAGCAGAATCCATATTCACCACATCGAAAGGTTGGCAGTGAATTCAATTTTGCTTTTTTTTTGGACAAGCATCTTTACCTCTTGGTGATCTCCTCTATATTTCCTGTCTTTGTTGAAAGATACCCACCAACTATTAACTTTTACAGCTTTTACCTGAGAACAGTGACTTTGAGAATATATCATTATTACATTGTGTTCAACTCTTGCATATGTCATAATCATACTAAACAACAATAAAGACGAAGTAAAAACACTGTGATTCAAATACATAAAACGTACTATGCTTTACTCAATTCAGATAGTCATTCTGATACAACATTCACATACAAAATCCCAAGTGAACCCTGGATTCGTTCCAATTTATTCTTTTCAAATAACGATTTTTGAACTTTGATTTAAGCTTAACTTATTGATGATCTAGGGAATTTCTTATGGTTCGCTCTCATAGGTTTTGTTATTTATTTTTTTTGTTTGTTTAAATGCTTTTAAATGTACTCACTGGGGGTTATAGTTTACAACATATAATGCAGAATGAGTGAAATAAGATGGCAGATGATTTGATAAAGCACCATACAAACACAGCCCAGTAACCATTTAAACATTTTTCACCATTCTTCCTTTGATCTATTGATCTTCAGTAAAAAACACCCATGAAACTCTTCAAAAGGAGATGTGATTCTTGGGAGAAAGAGTCAATTAAATGAATTGGTTCTGAATAAGTGAAAAGAAACCCATGACCATGAGCTGCAGGAGGATGGTTCTGATGTGCATAATGTGTCTTTGTTCCATCTGAAAGGTCATTCGGTGGTCACAGGATGAAGCAGCATCTGGTCATAGTCAACTTCAGTTTGTACTTACTATTATTAGTTATCTTGGATGAGTAATGTGAAGGTAAACTATGTTCTCATGTCAGTGTTCACAATTTTCTTGGCCAGAGAGTGAATTAAGTTCAATAGTTGTAAGCAGGGATGAAAGTAACCTGGTGCTGTCAGGAACTACATGCCCTCCAAGTCTCAGTGGCAGTATGCAATAGTATAGACACTTAGGGAGAATGTGCTACATGCTTCTACAACAATTTCAAACATTCTGTGGTGTCTGACATGGAAAAATAAAAATATTGTTGTTGTAGCCTCAGAATTTCAAATTACTTTCACTCCTGGTTTGATGTGAATGTTAAAATAAGGAAGAGGAAAAAAAAATCACAGTCGCTATGGTAATAGTTCACATGATTATACAATGAATACAGACTGTCATAAAAGCATTTTGTTTTCAAAAACAAAAGTCAAACAAAAGAAAACTTGAAATTGATTTATCAACAGTACACAGATCTTAATGTTTACATATCATCTCCCCAAGGACTTAAAGATGACCTCAATTTCAAAAGCTTAGAAGTGCAGACAGCAACACAGACTTATTTTCAAGGTGTTTGTCATAGTCACCTTTCTTGTGCTTCATTCTAGCTGCCCTTAATAATCTTATGGCTTATGGAGGCAGTGTGCAGACTGTGGTTGAAACTCCTAGAGGATTAAAGGATAAATTTCATCATCCTGCACGATTCTTACACAGGTGAGGAGTCAGTTTTGCTATTGCATGTTGACGGTTTGGTTGTTATTGTCACACCTTTATAACAACTCTCCTCCTTTCTGTCCTCTTTTCACATGCTCCATTGAATTCAATGGTCACAGATCTCTTGGTGAGGATATGAATGTGGTATTGGGACAACCCACAAGAAAGAACATGAAAGAAATGGACACAAAGAGACGCTAAGGGGAACTCTTCAAGCTTTGGACATTTGATAGGATTTGAACATGCAGAGTAGAAATACTATGATTTTATGGAATACAATTTGTGTGGTAAATAAAGGAAAGATTAACTCTGTACTAAAATAAGAAACCTCTCCATAACACTTTGTAGGTCCACATCTGTAGCTGATACCATGAAGATGAGGAGGATGTGGGGTTAGGGGGTGAACAGAAGACTGTACACACTGCTGATATGAGACGAGTTGTCAGCTCGATGTGCAGCAGGTTTTTGCCGGCTGGCCCTCCTCTGGGATCTGGAGGAGGAGAGGAGTTAAGGACCGTGTGAGTTGTGCACATGGAGTTGAGACACAGTTTCCTGTGTGAATTTCCTGTGTGTTTAATGTGGAGCTCAGGGCCGGGGCCTGTTTCCTGTGTGTGATGGGTGCCAGGCCCAGGACCAGGAGCCCAACATAGAGACTACACGCAATGAGGGCCCTCCAATGTTAGTAACAGGCCAGACAGCCGGTACACACATCAGGACTGTTTCACAGCTTCTATATACAGACTGAGAGCTGCAGAGTTTATGTGGAGCTCCCTCTCTGAGTCTGTCTCTGTCTTCCTGATTATATCTGGTGGGTCAAGATCCCAAGACCACCTGCTAAGAAGACTTGATAGCTGTGCCACAATAATAAAAAAAATTCACATACATTTACAGAGTAGAGTAGAAGAGTAAAGGGCTTCATTGATGATGTTCAAAACATGATATTCACAGGTGTCATGGGAAGCTTAAAAGCTGAAGTAATATTATACTGTATGACTGTACTCCAAAAGGTTAGAAACTGGAGATTGTATAAAAAGTTAAATTAAATGAGAATGAATCCACTTTTTAGCTTGAAATTTATGTTTGAAAGATTTATACAATAATTTATTATTGGTTTCCCTGTGTGCGGTTATGTAAAATAGATAAAAGTGTAGACTTTCTGGGCTTTTCATTTCGAAAACACAATAAAAGGAGAGAGCCACCTTTAAATATCTAGGAGTGATTTATTTTCTTTGTTTGCAATTTAAATCATTGTTAAAGAAATACTGGTTGTAGGTATTTAAAGATGCATACACTGTGTATTAAATCGTGAAAATCATGTTTGTTTGGACAAGCACTACATTGTGTGTGTGCATTTATGAGAGGTCAGAGCTTTGACAGAGTGACCAAACCTCACTCAGGAAAACTGAGCATGTTTGCCTTGTAAGAAAAGCCTAAAGCACACAAGTAACACAAACAAAGATGGTGAGCATATGGGAGGAAAGGCAGGAGAAGAAGAAATGACAGAGAAACCTGAAAGAGGGAGAAGAAGACAGAAATAAAGGGACTGAAGCTCTAATTTACCACAGACAAGCACAGACACACATACTGAAACTGTGACGCACTGAATGACTCTTCCTGGAATTCTCCACCTAGAGCGTGGAAGCCCGCGGTGAAGATAATCTGCACATCCTGGGCCCTGACGTATTATTGTTGTGAATGCCTTATTACTGGTCTGCTGACTTATCTGTTGAATTCTGCAAAAAAGCCTGAGGACAAATTCAAACAGCTAAACACAAACACATCAAAAAACAACACACACACTGATTTATAGGTGTATGCGTGATGGTCCTCGTGAGCCTGAAGGAAACGATTTTATGCAGATAGAATTATCAGACTGAATTTTGAGAGGAGGCATCAGGATACATCAAAGCCGACAGCACTCCTTAAACACATCTGAGCAAAGAGAAATAAACACTAAGGCAGTTTGAGTCTCTTAATCTGCACTTTTAGATATCAGAAAGACAGTCAGAAAGAGTCAATATCTGATGTGGATGGAGATGACAAGATAAAGGCCAGCTGTATCTGCACAGCAAGACATTATCAAGAACAGCATCACTCAATTTTCTCCTGGAACATCAATTAATAGCTGGTGGAATCATAAAATTTACCTCTTGAACCTTATAGCTTTAGTTTTCACTTTACTACTATGATATAGTGACTTATTATCATGAAATGAAAACAATTCTATTCATGTAGCACGGGCCATTTTTCTGCTCTTACAGGAATGTTTACCAGACAAAGATACTTCCAGATGGCAAGATATAGCACAGTGAATTTTCCTGCATGTCATGTTCTTACAGTCGTTGATGTTGGGGTCAAGCTTCTGAATAAAGTGGCCCTAGTCTTTCTGAAACATAACGGAAGGAATAAAAACTGGCAGGACTGATTTAATGGAGGAAATTTCCTACTTAAATGATTCAGGTTTGAGAGACTGTACCTGGATACTTTCAAACACAGTATCAAGTAACAGACAAATTAAAGGACACACCTCACATAAATGTTGTGAGTCAGTTGTAACACCTGTGCTGCTGCAAAAAAGGAAAAGAGAATTAGTTGGCAACTAGATTAGCTTAAGTGTTTTCGAGAAGTCAACAAGCGATTTCATCATCAGATTTCTTTTTTCACATTTAAAAATGTCAAAATGTTTTTATCAATTTATCTATGTCTTGAGAATGTTCACTCCCCTGTTGATTGAAATGATCTAATTTAGCATGGAGAGGTCATAAATGGTTATCTAAATGTCCCTCTCTCAAAATGTGACATAATAATCATTGTTTAGTGTCAAGAATAGTGCCAAATACTTCCCACCCTCACACTAAATATTGAGAAAACTTTGCCTCAGGGTTCATCAGTGGTAACATGATACTACAACTACCATTAAAACTCCCCATCAGAACCATAAATCAAGAACCTGGGCAGGTATCAGGGCCTCAGATTTAAACCTCATCTGAGACTTTTTCCCAAAGCTGTAAGTCCCCCATCACTCAGCTCCCAACTCTTTCATGTACATTTGTCCACCCTGCAGCTCGCAGGGGGGGAGAAAAGCTGCTTTTCACTCTCTGTTGCACCAGCATGTGTATGTGCATGTGTATGTGTGTGTCCAACAGAGCTGAAAGGACTGTGGTGGGAAGTCTATGTGAGACGAGGCTGGGGTCTATTCAAAAGACTCTTGAGGAGAGAAAGGACCTCTCACCCATTACGAGGAATCCCTAAAGTCTTTCTTATTTCCTCCTCATGCATGGTTGTATGCTGTTTACCACAGAGCTCATTTATCACAGAAGACTGAAAGGAGTTCATCTCAACGGGTGTGTGTATTATCAGTCTGTGTAAGAAAAATGGATAGCTATTCATCTGCTCTCACATCATGTATGAGTGATAAAAGCGCAGCAGTGGGTTAGTGACCAGCTGAGTATGCTAGAGTACTGTCAACACACCGCATAATAATAATGCATCGATAACTCATTAAGGTCCAGAATGGATTTCACAAGCACATGAGAATGGGCGGGAACAGGGACTTCTTAATCTGTGTCATGCCCATTATTGCTCCACTTTCTGCAGTGTCACGAACTGACAGGTCTGAACATGAAGGTGGCAACTCTGGGCTGAAGCCAGACAGCTTGAAAATGAATAAGAAAAACCGTGAGTGTGCTTGTATGAAGTGTGACTGCAGTTAAAAACAAACACCCCTTTGACAATGTTTAAGAATTTTTTTTTTTTTTATTTGTCAGCTTTGGCCACCCACTTCCAGAAGAAAAGAGTGTTGTTGGCCAAGCAATGAGAAAACACCGCTTCCTCAGCTGATCAGCCGGATTACTTTTTCTGTTAGTTTAAACAAAAGGTCAAAGACACTCAGCTTTTCTGGTACCTTCCAGGAGAACAAAAGCTGCGACTTAACATGCCTCAATGCTAAGTACCTCAGCTGAACTCTGACATTAACTACATGACTCATATGGAAACTCAGCTTGTTTTTGTTCACATTTGATCAATGAAATCATTTTTGGAAGCATAATGTTTGGTATCAACCAGCATTCAGCCAAGTGTAGATCCCTGAAAACCTCTTGAAGCTCTGCAGTGTAGCAAGTTTTCTAATGAAAATTAGCATTGCCAACGTCACTTTTTTAAGTATGTTCAACAATCAAGTTTCCTTTGTTTGATACCAAGTCTCCAGAATAACTTCATTGTCTTTTCCAAAACTTTGTTTTGAGTCTATTGCATCAGCAACCACGTTGCTTGACTGTTAAAATTAATAATCAAGGCACTGAGGCAGCCCCTGCTATATGTCACATTCAATGTAGGCAGATTCTATTTCATTTTTTTTATTTTCATGACCTAAAATTCAGGAACCAGAGAATACATACTACACTCTCTTACAAAGTTTTAAATTATGTTGCACATCTTCAAATAAAGCATATTCTTGTTATCCTGTGTCTCCCTCCACTGGTGATTTGGTATATTGCAAAACAGAAACTTTAAAATCACAGACCCCAACAACTTCTACAGGCAATCAAGTTATATGGAATAAAACAACACATTAACAACCATGCATACACTGGACAGATACATCATTTAAAGTAGACTGTGCTGGTAAATGCTTTCATAGTTGTTTCATGATAAAGTACCTGACAATAACAACCTTTCGGGGAAAAGATCATTTCATCAAAAGTTCTGTGATCTCTTCAAAACAAAATGGAAAGAGGCGAGTGTTATTGACAAGATTTCTTACATCTTAAGACATTTAAAACAGCTGAGAGTCAAAAAAATCATTTTGAAATTTTATCATGAACCACTAGAGGGCCAAAAAGAGTTCATGTTTTAGGATTCGTTTTCTCTAAGTCAGATAAATCTATAGTATTTCTTTTGTGTAACACTAGAGGGCTCCAGAGAGTTGTTTGTTTATCCGCAGGCTCTACCCCAAATAGTTTCAGCTAAATTGAGACAGATGGGTTTGTTAGAAACCACCAAAAGGCCTGTTTGAGACTATACAGAGTGGATTTTCTTAGTCATCTGTCTGAAAACCAGAGAAGGGATTAAACAGTACCCAAACACACCCCCTTGAGCTAAACCACAATGTTTCCTGTGAATATCAACATTGATTTCCTTTCATGTCTCGAGTTGAAAGAGCTCAGTTCAAGCTATTTATGTTTATTAATCATGAAATATTGATTTGTTACATTTTTGCCTGTAAACAAAAAGTAGTTTAATAAATACAAGGACAAAAACTCATTGCTTTTATATTCAAGAGATATTTGTGCAGCTGGAAAATATATGTACATTAGACTTTGGAAAATTGGCTTTAGCCATCAAAGACCCTTTATGGCTTATGCACATCATAGGTAATTCTTGCTATCAACTTTGAAAATGTTTCCAGATAAGTATAATGTTGTCTTCACACTCAGGGATTATGCCACATTAGAATGTGTGTAGTGGTGTGAATTATAATAGTCCCCTGGATTATTAATAAATATTAGTTGTGCAACAGCTGTACTGGCAGGTTCAGCGTCCTCTCCTGAGATTGAGTTTTCCAGTGTTTGTTCTATCTGCTGACTATAGATTTTATCATCCCCAGAGAAGTGAAATAGGTGTGGCATTATGAAGAACTGCCCTTTTAAATGTAAGATATAATATTTTAATGTAATGTGTACCGACCAGAAGTGTGCAACTCTCTGAGCTGGTAAAACTTAATTTTTTAACAATGTATTCTCAGTAATTTGTATTTGTTTATTTATTCATTTATTTACTTTTAAAGAAGAAGAAAGAGTGAAATTATTTTTTATCTAAATATGCAACCACATATTTTTAAAGTACATTTCTACATTTATTTTTGAAGGTAACCAGAGTGCAATTGATATTATAATTTTACAAAAGTTGTTTTGGACATCAAGTTTATTGTGGTCTGAAATAGACATAACTAAATGCTAAAAGTTCTTTGAAAGTTTTGGCCTCCCTGAAGTCAAACACTCAAGCAAACGGCCTAAGTCACTTTAAAATAAGGACAAGAATAACCCATGTTTGTTGGAATGTTTGACCTGATTTGACAAAAATGTTTGGAGTTATCAATCAGGTGCACAGGTAATTTATCAAAAAGACACAGACTCAATTACAGGGTCTGATGTGTATCTCAGGAAAAAAAAGCTCTCAGTGTCAGTTTTAGGGGTATTTAAAGGTCAATGCTGACTCTACATCCACTGAGCCCTGTTGTTATTGGGAGAGTTATGGGACAGCTTGAGAGCAACAGAATCTCTAAAAGGGAAATCTGAACAGGATCACACCTGAATGTGAAAGTCTGTAAATCCTAAAAAGACTCATTGCAATATTGCATCAAACCTTTTTTTTTTCCTAACAACTCAATTGGGCAAGATTGACTGATGTTTTTTCAGACACCAGAGGCTCAGACACAAAGGGACATGGTGGTGCACCAAACAGTATTCATTACCATCTATTTATTTAAGGATGTAAAAAAGAACCCTCACATTTCTTTAATTGTGAGGTTTTGCCTGTAAATCATCAAAAACCTGTCAGATCTTCAAGCCAATGACGGTGTTGTGCCCTTCACTGCTATTACAGCGGAAATGAACCGAGCCAAACTGGTGAATCATCAAAGACAGTACCATGTGCCATTGTTGATCTGTTCAGACATGTTAGTGCTCTGTTTTTAGAAACTGTATTAACATCAGCTGCAGCTTCAGTCTGAGCCTCACGCTGTTTCCATTGTAAGTCAATAGGGTCACAGAGCTGTGAAGAACAATTTGTGATCATAATTGAGCCAAAAGGTTAGAGCACTGATCTGTAAGACGTTCAGTTTGAGGAAAGAACATTACTAGATATCTCATCAGTGTTTTTGAAAAAAAAAAAAAGCCGAAGAAAGTGCAAAAACAAAAACAAAAACCCCCCCAAAAAACAGAGGTGTGTTTTGGTTTGGAGTCGATTTAATGATATTAAAGTGAGAACTCTCATCACTTCATGGTTCAAGCTGAAGCGTTTTCATTCTCATTTTTTCTTTTGGTAAAACAGTCTTTTACCAATGTGTTACGTTTGTATGAGATTATAAGATTATGAGATTAGACAACGGAAAGTAGTTTAAAAACATAGCATGACTTGTTGTGAATCCCTGTTTGCACAGGATTCGAGCCAGAAGATTAACATCCACCAACGAATCACTTCACCTGCTCAAAGCTGATCCAGGTGTGAGGTAGATTCATTTCCTAATGGTCAAATGTACAAAATGTTGGTTAATATTTGTTTTGTATTAAACATGTTTTTTGTTGATGAGTGACAATTCTTCTTGATTGAATCTTCAGAAAGCTGTGCCTGTACTGGATTTAATTTAAACAATTAAAAAAAAAATCTTGGAAATCTTGCTTGAGGATAATGAAAGCAGCTTAACAACAACAACTAAAGCCCCTTATGGGTTGAAGTGAGGAGACCTGCAGAGGGTTGTATCTTTAAAAAAGAATTCATGAGAAAACTTCTTACATTTGCTGAGTGAAACCTTTTCCAACAATCTGAAGAATGTCCTGATGCGTTTCTTCAGGGTAATAAATTCAGGTTTTAATTAAAGCTCTATATTTAGCATCCGTCTTTGTGCTCATCAGCAACAGGTTGGTGTCAGCCACATTTCTTTCTTTACTGTAATTCATTTAAATGTTTTCAATATTCTGCTGTTCTTTATATTTGCCATATGTGAACTGTCTAAACGTGCATGTGTGCAGGATGAGCGCAAATATGTAGTCATGCTAACTTCATATGTTGACCACAGAGAAGAGAGCAGTCTCGTGGAGTTTCCAGCTGTTTCTGTTTTTATTTCGGATATACGAGGCATGTTTACACTCAGCAGTCTCTGAGGTTTCTTCGCACTGAAAAATAGGGGGAAAACCTGACCATCGAAAAAGCACTAATGACTTAGTTAAATTTTAAAAATTTTGGAGGTGAAATTTCAATTTACAAACTCAAGTCACCATGGTTCAGAAAATCACACCTTCCAGCAATTCTGAATCTGTAATTTCCTGGAGTGTTAAGTTTTGTACTCTCTCTATAAATAAAAATGTCTTCCTTGGTGTTAACCAATACCATTTGAAAACTGACACAATTGCCATAAGAAGAATCAAAATCCTAGAATTTGCCGGACATCTTTCTGTAGGCTGATCTGACATGATGTGCCATGATGTTCACCCTGGTGTTGTCGTTGAAGTTCAAAATTACTTCTCATTCTCATGGGATTTGACCAATCCAAAAAAGGATTTTATCCCACAATTCAAAAGAAGTGAAGCACTTTAGGGCTTTTTTTCTTGCAAAAAAGGGGGAAAAAGGGAAAAAAATCATCCACTCTCACCTTTTCTTCTGAACTTTGCAAGGCCAACACAATTAGGAACTGAAATTGAATTTACCATGTAGTCTGTTGTTGGTGGTGTGGTGAACCCCAAGTAAAAGCTATGGGTGCTCTAGAGAAATAAAAGTTGTTGCTGTCAAGAGGAGAGAAAAAAAATCTGTCAACTGGTTTTGACCCTCATAGAGTCTTAAACAGGCATGGTGTCCTAAATCAATGTTTTCACAAGTTGTACCCTAAACTATTGAAGGCTTACTCCTTGACTGTAGCAAGAGAGCCCAAAGATAGAGCTTCCTGCTCTGACAGTTAGGACTTTTTTCCACAGGCAAATTTTAATTTTAAAAAGAATGTGAAAGCCCTCTAGTTAATGTCACAGAGAAGCTCCTTCATTTCATGACCATGATCCACCCTACCCCTGCAACTCGGCCCTTAGTAAAGCCCTTTTTGTTTGCATTTCTTAAATATTATGTAGTGGGTGGAGTTAACTCAGCCCTGGGGGTGAAGTTTTCCTTTCCTGAGGTACAGAATTAACATGAACTTGACTCAACTGAATGAAGGGTAAAAGCCAGTTGATGAATTTTCACTCAAACGCAATTATGTTCATCATGGCAATTCTTTCTGCTAACACCCCTCCATCAGGCCAAACTTCGGTTTCTAATATGCTGTCAGGACCCACACTCAAACTTCACCCCATTTAGACTTGTTACTTTAAGCACCTGCCTTTCCTTTTTGATGATGTTCAATCCCAACCTTATGACTGTCCATCCATCAATTTTCTTAACTGCTTATCCTGTTCAGGGTCACAGGTGGCTGGACCTTATGACTGACAGGTTTTAATTAACTGAAACATCTCAAAGTTTGGAACAGAAACAAGATTAATGGTACAACTGTGTTCAGCCATTATAATCACAAAAGCAACTCATGACCAAGCTGCAACCTCCTGTCTTATGTCTTATGTATTAAGACATAAGACATAAGAAGAACCGGAAGTCACATACACACCTACAGAAAAAAAAAAAATTCTCAGGGTAGAAACAAGTAGAAATCAACTTGTTTACAGCCTGGTACATATAACGTCTCCCATCTGCATTGCTGATTTTGCTAACCCCACGCAGCATATGGTGGTTAATTTTTTTATAACTTGGCATTTTAGAAGATATTAGGGTAGTGAGCTCGCCTGATCAGAGGCTCAGCTCATGTGACTGACGGGTGCCATGTCGCTGTTAGTGTGGACACTTGTCCCATTTCCAATGTGGCTGTGCCAGTCGTTTAGCTCCAAAACTCATTTTCAGAAACAGATGGGTGAGTTTGCAGAGACCATGTCCATTTATTAAACAATATGTGCTCATGACCAATTCCACTTTCCCGCTTGTACACCTATCAAGCAATCATATTGTTGTTTTGAACTTTCAGCAGGAAACGTTCAAAACAGCGATTGCTTCTTATATTCCGTATCCAGCTCAGATCCATTACCTCTCTATTTTAACTCATCTTAATAACAGGCCACTGTAATAGAGGTGAAAGCAGGTCGCTGTGCTGTTTTTCACCTGGACAGGTGGTATTTGAAAAGAGGCTGCAGGCAACACAGAGTGTGGCTGTTCAGCTGACTCCACTCTCGCACTGCCTGAGCTGTGAATTCCTGTCTCTTGATGAGGTTAACCTTAAGTAGTACAGCCAGGGTCAAGACCTAGTTTTTCAAATACAAACTCTCTGCATGGGCTTCAGACAACATGGACACAAGAAGATTTGTATCTTTTCGCTAAAGTGCACTGAGAGGAAATCCGCCCACACAACAGAATCCATGTGGCTGAAAGAAAACACAGCATTTCGAATCCACTGATTGCTCATGAAGTCTGTTTCATCACACATCTTTAAATGCAGATCAGCTAAACATGCAGAGCAACCAGATGTGGAGTCTAATCAGAGATTAATTACACAGGAGAGCAGAGTACAGACGTTTCAAAATCACCATTTAGTCCTTTTGAATCCATCTTTGAAATAAATGAAATGGTAGCTTTTAGGAAAAGGTGCCATGTCAGAGATTTTTTATTGACTACATTACAAATTCTGAAAAATATAAAGTACTAAGAGATACAACTGAGATCATGCTGTTTTGACGTTTCCAACCCCAGCTCTTGAAGGAAAAAAACATGATCTCAGTTGTTTATTGATAGCAGCTTGCTAGAGGTCAAATTTCACTCACTAAAACAGGCTAGACTTTCTGCCTGTTCATCTGTTTTGACAAATTTGATTTCCTGGGTCTTATTGCCCTCTTATAACAAATGCACTTGGAGTAAAGTGCTGACAACAATGAGAGATATTGCTTAGTCATGGAATTAGGATGTTGTGTATTTCTTTTCCCCTTACATGAAGGTCTGGCTACACATCTATGAAATTCAGGTATCTAAGAACTCTTTAACTTTTTTAAGCGGTTTTAGCAAGCTGCTTTATATCAAGACTCTTTTCATATTTATTCTCTTTAAGTCTTTTAGTAAAATACTAATGGAAATTATCTTCATAACGAGGAAAACCGTTGTCAGACTTAAAGATGAACAAGCAGTACAACGCTGACCTTCAGATTCCAGCAGACTCTCCTCCCTAACCTTTAGGCTCTTTAATTTTGAAGTCTGGTTATGATTAAGACAGAGCAATGTCACATGACACTTGATATGAATAGAAGATTTGAAGGTGGTAAATTGTGTGCAAAGTGCAAATTGAAGCAGTTTAAACCACAAGTCATCTTGTCTCTATTGTCCCTAACCAGCACAGAGTGAAACAGCAGTGTCAGGAGAGAATAGTTTCTGGTGCTGGAATGTTCTTTTATTAGTGCAGCATGGTTACGGTTTCAGTTTTGTTGGCTGGTTCAAAAGATCCAGAGCTACACAACACATCTGCCTCGCACAGATCTTTCAACTTGAGTCTGCCTTCTTGCCTGCCTGCCTGTTTACACCACTCTTTCCCTGAAAGTACAGTGACTGAACTTGTACTCATTTTTATAATATGGATTTAAACAGTTTGGTGTGTGTGCCCCAATTTGCATGATTGACAAAATCAGTCACACTTGTCATCACTTCCACACGGGATCAGCTTCACCTCCACTATACAGAAGTAAGAACACAAGGAGGAAATTTAACATGTTCCAATAGCACATCAAAATATGCATGTTAATTGTAATTCTCCACTTGCAAGAATCTTGTGGCAACATGTTTAATTTTATGATACAGCTTTGACACAAGGATTTCATCTTGAGCTGGCGAGGGAGCTTTGTTAACAGCCTGTAACATCTAAACTTGAGCTAAATCAAAATCATCATCAGCCAAAGTAACATAAAGTTGGACTTCATTACATGAAGTACAACACACTGCAGTCCAAACACGAGAACCTGCATTTGACTCCTGATGTGCAGCAGTTTGCATAGTTTACCTGAAGCTGCACGCACAAAAACACTAATAAAGATATAATTGCTTGCAAAGTACCATCTTTGACAGTAGAACAGTAGGGCTATGCAGGTATTGCTGTGGCTACAATAAAAAGCACTCTAATTAACTGTAACAGTTGGATGCTGCACAGAAAAAAAAAATGGCACAGAGTGTATTTTACAGATATAAATTACAGAGGGGGAGCGGGGAGGATGCTATTTCTACAGCTTTTAGCTGGAAGGAAGCAAAAGTGAGCAGTCTCTTTTGCCCCACAAGAATTCACTTCCATTATTTTTCTTTACAGAAGTAAAAAAGTGTACCATATATAATGAAGGACAGAAATTTCAGATTGACTCTTCCAAGGAGAGTGCACTGAGCAGCTGTTAAGGTCTATGATTTATGTATGACTAAAACATGATGCTTTCAGTATATTTTAGCGTCTCAGTATTGCAATATTTCAAGCACCAAAAGCTTAAGACTGTCCAGCAGACACAGTAATGTCTCTGCAGCTTGATATTTCAGCTTGATGTTCCCCTAATAAAGTGTTTCTTTTTGGATGATATAAACATTGTGTGGACTATGGGTTGGGTCATAGACTACATATGGAATGTATTCTGTTAAATAGATATATTGGGTCTGTGTAGCAACCTTTAACCTTGAGATTTAAAGCACATGCTAGAAACTAAATTTCCAGGATTCTGCTTGAGGCTGGCTACAGAAATATTGGAAACCAAATACAAATACCAGATCCAAAAGAGCCCCCCCCCCTTATTTATTTATTTTTATTATTATTTTTATTTCATTTTATTTAAACAGTAATTACAAACATATTTACTGCCTGGTTAAGGGGGTTAGGGTGACATTTGTTACCCACACAAGTTTGCCCAGTCAGAAGCTGCTCACCTGAGTGACAGGTGGGCAACACTAGGGCTGTGTCTCAAATGGTGCATTTATGTCTGTGTGACACTTGACACTTTGAAGTGCATTGCTTACACTCAGTACTCACTAGAACAGTGCACAAAATCTTAAAGGGTAATGTCCCGAATCAAACTGCTGCTTCGCACTCACATGACAGTATGATCACATTTTACAACTGTTCACAGGTGTTCTTCTGCTATGCATTGATTAAAACCATTGACTATCGTTTGACCTGTTCCAATGAAGGTGAGTAGTGTCCACTGTTCTGCACTCAACTTTTGGACTGTTTTGGGACACAGGTGATGCGGCTCGTATCCCGCCTCTTAAGCAAGTATTTCCAATATGGCTCCCCCATTGGCTTCAAAACTCTTTATCTGAGACAGATGATGTCACGGATACGACATCCATTTGGGTTATGGTTGTGCTGTGTGATAGAAAGCAATACATGGAGAACACTTAATTTAAAAATGCGATTCCATTCAGCTTCCCTGGTTTCCTGTTTAGTCACTTGAATTTGAAGAAAGTTGGTAACAAACTTCACAAGCACGCTTTTTACACAGGTGCACCACTGAGTAACTTGTGAGGTCACTTGCTCTCCAATTAGCATTCAAATTTGTCTGCACAGAGACACAAACTCCAGCTCACAAAGGTATTCACACAGATGCAACAAACATCAAGTCAGTAGTGCCATTTGAGAGACTCATTTTCAGTTTGGTTAATTATTTGTCTCTATCGAAAGTTAGTTCTGCTAACATAACTGTGCCATTTACCACATGTAGTGCCAGCTGATCAGAGCTGGCTAATAGTGGTGTGTGAAAAAACAAAATATGATATAAATCCAAGACCAAGTAAACATAGGGCCAGTATCACAAATATCTATACACATACTTATACTTTTTTCATCAGGAAGAAGTGTCAAAATTAATCAAGAATAACAAAAAACTAGAAAAGCTAATGTGTTTGTTCGCTAATGAAAGTAAATGAAAAATTCTTCAACCAGAAAACAATGATGTGCTTTAATTTTTCTGCTTTGTTCTACAACATTAAATTCGAAGGTTTTTTGTTTTTAATCAATAATTATCGTATTTTAGCACCAAATGTATCATTTTGATCAAACAGCTTGCACATACTGGTAGATTAACTTTTACAGAAACAATATTTAGGGAAATCACAAATATACTTCAAGTATCAATCTCATTATCATGTGCGTCACCTCAAGTTCATACAATAGCTGATTGGTCACAGAATGATTTCACCTGCAAGTTTTGGGATTTCATTCTTAAAATTGTTAAGTGACATAACCAAAGTTTGATTTTTTTTTCCTTTTCAACTTAGCTAGCCTCCGGATGTTGGTAGTTAGCTTCTTCCAGTATTAGACAACAAGTGGAAAGGCTTTATCAAACTCCCTGCCGCAGGTTGAATTTATGTGAATGTAATATTAAAATGTAAAATCTTCCTAAAATAATTTAACCCTAAGTGCCCTGCTTCACCTGGAAAAGTCACTGCAACATTTGGCTGATGTTTCTGTCCCACTTTGTTTCATGGTCTTCTTGCTGACAGGAGCAGGGAGGGACAAGAGGCAAAGCGAATGAGCTAGGGAAAAAAGAGAAAGGAAGAGTTTAGGACTCCCCTTTAGGCATCCGAACAAGTCTGGACTGTTCTGTTGCTGCTTGTGTTCTGCCCACGCTTTGCAAGGCAGCCTCGGGATTCAGAAATAGAGTTTACAGCTTTGACAGTCTCCTGCGGGGATGCACCGACACAACTTCTGTTATTGAGCTTCAGCTGGCGTTGTGGAGTCACTTTGTTGTTGCCTTTTCAAGCTGCGAAAACGGAGACGGAATAAATAATCAACTGCGTGTCAAAACAGTGCACGGAGGGATAGGGCTGGATATGCCACAGGTGGAAAGGTGGGGAGCAGCAGGCTGTTGCCCGGTGCACGGAGCAGAGATCCCCAGGTAAGGTGAAGGCAGAGGCGGGGAGATGAGGGTCGGTGCTGCGCTGTGTGGGAGCTCTCATATATGCACCAATGTAAAGTAATTAATGAGTTTGAAGTTGTTGAAAGCTGAGCACACTTTGCAAGCTGCATTTTATAATGCAACATGTTCTGTCTGTGATACCACTGATGGGTGAATGAATATTCATTTATAAGTACATGCTGGTAAGATTATGAACTATAACCTGATGTACATAGAGTACTTGTGTGAACTGTATCCAATACTCCATTTCTAAGTCTATTGCTTTCCCTGCAGCAAAAAAAGAACCTTGACTTTGAACAAGACTGAGCAGAACATTCATTACTCTTCTTTCAACCTCAATGATATTTAATCCAATCAAAAAGAATCAGATTTGCAATAGTGCAATGTATAAGGTGATTCCTCTGGGTAATTACGCAGAAAGAAACATGTACATTGTTTTTAGAGTGAAGATGGTGTAACCCTAGGAAGGTTTGAAGTCATACTCCTGTTGTGGCAGACATTGCTCACATGTGTGTATGGGTCTCCAGTACAGTTGCACAAGGCAGTGGGGGATTCAAAAGCATGTTGACCTGAGCTGAACTCTTTTGGTGATGGGGCACTTCTCCTGCTTATCCAGATGATGCACAGGGGAGGGGGAATCTTACTCAGCTGCTTCCTCTTCAGCCTTTGTGTCTTAATTTGTTTCCACAGTCTGTTCTATTCCTCAGGGCATCAATTTCTTTGCTGTGGTTTTCTTCATATAATGGCGCAGAAATCCCCCCCCCCCCCCCCCCCCCCAATAATGACACAGAAACCTTTATTAGCACTGATCAGACATTTCCTCTGCCCCACCTTACACTCCCTCCCTCTCTCTCTCATCTTTTCATTCACATCGTTGTTGTAGACTAACTCACTTGAATTGTTGGCATGCCACAATGGAAGGGAATTGTAGTCTGGACTAATCCCAAGTGTGTCGTCTGCAGAGGACTGATACTGGTTACTGTGTTGTTTGATGTGTTTTTGAGGCAGGACATTTTCCGTCATCTTCACTTGAGGTTAAGGAAGAGAACTATTTATGTGTTGCTTTACTGAAAACATTTTTTAATGAATGATGGAGATTTTAAAACCTTTGACTTGTGTGTGCACACATTTATTTGTGTACGTTTGTGTGTGCATGTGTAGTCGTGCTGTGATGGCTCTTTACTGTGTTTATGTTGGATTAAAGCAGCCATGACCCAGGAGAGATTGACTTTTCATCTTAGTTCATTCATGACTTTGAATGAAAGGGTATTAACAGATGCAGTCATTCCCGTGCTTTAGCCCATCTGGCGTTCGTTCTTAAGAAAACAAAGCTTGTGAAATTCTTAAGAAGGATTAGATCAGTGATTCTTTTGATACTTGTTCCAACAAAAGGGTCACAGATAATGTTCAAAAGCTGCTCTTTCTAGAGTTTTTTTGGATAAATAAACATAGTTTGTATTATTTTTAGTACAAATAAAAGCTGTACTTGACCCGAGGGTAGAGGTCAAAGGTGAAATGCTCAGTCCTCCCTGTTTTTGACCCTACACTGCCTTAGAGTCAGACTCATCTGTTCTTGTGTCCTGCTGCTTGTGGTTTCCCAGTACACAAAATCCTTGAGTGTGAGCAGATTTTAAGGAGACTTTGGTAATTTACTGCTACACTCCGCCCTCCTTTGACCCCTTCATCCCTTGTCCACTTGTGTGACTCTCTCTGACCATGAACTGATGTTGTGGGAGCCTGGCTCTTACACAATCCAGCACTCTGTCACATTGTAGTGGCCTGTGGCCTGTGGCCCCCCTGGGGGAATGGCATCTCTGCTGAACCACAGCCCTGTGATCGTGCTTGAGTGAAATTTTTAGAGAGCAGACCCACTCAGCAGAGCTTCCAGCGGAAGCTCAGAGATGAGTCTTGATCTGTAGTTTTTCCTGTCCTTGGAAAGTCTTTTGCTCTCAAATTGTGCTGTACTTAAATTTTTTTCTCACTTTAGAAGAAAAATAACTCCTTTTGAGGCTAGAAGCAGCACTTTACCACTGCGTCGCTGATCTCTCACCTCTTTTGTGTCTGGCTTGACTGACAGGTTGCCTGCAGTTGTGTGATTACCGCAATCTTTCTTAAACATAAGGTGTGAACTTAGGAAATGAATGTACTCAATAAAGATTTGATAAATGTGTTCTGAAACAATGAAGTCAAGAGGCAGTGGTTTGTTCCACAGTTGATATTTGATATGACGTGAGTTATTTTCTCTGCAGATGTTGAGAGATTCAAAATAAAGTTGAGTCTTTTTTAGATCCAGAGTCCACCACAGCCTTGGAGCAGTCACTTCACCTTTACACCTATTGGTATTTTATTACTTAATTTTGTATAGTATGAAGGAAAACAAATGTGACATGTAAAAAAAATCATGCCTCTGTAGGGATGGGTATCAGGTTCCTGTTAAGAATAGATAAAATATAAATTACTCCATCCACGTCATTGGCTTTTATTCTCAAAGATTCCCTTATTAATTATTTACATGATGCTGGAGTGGCTGGATCTTACGTCTGCTACTCTGCCCCAGCTATCTTAGTTTAGCAATTCACAGAAAATCAAAAAGGGAATCAATACAGAATTTGGTTGATAAGCAGAATCGAAATTATGGATTGGTATGAATAAATCCGTATTAATACCCATCCCTATGCCTCTGTGACTCTCCCTGATGCTGACTCATTGGCGGACCAGCTTTGCCCGCCATTCAGCTTTTTTGAGTTTTGGAAAAGCTGCAGTTTGTTGAGTGCCTGCTTGAGGCTGTCTCAGGAAGTACCGGAAACCATGCACACACCAATTTGAAAAAGCCAGTTTTTACTGCAAAAACAAACATGTTAATGGCATAGTACTTAAGTGACCTCAATCTGATTGTTAATTTCTTTATCAGCACACATTATACATGAGTGAATTTTTTCACAACTCAGCAGTTTAGAAGATGTCAGGGTAAGTGGCACAGCTCCCATATTTTAAGGGAATGATGCTGGTATCTGATTTGAACGAAATGTCAGCCAATATGCAAATTCAGGCAGCTGAAACCATGCCAGGAAGGATAAAGGTAGTAGAACATCCATACTGATAATTTTCATGTGTCACTACCAGATTGTTTGGAAACACAGGAAAGAGTCTAAAAATAAAGTAGAGTCTGTGGGTTTGTCGATAGAGTGGCAGGAAGTTTAAAAATGGGAAAAGGCAGTTCTTTGAATCTTTACTGCCACTCGTTTTGTAGTCAGCTGGGTTTTTTATGACCCTTGAAATACTAATGCCTGCATGTGTAATTTTGAGTTTGCCAACATGTAACTGCTCAGACTATGATGTCCCGTGGTTACAAAGTACGGGCTCAACACCTGGCTTACTGTTAAAATCAGAAATAAACATTGTTTCATTAGAGTCCTTGAAAAATAACATGAAAGGTTCTGAAGCTGGTGTGGTTCGTCATAAACTAATTGTAAGTAATTTTATTTTATAGGTGGAAGTTCTTGAAGAAGCATAAAAATCCAAAAAACAGGAAAGGGTATTACATTTGGAACTTGTTAAGCTTTATGTGTGTTCAGAGTGTTTTGGGACAGAGCTCTGTAACAGTTGGGTTTGTAGACTCTGACAGAGGGAAGAAACATTTATGGGTAATTATGAGCTTCTGGCCTCAGGCTGTGTCTCAAAGTTTTCGTTCTTGAACAAATTAAATGAGAAGACGGTGAACAGATTCCCATGTCTATTTTCAGACTTGCAGGCTTTCTCTTGTGTGTTTCAGTATTGTGTACACTATCTTTCAAACACATAGTATGAAAATACCCAAGTAACATTACAGAAACTCTGAATCCTCCTATAACTTTTTTGAACAACACATTACTGAAAATTCGCACAATCACTCTGTTTAATTTAATCACAATATATGATATATAACTAGTATAGTGTCTGCAGCCAGAAAGATCCCACTAAGTGACATTGACAGTTGGTTGAAAATAATTTTTTTTCATTGAATTTTCAAATGTCAATCAAAAAAAGTTATATTCATACCAAATTTCACCAATCTGATTCGGTCACAAGATGTATCACCTATTGACAGATATATAAGAGAGCAAGCTTCAACTCACAACTTTTTGAATGCAACCAGGTAGCAGGTAGCAGCCAACTACATTGGCATGAAAAGGCTGCTTGCAGTTGCAGTTAGGGCCACACAAACTGTGCACCTGTGTGTGCGGTGTATCTTCTTTTGTAAAGGTTGTTATACAGCAGCTCCCAACCTTCATGTCAAATTACTAAGCCTGAAGTGTGAAAGTGTTGTAAAAATGCTGTTGCAACTACCATTTGTAAAGCAGAAATGTTTCAACCAGTTGAAAAACTATGTGAAACTGGGTGTTGGGCTGAGCCTGGGTCGCTCCTAGCACTATGTTTTCATTCTGAACACCAGGTTTAATTTAACAGACTGCCAGTTGTACCCTTAGGTTGGTATGAAAACGGGGTGCGTGTTTGGGTTGGCAGTATTAGTGTGACCTCTCAGTCTTTATTGCAGTTGTTATTGTTTCAATTTCCAGGCTCAACCCTTTGCTGCATGTCCTCTATCACCCCCTACTCCCCACAATTCCTGCCCGTCTTAAGCAAAATTCTTTGCGATTGATTCATTCATCTTCAGGATGTTTGGTTCAGCTGCCGGAGGCTATATCAGCTGTATTACTCTTCATATATAACGTGAGAACTCTCTGATGTAGTTCTGATGTGCTATGAATGATATCAAGCCTGTCAGCATGTGTTCACTACAGCTGTCTTTCATGTGGGCTGGCTCTGACGAAAGCACTCTAAGTCAGTCTGGTTTGGGTCAGAGTTTCAACAAATGCCAAGAGACGAAAACGACTAAATCCCAGATGATGTTGATATTCCTTGCATTCCTATACAGTCTGAAACAATCCATGCCTGCTGTTATTCTGCTGGTCTCACATATACTATACATTTCCTTCAATCTGCTAAATTGGTTTCTTGTGATGCTGCCAAAAATGTTTACTTTTGCTACTTTAGCTCTACAGGATAGATGAGAGGTTTGCTCTGTGGTTCAACATCTGACAGTTATTTGCAGAAGCCACTGTGTTGTGCATTACCTCTGAGCAAAAGGTGAATGTTAATAGAGGCTGTCACGAAGAGAGACACTTACCATTCAACATCAAGTTCTGGAAGAGGTAAAGCTGTACTAAGATGAGCTGCATTGGATGTCTTTTATGTCTGCATTTAAGACGACAATGGTCTAAATGACTCATTCATAGCATTGTTGTGTTTGGTATGTCTCAAACAACAGCAGAGGTCTGTTTCATTTTTCCAGACTGGTACATGTTGTCCATACGGTTCTTGCATCTGCATTCCAGACACGCAGTAACTGGAGACAGACACACAATCTGTGAGGTGGAGTTGATTACAGTAGTGAAGTTTGAGGGTGTTGAAGGTCAAACTTTGAAGATTGGTTCGACCCCCTGAACGACTGAGGAGGCTGGGCTGTCCAACGACTCCTTTTTTGATCTGTTCTCCTGACAGTAGGAGAGGAAGCACATTTTGGTCTGAACTTGATTGTAAAACTGCTGGTTACACTGTGAGAGATGCTCTCAGTTTGAGGACAGTGAAAAATTTGTTATAAAGCATGAACATTTTAGAAAGTGCAGCATTGTCTTGGAATTATTTTTGAAGGTGCAGTGTGAAAAAACAGGACCATTAAGCATTTTCTGGTAGTCAGAATCAGAACAAATGCTCTCATTCTTACACTTTCTGTCGGTGAAGCGACCTAAATCATGTTAAACACCTTTGTTTTACATGTAATTTGCAATACTCCCTGAACAGTTTTAGTCAGTTCAGTTTTCTGGTTGTTTGACCAGCCGCCTCTGTAAATACAAATGAAGTCCCATCAAAGACAACGACAATTGTTTCAGTCGCTGTTAAGATAGTTTTTGTGGCCAAATCACATAGCTGATGTACTGTAATGGGTGTTTTTTGTTTTTCAATGTTTTTATGTGGAGGATGGGGAAATTCCACTGCATGCTGTAATGTCACTGGAAAACACATCAGTCAGAGGTTGAATTGCTTGATTACGCACTCATCTTGTAAAAAAAAGATTTGAGGAGTGAATTAAAGTAAGTATTGGTTGTTTTAATTTGGAGATTTTTTTTTCTTCAAAACTTTGCCTTGTGTGTTTCAAATATTGATACATTGATATTTAAGTTGTCAGGAGGAAAAAAATGGACTGGACTGATACCAGAGCATACACGGGATTAAGAAGTTGTTTGAGGTTGTTCTGTAGATTTCAAATCTTGTTTTCTCATGATATTGAGATCATTTTTTTGGTGGTCTAAGGATCAAATCGGTAAATTGAACCATATCATTAGCCAGAAGATGGCGTGCCAAGCTGCCTTTCCAGATAAATGAAGCCTATTTCTGAGTTTCTTTGAGCTTTTTACAAAGTAGCAAAAACACAGACAATGACTTCACTTCACTCAATCATGTTGGCAGTACTAGAAAGGCAGCTTGGCGCACTGTCTTCTTGCTAGTGATAGTGATATACCTCACGATTTAATTTATAGATAGCTTGAAAATTGTGGCATAACCCTGCGTAAACAAGATCTGTTTTATCTGGATAAAAAAATAAGTTGAGAGATAAGGGACACAAGTGGATTTAACTTGTTATCTTGAGTATCCGGGAAAAAAAGGAACATATTGAACCATGACCTTTAGGGACATCCATAAAAGATTAAACCTAAGGTCCCTAACTTGAGAGTAACTTGTTTTTTTAATCAATATGAAAATCATAACCAAAACAAATTGAGTATGATGATTGAACATGATAATCAGCATTTGAAAAAGCAGCAGGAACCTCTTCCACTTGGCACTGAAAACATTTGTCTCAGACGTGGAGCTGATGTTCATAGTGCTGCTACAGTGCCAACCACAAGTAACCTCAATACTGTGAAATTCAAACACGCCTTAAGGCTTGACTGGTATAAAGGAAGAAACCTCAGCAGTGGTTAGACAGACTGTAAAAACTAAAAACCTGTTCAAAGAGATGAGGCTGGCAGGCAGGGTATCAAAGACGGTAGGTGGGTCAGAGCAGGTAAGGGCAGGATGAAGAGTTACAACCGTAAGGAAACATATGTAGACAATCAGACAAATAACAGGGCTGTTCTTTCCTACCCAACATATGCTGGGAAACAAAAGACTAATAGGGTGCAGCTGACAGGAAAGTGACAAGATCATGCAACTAACAGAGACAGGAAATTCAACGTGGATGAATGGTAAGTAGCTGAGGGATGGCAGCATTTCTGCCACCAGGAGAGGGTTTCTGCACAGAGACCAATTTGGCCTGAAGACATAGGGGAAGAGAAAGGAAGGAGGGGGAAGAAGAGTAAGCAAATAAAACCAAGGTCTTAAAACTCTGCAGGCATGTTTTCAATTTTTTGGCAGCATGGTGTTGATTTATTATATTTATATTTTTGGTTCCCAGGTTGTGAAGATGTGGAGCAGGGTAATCGCTGTGGCCATCCTCCTGACCTCCATTAAACAGACTGCAGCTCAAGGTACATTTTCTCAGGGCTAAGAATTCCTCTCATGTATGAATATGTTATAATAGAATAGAAGTTTATTTTTAAAGCACATGTCATTAAAGGTAAGCTCAACGCGCTTTGCATTAAGTATTGAGGGACAAAACCCTATGGACCAAAAAATAAAATATTAGTATTAGGGGTTAGGGGTTAGGAATATTAGTATACGATTAGTATACTGTTAATCTAATTTATGTTAGGCAAGGGAAGGTTCTTGTATCTCATATTCCACACACAGGTCAATTCAAAGGGCTGAATTCATTTAAACAAGAGAAGCCCAAATCATCCAAATAAAGCAAAAATAAAATATAACAAATTGTGACAGTTTAATGCATCTGCATGAAAATTACAGTCCTGTTTTATTTAATAAAGACAAAGTTTATTTCTGTGCTCATATATATTCCTCTTTACTTGCACTTGCAGGCAGGTGTAATAATGTTCAAGCAGCAGATATTGTCTTCCTGGTTGATGGCTCCTCCAGTATTGGCAGAGCTAACTTCCTGCAGGTCAAAGGCTTTATGGCTGGAATCGTAAAACCATTCGCCAGCGCTGTCAGTCAGACAGGAATACGATTTGGGGCCATTCAGTACAGTGATACCTCCAGGTGACTCACAGGGTTATAATTCAGCCTTTTCTACTTTCCTGTACATGCAGTAACAAAGAAATTTATCATCGCTTATCATAATCTAATTACTGATGCATGTTAGTAAACCGTGGATGCATATGTCTCTCCCTACAGAGTTGAATTTACTTTTACTACCTACCTGAATGGCACTGAGCTGGTTAATGCTGTGCAGAACGTGAACTACAAGGGTGGCAACACTCGTACTGGTGCTGGGCTGAAGTTTGTGGCCGATAACTTTTTCAACCCTGCTTCCAGTCGGGATGTCTCAAAGGTCTGAGAAGCAGCTGCTTTCTGGTTAATCAGAACTTTCACATGTCATCTCTAACACTGTCCTTCTTTGACTGCTCCTGTGGGTTTCATTTAATTTTTAGATCACAATCTTGATAACAGACGGGAAGTCACAGGACAGCGTGCAGGAGCCGGCACAGAAGCTGCGGAGTCAAGGAGTGCATGTTTTTGCAGTTGGTAGGTGTCTCCCAGCAGTCTCCTCTTTATGACTCAGCACTTTTCCCAAACTTTCTTGTCATCCGCTGTGATTCCTTTCTCACTTTGCCAATTTCTTGTCTGCTCGTTAGGGATCAAGAGTGCAGACAAGAATGAGTTGGCTCAGATCTCCTCCCAGCCCAGCAGTGATTTCACCTCCTTTGTTGGAGACTTCAAACTGCTGAACACACTTCTTCCTCTTGTGAGCCCTCGAGTGTGTTCAAAAGCAGGGGGAGTGTATGCCAGTGATGGTGGGTCAGGCACATGTATAAAACTGAGCATTATCTTACACTAAATTATCAGACCGTAAAGCTGTGTTGTACAGGATCTAATATCACTGTCCTTCTCTCAGAGGCTTTTACTGGTCCATCTAATATTCAGTTCACAAGCCAAACGACTGATTCTCTGAGGTTTCGTTGGACTCAAGCCGGGGGACCAGTGAGCGGTTATGTGGTTCAGTATGTGCCTCTCTCTGGCCTGGGTCAGCCCATAAACTCTGAACTACGTCAGGTGAGTCATCCCCTGCCTTCAAATGACAAACTTTTGATGAATAATGTGCTCATAACTATTACAGCAAATACTATCATCATATGTCAGGGGTATCTGTCACCACAAATCAGTTTTTCGATTTTATCTGCTGATGTTAGGTCGGGTCACATTGGCTGCTGGGGAAGCAAGTTGTACCAAACATCACTTCCAGCTCATCCTGAGAGATTTCATGTTACCTCTATGCCAAATGAGATTTATAATCCTTCCAGCTTGTTTTGGGTGTACCAAATGGTCTCCTAACGCTTTGACATGCCCCCAAAAAACTCGAAAGGGGGCTGCCTGGCAAGCATCCATCTTTGATGCTTGAATTCAACACTCTTTTCGATGTGGGGAAGCAACAGCTCAACTCACAGCTCGGGTCTGTCTCCAGTGCATTTGGCAGAAGCCCATTTCAGCCACCTGTGTATACAACCTAATTTCAACCACTTCCTCAGAGCTCGATATGCAAATCTGGTAAACTGAAAGCTCAGGCTCAACTCTTCACTGCACCACTGGCAATATTTCTCTGCCAATACATCAATTTTAATGTGATGTGATTACATTCAGAGTTAATCCTTGACCCTTTTTCTCTTTATTTATAGCAGTTTATTGCAAATTTAAATCTTCTTCGAAAACAAACAAACAAACAAAAAATTGTCTCCTTGAAGGTGCTAAACACTGTTCACCAAGCCCCCTCAGAGGCATTACTGTGTAAGTAATGTAAAGTATATTGAGCTTGGCAGAGAATTGCAGGTGTACTACATTCTGTATGCTGGTAATTTTGCCAACCTGACATACCTGTTCTAGATCTCACTGAAACTTCCCTTGTAACACTAAGTCATATGAACGTTTTGGTTCGTGAAGAAGCTCTGGTGGTGACAGATACTCCTGACACATGATGACAAGCATGAATATGACCTAAATTGATGAAGTGAATCACAACGTAAAGAGCCAAAAATCAGCCCTGCTTCTCTGAGAGAAACACTTACCTTCCATTCAGGCTGAGTATAAACATGTCTAATGGGTGGATCTTCATGTAGGTGCTATGGAGATTACATTTTGGCAAGGCAAAGAGTGAAATTCCCTTCTATGTACGCTGGCAGACGAAATAAAGCTAGAAAAATGCCACAACTCAACCATCTATCATTATGTTTCTGTCGTTGACTTTGCTAAAACTTGTTTCAGTATTGGCTGTTGACCTTTGTTTTGCACCTGCAGGAGACACTACCTGCCAGTCAGAGGAATTTCATCGCACGAGAGCTGAGATCAGGAACTGACTACCTGGTGACAGTTATTGCCCAGTACCCGAACAGTGTGGGAGAGTCTGTGTCTGCAAAGCAAAGGACCAGTGAGTAAACAACTGCGAAAATACATCTGCCAAAACATAACCTTTCATTCACCTACAATATTGTTTTCACCACCTACAGGGTCTCTGCCAGGGGTCTCAAGTCTACGCCTGGTCCAAGCAGGCTTCTTCTCTCTGTCTGTGGCCTGGGATCAGCCTTCTTCTCCTGTTCAGGGCTACAGACTTAACTATGGACCAAGAGGTTGGGCAGACAAATTTGTCTGTTTCCTGTGAGACATACCTGATCTTTTTTGAATATCATGTTTTTAAAAGCAACCCCTTTTACAACATAGTGTAACCACCACTGTCACAAAAGGGAGCAATCACAATGTTTTCTAAACACTTTTTTTAGATAAGACAAGACATAAAACAACCAAACAAGAGTTTTAAAACTTCTGTTCCTATTTTTTCCATTGTGTTTATTATACAGAATGGGCT
The DNA here is from genome assembly GCA_008086565.1 of Thalassoma bifasciatum. Lineage (NCBI taxonomy): Eukaryota > Metazoa > Chordata > Actinopteri > Labriformes > Labridae > Thalassoma > Thalassoma bifasciatum. The sequence continues at coordinate 145,934 of RPOG01000038.1, forward strand.
GTTAGAAATCAGTAAAGTAGAGGATGACAAGACTTAAATACTCTCATATTTGTTTTTTATACTTCAAAAGATCTGTAAAACATACAAATGTAACAGTGTCTTCTCTTCCCTTTTTCACCAAAAAATCACAAGATCACCCTTTAACCTTTAAAATCTCTGCAAATTCTTTGTCCCTCAGTTTGTTTTACTGCCCCTAAGTTTATGGTGGTTCTCTGCAAAATTTGAATACTGTTGCAACCTTTTTGGCTTCAAGTCAAGATCAACAAGGTCATAGAAATTACACAGAAGTACATCAGTGACACTTTCTTTTGAGCCAAGAAAAACTGACACTAAGTAATCTCATGCACCGTTTACTGCTGACAGAGTTATCATGTCACCCAAACATAAAGCAGAAAAAGTAGCTACAGGAGTGAATAACAGTTAGCCTTTAGGTAGCAAGTTTGAAACATGTCAAGAATGTATAGCATTTAAGTCTGAGAACAGGAACATGAACTTCTTCAACACCTTATTGCCCCAGGCACTGACTGTCAGTGAGTATTTTTATAGCCCATTCATTACCATGAATATCCAATACATCTTATCATCACCAGTATTGAAGTAACAGACTCTGAAAACTCTTACACATGTCCGAGATCACAGGTTATTTTGCTGTTGTGATTTTAGAGACAGGGTGTGGCACTCATCTGTTAAGATGTCTGGCTTCTTATACCATGATTCAGGCGAGGAGAAAAGTGGCCCCCAAGGGCTGATATAAACACTCTTTGCTTTTGAACATGTAGCAGGAGTGCCAGTCTCACATGGAGCTTGTGTGAGAGTATTTAAATAAGGTTGGAGTGTATGCTGTAATGAGAGGTGTGATGTTTGTACCTGCTCTTTTGTCAGCCAGTCCTAGCATGTGTGCACATATGTTACAGATAATTCAGTCATACAGGGCAGATCTTGACAGAACTACAGCTTGTTGCCAGCTACTTTTCTTATCGACACGTTCTGTATAATGTGTGAGTGCTTCAAGTGCTCTAATTCATCTCCTGCACGCTCTTCGTTATCTTCACCATTATATTTGTGTGGTTTGCCTGACAGGTCAGGCAGCCGCTCAGCTGTTGGAGCAGTCTTTGTCTGCAGACTCCAACTCCATCACTCTGGAGTCCCTTCAACCTGACACAGAGTATGTTATCAGTCTTTACCCGCTTTTCCCCCGAAACTCTGCATCACCCTCCGTTCTCAACGCCCGCACATGTGAGTTCACTTCACCCTCAGGCCTCTCAAAGATGTCATACGGATACTTTGATCATAACTTGATCAAAGAGTCCATGATGAAAACTGAAAGTTTCTGTTAAACTATGCATCTGCAGTGTTTTTGGCTCCCCCTGTTGACAAATTGGTGCTTTCATGTCCTTCTAATGAATCCTATCCAGCCTTCTCTTCATATCTCTGTTAGTATAACACTAAGTAAAAGCTGTTTCTTCATTGCTGTGCCGAATACCATTATTTATTTGACTCTATTTCAATAACCAGTAAAAAATCCTCACAGGGGTTTAGAAAACTATGTTTTTGAAAAAAAATATACAGTACATACTATGTTCTATTTATACATTGATACTTTTTGTGTTATGTTTCAGTATACTAAGGCAGTGTTTCTCAAAGTATCTGTTTGTTCATGTTTTTTGCGTGTGTAAGTGCGCCTCGAGGCAGTGCAGCAGCTTTCAGTGGAGACGGAGTCAGAGGGCAGCGTTCGTGTGCGATGGAGAGGCGTCAGTGGAGCACGGGCCTACCGTCTGGTTTGGGGACCATTTACAGGTTGGGACAGCACATCAAGTTTCAAACATGTTAAATTTCACTCCCTCAGCATTTTTTCTCGAGATTTGCTCACATGATTTTTTCTTGTTTGTTGACAAAGGTCGAAACGTGGAGACTGTTGAGGTGGCTGGTGACAGCGAGTTCCACACTCTGACAAGACTGCAGGTGGACACTGAGTACATTGTGACTGTCATTCCACTGTATGAGGGCAATACAGAGGGGCCAGTGGCAACAGCCAGGTTCAAAATAGGTGAGTTTGGCTTGAGGAGTGTATCACAAAACCAAACCTTTCCCTGCTCCCTGTTTTCTGCGTTCAGCACCCTCTTCCCCTGAAAACACATACTTACACCTACAAAAATGGTTAATTGCCAGTGTTTACAAAATACATATTTATTATTGAGACTCTTAAAGTTTTTCACCTTGGAAACTGTAGTGAAAGAACTGTTTTCCCGTGGGTGGTTCCATCTCATTTGCCCTACCAACTACAGAGACAGACAGCAAAGACAGAAGATTGCAGCAATCTTCCCAGATGTTTGTCTCTAATTAAAAAAAACCTACATGTGTTACTGTTTATTTCTGTTTGAAGCACATTTCCAGCACACCTACACACTCATTATACACACACACACACACACACTCACACACACACACACACTCACACACCATGTGTCTCTCCAGGGTCATGTCCATGTGGAGTCACAAAGGTTGGGGTACTGTTATTTGAACGGTTGAGTCAGTAAAAATCTTTGTGTGGCCCAGTTCTGCTATCAAAGACATGAGATACATACAACGTGTTGCATACAGTTTACCAAACACACTCAAAACTGAGCTTGTTTCACTCTTGTTTGTTCCTGAATAAACCAACTAAAGAATCACAGTTTGTTGTGTCCGTGGGTTGTGATGAGTTGGCTGTCCCTTCTCATTAGAAAAAAATGTTAGCTCTTTTTTTTGCTTTTACCAAGAACCGCATTTAATGAAACCCACATCTTCACTTACTTTTAATTCATAAATATGTATGTGGTACATTAAGCATGAAACATACCTAGCAGTAGAGTGTAAATCTTTTATTAAACATGACATTAAAGTTTTGGTTTTCTCTTCCCCCACATTTCCAACCACTTCAGTAGAATCCAATCAAGCAACATGATGTGTTGTGGAGTAAATGTTGAACTTGTTAGTGTTTAGTCTGGCTCTCAGGCCCTGGGGGGACATCAGCCGGTGCCAGTTGCTCTAACACTGATCTGAGACTTTGTTTGTTGGCCTCTGTGATGCACACTGACATTTCCTGACTGATTTATGTTCATCACACGTACAAGCAGTGCCCTGTGGCCACATGCGGTTTGAGAGGGATTTTTTTTTCTCATATCACTGACCTGTGTAATTCTTTTGCTCTTTGCCAGGCAGTGCACTTCTCTTTTTACCACTACACTGGTAGCCTAAGGGTGGAGGTGTGGTAATGTGCATGCAATTTATTCAGTCATGAATGACAGACTTTTGGCACTTGATCAAAACAGCAGTTTTTGTATCATTTCCCAACACAGATCTGATCAATCTGATATGTGATGATTGTGACATGATTATTAATGGGCTTTGTAGGCACTTGTGCCAAGATACTGCAGCAGGAGTTCAGGTGTAGATTTACTAGCATGCATATGGATGATTAACTACTTGGTTTTGATCTTAAGGGTTTTTTTGTGCAGAGACGAGTGGGATACTTGCTAGTTTTGAAGTGTCAGATTGTTAAATGAGGCTGATATATTGTTGTGTCTTCAGTTATAAATAAAGAGAATCATGTTGACTGTGAGAGTTTATGTGTACAAGTGTTGCAAATTCTTGACACATCCCTTAGAAATATTTTAGGCTGTTTTTATACAACAGTTTTGATTTTTTTACAACAAGTTTATAGGTTTTCAGTTTTTCTAGTTTTAAATAAAAGGCAATGCAGTTGGATGAAAAGTGAAGTTTGAAATTCAAGCTCTTTTGTCAGGTCTGAAGAACAGTTGTACAGAAATAAGAAAGAATAAAGCAAACGCACTGTCAGTTCCTGTGTTATTTATCCCATTTAACAGAATGGCTTTTTAAGTATTGCTTGGAGTGCCAAATTCTTCTTTTAAACATCACAATTAAAAAGGTATAAATCACTTGCTAACACTTAAGTGAGCCAGCCAACAATGATGTTAGCAGTAAATAAAGCTTACTTTCTGTTGTGGCTTGACTGTTGGTGTTGTAAGAGTCATCAGATATGTAGCTTTAAATTAAAAAAAGACTAGATATGTGTGAACTTTTTTAGATATTCTGTCTTTACAGGTGCTTATCAAGTTTTGATGTTAATTGTTAGGTTGGCAGCTAACAGTAATGTTAGCTGAAAACTTAGTCTGCTTTGTTTTTTTTACAATGTTATGTTGTTTAAAACAACATTTGACCTGATTTACCTCATGACTTTGACAACCTGTCTGTAAAAGTGTTTTTAATCAATAAACAGGGAAGTTTTTTAGGTTTATGTCAAATCATGCCGCCATGTCAACATGCCAAAATAGCTGTTGCAGTTGGTCTAAAGTTTTCTTCTGAAAACATTGTTGAACATTTCTTTGTATTTTTGTCAGAACGTCAGGAGCAGCAAGTCCTCAACGCGTCTACCGGACCCTCTACCATTCGCCTCAACTGGAGGCTTATTCAGTCATCTCAAGGCTACCGCCTAGAGTGGAGGGAAGGAGAAGGTCAGATGTGCATATGACATATGTCAATTGTTCTGTTAGTTCTTTCCAGCACTTGAATATAAATGTTGAATTCTTTGGATGTCTGCCTAAGTTGGGAAAGTTATCTTAAAGATTAAACAGCTGTTTGCAAGTACTGATAGCATCATTGCAATGACTTGTAGTTTGATACAAAGTTAAGATATTAGTGCGTCAGAAATGCACTTGTCACTCACATAATCACTGCTGTGCTGCTACATAATTTGATACAACTTGATGGAAATTGTGACATTGCTTGCAGTGTAAACGTAACTGTTCTGATTTTTGTTTTTAGGAGGCCGTGTCCAAACCCGCTCTTTTCCTAAAACCACCACCAGTTATGAGCTAACAGGCCTACCACCTGACACAGAATATATCATCACCCTCTACACCCTTTATGAGGGTCGAGAGGAGGCCACACCCGTCTCCACAACATCCAGAGGTCAGCTATGTGGCTAGTACACACCAAGTTAGGAATTGAGTCTGAACTTACATATGAGTCAAAATGTGCAAGAGTCAAATCCTGTGTTAATTAGAATGTGCTTTAAGTAGAGAATTAAGTTTATAGGGTCAAGTATATCCTCTTGTTTTCAAGTGTCCTAATTCTTCATTCTGTGGTGTTGTAGAGACACAGCCAGTTGGTAAAGTGTCCAACCTTAGGGTTGTGGAGTACCTGGGAAGTACAGTCAGACTGGGCTGGACAGGTGTAACAGGAGCCACACAGTACCGCATTGTTATCCAGAACACAGAAGGTAGGCCGACTGTTTCTACTTTCTTCATTTGTTCATGATGCTATACTTTTTTATCAGTGCTCCATCATGAATAAAAATATGTGTCATAGTTGTGTGACTGTGCTTTTTAGCGGGATCAGAGGAAATAAGGAGTATCCCTGGTAACCAGACAACCCTTGACCTCAGAGACCTGATTGTTGGAGTATCATATGGTGTCAGCGTCACAGCACTGGTGGGAGAAAATGCAGGAGAGCCTGTGACTGTCCTTATCACACCAGGTGTGTTGAACTTTAAAACTGTTTTGTTTTTAACAACAAATCCTGAACCAATCCATATATGTTCAATGTCTGCATTCAGTGCTTTGATTACCAGATAATACAGAGATGGGTTTATTCCCTCTTTTATCTGTTTTTGATTACAGAGAGCCATATTCAAAACATACAAATACATTTGAAAGCCTTGACTTTAGGATTATGACTGTACAACATTTTCTTTGTTGTTGGTGTGAAACTATTTCTTCTTTAGGATTTTAATGCTAAATTTCACTTCACAAGGTTCTGTAAACCCTTTTTTTCAGAGCAAGGTGTGGGCAGAGTGACAAACCTCAGAGTGACAAACACAAATGGTCGGAGACTTCGCATTGCCTGGACAGGTGTTAGAGGGGCAACAGGATACAGAGTCACATGGAGACAAGGAAATAGTAAGTGTTGTATGTCTTCAGATGTCTTTGAGTATTTTGAGCTTTTAAAGCTACACTGATGAATTTGCCTTTTCATCCCAGTTGAAAACACAGCAGGACTTGTATCCTTCGATCTTACCTCATGGCCCTTTTCAAAACAGATGCAGCAGATTCTGAAGCATCGAAGCTTGGGGTCTTAACTTCGCTCTGGGCTCCGGGGTCCAGCTTGTGGTCTGGGTTTTGAGAAGATTGTTTTATTTGCCTTTTTTCTGCTTCGCAGGAGCGGAGCAGTCCCGTCCTCTTGGAGGAGAGGCCACATCTTACACTATTGATGGCCTGCAGCCAGATGAGGCGCTGGTTATTGGTGTGGCAACCGTGGTTGATCAACGTGTTGGAGAGGCAGTCACACTGTCTGCTCGGACTAATCCCATTAATGGTGGATCAGTGTCTGGCCTTCGTATCATTGATGTCACATCTCAGAGGATTCGCATTGCCTGGTCACCATCTGCTCGGGCAACTGGCTACAAGATCACTTGGCGCCGTGCTGATGGTACGTTATCATTAGAATACATGTTTTGAAAGTTTTTAGAGACAAAAATCCTGAAAAGAGTGAAATTAATTGAATTTGGGTGTTAATCACACTGTCTTCTTCTACTCACATGTAACTGTTGTTAAAATAAGGGCTCAAATTCTCATTTTCTTCGTGGCAGGAGTTGAGACAACTCGCAATGTGCCTGCTGACATCTCTTCCTACACCATTGATGGCCTGCAGTCAGATTCTGCATACAGCGTGTTAGTTTCCTCACTTAGTGGCTCTCGAGAGGGGACTCCTGCCACCATCAGTGTCAAAACAGGTACAACACATACTTCAATCAAATTGGTGTTCGTGTTGAGTCTTTTTCTAAAAAAGGTTGCTGCAGGAAGGAGATGAGAAGTAGAAAAATGTAGTGGAAATTTGATATTATATTTTGGTTTTCAGAGTCAGATTCATCCGTGGTCGGGACTGTGACGTCACTACAGGTCCAGGAGAGCCGTGGAGAGGTTGTCCGAGTCACTTGGGTCGGTGTACAGGGGGCCACAGCTTATCGTGTGTCCTGGAAGAAAACAGATGGTAGATCTATTTCACTTGTCTAATTTGTTTTTTTTTCTAATCCTAGCTTAATTAAAGCAGGTAGTTGGAACTGTTAAAGACTGACATCAAATGATTGAGTTAGACCTTGATAAGGCAGTTGGAAGCATAGTGTGACAACAGCTGTGACTCTGTGCTTCTGTAGGTGGTGAGGAGAGGAGCCAGGTGGTTGGAGGAGATGTGACAGCAGTGGACTTGGACCGTTTGGACCCCGGAGCCCAGTATGAAGTGCAGGTTATGGCTTTGGTTCAAAACAGAGAGGGAACCCCTGTGTCTGTCAGAGTCACCACACGTGAGTACTGTATGGAGTTTTAGGGTTTCAGCAACATTTTAACATCCAAAGACAGTACAGTGATGGTTGAAAATCAAACAAATGACCCATTAGATTCACCTCAGTGGGACAGATGGATGTTTAGTGCTTGATTTTGTAGATTTTAACGAGCCACTGGTCATATCTTTCCAAACTTTACTTTTTCTATCAGTTTACCAAGTAAAATCTTAACAGTTCCCTTCAAACATGATATGCAGGTTATCGTGGGTGTAATTTCTGTCTTGTTGGCACAAGTCCAGTGTTGCACCACACATATAATCCCATATTTATTCAGTTGAATCAGATGAATTTATGACTGTGTGTCAGTTTACACATAACTGTGTATTCACTGGGTGACTGTGTATACAGCTGGTACCCCTACCCAACTTGCTGCCACACCTTTACGTGTGGCTGAGGTTACCCAGAATTCTGTGCGGCTCAACTGGAATCCACTGCGAGGTGCCACAGGATATATTCTACGTTGGAGAGATGTGAAAGGTAAAACATCATGATAAACCTCAGTGTTTTTTTTCCTGACAGACTAATATGTTTGTGCTTTGAAGTTGTGTCATTATAACTGTTGACACTTCACAGATAGTGGTCCGGGCCAGTCAGTCACTTTTCCTCCGGGGACCACCTCCTATCAGGTGACTGGGCTGCGTTTAGGCAGGCAATATCGCTTTACTATTCAGCCAAGCTTTCAGACTGGGATAGGGCCAGAGACCTCTGTAGATGAGCACCCAGGTAACAGCAACACATCCCAGAAATTTACCAAACCTCAACTATGTTTGATCCTGACTTACCTAAACAAACATGTATGGTCACAGTATGTGTGGGCGGGCGTGCGGATGTGGTGTTTTTGGTGCCTGCGTCCACTGATCGTATCCGTAATGCAAGACCTCTGCGAGATCTTGTCACCAGTGCAGCTCGATCCTTGAACACCATTGGTCCACGTGACTCACAGGTACAGCTTTTTGAAGATGTAAATTTAAAGCAGTGAATTTAGAGGAGCAGTACCGAGAGCTCACAATATAAACTGGTTATTTTTTATTCCTGGTCCAGGTTGGTGTCGTCGTGTATGGCTACAGACCCAAAATATGGTTCCTGCTTAACCGCCACAGCAGGTCTGATACCCTCCTACAAGAAATTCAGTCCACACCCTTTGACGAAGGCCCAGGGAACAACATCGGTCAGTGCTCCCATATTTCTTTTAAGCTTCTTCTTTCTTACTGCTGTGTGTGTCAGCAGTTGTGATAATGTCTGTCTCCCTCTACAGGTGAGGCAGTGACTTTTGCCAGACAGTACCTCATGAGCCCCTCAGCTGGACGCAGACCGAGGGTCCCAGGTGTTGTTGTCATCATCTCAGACCAAAAATCAACGGATAACCTCACTGTGCCAGCCAGCAATCTGAGAGCAACAGGTGCCCTGAATTTGCTTTTAGAATAGATAATTTTGTTCTTCTAACTAGATGTATAAAAAAACTTTGTGTGACACATTACTCCCTAAGAAGCTGGAAAGAGAAAACATTTTGGCACCTTATGCGTGTCTTTGTGTTTTCTAGGTGTTACAATGTTAGCAGTTGGCTTAGATCAGGCAAATACTGAGGAGCTGCGTCAAGCAGTGACTGATGGAAGCACCCAGAACATCTTATATGTCCGGGATGGGGCACAGTTGGACAGTATACACACTGATCTGGCAGACTTGCTCTGTGGACTAGCCAGAATACCAGAGGTAAGGCAAATCTAAAAACTCTGACAAGTTAGTTGTATGACATTTTGCTGGAAACAGATACAAAGGGGTATGTAAGATAATGAACTCCATCCCAGCCTGATAGTTTGTCTCTTTTGTTCAGGTAACTCCAGGACCTGAACAGTGCACTGTTCAGTGCCCCAGGGTGAGTGGTTCTCAAACTCTACTCATTATTTCTCATGTCTGTTCATTGGGTTAGCTCCTTCTCGGCTTTCATAGAAATAATAGAGATTTGATCACTGATTGAGACAAACTCAAATCCTCTCATCCTCTTCTCAGTGCTCTATGACTTTAATTTTTTCTTTTCCTTTTGTTTTAGGGCGAGAAGGGAGAACGTGGGGACAGGGTATAGTGAAAGAAAATTCCCCAAGTTTATGAGCATTCCTCTGATTCTTATTTTTCTGTTAATTTTCATTTTTCTTTACCTCCCAAGGGTGAAAGGGGTAGAGATGGTGCAGATGGACGCAAGGGGGAGCCTGTGAGTCATAACTTTCCACCAGCCTATTCCCCTTCCCTTGTTGCAATAAACAGTTTTTGCAAAGTTGTGGGACAAAATCGAATTTATGGTGTATATGTGCGTTTGTTTGTTTGTTTGTGTGTTTATTTGTTTAGGGTCGTGATGGTTTGCCCGGTAGAGAAGGCCCCAGGGGACCTGAAGGACGCCCAGGTCCCCCCGGCCAAGCCGGCCCGTTTGACCCCGGAAGGGCAGTGAAAGGAGAGAAAGGAGAGAGGGTGAGTGCTGCAAAAGCCATATCAAACTATCCAGTGTTATCAAATGAGAACTGAAGGTGAAGAAGGTTCTTCTTATATGTTCAGGGATTCCCTGGTATTGATGGGGGTCCAGGATTGCCGGGACGGCCAGGTGCTCCTGGATCACCGGGGCTCCCAGTGAGTTGATGAGAGGATCCTGGAACCATTTTAATGAGATTGTTTGTTTCATGATGACAGCTGTAACACAGTGCTGTTGTTTTGTATCTGCAGGGTTCACAGGGCATACCCGGTATCAGAGGAGACACAGTGAGTCATTTCTTCCATTCATTCATTCATTCATTCATACACATTCTACTGTTTATCCTGTTTTAAGTAGCAAGTGGCTGGAGCCTATCTCAGATGTCCTGAGTGAGAGGCAGTGTACACCCTGGACTGGTCATTAGTCAATCACAGGGCCGACACACAGAGACAGACAGACAACCTCACGCACACACTCACACCCACAGGCAATGTAGAATCACCAATTAACCTAGTTAGCATGTTTTTGGACTGTAAGAGTGAGTAATTCAGATTCTCCTAAACTTTAGAGTTGTTGGGTGGTATATAAACAAGGTTCAGCACCACTTTGTTGTTCCTGTGTTTTTCTAGGGTGGACCAGGTGCAACTGGGCCACAAGGACCACAGGGCATTAAAGGTGAAAGGGTAAGCTGAAATTCTCATCCCCAACACAAATCATCCTTTATTTTGTGTTATCAATTCAAAAGCATGTGGCTAGTTGTACTGTGAATGTGATATCTTCACTTCTGTTTCAGGGTGAACCAGGCTCAGGTGTGTCTGGAGGCGGTCTCCCAGGGAGGAAAGGCGAGCCAGGCATCCCAGGGATACCTGTAAGGAACAAAGCTGAAGGCTGTCACAGAACTTTTGATAACTTCCATCAAAAAATGGTTTCATTCTGGTCCAGATGGTCTCATAATCCCTCTCTGACTCAAACTAACTCTTCATATTTTTATCTGTGAAATGATGCAGGCTGGGTTTATCTGTGTAGTTGTTCCAGATGCCTTCAGACACTCAATGCACTAAATGTTGATTATGTCATGTTCGTGTGAAGGGTACTCCAGGTCGATCAGGCATTGATGGGGCTAAAGGTTCCTCTGGAGTTCCAGGGTCACCAGGTCAGGATGGTCGCCCAGGTATACCAGGAGCACCAGGACTCTCCATCAAGGTTTGTCCACCCTTGTGCTTCTCCCCAGATCAGTCAATGTGTAAAAACATTTGAATGAAACGACAAACATGTCAACCATATGCAAAACAAGATTGTTTGTTATATTTAAATGCAACTGTGCCAGTTGATATAAGCCATATTGTATGTGATGGACCTTCGGGAACCAAACTTAGTTTGTTTATATGACAAAAGAACACACCGCAAGTTTTTTTTTCCATGTGATATTTTCTACATCAACCCAATGTATGTCACTGAATCTATTGTATGGCCACAAATCATATAAAGGTGTGCAAAATGTTTAACAGGCTAAAAATCAAGTAGTAGAGCAGACACGTTTAAAAGAGTGTGAAATACAATCTCTGCCAGTTAACTTGTAGTCATATAGGGTTTAACATACTACAAAATGTAGATTCTATGCAACAAAAGATCTGAACTGAAAAATATTTGAGACTCAGAGTGTACAGTCTTCTGTGTACTCTTTTTCATTTTTTTTGAGAAAAACATGCATATCCATATGGTTTGGCCTCAGTTTGGAGTGCAGTCGAGGCCCAATTAGTTCGGTGGCTGAAAAGACACGCACAGATGGCTGGTGATATTGGTCTGCAGATATACCAGCATGCCAGTGACACCAGTCTGGGGAAATGTCCTTCATAAAGTTCTTAACCTTCATGTTTGTGTTGCTCTTGGCTGCGGGTGTTGGCTTAAAACACCTGCCTAGTACCTGAATGGATGAGGCCTGTGTGATGTTAGTTCTGCCAAATAGAAAATTCAAAAAACAAAAATGCATGTCGGTGAATATTCTTGATATTCAATCAATACTAGAGCAATCAGCAACATCCCTACTTAGCTCTTATGCTGGACAAACCAAAACCACAAGCTGCATCTGCAAGAGCTCGTTAATGATAAATGATCAACTGCTGTCTTTCTGTAGGTAGTTTAGACTACAGCTGGATCTGTGCATGAACATAACTGTGCTACATTTAGTCCACTTATGTTAATGGTGTGTAAAGTGGGTATGCTGTTAATTATCTGATCAGTTTCCTCTCCACTATTTAGTGCTTGAAAAATGTTAATATACTGGCAGCTTTAATATTCACACTGTCATCACATTTTTCATTATTATAATATGACAGGATTCAGACCAACGGACTTAATTGCATTTACAATGAAATAAATTTCAGCCTATATATTCAAATTAATCATAATATGTTAACCAGCACTGTGAATAATTTTGTTGGGATAACTTATCTTTGTCTCTGTAGTCTTTTGAAGGAGTATTATAGATCTCAGAGCTACCATGGAGTCCCTTGGTTTTGACCACTTCGAAGTCTCTGATGTCTTACACAGTTATTTTCAGGTCTATGCACATGGTGGTAGCATTGAGCTGCTCAAATAGTTTTTTCTACTTGAGGTGCAAGCAGCTGCTGTGCATACGGAAATCAAATTCTTAAGGAATAATTGGTAACACAACATCATTTTGAGTTTTTGGTTTCACTTATGAACATCAGAAATTGTATAAGAATCTAAAATCTTTCTTACTTCTACATGTATGAAAAGGAAGAAATCTTACAGAATCCCTATGTTTCTTCACGATAGTTTATCCTGAAAACAGTTTGATGAAGAAGACAAACATTTTTCAGGTATAGAGATAAAGAAGAAGGGTGCTATATAGAGTCCATTCAATAACACTACTTATTATTCCACAATCACAACTACTTCTGCTGCCCTTTGACCAGGTGGATTTTGAAAATGAGATTTATTATTGCAGTAAGCTTTTACCTGGTTAAATACAGGTTAATGATAAAATAAAATAATAATTTAAGAATATTGTGATAGTGGAACGATATACAACAGATTATTTGCAAGGCACTGAAAAAGAAATTCCAAGTCTTTACTAAATTGTCTATTTTGGGCTCAATCACAGAACCTCAAGACTGGGACTTGTCCTCTTTTGAAAATGAAAGATTATTTTTTGCCTTTACCACAGTTAAAACAATACTGCTGAGACACTGAAGGGAGACATGTCCACCTCATGATGAAGAAGGGGTTATAACTGTGGCTCAAATAGCAGCTTTTGAGGGAGTGTAGTATTATATGCCATTAAGCTATTATATTCTCTTTTGTACAAGTTAGATCAATATTTGCCAACGTGGGGCCAAATTACTGCTTGGCTTCCAGGGTCTGTAAGATAATTTAGTGGTTTGATTCATCTTATTACTTGACAGATGTATTTCACAGAGAGAAACAGAATTTGCACTATAATTATTTTATTGTATTTTGTTTGTTGTTTTCCTTGTTGTGCTTTGCTTGCCTATGTCTGTTTTTCTCAGATTATGTGTTAAATACAAGAGTCAATTTCAATTTGGGAAACTGGATTTTTTTTGTGATTCCTCAATAAATAAAAACAGTAAAGATGTCAAATATGAAATAAAGATATGTACCCAAAAATGCTCTTCATCACCCTCTGTGTGTTTGTCCTATCTTTCTGTAGGGAGAGAAGGGCAGCACAGGAGAGCGGGTGAGTCACACCATCATCAGCTTGTCCTCTTGTTGCAAAAGTATCCTGAGGAGCACACATGCATAATGATCCCTCGCTCTTATCTCTCTTTACTGACAGGGACCTCCAGGAGTCGGCAGCGGGGTGGCCGTCAAGGGCGAGAAAGGCTCCTCAGTAAGAGCTGTCACTCACTGCCACTGTGCTGACATGTTTAGTTTCTAGATAAACCTGGTTTGCATGTGAGGATGTATTTTGCATTTGCTAATTGCATTTTTATTATCAGGGTACTCCAGGGGTTCCAGGGGCTCAGGGTACTCGAGGGCTGACAGGACCACCGGGCAGCAAAGGAGACAAGGTAGTTTCAGATAGAGTCAGTAAACAAGTGTGGGAGCATGTGAGAGGTTTATCTGAGAGACATGATTGTTTTTTCTTTTCAGGGTGATGGTGGTGATGGGGCACCTGGACCTGCAGGTAGACAGGGAGAGCCAGGGGACCGAGTAAGTTTGATACACAGAGAAATTAGATGGTTAAAGACAATAAAATTCAGATCACACTGAGAAGCACTCTGCATACTGTCATGTTGGTTCATTCCCTGCAGACCACACAGAGTTACAAAACGTTTAACTATATCCACAAATAAAACAATCACATAGCATTGGGAAACATAAAATATGTAACTTTAACTGGGGGAACTTTTTCTTGAACCTTAAGTGAAAGAGATCACTGAATAAAGGATGTGCTGATGGGTTCCATCAGATTTTGCATGATAAAGTCAGTAACTTTTTCATAGTACATGCATCTATGGTAACCGATGATGAATGAGCTGCTTTGAGCTAGACTAATGGTTTGGTTTTGTGGTATATTTGACAACTATTTGCAATACAGAAAGTACTCTGAAACACTGGCGTCATCCATATCTGGCTTCAATGTTATGCCTTTTACTGATACACATAAAAAGAGAGGTCTGAATAGATTTCTACGTGTTGGGTTTAGGAAAGAAGAGTACACCTGTATTACTAAAGGTGGTCAGTGCTTTCTCATCTCGATTACAGTGATAAAACTCAATGTTATGTGACTTTATCTGAGCAGCAGATACAATCAGAGTTTGCACACAACCCTAATGTAGTTAATAAACTCAAGCTTTTACATTTTTTGTGTTTTTCAGGGTCCTCGTGGACCTCCAGGAGAAATTGGTTCCAAGGTAAGACAAAGGAAAGTAAAACAACTTCCTTTGTGTGCTTTAAATAGAAGAATGACACCCATCTCTCTCTCTGTTCTGTTAGGGTGACCGAGGACAGCCAGGTGAGCCTGGGTCACAGGGAGACAGGGTGAGTCATGTCATTTCAGAGTGAATCAGAGGTGTCTGTACATGTCTGTTTCTGTGTTTGTCTGTTTCTGTCAGAGTCTGGGGTTTTTAAAAGTCAAAATGACTGTGATGCAAGATTTTTGGGCAATGCTGCGGGGCTTCATATTTATGCTCACCACAGGGAAATGAACATGCAAATGTACCAAAATCAAAAAAAAAAAAAAGAGAAAAAAACTCCTTGATTTTTGGCAGAGTCTGATGTGAGCCCCAGAAAGGTTGGAAAAATTGTGATGGAAAAACCATGGAGGCACATTAGACTGTAATTTTTCTACAGTCCCCCAAAAAGAGGCTGCAGAGAACTTGGTGTATGAAAAAGAAGCCTCATCCAATTTTCTCCTTTTTTCCCCCCACATTACTTGATGAATGTCTATAATTGGGATATCATTTAAAGGTTGTGTTCGAGGAGTAGGATGCTGAGTTAATGGATAAAAGATTGAGATTGTCAAAATCAGCAGAACATTCATGTAATTTCTCTCCTGTTTTTGACACATGATTATTATTTGCAGAACGCAAATGATACAATTTGCAGACATAGGCTTTGAAGCTGTACCAATTACAAGCAAGAAATGAACCCAAATAGTGATGAATGATAAACTAATTTACTGTTGATATTTTCCATCCATTTTCCCCTCATCCTAAGTCTTCGGGATCAGCTGAATCTAAGTATGTCTACGATGAGCGTTGAATTTTGAAATACATAAAAGTGGGTGAAAAAAATGGCTAGGTTTTACCAACATCACTTCCTTTGTCATCGCTGGACTGTTGTTGCTCATGAGCATTGATTGTTGTAATACTTGAAACCAGTAAATTTATATGAGGGGCTTCTATATTATGATTTTAGAATGACGTATTGACTTGGCACTTGCTTGGACATGATATCACACTTAAAAACATTTACTCTTACTATAAAATTAGAGAAATTTACTGGCAATACTACTAACTATAACGTGTGGCTTTACAGTGTCCTTTTCATAAGAAATTAATCAAGTTATTGAATTTAAAGTATATTGCTGTAAAAAATGTAAAGAACAGTACAGTTGTACAGTTTTTTTTACTGGCACTAATTTCAGTACTAGTTTGCTGTACATTTACAGTTTTCCTACACTGTAGAAAAACAGTAACTTCATGTTATGTAAAGGTGCAGTAATTTACTGTTGATGCACTGCTTATTGTAGTGTACTAGTAGCATTCCAGCCAATAAACTACTGGATTTATAGAAAGAAAGCAAATGTATCTTGTAGATGTCTGTTGGATAGCTTATACTGATAGAAAATTACTGCTACAATGACTGTGTATGCTCCTGAATTGAGGTGTGATATTGGTGCGACGTCACAAATATTTGTGATTCTAAATTGTAAATGGTAAATTACTTATATTAGGTGTATTTGAATGTTGAGACCATTGGTAACTGTTAGCAGTCCCAGGATGCATTGTTTATAACAGCATTATACTGTTAAATCAAAATACAGCACATTACTGTTGGGGTTCTGCTGTAAACTCACATTAGAGCCTTACAGTGTGTGTATAGGCTGTACAAAAGGCTGCTGCTGGTATTGGTATTGGTATTAAAAAGACAAGACATTTTGACAACCATTTTGCAGTAGAGTGTGGGTTTTCTTAAAAAACAAGTCGGATTGTTAAAGATCGGTCGCTCAAGGCTACACTAGCAACATTAGAGGTCAAAAGGTGTAAAATTTTCCTTATAGATCTGTTGCTAGAGTGGACACATCTCTTGCAGAGATCTCAGTAATCCTGACATGTGTCTATTTGCAGGGGGAGAGAGGACCAGCTGGTGAAACAGGGGAGAGAGTGAGTACAGTAGTGTTGCTTCCTGTTAAATTGAAAGAAGTTCAGCTTTTCGCACCTTTTCTTCCGCTGGGATTTTAAGCTGTTATCTGTTTTGCTCTCAGGGGGATCCAGGGAAGCCAGGCCCTGCAGGGACGCCAGGTTTAAGAGTGAGTGACAGGCTGCCATCTGGTATTGGCTGATGACACGGTGTCCCATTTTTACTACTTTGTAAAAAGATGCTCTGGCTTGAAAAGAAATAATAATGCAAAGTGATTGTCATGAATGCATCTTTTCATCTGTCATCAGGGTTTACCAGGAACTATTGGACTCCCAGGAGAAAAGGTGAGATTGATTCAATTAAACATAATCATTCAAGAAGCAACAGGTCAATGGGAACGTGCCTCCATTGGCATAATGTCTCATAATCTGATGTAATGAATTTCTTAGCAAAGATGAAAGGATAAGTGAACTTGTCTGTTCCCAGGGAAACGAAGGAGCACGAGGGGAGCCTGGCAGGAATGTAAGTTAACAGATAAGGGGGAAAAAAAGCATGTCGTATATTGATTTATCTCCCCTCCCCTTTTGGACATGCTCTGAATGTCTGTGTGTGTGATGATGGGTCTTGACTTTGTTGTTTCAATCATGCAGGGCCAAGGTATCCCAGGAAAGAAAGGGGAGCAAGTGAGTTATTTAAATCTGTTCTCTTACAGCTTTTCACTGGCACAGAATCTTTAAATGTGAGGTTTTTTTCCATCCTCTGTTGTTGTCCACCAGGGTGAACGAGGCCTGACTGGTCCCGAGGGGACAAGGGGAGATAAAGGCGATACAGGACAGAAAGGAGAGAGAGTGAGCAACCAGGGACCAATAATACTCTTGAAAAGCACATCAATGTCATATTTGGTGAAAACCATATTGTAATCAAAATGACATGTACTGTTTTTGTCTTCTTTCAGGGGGCCCCTGGGTCAGGTACTGGTGGTCTTGGGTCTAAGGGAGATCCAGGCGAGAGGGTGAGGCCATCCTGAAACCCTCTTTATAAGAACAACAAAGGGCAAAGGCATAGTTTTCTCAGCTTCTGTACAATATCCTGACAATAGCAGCCTGTTATTCATGAATCAGGTCCCATGTGCCACCTGTCAGTGTAATTCATGCCCCAAAAACACTCTCAGACCCAAAATACATAAAACATGTGCTCTTCCCTCAGGGACTCCCTGGTATCAACGGCAAGCCAGGTGCCAAGGTGAGAGGTCTGATATTATGTTTGTAGATGTTTTAGCTGCTTCTTCTTTTCTTTGGATTTATTGAATTGTTAAATGTTCTTCAGGGTGATCCAGGTGACCCAGGAGAGAGAGGAGAAAACGGGCGGCCAGGAATCTCAGGAAAGCCTGGGCTTCCTGGGAAAGAGGTCAGAGTGTGTGGGATCAGGCTATATTCTGAAATACTCATATCAATATTCAAGTGTCGCTTCTCTTCATCCCTTCTTCCTTGGTTTCTTGTCAGCTTTCTTTACATACAAAAGGAAATATTAGCAGTTTAAACGATTTATAATTCAAATAGAAACTGGCGCGTGTCTTAAAACCTCTCTTTTATTTGTTTTCAAAAAACAAATATTTTTCTTTCTGTCCTTTTGCACTCTGTTCTGCAATGAAAGCTCAACCTGCCTGCTAAGCTTTGTTTCTTTTTCTTTTGTCGTGCATTGAAGGATGCATTTTTGAGGTAAAGATAATCAGAGACTTCTTATACTCCCTCTTCTTCTTTTCTCTGCTCTGCATTTATGTTAGATATGAGATGCTTCCAAGGTGTATTTCCTGTTTAATTTCAATAAATATTTATTCATATTCAGGGAGGCAGAGGAGAGAAGGGTGATGAAGGCACACCTGTAAGTATGTTCTCTTGTGTTTTCTGAGTGTTGACACGATCCATTTATTTTCTGTTTGAGGAAATATTTTTTCTCTTAAGGCTTACGTCTCGGTAATAGCTCTGATTACAAACATGTTGTTTGTATATGTACAACAAATTTTCTTTTTCCCTTATTCAAGGGGGAGTCTGGCCTTCCAGGGAAGCCAGGAGAGAGAGGCCTGAGGGTAGGAGTCTTACTGATAAAATATCTGATCAAGTTTTCATCCAGAAAGTTTAAAAATGACATAAGTACATCAATGGAGAGCTCAGTACAGACGTTTTTATTGACCCTGATCAGGGACTGGCTGGTCAGCCAGGACGACCAGGAGAGAAAGGGGACATGGGTGACCCAGGAGAGCATGGACGAAATGTGAGACTCACATTTATGTTTCATCACACAGACAGATTTCCAATATTCTCTCATATTATTCAACTGAAACCTTGAGAGATGAAACAGTGAGGGGTCAGTTGCTCAGCATCTTTATTGATCTGTGTTCAATCACAGGGCAGCCCTGGACCTGCCGGCCCAAGGGGAGAGACAGGAGAGCAGGTTTGTCATCTGTTTTCTTCAAAAATGGCTCATGAAACATCATAGTAAAGGTAAAGTGAAGTCATGCTTTTAACTCTCTTCTTCAAGGGCCCCCAGGGTCCACCAGGGCCACCAGGAAAAGTGGTGAGTTTGTCATCCGGGATTAAGTCTAAATGAAATAATTTATCAATGCAGAGGGAGAGTTATCATTCAGACAGATTATAGCTTCCATCATTGAACGCACTGTAAATAATACAGTTCTGAAGCTGCCTGCAATTTTTGTTTTTCTTCTGTCCAACAGGCGGACGTCCAGGGCCAGCTGAGAGGAGAAAGAGGAGAGAAGGTATGTGCCGTACCTGTAAGGAGTGATAAGGATCCCTCACAAATCCAGTCTCAATGGAAAAAGTTCTAAGTAAATCTGCAATGTCATGAGAAGCTGGAAGTAACAGCGAAATGTAGTGAAGAAAGAAGTGGCTTGGCTAAAGAAACTTACGTCATTGTCGTCGTCCCAGGGCGATGCGGGGGACCCTGGAGAGCACGGCGGCAAAGGTCAAAAAGGCGAAGCAGGGACTCCTGGAGCCGCAGGCCTCAGAGTGAGTCTGCCTCATATTTCTTTGCGCTCCTATGAGCATCTGATAAGCCTCTGTGCTGTATAGGCATCTGTATGTGCAATGAAGTCTTTTTCTGTTGATTTAAAATACATGCCTGCTGATCCTCTATGACCTCTTGTTTTTCCCTCTGCTGTCTATAAAGGGTCCCGAAGGCCAGCGTGGGCCCGCGGGCACAAGAGTGAGTTTGCTTTCTGTCACTATTTCTGCACTTTTACTCTCAAAGCTCAAATCTTTAGGTATCTACCTATACCTCCACAAAGACAAAGACTTTCCCGAGTAATGTTTGATATTGTTATTTTTTCAGGGTGACACAGGAGAAAGAGGAACACCTGGGGAGAAGGTTTGAAATAAAAAAGTGTTACATGTCCTCACAATTTCGCAAACCAAATTGAAAATCTAATTTTAACAGCATTTAAAAATTTAGATGAATTCTAACATCACCTCTTCCTGCAATCAGGGAGAAAGAGGAACATCTGGGTTAGATGGACGTCCTGGTGTGGATGGTAAACCAGGTCCTTCTGGATCACCTGGTCAGAGGGTAACTATGTTTACGCCTTCTTATTCCCTATTGTTCTTGGAGTTTCACATTAGTTGATGGTAAAAGTGTATGCTTGTGTTTTTGCTTGTGACAGGGTGATCCTGGAAAACAGGGTGATCCTGGGAGAGATGTGAGTCATCTTTTTTTTCTGTGTGGGCCTCATTTGTTTTGGGAAAAAGGTTGTGAGCTGAAACGAATGCTGATGCGTCTGCATTAGGCTAATTTATGTAGCTGTTAAAGTGTTGGTCCTACTGTATATTTGACATGCTTCTGAATAGCACTCTGATAAGAGCACTTTCTGTGTACATTCTGCAGAGGGCACTGTGGAGGTATTTAAAATCAGTCCTTACTCCTGTGGCTGGTTGCATAAGCTAACCGTGGGGACAGACGTTCACAGTCTGGTTTCACAAGACACTATTATGTAAAATTGATCTTCAGGTCCACAAGTGGTAAACTTCCAGTTTAAATAAAGAATCTACATCCATTTCAAAGGGACAGGCATATGTTGGCTCTGCACTTCTGCTATTGCACAGTCAGAGGAGATGACTGCTTGTTTTACATGAGGTTTTAATTACAAATGGTCTTTAGATGCTAATCTCTTAACATCTCTAAATGACACACATAACATATTTGTACTGTCTACAGTATGATTGATTTAAAACCAGATGTCAGATATAATATCAAAGTTGTAATATCAAGCTGAAATCTAAAAATGAAAATGATGGTGTTATATGTATCATTTTGCAGGGTTTACCTGGACTTAGAGGTGAGCAAGGCCCCACAGGGCCTGCTGGGCCCCCAGGCACACCAGGAACACCTGTGAGTTTACAAGCAAACTCTCTCTCTCACACACACACACACCCCAATGTCTCCCTTTCACATTTCTTGATTTCAGTTTTTTTGAGCCATGTTTTTTCATTGTGCGTCATCAGTCTTGCTGTTTTATTTCAGGGTAAAGCAGGTGAAGATGGCAAACCGGGGACTCCTGGAAAAATGGTAACTCATACTGAACTAAATCAAATTTTTCTTGTGCCTTGAATGACACATTTTGATATTTACTCTGTTTAGTCAGAATATGAATCTTGAGATAGGTGCCTGTGTATTTTTCAGTCCATCTCCCTCTTTCTCTAATTGGTTGTGATTTTGATGCACTCTTACCTGTGAATGATGTTTTCCGATCAAAAACAGTGCAGACATTTATTTCAGATTTGGCTTCATTATGGCTGACTTGGCATAATGGCTCAGAATTACCTAAGTGCCCCTGCAGTGGACCTGACATCATTCATTGTGCTCCCGACGTCTTAAATGCATTCTGCTTTGACTTACAGGGTGAAGATGGTGTGCCAGGCGAAGATGGGAGAAAGGTTTGTGGGTCTTAATCAGTTAACACCATTAGCAGAAGAGTTTTAGTCAAGCAGTGTATTAGTGCTTTAGTTAAACGTGGTTTTCTACAATTTCCTCATCATACTTGTGTTTCATGCAGATCCTAACTCTGCCTTTTTCATCCTGCAGGGTGACAAGGGAGAATCAGGAGCAGCTGGAAGAGATGTTAGTTTGGCCAAATCACTTCTTTTATTATCTCTTTGTGATTTATTGTCTGTTGGTCTCTAACCTGTTTCTTGTCTCTCTTGACCTGCTATCTCACCCCCTTCCTGTATTGATTTAGCATTCCTTGACTATTGTATCATACATCAGCTTGTCTCCTTTCTTGTTCCCTCATCACTTTTCCTCTCAAGTGTATATTTATCAACTGTAGTTTGCTCTGACATTGACATTAACATCACACTCTCACTCACAGCTGAATCAATAGACTCCTCAGAAGGAGCTACGTAAATTCACTTGCCTCTAATAATCAAGCTTAGCCTTTAAGGGGGGAAACACTTCTGAGAGGCATCCAGAGAGGAGCCAAATGTCAGAGAGCTGTTTTCATGTGCAAATTCGTATTAATTATCTTCAGAACATCAGAGGAGGGGTGGTGGCAGCCACCTGCTTTGAATTTATAGATTAGCCCCCTCTATAGTGCAGAAGGAAGGAACCCTGCACAGAGCGGGTCTTGATTATATAAGCATGTGTATCTTTTTTCAGGGTCGTGATGGGCAGAAAGGAGACCGGGGCCTGGCTGGGCCTGTAGGACCCCCTGGAGTTGTTGGGGCTCCTGGAGTACCTGGAAGCATTGGACCTCCTGGACAGGTGCGCCTGAGGGCAACGCAGTAATTGTGCAAAGATGTCCCCAAACAATTATGCAAAAGTGAAGCCAAAGCGCTCTGATGAGCATTAATGTGTTTCAATGCGTTTTGGAGCCAGAGTCTATTTCAGCTGGGATTGGCTGGTGAATTCCCAGTGTTTCGACTTCATACTTCCGACAACTGAAATGAAGCATCTAGCATTTTGTCAACAGTCCAATCAATCATGGATTCAAGCTTATTTTTTCATAGTATCATTGTAGTAAGTAAAAAAAATACTCTTTTTGAGTCAAACTTACTGTCTAACTAATGAACTGTGTAATCCACTGAATCTCAAGCAGTTTCTGGTTGTTTTCTGCATCTGTCACATTTTTTCTCACCGTGGTCTCATTGATTTCTACAAAGGGAAGTCCTAAAACCCTGGCGATAAGCTGATGTAACTCAATTATGTCTTCACACGGTATAACAAAATTTAAAAGTTATAAGTCATTATAGAACACAAGAAAAAGAAAACATGATTTTCTCTGATTTTCTCTGAAATTTAAAAAATAGATGTAACTCAACAGTGTCACCAGAGCAGTATAAAATCATCAAATGTGATACAACATTTACAACATTATTAAAAGGTATTTATTCTTAATAAACTATTTATAGTCAGTATTATTTACGTAATATTTACGTAATTGCATTGCAAAGGAGTCATGTCAATCTGCAAAGCAGTTTCTGTTAATAATGAGACGGAGTGCTGAGCGGGTCTGAACAGAAATTTTACATTTGAAAGGCAATGCCATGTAAAAGAAAATTCAAATGACTTTTGAAGGGTGAATACAGAAGGGTGTTTTTAACAGAATCAAAGCTATGTCTGTGAAATTCTTGTGTCTTATCTAGTCATTTTAGACTGGTTGCTAACATCACTTGGGATACTTTAAAGTTACGTAGGAAACTAATTTTTTGTTTCGGATTGGACAAATGGTTTTTAAATGCTAGTCATCTAAAAATAAGTGTTTCTCGCCGGTTGGTTTGAAGTTGAGAGGGTCAAGGAGAGTTATTTTGCCAAACCCCTTAAAACATGTCCCATCTATTAAAATTGAGGGGTGTGGTTTCCATCCTCCTCTTACAGCCGCTGGTCAATCAGTTTTATTAATTTAGTGCCTAATTGCAACAAATGCTATCTCAAGAATAGATCTAAAATCCTGACAAATCATCCTCTCATCTTCACCCTCCATGAGTACAACACAAGCAGTATTTAGCGAGTTAAAGTGGCAAGAATATGTCTTCCATGTTCAATGCTGTTGATCCACAGGTACATTTGAAATGTGTTGTTCAAACTAATTTTCTAAAGGCATTTTGGGAACAGCATGCTTGAAATGTTAGAAATGTATAGGTATTAGATCATGCCTCTTTGTACAGATCACGGTTGCTCAGTGTCTCTTATTCTATGGTTGATGAAAAGTCTCTGTGTTTCTCAGGTCATACTATTTTTAATTTACAAGGAATTTAAACAATACAGTATCTTGAGCTTTTGTCAGTTGTGCATGTATGAAATGGACATGATGGTTTGTCACATTTTCTCTTCTGTCTGTCAGGTTGTTTATGTTAAAGGGACTCAAGCAGCACCAATCCCTGGTCCTCAAGGGCCTCCAGGAACCCCTGTGAGTGTGCATGAATTGGCTGTTGTGTTGCTTATTATATCCTTAAAATGTATTTTATACTTTATGACATGAGGGCTTCTCCCACAGTGTTGTATGACAGGAATAATTTGAATCTCTCAGGCCTGTCTGTTGACAGAGGATGAAAATATTGGACTCACAAAACATACCATTCCTCTGCAGTAAAGTATGTTTTCATAAGTACTTTCTTTTTTTGTATGCCATTGCAGAAAAGTTAGTTTAGCTAAGAGACAGAAACAAGATGAGCTCCTGCACGGTGCTGTTATCCTCTGCAGGATCTTGTCCCACATGTAGCAGAAGAGATGTGTGTTTTATCTACAACTGTGTTTGCTGCTGCAGCCCTCCCACTCTCTTATCTGTTGATGTTTTTGATAAACTTGCTCTGTCCTTCAGGGGGTACCTGGGATACCTGGAGCACTAGGAGCCAGAGTAAGTCCTTGTTGTCTTTGTCCATTTAGCTTTGCAATTTCAACCACTTAGTCTGTCTTTTGACCTTCTAATGATTTTGTTTCAGGGGGAAAGAGGTTTACAGGGCCCTAAAGGTGATTCTGTAAGTTAAACTCTCCAATCGTGGAAGCATGACATAAATGAAGTTATATCAGTTTTAATGTTAACACTTCAATTTTTTTTGGCAGGGAGACCCAGGAGAGGACGGGATGCCAGGCAAACCTGGAACCATAATGGTGCGATGAAAGCCTATCATTTGTGATGGCCACTCTGTGACTCATGGACACATTTACAAACTTTTCTTTATCTCTTATTGATATGGTTCATAATTCTCTCAACAGGATGTACAAAAAGCTCTGGCTGGCCTTGGCATTCAGGTACAGGGACTGCACACAATTACATATCTCACTTGCTTATTTTAAGTGCTACTTTATGTAAATAATTCTTTCCTTTTCGCTATGTGATTGTGCAATACATTTCATTATTCAACTAAAAGGTCTGTTTGGGTGATTAGTGATACATGCATCATGTTCTTCCTCATGGCAAATGTCCTTGAACTTTTGCAGAACTTCACATTTATCCTCTTGTTCTGGTAAATTTCACACCATTCACCCTCACAGTTTCTAAATGTATTCATACGCTGACTCTTTTTTTCTAAGATGTCAGAAATAGTGGTTTGTCTTGTCCTGGAAGAAATGTCAGTCAAGCCAAAGTAGATTAAAATAACTGCCAAATTTTGGGGGAATGTTATCTCAACATGCTTTGATTTTAAGCAACTTCCAAACTACTCAGATGAAATCTAAATGACTGTCTGAAAGTTACAAAGCTTGTGTAAGACTTTTCTCTGCTCTGTGCACAGGTGTCTGATCTGAAGGTTGTGGTGGACAGGAAGGACATAACTGCTCCATCCGTGCAGAAGGCAGAGAAAGGTGCAAAAGGAGACAGGGGTGAATCTGGCCTAAGAGGACCATCTGGTGCAGATGTAAGTATGACAAAGGGCATCTCAGAGGTTTTCAAGAAACACTTTATGACCTACTATTAAATCAAAGCAGGTCCAGGTGATATTCTGTGGTTCAATGTTGATTTCAGAGTTTCATTAATGCAATTCAAACCACAATTATTCAAGTTTATCAGTATGTATCTTCTCTGGTGCTGTAGGGTGCTCGTGGCATTCCAGGAGAAAGGGGGGCCAAAGGAGACCAAGGTGAGCGAGGTCCCGCTGGAAGTACTGGGCCTCCAGGCAGAGCCATCGGGGAGCGGGGGCCAGAGGGACCCCCTGGACCTGCTGGAGAGCCAGGCAAGCCAGGGATACCAGGGGTGCCGGGGAGAGCTGGAGAGCTGGGGGAGGCAGGGAGACCAGGGGAGAAGGTAAAGATAAAAGTTTGATTGGAAAAAAGAAGCATGGACTGAACACAACCTCTCCATCTAAATATCTTTATATGTTTCAGGGGTTGACTGGAGACAAAGGTGAAAAAGGAGATCCTGTAAGTAATTATGCAATATGTTTTACTTTTAAAATTCATGGCCATGGTATTGGCAGCTGATAGAGAGTACACTGACAGACTTTTATGCTGTTCTTGTCTTCAATAACTTACTGTTTTGAGATATTTATAATGTGTGCCTCTTAAGGTCATGTGAAGGTAGTTGATATTTGCTTTTCTGCTAACTGTTGGGCAGTGAATGTGTTTTTTAAATCTACTATTTTTCATTCAAGTGCTTTTTTTGTTACCAATGTTAACCTCTTGAGACCCAAGATTTTGTCTGGTGTGTATTTTCTATTTTTCCTTGCTGTTTGGGATAAGTAAGACCTAATGATTATAAAGGCTACACTTGATCTTTGTACAGGAAGTTATGTTTTTAGTGCTCTTAGTTAGCCGTTTGTTTTTTAGAAAGGAATATTATTGTACATCACTACACTGATTTATTTTTTTCACTGGAATGGGTGTACAGTTGTGATTCACCAAAACATGACGTGGGTAGTGTCGCTCAATGTGGCTAAAAAGTCTAGTTTTAGAAAAATTAGGTATCATGGGACTAGGAGGCAGAAATGTAATGTCCACTTATGTGGACACTGGGTCTGAAGAGGTTAAGATAAGTCATCAGTGTAGTATTTCTGTTCAACACATATACACTTAAAGACACAGTATCATATCATGTCTTGATTGATCATATGGGATTGTATCATATTGTGTCCTTTCATTTTTTAACTGAATGTTTTACATATTCACCTCCACACTGTGCTAAAACCTCTTTGTGCTTTTCAGGGTAAATCTGGGCTCGTGGGACCAGCCGGCCCACCAGGTCAAAAGGTGAGCTCTTTGTTCTTTATATTGATAAACAGAAGCCCTGTTCAGCCCACACACACATAGCGCAGATACAAAAATTGGTGTGCATTTCTATTCGTGTGTGTTATCTGTAGGGAGCATCTGCTGACTCAGTCCTGGTTGGAACGCCTGGGGTGCGAGGCCCTCCAGGACTTGCAGGACCAAAAGGAGAGCCTGGTGCCGCTGGGCTTCCTGGACCAAAGGGAGAGCGGGTAAGGTTTACTCATGTGTGTCACATGTCAGGTCAAGCATTTTTGTGCGTTCTGTTACGCTCATCACTCATTGTGTCTCGCAGGGCTTTGTGGGACCTCGTGGTGATAAAGGAGACAGAGGAGAGTCTGGAGAGAGAGGACGTGATGGTTCACAGGTGAGCTGATCGAAACTACTGAACCAAAATGATCACAGACTTCATGTGAGGGGAGAATTTGACCTTTTCATGTTAATCAAACCATTAATATTGCAACATATATTATAAGAAATTATGTTAATCATTTCAGGGAATTCCAGGAGAACCAGGAAAACCTGGTCTGGATGGGAAGCCGGTAAGTGTGATGATCTGGATGTGAGCTCAGATAAAAAATGTTGTCCTTATTGCACTTTTACATCGAGACATCCTTGCTTTAGAGAAGCCTTTGAGTGAGTTTTTCTTTGAAAATTTGTGGTAAGTGTTTTTTTTTTGCTCTTGAAATTAGGGTAACATTGATTATGTCTGTTTTTAAAGATGTTCTACAATGTTCTCTCGTTACATTTTTAGCTTCATTAGTACTCAGTAAATGGGTGAGTTATAAACATGACTTGATAACTCAAATGATGTTTTTTTCAGGATGGAATTTTGTCCGAGATCATCTTATTCTTTTCTCTATAATATTTACAATTCTAATTGATCCTCAAAGACTTTGGATCTGATTCCTCGTTCTAGTGCAGAATAAATGTAAAAAGAAGGAGAGGAGAGATATTAAGCATTACCTCACACTTCTTGTCTTCCTTCCCTCCATGTCGGGGCAGGGCCCCACAGGGCCAGCTGGTCTTCGAGGCCAACCAGTGAGTAACCAGTAACCCAATGCTGGGCCTACCCCCGGGCTTGATCCCCTGAGCAAACCACTGGGTTGGCTGCGAACTCTAATGATGGAGCTCTCTTTCACCCCTTTTGGGCTGAGGCTTCAGAGATCCTTAGACAATAACCTTTTGCAGCTGTGCGGCTGAAATCTCTCTACCTGACTCTCTCTCTCTCCTGATATGAGCCTGACCCCTGTCCATTTCCTTTTCTGTGTCTTTTCAACACTGGTCTCCCCCCCTCTGTCCCCCCCACCCCCCTGTCTTCTACCTTCTCCTGTCTTTCATCCTCTCCAGGGCCTGCCTGGGTTCCCCGGAGTTTTAGGCAGACCGGTAGGTTCTCTTCTGCTGGCTGCCATGCTTCAGCTCTGGAGGAGTGCAGGGAAAAACTAGTGTTTAGGTGTAAAAAACATGGGGAGGTAACCTGTACTGCATTGGACATGAAGAAACTATGTCAGTCCCTCATTAGGCTTTAACACACATTGTATACTTCCCTAGCCATAGTTAGCACTCTAATCTTAATGTATTTCATCATGATCCATCTGGGAGCAGAAGTCTTGAGTTAAATTCAAAACCTTGTACTTCTTTAATCTAATATCATTGAGACCAACTATACCCACAGAACTGCTATAAACTCAAGAGTTTGGTGTGAACTGGGATGTGAGCATGTGAAAACCCTAAATTTGTTGTATGGGATGAAAGGAGCTGACATCCTGAACTGAAGTCCCCGCCAGGATTCAGTGTACAAAGGGGGAGGGCAGTTATTAAATTGGGCGCACTCCAAAAAGTACTCTGTTGTCGATTCGCTTGATTCGCTTGAGTCTGCTTATCGTGCATGCAGCTGTGCTTGCTGTCTGTTGTGTGTTTATCCCTCTCACAGCACTGATTTTTCA
Organism: Thalassoma bifasciatum; assembly: GCA_008086565.1. Taxonomy (NCBI): domain Eukaryota; kingdom Metazoa; phylum Chordata; class Actinopteri; order Labriformes; family Labridae; genus Thalassoma; species Thalassoma bifasciatum. Next base: position 174,792 of record RPOG01000038.1, read on the forward strand.
GAGCTTACCATGTGAGTGTCTCTTTGTCGACATTGTGGATTCTGTGTGTTTGTGTTGTCTTACCTGTTGTCATGAGTCAGTCAGACGTTTCTGTGTTTATATCTAAATATGTCACACATCTGTGTTTTGTTTATGTCTGTCTTTGTCTTTATCTTGATGTCCTTTACTGAGAACTTAGATTAGTTGCATTTTTATGTGCTCAAACATATTTATCATTAAATATGCTGTGTGTGACTGTTAGCTAAACCGAATTACTTCTTGGAGTTTGTCTCAGAGCAAATGACAGGCAAATAGCCCAAAAACTGTCCTGTTAATGTCAAACACCAAAGCAGATTCATCAATAACACGTCCTAGCTTTACTAAAGTGCAAGAGCTTTCCTAAAAAAGTTCTTAGTTTTGTTCAAGGGAATTATGAAGAGTTATAAGTGGGAATGAAGTGGAATGAAGTGACTATATATGCTTCTAAATGACTTACAACAGCAAAACAAACCATCAGGAATGAGACTGATGACTTAGTTATAGTATTTATGACCTGTCATTGTTGCCATTAGGTTGATGTCAGAATAAGCATTAACTACATATTAACAATTAAATTCAAATTTTCACCGTACGTGGTTGAAAACAGAGTTTAAATAACAGAGAAAATCCCCTGTTGGAGGTTACTATTGATGTAGGAGACATAGGAGGAGAAGGGTTGTCAAAAATGACTCAAGATAAAGTCTTACACAGCTACTTTAATTAAGGATAAATTTACTGATAGGAGTACATGTATCTGACTTGTTTTTTGCTCGTAGGGAAATCCAGGAGAGCCTGGCGTCAGGGGACCGACTGTAAGTGTGTTTCTTATGAAAGAACATGCACACATATTCAACAACCAACTGAAAGTGTCACAGTTAATGTACTTGTTGATTTGATGTTTTATTTAGGGTCCTATGGGTCCCAATGGGCTTCCAGGGCCAGCAGGTGTTAAGGTGGGTTAATTACACCTGTTCAGCATTTAAAGTATAATGGAATAGACTATTGTTAGATTTTAAAATGTTGTGTTTTTACAGGGTAACCAAGGAGAGCCAGGGGTTGGAGTAAAGGTAGGACAGCCCCATTGCATTAATACGAATAACAAAATAATCTGGATGATGAAGTTGTTGTAATAATCTCAATCATGTGACTTTTTTGCAATGCAGGGTCCTCCGGGTGCCCAAGGGAGCACAGGTCTAACAGGACCACCAGGCCCACCAGGAGCTGTTGTAAGTGTTTCCATAAATCACAGCCTCTCCTCAGAGAACAAAAACTGTGTTCATGTTTTCTCATGAATTTCACTCATATATGTGTATGCCATTGCTTTTCCTTATTACACTGCATGAATTTCTCCCTGCAGGGTCCACAGGGTCCTCCAGGACTGTCTGGGCAGGTGGTGAGTATGCAATCCTGATCCAGCTGCTTCTGTTGCTGCACTGCAGAGCGCAGCAAGGAGGTGTAAAATTGAAGTTGTGTTTTCAGCCTGAGGCATTTCAAAATTAACTGGAAATGGGAAGGTAATTAAATAAAAAATACCAGAATGTGTCCCAAGCTTTTTTTTATTTCATAAATGGCAGCTTGAGCTGGGTTTTGCATTCATGATTTGAAACAGTGGGGTTAGAGAAAGTGTGATTAGTTCTACCTTCAGCTGCAGCTGGGGTGTTTCTATATGGCTCCTAAGTTTTCAATATGTACCAGTCACAGAAAAAGAGTATCTTATCAGGCAGAACGTGGGGAAATGATGAGCTGTGATGATGGAAGCACCACTATCCATAGATGGATTGTAACTGAAGAGTTTGGCTTTGTTACTAAAATGGACAAGCATACAATTAGAGAATTTTCCATTCTTCGTAGATGTTCTGTACCTTCTGATTTGTCTCTTGGGGGGCCCAAAAACTGATTCCAAACACTTTTCAAAGCTTTTCAGCCTCTGCTCAAGAACCAAAGAAGTCCAATGAGGCCAAGGTTTTGTTGGTTTGCCTCTAGATTTATCTTACAGCAGTTCCATTTAACCTTAATGAATGATGAATGATGAATGATGATGAACTTGAGTAGTGAGAAAGCTGAGTATCCTATAAAATCACAAGGAAGTCTATATAATAACATTTTGGCATGATGAACTGTCAAGATCAGGTTTTAAAACCATTTGAAATCCAGAGCAGGTTCAGTGCTTGCTGCTGTTTGTGTACTGAAGAAGATTCTCAGATCCATTTCAAGGGTTTAAAGGATAAAATTCAAGCCTTAAGTGTTAACCAGACATTATTACTTTTAGCGAGAAAATGGTATTTGCATAACTGGCTGTCTTATGATTACCTTTTTTCCACAGATGTTTAATTGTTGCCATTAATCACATTTTAATCATACTACGACATATGCAATCATTTCAAAATTTATAAATGCTTCATATTTATCTTTTTAAACCACAACTTAGAGATATGAGACAGGCTCAAAGGGTTTATTATGCTGATGTATTGTACTACTTTTTAGGGCGAAGCAGGTAAACCAGGAGTCCCTGGCAGAGATGGTGTACCAGGCAAGGAAGGAATACCAGGACTACCAGGGAAGCAGGTGTGTATACTATAGTGTTGGTGTCAATTTTCTTACTTGCATACATAGCATGTGGTATGCACTGCACTGTTAGTGCAGATATCAATGTCTTCATTGTGTAATCTGTTCTTCAGGGCATTGCTGGACCTCCAGGCCTGGCTGGCTTAAAAGGGGAGCAGGGAGACAGCGGCCCTCCAGGGAAGGTGAGAACATGCGTGTCTTCACTTCTGCTCCTGGCTATAAGGGCAGCAAATGGAATTGCTTTTTTGGCTCGTTTTATTAGATGTGCTTCCAGCTACTGATTTTCTGTCTTGAGTAATAAAAACATTTCTGTCATGCTATAATAAGCTTCCTGCTGCAAGAGTTTGGTCTGATGCACAGCAGTACTGTTGGTCGACTCTTCCTACGTCCCCTTCAGGAGTCATGACATTTGAAGCAAAACAATATATTGTATTAAATTCGAAAGAAAATGGAAAATAAAGGTGTCTCAAGAAGTTGTCTTGGACCTTTGGTCCTAACTAGACTCTTTCGTGCTGCTCTGCTGCTCTGGGGGATGTAAATCATCCCTTTCAATGTAGCACATGATAGCAACAGCACATAAATGAGGGGTCTCCACATCAAGGGGTGGGGACTAATCTCTCAGTAAATCACTATTGCAATGATGGGAAAATGATCGCATTTTGCAAATTGTTCAGCCCTATTCAAAATCAATTTCCTACTAGAGCAGTTCACTTTGTGAATTAGACTTTGAGACAGAGCTGACGCTGGGCACAAATTATGTGCAACTCTTGGAGCTATTTGTGAACAAGCTATTCTCGGTGAACGCCTCATCAGTGTTAAACTAAAATAAATCCTTTCCGCTTTCTATTATTGACCTGCCTGTTCAGAATAGTCCCAGAAAAATCATTCTGAGCCATTTGGTAAGTATTTTGAGCACAGATTAGGCAGAAATACAAGAATATCCGCCTCTCTGAGTTGCCTCAGGGAATTATCCCTTATATGGCTGTTACTGATTGGCATTCAAATCACAAACACTGGCACATATTGACTCAGTAAAATGAGTTTACATGTTAAGTTTGCATTGCTAGTACACACTCTCGTAACATACAGGTCTGAATAATTTGTTGCAGTGCAGCCCTTGAATCTTTTTTAACACTTCTGGCTATATGAAAGAAAAAAAACAGCAGAGCCTTTCTTGGAGCCTCTCACACTAAAAATAACCAACCATGGATGTGAATTTCAACTAAATCCCTGCATGTATTTATAGGAAATTGCCTCAAGTGTGTAACTACAGCCCTGATGGTTTTAAGGTGTCTGAAGCATACCTGTGTTGCCTTTCATCAATTCATTAAAATCACAAAATAACAGAAACATGAATTTATTATGGTGTATAACTGGGAAAGGAGCCAAAAGAGCTCCCCTGACCAGTGCTTTAAAATGTGAGAATTCAAGATTTGATGAGTTGTGTTTCAAATGCCAAGCAACACATGTGATCTTGTTTAATAAACATTTCCAGGACCTGTGAAAGCAGTGGCAGTGGCCAGTACCAGAGAATATTTTGATGATTTGCTGTTTACCTGAACTCTGCCGGCCTGACTATGATTTATTGGGATTGCACCACTACAGCTGAATTTTTAATGCCTACCAGTTGTTTAGATTTGAGTGACTGCTGACATCTGTTAAGACAGATTGGCTGCGGTTGACAAAATCTGTGCCAGTTCTGCCGACAAGGATCTCAATTTAGCTCAATTTTAACTCAGTGAGACTGAAAGTGACAGAGAAGGTCACTCACATACATACACAGTGTATCAGGCTGGACTCCTATCAACACAAATTGGACTAATACCACATAAACCCTTATCAATTTTGAAATGAACTGTCTATGTGTCTGGCCTTATTTTGTTTTATGGTATGCACAGTGTTTTTTCTAAGACATTGTTGCTGGTGTATCACATATTCCCTCTTAAAAGAGCAAGGAGAAATACAACTTGTTGGCCTGCTACCTTGTAATGTAGCTCTTGAAAAAATCAGGTGAGCTGCCGGGTTGCATTATCACACCCAGTAACACACAGATTTACCAGCTGCTCAATCAGAGCTACATGGTTTTGAGCATTTTGACAGGAAGTTTGCAGCTTGCATTTACAGATGTGGAACAGATGTTCAGCAGCTGAAACGTTTCATATTTGGTGATGTGTAGGAAGCCTGGAGCCTTAACCCATTCAGTATCACTTCTACAATGTTGTTATATGGAGTGAGTTTTCCACAGGTAGATTTCTGATATAGTTATTAGTGTTTGGCTGTTTTGCAGCTCTCTCTCATGCTGAACTAATCGTACTCTATTTATACTGCAATGATCTTGTAGTTATAAATGTTCCAAGTTTATTGAAACTTTAAGCAAAAAGAGAACTTTGATGTTTGATCAATTGATCATGACAAAATTCAAACAAAATTCAAACCAGAAATGCTGAAGTCAAAACATATGATGTGTATTTGAAGCATTCGTTTAACAGCCAAACTGTCCTTTCTTTTTTCGTTAAGACACTGCTGCTTAGAATTTTTGATTATTATTAATTGTTGCATTTGTTCTACTGGTTGGAAGTGTCTTACATCAAAGACATATAGATAGAGTGAACAGCATGTAAAGTACCTTGAATACCCTGCCGCCCCTGTTGTTTTGTTGACATGATCCACGAGGAGTATCTCTAACAGCTCCTTCACTGTTGACAGCCTCAGGTTCAGCACCTTGGACAGAGCTGTGGTGACACTGTCAGAGGGTTCACTAGTTTGATAAATAACCGGGTGACACTTGCCCATCTGCTCAGTGGCTCCACCATTTGTTTACGTATACACATACACATAGAAACAAAGATTAAGTGATGTTGCATTTTCCTGTGAAAAAGCCTCAAGGGAATTTGATAACAGCCTGCTTTTTGCTTCCAGTCTGGGGAGATTCTTTTTTGTTTTTTTTACTCGTGACACTTCTTTTTTATAAAGTTATGAGTTTTGCAAGCCAGGAAAGAAACACAGCTAGGACTGTGACAAATTATCTCAAATTACTACTGCTCATAGCCTGTGTAGCTTTTTTTGAAATATGAATTGTTAAGGTAAAGTAAGAGATTTAAAATTATGTCTTAAAGCAAGTAGTAGTTGTGATTTTCTAACAACTTCCTTAACGTGGGGCTATCACCAGTGTTAAGTTGAAGGAGTTGAACTTTTCCCCATATCCTTGCTGAGGAAATTAAGGCCCTTAACCTTTTACAGCTCAAAAAATAACGGCAGGCCTGGCATGATAATAGAAAACTGGGGCTATTAAGTACACGCTTATATCTGTTCATAAAAAATAGCTTAAAGCACACCGCTTAGGTTATTACTGTTATTTCCTCTCATTTCCAGGCTGTGGCTGGACCCCCGGGACCCAAAGGAGATCGGGTGAGTCCCTGATACTGAAGTAGCGATATAACCTTTTTCATTCTTCCTTAATGGTGAGAGTGTAGACACTATGTTCATAGGCTATAACTGGCTCTTCTTTTTGCCATAAATACTTACACAAATGTTTGTCTCCATGTCAATTAAAAAAACAACGATAAATTTGGTACGAATACAAAAGATAAAAGTTGGATGGACTCTCTTTCTTCGTTTAGTTTTATTTCCTTCCCAGAAAATGAGACTGTTTATTATCAGTTAGCAAAAGAGTTGTGGAATACATCTAACAAGAATTTGTTCCCTTCAGGGTTTACCTGGTCAAACTCTGCCAGGTGTGGCTGGAGAGAGAGGTCTCGCTGGAGAGAAGGTGAGTCCTTGACAGAGATGCATAACACCCATGTGTTTCATTGCTGTGAAGAGCTTTTGACTCAAACATTTTGATTTATCTAAAATGTCAGGGTAACAAGGGGGACAGAGGTGGTCCTGGTGCCAAAGGAGAGAGGGTGAGTACTACTAAACTTAAGATTATCTCATTCTCTAGAGTCATGGTCAACATTACAACATCATGGCAACATGTAATCTGTTTGTAATATTAGGGAGTTGTTGGTGAATCTGGAGAGCCTGGAGAAGATGTAAGTAACAATACTTAATGCCTGTCTTGTGGATTGATAGCAGAGTTATGGATGTTGAGATTGTTTCTTAGATCATTTTGTGACATATTTTTTGTTTGCATGCTGTACTGAATATCATGATTATCCACCCAAGGGCTCATGAAACCATATGTCAGTTCATGTTTTTATTGGGTCAAAAAAGAAACAACATGATATATTTAAAGATAAAACACATTAATCTATTTAACAGAAAAGCTATGGGCTCATTGAAACATGTTTTTGGATAATATTCTGGATAATATCCTCAACCTCGTCTCTCTGATAGCACAGCTTCTTCATCCTTGAAATCAGTATAGTTCAATCACAGAATAGAGATATACATGTTGCTGTTTTGTTTTAAAATACTATAAAATCAGAATATATTTTATCATGCCCAGGCAAAACAGATGCTATTTTTTACTTTACCCATACCTCTTTCTTTCACACTACAATTAAAATTTCCAGACTTTCCATTTAAAAGTGTCAGTTGTAATCTCCTGTGACACCCAAGGTGTTGATTATCTGTCCTCCTTCAGGCTAACAAGGCATGCTAACTCTAATGACAAAGAAGCATGCCCTCACCAGAATACTAATGAAGGCTACCCACAGATTTGGGAGGGAAAGTTTTTAAACAAACTCTCCCTGCACTTTGTTGAGAAAGCCATCACATAACATTCTACAATAAAGGCAGGCAGCTGTTCTAACTGTAATATTTCAAAACTTGTTGTGTTTAGGGGATGAATGGCTCTCCTGGGCCCAAAGGAGATAAGGTGAGTTTCTGTCATTCAATAGATGAACTTTCACGCAATGAATCCTCAATTTTGGTGACAGTCCTGTCAAATGTTTCCATTGTAGGGAGAGAAGGGAATTGGACTGGCAGGTCCTCCTGGTAGAGACGGGCCTCAGGGTTTGAAGGTGGGTAACGTCCAGTACCCCTCTGATTAGAATTGTTTAGGCAAGCCAGGCATCAATATCTAACCTTGACTCTAATTTAGGGTGACCCAGGCCTCCCTGGTACAGCTGGTCCTCCTGGGTTGCAAGGGAAAACCGGTGGTGCAGGCCAGCCTGGCCCAGGAGGAGAGGCTGGACAACCAGGACCCCCAGGTCCACCTGGACAGAGGGTGGGTGGATATGCTGATGACATTATGCTGTGTGTTTTAGGCCTTATATGAGTGGGATGATTTTAGTTAATGAAGTTTTATTTCAGGGTCTTCAAGGATTTGCAGGCCGGATAGGAAATGTAGGACCTCCTGGTCCTTCTGGACCACCTGGGCAGGCAGTGAGTGTTGATCATGGGTTCATTTCTTTTTTCTTTGGAAGTTGGATATGAAATAGAAATTGTAGAGACTAGCTTAGCTTGGCAACTTGCTTATAGATGACATGATTTAAAGTTTGTATTTTTAAAAGAGCAAAATAATGGTTTTTAAATCACATGAGGTGTGAGTGAATGATGTAAATGACTAACAAGTGTGATTTATGATTTCTTCCATCAATACTTTGTCTTCAATAGGGCACTCCTGGCACTGCTGGGATCAAAGGGGACAAGGTGACTATCCAAACTGACACATATTTCTCTCTCTGATTAAAATGTAAAGGATCCTATGTTGTAAGATGTTCCTATTATTTTTATTGCCAGGGGGGAATCGGTGTAGGAGTTCCTGGCTTGAGAGGAGAGCGAGGAGATGCAGGGCCCAGGGTAGGATGACACTGTATATCATTCAGATGTAACCTAATATAACTTTTTCCCCATGTGATTGAGTCTAACATTTGTGTTTTTGACTCTGTCCATCTCCTCTTAGGGGGAGGAAGGACGTGCTGGCGTAGATGGGGAAAGAGGACCAACGGTAATCATGAAGTGTTTTTCATCAGCTAGTAACACAACGTACCCTGAGCCTTTCAGAAAAGGCTTCTGGCATCTCTTGCAGAACGATTTAGGGACCAAATGCACCAGGAAGCAATCCATAAAGATGTTAAAAAGAAAGGACAAGCAGAAGTAATTAACTACAGAAGAGTAGCTTTTCACTGGGACAAAATGTAGTCCTGAGATGATGAAACGGAAATTAAGCAGGTCTTGGCCTCCCTTGTAAACCATCATTCTAAGTCCGCTCAATCTGTGCTGACTGTTTAATCAGGGGGTTCACCCTGAGATGTCACATCATTTCTACTCTCAAATGAAAATTTTTCGTAAGGAGAAATAACTGCAGAGTAAAATAATTTACTATGTCAGTGCATGTTTTGTGTATTTGTGTGTTCACCAGGGTCCACCGGGAATTCGAGGAGCTCGTGGAGAGAAGGTGATTATGATCACTACTTTCTACCATCTACGTTTATGTGACATCAATGTATATTCCACACCAAGAGCAATCCTGTAAAGCAGTGAATTTAATTTACGTCTCAATGAAATGCTTTGTATTCAATCTTTCTTGTTTTTTTTTTGTCCAGGGAGATGGCGGGCCTCAAGGTGACAAAGGAGAGAAGGTGTGTATGCATTTTAATATCTCCACTCCTGCTACCCCTCACTGTCTCATCCACTCTTGTTTGTGTGTTTGTTTGTTGGTAAAGATGACAGGGGAGCAGAAATAGAGAAAAAGGGAAATAATATTTGTTTATGTTGCTGTTTTTGTAAGAGGTCTTTCACAAGATCGAATCTGTTGAACGCCAGAGGAATACATGAATACACACAATGCTAATGGAATACAAGAAGTAACATATTTGAAAATAAGGTCGCAAAAGCACTTTGAAGGGGTTGCTTTTCTAACTTTCTGCCAGAAAGACTTTTCCTTTTACCGGAGAGAACTAGTTTTTCAATATTTACCCATGGCGCTGGTTCCTAAACCTAACCAAACTGAGTATTTTACAATGGAGACAGTAAACTGCAATATACAGCAGTCACAGAGTGGTTTGGTATAGGTAACAAAACAAAAATTGGGTCCTGTGGAGGCAACAAGTCCCCTGGGTTTACACAGGACACAAAGAAGCAAGGTAAAAAGAAGGGTTTGATCTTCCATTCAAACCAACCCGATCTTAATCAGTTCAGGATTGTGTTTTTGCTGGACAGGCTAGGGGGAGGAATAGGTACAGAGGGCAAACACAAAGAATAGAAAGCCACACACAAGTGCACAGCTTCAAGAAATATCAGAAGAGCACAGACATCTCTTGAAAGGTCAGATGTTAAAAATTGAAGTATCAGGCAGAGAGTTTTACATTCAACCTTTGAGGATGAGGAATAGGTCAATATCGTTGGGAGTATACTTATTCTTTTTGGAGTAGGATGATATGATACTGCAATGCCAATACCAATGAAGATGGGACGTTGTGTAAGATGTAAATAAAAACAGAATACAATGATTTGCAAATCCTCTTCAACTTATATTAAATTGAATACACCACAGAGACATGATATATGATGTTCGAAGTGATCAACTTTATTGTTTTTGTGCAAATATTTGCTTATTTTGAAATTGATGCCTGCAACACGTTCAAAAAAGCTGAGACAGGGACAACAAAAGATCAGGAGAGTTGATGAATTGTCAAAGAATACCTGTTTGGAACAATGCACAGGTGAACACGTTCATTGGAAACAGGTGAGTGTCATGATTGGGTATAAAAGGGTTAGGGTTAGGGTTAGGGAGCATCCCCAAAAGGCTCAGCCATTCACAAGCAAATATGGGGCCAGGTTCACCACTTTATGAACAACTGCATGAAAAAAATAGTCCAACAGTTTAAGAACAATGTTTCCGAATGTGCAATTGCAAGGAATTCAGGGATTCCATCATCGACAGTCCACAATATAATCGGAGGAGTCAGAGAATCTGGAGAAACCTCTGCACATAAGCATCAAGGTGCAAAAACAATATTTAATGCCTGTGACCTTTAACCCCTCAGACAGCACTGCATTGAAAACCAACATCATTGTGTAAAGGAGCTTACCGCATTGGCTCAGAAACACTTCAGGAACACTTCAGAAAACCATTGTCTCTTAACACAGTTCATCACTACATCTACAAGTGACAGTTCAAACTCTACCATGCAAAGACAAGGCCATACACCAACAACATCCAGAAATGCCACCACATTCTCTGGGCCCGATAAAGTTTATCAGTTTGAACATTAAATATCTTGTCTTTGTGGTGTATTAAACTGAATATATGTTTAAGTGGATTTGCAAATCATTGTGTTCTGTTTTTATTTACATTTTACACAATGTTCCAACTTCATTGGAATTGAGGTTGTACACATGCCTGGCCTGTGTTTGCAGCTGAGGCTAGAGCTGATTAGCATTGCATTAGTTCAGCATCGGTCTATACACCATTATGAATTTAATTTAGTCAATATTAATGCATGTTTTTGAGCCAGAGCTACATTTTAAATGTAATACAGTCTCTTTTTTTCCCTCAAAAACATGTTCCTTATGTTACTTCACTTGATGTAACCCTGAAGATTTTCTGCCAGAGAGGCCTTGAGCTAAACGTCTCCTATAAATATAACAGGGTGAAACATCTTGTGTTGATGTTGAGCAGCTGTTTTGTCTCTCTCACAGGGAGACACTGTGCTAGTTGGAGGACCTCCTGGGGAAAAGGGCAACAAAGGAGAAACAGTTAGTAAACTTCTTGATGAGTCAATGTATTCAACGCAGTCAAGCACCTGCCTTTATTCATGCTGATTACATTTGGTTTCATCTCCTCCATTAACCCTTCTCAGGGTGACAGGGGACCCAAAGGTGTCCAAGGTGAAAAAGGGGGGAAAGGCCAAGAGGGACCTGCCGGGGAGTCGGTAAGTCTTATGATATTGCTATTTTCTCTGATAATTCAATGTCTCAATGACATTATGTGAGAGTTACATAACTCAATGTATTGATTGATGAATAATAGTTGAAAAGGTAGAAAAAAGGTAAAAATGCTCTTCAGATCAGACTGAAGCCTATACGGTGAAATAAAACCACTTAGGAAGAGGAAGTTGCTTGATAGGTTTTTTGAAGCCATGCAGATTGAAAACCGGATCTTAATTGAGGAGCAACCAAGCATTATAACTAGTGTGATTATATGTCAGCTCTTTTCGCTGCCTCCAGATAGTTTTGCTTGCTGTAATATATAATCTAAATTAGGTTCGGAGATTTATTTTCAGTGGTAATTTTAATTTGATGGTCAGGAAGGATGGGCAATTTCTATTGACTAATACACAGCATAAAAAAACAAGTATAAATCATCTCTGAAAGATGAAATTGAAACCGTAGTCTGATATTTCAGTAACGAAATCTTCACAAAGGATTTCATAGTATCGACTTTACAAATGGTCAATAAGTGTAACTTTGCTCTGTGTGTTTGATACCAGGGTCTGAGAGGAGAGCCAGGGGAAAGAGGATCCACTGGATTTCCTGGTGCGCGTGGCCCAGGTGGACAGAAGGCAAGTGACACCCAGCATGGAGGATAATTGTTGTTAAATTAGGACAAGCTAGTTGAGAGCATAGCTAGTAACGTCACCTCTCCCATTATTGTAACTCTATCTTGTGTCTGCAGGGTGAAGCTGGCCTACCTGGAGTACCCGGTGAATCGGTGGGGTTCTCATTCCATCTATGTGCAGATTTCAGGTTTTGATTACCTTTACTACGTGGAACAAGGAATGATTTTTGTTTCTGGCCTCCAGGGTTTGTCTGGAAAAGATGGGCTGCCTGGGGCTAAAGGGGACAAGGGAGGGACTGGTGTTGTAGGAATGAGAGGAATCAAGGTAGGTACATTGTTGTGTGGTGTCACAAGGCAGATGTTAGTTTGTTTAGTGTGGTATCAACCTTGGAGCTTTTTTCAGGGGTGGGTGGTGACTACCACAATTCCATGATAGCATGAAATTTATGTAATTACAGACAGTAAACACAGAAGGTGTCAGAAATATTCATGAAGAATATTTGCTTCCATTCCAACGTTGTGATGATTAATACCTGGAAACAGCTGTTTGTTCAGCCTGAAAGACATTTCCTCTCACTTCATTTATTCATTTGATCTCTGCTTGAATCATTGAACCAACCAGAGACATTGACTTCAGCTCAGCTCAGAGCTTTAGTTGTCTTTTTTGTGCACAGTTTTATTCTCTATTGAGTCAGGTAATGTCAGCTTTTTTGAAAGTCAAAATAGTAGAAGTATTAAAGGTACAGTTTGTAGTATTTAGCGGAATTTAACAGTGCACACCTGGTTGAAATAGAGTATAATGTTTGTAATTCAATTTTTCTTAGTGTATAATACTTGAATATAAATGTAGTTTGTTTTTGTAAACTTGTAACTTTTATGTTGACACAAGGATAGGTCTTTGCACATGCAGGCTACTATCTTCCCACAAGTAGCAAACACCTGCCAAGCTAGTTACATGCATGTTTTTGTAGACTGTGCAAGGAAGTAAAAGACTTTATTCTGATTGATGTTTTTGATGGTAAAAAGTAGTTTTCTATGAAAGGTTCACCATCACTTCATCAACACAAGAAGTGAGCAATGCAATGTTTGAGTCTAAGACGATAGGATGGTTCAAACATTTTGAGTGGTCAGAGGATAAAAGAAGTGCCACAAAAGTGCAGTTTTACTTTTATACATCAATATTTTGCACATTTTGTAACTCTGAAGAAACCATTCCAGCCATTTTTTTTGTTTCAGCAAGTTTTCAAGTATAATGAGCAGCATTAGAGTGCAGAAAGAGTTGAAAACAGCTTGTACACTCATCCACGCTCACTGTACTTATGAAAATAATAGCTCCACACTCCAGCTTGCTTTTACTTGTCATTACTTCCTGAACAAAATTTCTCAAGAAAATTATAGCTCTGTGCTCCCTTTCCTCTCAGGGCACTTAATGCACAGAGAGTGTACAGAGTAGTATGAGTACTCAAACTATGATTTAGTTTGAATGGCAGTAGAGAGAGTACTTCCTGTCTCTCCATTGAAGGTCTCCATGTCTTGACTGGGTTGGTGGATCCTGTGCGTTAATGATTCACCAACGTCATGCCTGTTTCAGTGATGAACTTCATGTGTTTCCAGGGTGACCGAGGACCAAAGGGAGTTTGTGGAGGCGATGGACCTAAAGGCGAGAAGGTGGGACTGAGGCAGAAATCTTTTTCTCACATGGAGGAAAAGACACAGAGAAATTTTTTTTACTGGTCATGAAACTAAATGATGAAGCCATTCCTAAGAGTTCTGTGGTTAGCAATTGAAAGCATGTTGACTTGAATTGTCTGTGTTAAAGGGTGATTCTGGCATCAACGGGAGATCAGGCATGCCAGGAAGAAAAGGTGAACAGGTATGACCTCTACCCGCGGTAGAAAAACTGGCATTGTGTTATCTATTATCATTCTCTGTGCGCCTACAAGACTTGGTTTTCACAGGCTTGCTGTCTTTGTTTTCAAGGGGGACCTTGGACCTTCTGGCCCTCCAGGGGTCCCCGGCAAAGAGGGAATAGTGGGCCCCAAGGTTTGTCTTGTACAATTATTTTTTGTTCATCTACTATAAACCGTTGAGATGAGATTTTATACGGTGATACATCAGACTGAAATTAATCGAAGATCATCAGCAGGGGGGAAGGGCGGTTATGTCTTAGTGATGGAGATGATTTTGTCTCAAAGTGAAGGTTTATAGAGAGTTGAATCCCAGAGAGCATGTTTAGGAATCCAAATTTCTTGTGATGGCATAGCCAATGGCTTGCAACAAGTTCAGAATCATACTGGTTGAAACTGATGGTCTCCCACTGTTGCGTCCACTGACATTGGGAGATGAGCATGATGTCAATGAATGACTAAATGTGCCAAATTGAGGAGAATGGTCCATTTACCATTTCCGTAGCAACAGGGTTGACAGCCACTATATTATCATTTTTAATGCCTATAACAGCTGCAAAGGGGGTAGGTGTCAGATCAGACGATTGAGGGCTTTGCAATGAGTCCTGTATTCAACAGTTGAGGTCGGCACGATGAAAGTTTTAATCAGAAAATAGATTCTTAGGCTTTAACTGTAAAAAAAGAGATAAGGCGTAATATTCTTTGTCCACTCTGCCAAGGGAGGTGAGCAAAATTGGTAAAATCATGAAGTTCCTTAAAGCAGAACTGTATAAATGCCAAGTTTCTTCCTCTTCTGCAGGGTGACCGAGGATTTGATGGGGTTGCTGGACCTAAAGGAGCTCAGGGAGAGAAAGGTGAAAGGGTGAGTTTCTTAGAACTTCAACCTCCTTATCAACTCTAAATGCCTCCTTAAGTGATTATAATATGGTGCAAATGAAATCATATTGACAGCTGCACAAAATTGTTCATGCTCACAATCACAGAAAACCCTGACATAGTACAGAACTTACAGTGTTTTTGCTGCACTCAGGGTCCTCCTGGAGTTCCTGGTCCCCCCGGTCCAAGAGGAGTAGATGGAGCCCCAGGATTGACTGGTGCCCAGGGACCAGCTGGTGCTAAAGGCCCAGAGGGGCTCCAGGGGCAGAAGGTGATTCTCCTATTGGTCTTATGGCAATTACCTTCATACTTTCAATACGTGTTTTAGTCCAGTCTGGACAAGCAACAAGTTAAATTGGAGGTATAGCTCTTTGCTGGAAGCACCCTGTTCCCCTACATGCCCATGTGGAATGCCAAGGCCTAAGGTAGGTAGTGCATACCTGTCCTGTGTCTGATGTGTATACATGGGAAGCTATGGCAAGGAGAGCAACAGCAAAGATGCCCAAAGGAACACAACAGATCATGCATCAGTAACAGTATTTATGACACAGGTATAATCAGACACAGCATTAAAGGATTAGCTGAGTTGGAGGGTGGGTAACAAAGTGGTTAGTTTTCAAATCAGTTTTAATACAGTGCCCATTTTGCTTTTTTCCAAATAGATGCATATATGTAATCAGCTAAACTATGAATTAACAGGGCCTGGCTTTCAGCACAGCTTGTTTTCCAGGGCTGAGCTTGACTATATAACCTGCATGGTCTAATGCTTTTGGTCAGTTTGCTGAATTGTGCCACAGTCAGCTTAATATAGGGATATTTTCAATGCATATCTTATTCTACAAAATGGGTACAACATCAATTAAAACTCAGATTTGATTTTGAAGACGAAAGAGTCAAAGGAAAAGAAAACCAAATGAAAAAGACTGAAGTGTTTTCACAGCACTCAGTTAGAGCACAATACAGAGACAGTCAAGTGTCAGAAGTGATGTGGCAAAAAAACAAAAAAACTTTTGTTTGGGACAATTTTGACGTCTCATATGAAGACAGACGTTAGAAATAATACAGTGTATCTCCTCCTCAGTCAGCCGCCTCTTTCTTCTTTACCTGACTGGAAGTTCTGTCTGATTGCCGTGTGTTGCTTCATGAAGCTTTAAGATGACTGACAGTTTGATGGGCCCTGTCTTTGACTGGCTTGTCTGCTGGATCATGGAGTAAATAGAGAAAACTGGTGACAGGAGAGCAGGGCTTATTGAGACTGTGTGATGGATGTAAACACCCATGGCTCAACTAAGATGTTTTTCTATTAAAAGAGAAAAAACAATGTTTGCTTTAGTACAGGGAGCCTGAGCATTTGATCTACCAATAGACGGCAAAAGATAGTGACATTTCAAATATATATTGCATACTGACGGCCCATTGCCTGCGAATGTAACATATAAAAGTAATATAAGTTTTGACTAAAATTTGGAAATTTAGTTCTTTTACAAGCAAATATTTACATTACTCACAATACAAAGGGGACGTTTTTACATTCCTTCCTTTTGGTATAGAACATATGTTTGTCTGATGCCGTACAGTCTCACTTGTGCTACATAAAACCAGATGTGCAAAAATTGCATCAAAACAAAGTAAGACCCCTTTGCACCATTCAAGCATCATTCTCTGAGACAGCGTCTGTGTGTAGTTTAAAAGAGAATCAGGACAGAAAAAAAGACATTTCAGGAACATGATATCATGTCAACTCCTTCATGTATTCATTGTTGCAGCCCCAGAGCAGTGTTGTTTTTTTGTTTTGCCTTCAAAGTGTTACACTACATTTTTTCAGGCACAGACTGACTACAGAATGTATGTTGTAATGTTGTTCCCCATTTTACAGGGGGAGAGAGGTCCAATTGGTCCTGCCATGGTTGGTCCACGCGGTATCCCAGGAATCCCAGGAGAGCGAGGACAACCGGTTTGTGTCTCTCAGCTGATTTTCAGGCAACATTCTTCTATAGGAAACTACTTGCTCTGATTGAAGCAACTTTGCCTTTCCAATATATTTAACGGGACAGGGACATGTATCATTAAGACTGAGAAACATCACTTTTTAAATTCTATTGCCATAAGTTACTGGGGCCAGTTTAACCTTCTACTTTGACTTTGCTTTTAGTTCTTGTGTCGCACCTTGTCCCAGTCAAATGAAGTAATATGCTGCAAGCCTCTCTGTGGGTCGGATGTGTTTTAATACATGTCCATGTTGCAGGGAGAGCTGGGCCCAGATGGAGCAAAGGGAGACAGAGGAGAGCCAGGCATGTCGGTCAGTGCTTGATCCTCACCTCAGGGCTCAATCTGAAGATACTGACACGAAGCGACACTTGCACAAAGCTGATATAAGGGATGTTTTTTTTATAACTTTGTTTTGCTCTGTTTCCCTCTTATTCTGAATTCAGGAAGAGGAGGTCAGAGAGTACGTTCGCTCTGAGATGAATCAGCACTGTGGTGAGTCTTTCAGGCAGCTTGCATTACAAATTTATAACAGTGATGTCCCCAAGATGAACTTCAGATGGTGATCACAGCGTCCGAGTAACAGCCTCTCAGCTTAACTCAATGAGTGTATGAGATAAAGAAGAAGCTGTGGAGAGGAAGAGGGATGACTCCTTAAAACTGACCTTTATTTTCTCCTCTCTTTCTGCTTCTTTCCTGTCCATCTGTCCGGTCCTCAGCGTGTGGAGGTGAGTGAGCCACTGGGCTGCTACAGGAGAGAGAGAGAGGTGGACAGACGGGCTGTGATTGTGCATGAGTCACAGCGGTGTACTATACCACATATGCTGGAACAGAGTCTGTGCTGAGAGCAGTCAGGCTTTTTTAGACTTCATATTTCATATAGGGTGCTTTAGTGCATTTGTCCTTATTGAGTATTTATATGGGTACTGAATGTGAAAAATATATTAATGAAGCCCCTGTTCTCAAAAATAACTCTATGATGGAATTTGTTCAAGAAAAAGTAATACTATGATTTGAAATATGCTCATCTAGTAGCGTATTGAAATCGTCATGAATGAAAGTCAAATGGATTCCATATCCCTTTGGTTTTGATGGTTTCACAGTTTAAGTCATAAACCAGATTGTTTTGAAGAGCAACCAAAACTAAGGAAAAGATAAATATAACCTTTTTATTTTTGTGCCGTATCACCAGCATATCACTGTAATGTTTAACATTTTAAGTTACCCTTGCTACAAATACATCACAAAATATCCAACAAATGACATGAGGGGCTGGGTAAACTGAGCCTGTTTTTTTTTCTAAAGGGAGAGAGTACTCTAGAAATTATGGGTTCAACAATTGTTTAAAAATTTCCACACCAATATCTCTAATCCTCTCCAAACCCAAAACAAAATCTCTAGTTAATTTAGAGCCTCCCTTGTTGTTTCCAAACACAGTGTATTCACCCCTCTTATTGGCCTTCCATGTGAAACTAAACTTTGTGACTTGTCTTTTCTATCAGTCTCTGTAGGGAAATGTATTGGCAGTGATTCATTTTAACACAATGGTACTAAATTTTCAATTGATCCTCAGATCATGTATGCAAAACTGTGGGGGAGTAGTGATCCATATGAATCACATATCGGTTGCGATCTTTCACACCACCTACCTTAAATATCTCCCGTTGTGCATGGATGTATTATGGTTCTGCTTTTTACTTTAGCACCTCATGCATACTGTATTTTATCATCCTGTAAGATAAACTCATGTGGTCTGAATAAGTATTTTTGCTACAGTGCATATCTGTTTTTGAGAGCTATGAAGCATACTCTCTTCAAACAGTATATTAAATTTAAATCTCTTCACAGTCTAAGTGATAAAGTAAAACTTAATTAAATATCAGAGAAATATTTCTAACTTTTAATCAAATTTGAACTAATGTGGTCGTCTAAGCTGTTTATAATTGCGGGACTTCATTAGTGCTGTGCAGCAGCAGCTGCAGCAGCATGTGATGAGTGATGAGAGGCGAGCTGTTATTGCATATGTAGTGGGAATTAAACAAGGCAAACATTTAACTCATGGTTTTCATATTATTTAAGGGAAGGGATGTGTGTTTCAGAATACATGCAACAGATTCTTCACTCTTAAGATGAATCGATCCTGATTCAACTCAACAAGTTTGACTGTGACACAAGTCCATGTAACAGCAGTCTTAGTCTTTAAAGGATTACAGCCAGTTTTTGGAAGATTACCCCATGTCCAGTGGTCTTCCAGGAACTAGAAGAATCCTTTTAGCCGATGTGTGTTGGAATGATGGAATGATTTTCGTGGTGCTTTGGGGTTATTTGGCTGATTTGTCTAAAGGTTTTACTACCAGTATGTTCTCTTTCTGGCCCCTCCTTCTTTCCCTCCTGTGTAACACCTGGTCCCCCTCGATCCCTGAATCTTGTCTCTGCTCCCTTGGTGTCCTTGTTGTCGCTTCTTCTTGTCTTGTATATGGTTTTCTCAGGTACAGGCCCAATAGTTCGCTCCCAGCCCCCGATCAGGGCTCAGCCTGCCCCAGAACTACAAGTGGCCGTGAAGGGTGAGGAGGAGGGTGAGTGTGTCCTTCCATCACTCTGCCTCTCGGGCCTTAATCTGTGTGTCTGTCTGCGTGTTCGTCCTTAACAAACAGGTTTGACTTGGTGGTGCTGCATCTGGAGACCTCTGAGCTATGGGTGGTTTTCTCATCAAGAAAACAGAGGACTCCAATTTTGTTTATGCCTAATATTTCATATTTTGTATCTCTAAGCATATCAAGACATTTCCAAGTTTTACCATGTGAGGTATGTTTCACTTAATTCTCTTTTTCTGGTTTGAAGGATCTCTCACTGTGTGGTGTTGCTCTCCTCTCAGGCCGTGAGCTGCGTGTGGTGGTGAACACCAACGACCCGGACTATGAGCACATCTACTCCATCGAGGCCTATGACGACCCGCTGGATGAGCTGCTCCTCTTCAGTCCTTCTGCCAACCAGAGTGATGGTATTGTGTTTTGTTATACACCCAATACTATCATGCAGGGAAAACATCATTAATATAGTCTTGTTGTGAAGGGAATTTGTCACAAAGGCACATTCCACTACATAGCATAGCATAGAAATTTCCCTTTGGGGATTAATAAAGTATTTTTCATTTTTCATAGTCAAAGAAACAAAAGTCTTGAGGGGAATACGTTTGCCTTTAATGAGCAATGTATGCCTGTGCATTTTAACTTTTAAGGTCTGTTCTTCATACGAACAGTAACTTTCAAAGGTAATGGCAGACATTCATACAGAGGAGAAATTAACCACTTTCTTCTTCTTCAGTTCAGTTTCCAGGTCTGGTGCTGCTGTGAATGCAAGGAAATGATTTCTATTTTTAGAGACAAAAGACAACAATGAGGTCTGAAATACTTGTAACAAGTCAAAAAATCTGCCAGTGTGATAAGAAAAATTTGCTTGTCAAGTTTCTTGGAAATATGTCTTAATAAAACAAACTTTTTTCTTCTTACTCCAAGTGACTCGGAATAAGACACTTTTCTGGACTTGTCAGTTAAATGTGGCTCATATCAAGAATAATAAGACAATTTTCACATAAAATTAAGACATAAAGACCTGCTTGGATATCAGTTTTTGCAGTGTGTATTGGTGGATCTGAGTAGTTCCAATGTAAAAAAAGTGTTGGTGAAATGTCATACCTAAGGAAAACTAGATTATACACAAAGTGTCTGAACAAGTAACCTATAAGCATTTGTGTTAACTCAGAACATCCTCACTGGATCCGGAGAATTACAACCTGAGTAGGGTAGAAATGCAACATGTATGTAATGCACAGAAAGTCTCATTTTTGACAGTCAAATCAAATATTTCAAATGCATTTATTTCTATAAGTGCTTGAAAAATCTATTTATCTGAAATTCATCAGATTTTTGTTTTTAGGCTTACTTGCTAGTCCTCAATCTTTCTGTCATTTGCTTGTTCAGCCACCCAAAGCTGATGTGCAAGATTGTATGAAACCACTGCCATAACAAAAACTAGATGTCAATCAAGTGGTTAGTTTTAATGAAACTGTGGAAAGTTGGTCAGGTGACTACGAACACTTAGTCCAAGCTCCTTGAAGCTCCAGCAGTCCTTGTACAACATCTTACTGGGGTCATAAAGTTTGTGTTTGGTTTCCAGACAAAAGTTCATCAATTACAATAAGTTACGATGCAAGGCAGAGAGCCAGCAGTAACGGCATGCCTGATTTAACCCCTATTGTGACCAAAATTCAGAACAGTCACAAACATGGGGTGACAAGCAGATCTTCAAATACCAACATCCCCCTTTAGCTAAATGATTTTAGTCACCCAACAATAACGCAGATATTCATTCGATTGCTTTACATGCTGCAAACTTTGCTTTTTCATCTGATAAACAGACTATGGCGTTTCAAATTTCTGCTCATGACCCTTAATTTGATTTATTCAATCAGCACATAATCCAATTTGTGCTGGAGGAGCGTGTCTCATATTATTTATGTGTTTCACTTTGTGCTCATTTTGCCACATTATGCGCCTGTGCTGGCCTCTAATATTTCCTCACACAAGCGTCTGCTAGTACACACCATCTTCAAAATGCATGCATGTGCATGATCTAGATCTCTATTTTCACATGTATTTCCTTTTCTTAAACTGAATGTGTTTATCCTATGTGTGTGTTTGTGTGTGTGTGTGTGTGTGTGTGTGTGTGTGTGTGTGTATGTAGGTAAGGCTGTCAAAGGTGAAACTGACAAAACAGTCAAAGTTGAAGCAAAAAAAATAGCCAGTGGTGCTGTTAAGAGAGCAGCAACATTTGATGGTCAGAGAGGAGTCAAAGTAACACCTGTGAAAGCAGACAAGCTCAAGTCAGTCAAGTCCAAGAAGAGAGTCACAGGGAAAGGTAACTGGCTCGTGCTGTTCTCCCATTCTCGAATTGATTAAGAATTTATTATGCCGTCATGCCTACCTGGTGTTTGGCCTTTTCTGCATGTCTCAGGCTGCAATGGCTGTTGACTATTAGACAAGCAGTATGTGCTTCCAGTACAATTCAAGGGAGTCAAGAAGTTTGCATTGAAAATTTTTTATACTCTTACTATAGATGGATTGGATTTAATGTGGCTTGGCAATCATGAATGCTTGTTTGGGGTCCCTGTTGCTCTCTTCTGCTTCCCTGCCTTTGCACCTTTCCACAAGGCCTGCTCTTCTCTTGCTGCTTGTGCTTGACCTGAGTTCACACCTCTCACATGTTTGTGCGTGTGTGCCCTGCAGCTCCAGCAGACCTGTGCCTGCTGCCCATGGAGGAGGGCAGCTGTGGGCGATACACTCTGCGCTGGTACTTCAACAGTGAGGTTCAGGCCTGCAGGCCTTTCATCTACAGTGGCTGTGAGGGAAATGACAACCGCTTCCTTCAGCTGGAGGATTGTGAAGAGGCCTGTCTCGGGAGGGTCAAAGGTAAACAAACACACTAACACATACCCTAACACATTTCCATTAGCTGCAAAATGTATGTGGACTAATACCTGATGTATTGTGCAGGACCAAATCCCTTGACGACAGCTCGGTGATTGTGGCCAAATTCTCCTCAGCTACAGGAATTTTAGCCTTTCAATGACTTTTTTACTGATCCTTTTTTTGTTAAATGTACATGGTTACGATTTTTCTGTTTATTTATTGTTTCTTTAAATCCAAAAATCTTTTATCCAGGCTGAGAGTGAAGACCAAAGTTTCCCTTTTTTCTGTGCTAAAATCCAAGAGAAAAGGCAACTACACTTTTTTATTGGGTTTGGAAATTTTTACTTTTGTGCAGTGATAAACATTTGCACAGCCAGGAGCAACTTATTTAATCAGATTTCACACAGATTTTTCAGCATTAGCTATGCTGTAGTAAGAGGTGCTAAAGGACTTATTTTCATTTTATACTGCACACTGATAAGATTTACATCTGCATTTATATCTATAGAGAAGGAATCAACACCTCCCCAGCTAAAACAGTATTCCTGCAGTTAAAATCAAATTGGTTAAGCTGCTTGTTGTGTTGTCAGAAAACTATGATTAGTTAAACAAACCCTTATATTCATCTAATTATCAACAAAAAATACATGATAGAAATATAACTGTCTGAAAGTAATGACTAATTTACTAAGTTCAGTGAGCAGAAAGATATGCATCTCTGCTTTACTTGGATATTTTATAAAGGTGCTAATTTTTCTTGAGATAAATTTCTGCCTGTCTGCCTTAGACTCAGGTTCATTAGATGTGGATCTAGGGTGCTGAAACTCTTTTATTTTGCAGTCATTTAAATTCTATGAGCACTGTTAATCAGATCAAAATAAAACAGAAGAAAGGGTTTATTGTGTCTCGTGTTCCCCATCACTAATAGCTTATTTCTCATTCCATTGATGCTTTTGTCATGATTTGCAGCAGCTTTGACCCAAACTGTAATTAATTTCTGATGTTCATATGCCGTACATCACAACAAAGAGTATTAGCAGAGGGAAACAAGCAGAACCTTATAAACCCTGAAGAAAATACACAATGGAACACCTTTCACTGATACAGCAAGGATGCTGTATTGTTAAGAATTTTTATCATCATCGTGCTGACTTCCTAAATGTTTGGAGTGTGCAACCTTCAGAACTACATCATAAACTAGGACAGTGGGCAAGGCTGTTTTCCGGAAGTGTTCTTTTTGTTTGTATTGAGCATATTTGAATGTTATCTTCTAATGGTATTCTTACTGCATCTTTGTCAACTAAAGAAATCAAAAGTCATATAAGATTGGTCAGATATAAGTGTCAGCAGTTTCTAGCAGCTGATGTTGTTAAGGAGACTGGGCATCGACAAAGACCTTAGAGCTATGACAATGAGTTCTGAAGCCACTTAAACTGACTAAGGCTATGTTCACACTGCAGGTAAAAGTGACCTGAATATGACCCCTATCTGCTTGCTTTCTGACAGTGTTAACAGCACAAGTCACGCCGAATCTGACATCTTTAAATCTGATATAGGCAACTATCAAACATCATACTGAATCAAATACCTGAATCACATATCAGATTTTTTATGGAGACCATGTACTGGACAGCCAGGTCACATTTAATACAAATTTGATGTTGTTTTGAAGCAACATGCATCACAGCTCTGCCCCGCAGACAAAAATGGAGGAATTAAAATCAGACTTGAATTTCTTTCCCCTCTTCCTCTTTGATAACATAACCAGCTCATCAGTTTGCCAGCTGCCAACACACACTATTTTTGGCACAAGACCTTAAATGAGACTACTGGCTGCCATCATGTTGGTTTCCGTAAACACAGTTCTGTGCGTGAGGAAATTAATATTCATCTGGGCAAGTCGGTCACTTCATAGAAAAATCAGATTCAAGCAATAAATCAGGCATTGCTGATTTGTTTAATCAGCAGTAGACTGACATTATCACCTTACTTCAAGTTCCTTTTTTGTAAGTGTAATGAAAAGTGCAACTGCATTGCGCAACAAGTTATGATAAAAGAGATGAAAAATGAGTTAACCAAAGGCTGAAAAAAAGCTAAAAACAACATTGTCTTTAGATTTTACCGGATATTGTACAGGGTATAATGGCTGTGATTGTTTTTTTTTTTTAACCTTCAGGAATGAAAGCCTTTTCTTTGGAGGGTTTGGTTTTCAGTTTTTTCTTTTTTTAATTGATGCAGAATATTTTTCTCCTCACAAGATAATAATAACCTAAAAAAGAAAACAGTTCTTTTAAGCCTTTCAGATGCCTTAACTGCATGTATTTTCACAGAAAACAAACAGCTCTTACTTTCAGATCTCCACATCCCTAAAATCACTACATTCTTTTCTTGTCATTACAGCTATGCAAGCACAATTATATTGGGTTTATATAATGGTTTCTCATTTGTATTAAATATGAAGAATCAAGCACAGTATTCTGCCAATATTTTGTACATAATGTTTTATTGTTGGGGGAAGATGTGTTTCTGATCATGACTGCATGTTTACCTGCCAGAGAAAAAGGTGCTATTTTTAAAGGTATTTTTATACTGTGTGTTGAAGTTGGAAGCTTCTGTTTTATGTGGTGGAAAACCAACCTCTTTTTACTGTACTATATAACATTTTAATGAGCATTTCTAATAAACCAAATGCTTGAGTACAAAGTTGGTGTGTCCTCTCATTTAGTTTTTTATCTTGTGATCAGTGATTTTATCTTGAAATGTTAACCTCATGCATTTGGTATAGCTACAAGAACATGAGACAACACTTTATAATCTCAACCGGGGACTTCTTCATTAGTCTGTCCCACAACTGACATCAAAAGATGACATCTCAGTGTTCTGTGCCTAATGGAAATGAAGACTCTCACTACATACAGCAAGCCATTCATACACAGGTTAATGTCGACAATCAGGAGCTAGAGAGGGTGTCTTATGTGTGAATTAGGTTTTAATTTCATCAGCAGATTTTCCTCACTAGAGGATTTTCTGCCTGTTGGCCATGACTCCCCTATGCTCAGTTCTTCCATGCACCCTGCCCTTGCCTGAATTCCTCATATGAAAAACGTGTTAGCTCTGCATCCACTTAATCACACTCTAAAAGGTTCAAGACAAGTTCATCCTCACCTTTCCCTCGTCTTTTATCTGGCTTTAAATGAAATTTCATCTCAGGCAGTGTATAATCATTCTTTAGGCTTACATGTGTAGGGTGAAAGCTGTGTGACATCTTGAATATGTCTGAATTGGCCAGGTACAGGATCTGACAGACTGATAGGGACTGCAGATGTATAGATGAATACCCTGAAAAGGTGATGGAGAGTAAACAAGCTAGTGAGCTATGTATGAGTAAGCTAGATAATTGTCATTAGTGTTTACATAAAATCTACAATATCACTCACTGAAATGGCAGAGACGCAGAATTCTTGGACGATTTGACGTCATCACAAAGAAAATTATGTACAGTGTTAGAATGAAAGATCACCATCCATCCATCCAGCTGTCCATTTACTAATGCTTATCTGGGTCCGTGTGGTGGGAGCAGCAATGCCACTGGCAAAGACCAATGACCCCTGCCCCCAGCTACTTACTCCAGCTCCCCCGGGGGGATGTCGAGGCGTTCCCAGGCCAGCCAAGAGATATAATCCCTCTGGCATGTCCAGGGTCTACCCAGGGGTCTCCTACCAGATGAACATGCGCACATCTCACAGGAAGATGTCCAGAAGGCATCTTTGACAGATGCCCAAACCACCTCATCTGGCTTCTTTTCACTTTAAGCCTCTCACAAATGTCCAAGCTATGAAGCCCAGATACCCCGCAGAGGTAGCTTATTTCAGCTGCTTGTATTTGCTATCTTGTACCTGGTCACTAACCACAGCTCATGACCATAGGTGAGGGTTGGAACATAGATTGATTGTTAAATTGGGAGCCTTGCTTTCTGGCTGAGTTCCCTGCACTTCAACAGACTGGTAAAACGTCTGCATCACTGCTGACCTCTCACTCGTGAATAAGACCCCAAGATACTTAAACTCTCACCGCTCGGGGCAAAGGCTCCCGATCTGGAGAGAGCAGTTCTCCCTTTTCCAGATCCATTGAGGGACCATGGTCCCAGACTTAGAGCTGCTGATCTTCATCCTGACTCCTTCACACTCAGCTGCAAACTGCCCCAGTGTGAGCCGGTGGTCAGTGTTAGTTGAAACCAATAGGACTACATCATCTTCAAAAAGCAGAGATGGGAAATATTACAAAAGCAGAGGAAAAACATTGCTGTGTGTTTGAAGTTTGTGACAGAGAACCTAAATATTCAACAACTCGACTAGAAAATTATTGAATAGACAAGTGAAACCACAGCTGAGTTGTTTTAAGCCTTGTTATCATTTTGAAGGTGCTTTATCATAAGCTTGTTCCATTAATTAAATTACCATTAATCATTGTTGATTAGAAATTATTTAGTGTGGTTGTGCCAAGATCTGAACACACTGATAAACATTTCCCAAGTCTTTGTGTTCACAAAAACCTATTAACCCACAACTGCCAAAGAATAAAATAAATGTTGGATTTACTTTAGTTCTAGCCTAAATATAATCTTTATTAAAATCCTCTGTTGAAGTCTTGCCATCCAAGTTCTATATAAGCACAGGCAGAGGTGTGATGCCTTTAACATCCATTGCCACTCCTACTAAATGTGCATCAAAGATCATAAATCCCAACTCCTCCATGTAAATAAATGTGACACAGGTAAAACTATACAATTTCAGACACATCAAATACATTTATTAAATCACAGTTTCTGTCTTTTGATTTGCTCCTTCTTTTTGAGCTCAGCAGATGTGTTTTAAATCCTTGGCAGCCACATCTCAGTCTGTCTTATTTTCCAGTGCCAAGGCACTCTGAAAAAATATTAAAAATCAATAAAACATAAACAATGGTGAGTAGTGAGGAGATTTTAACACCTTTTAGAAACACTGACGCCACCCAGCCTGGTTTTGAAGCAATCCTGTAGCAAACTACTGTTTTCAAAGTGAACCAGAAAATGCAGAAAATCTCACCAAGCTAAAAGAGGCAAGATTAAATTTACATTTGCTGTGGTAAGTGTTTTCAGGTCAAGCCTAATTAAACAATTTTATTTTAGTCTGCTTTCTCTCAGCAACAGTTACCTGTGCTGGAGCTTCATCATTCAGTCTAAGTGATGTAAAGAGCAGGTTTTAGTGACTGAATCAGGTGATAATCCTGACATGACCCTCACCACAGTGTCAGATCGAGAGGACTAGGGTCATTTTTAAAAGAGCTAGACAGCCCAGCATGTGCCTAACATACATTTATGAACCTGTTCCTCGTGTCACTGCCTTACCCTCAAGGTGTTTTTTGGGTCTGGTTTGAGATTGTGTTTTTGTGCGAGTGTACATGTGCTCACTGGCACGCACGTAAATTTCACCATGTGTGTTACAGATACAGTTCATGTCCTAAAAATAGCTGCCGTCACTGATATCAGCAGCCGTAGCCACTCAGCTCTGCACAGAGAGCAAAGCCTTTAGAGCAGTCTCCCAAGTCTTTGGAAGGACATATGAGGATAAAAGCTGTTTGTGGATGTGTGTGTGTATGAGAGTATGTAAGCTGTAAGCTGGTAGCTTTGCATTAGGACTATGAAACAAGTGGAGCTTTAATAACTTTAACCAAATTGATATTCACTCTACTACCTCTGGGGCCACTAAGGGCTCTGTCTCTTAACACACACACACACACACACACACACACACACACACACACACAAACGTGCGCACGTATTTCGTGACTCAAGGTTGTCCTTTGCAGAGCTTTGCTAATGTGTGTTACAATGCAGGACAGACTGAAATATAATTTAATCTGAAATATGCCTCACTGCATTTATGTGCTGATCTATGCAAATGTTATTGGAATTACCATCATAGAAAAAGCACTTCTGGCATAAAGGTTTAACTCAAAGTGAAACAATATTGAGACTATGAGCTTTCACATTCCAGATCAGAAACATGGTTAAGGCTACTTGAGTATAAATTGACTAAATGAAAATGTCTGGTTCTTCTTTACAATGTTAAAATTGAAAATAATAACCACAAAGAGACAGCTCAATGAGAGCAATGTGGATTAGATCCCCCTTTCAATAACTGTGACCCTTCAAGGGTATCTCACAGCCACCATGATCCTCCTGCTGCTGGTCTGTAGTGGGTCTGATGGAGAGCTCACTATGAGGGGTGGCTCCCTCTGTCTGTGATAGGAGGAACTGCTCCTCATCAGCTCTCTTGTATAAGTGTAAAGCAGGAACATGTTAAGGAGTCGATAATTTTTCCTGCACAATGACCTTGACTGTTTAAAGCCCCGGGGTCTCAGGTTGGCAAAGAGACGGATCGGTAGAAGCTCGCCAGAGTGCAGAGCAAGCCAGAACGCTCCCCTCTCTTTCTCTCCTCCTCTCTCTTTCTCTTCATCAGTCCTCACACTCCTGCTCTTTTTTCCACCACCCACTTCCCTCCACAAGTACAAAGGCTGTTGCTATAGCAATGTAACATGCTAGAAATGTTCCCAATCTCTCTTTTACCCTCTCAGCCACATTAACATATGATCTGCATCACTTCTATCTTTATTTCTATATCTTAACTTCCACATATACCGCTCATTATCATGACATTGGAGTTGTTTATGTACGGGTCTTGTAGAGATTAATATACACTTGCTCTACTGTACCCACGTGTGTGACAGGAGAAAAAAAAAAACATCCACTCTGGGATTACTGTAAAGCTCATGTGTGCTGTTCACAGCAGATTCCCTCTGATTCTTTGGCCCCAGGTTTTCTCTATTTGATTCTCCAAAGTATTTGAGTGTGGATGGACAGGGCATCAGAGGTTCCTCCTGTCCTGTCCCACAAGTCTTTTTTTAAACACCACAGTTATGCCAGCCTCAGCAGTTATTTATCCTATTGATCTGAGTGTGTGGGTTAACCTCTCTGGCCTGAGCACTTTCACACAAAGCAGTTTCAAGACATCAACTATGACGCACTATTCTCCCTAAGATAGCTTGAAACTTTATTGTCAATGAGGCTGGATTTCAATGCAGATTTATGCTTAAAGATTTGTTTCAAGATCCAAAGGGACCTTTAAAAACCGAAAGGTCACCAATGCCTTAGCTGTAAAATTAAAAACTTTTCCGATTTTTGCACTGAACAACTCATCGCTAATGTCAGACTTCATCTCTTCCCCCATTCTCTCTCCTCCACTTCTTGCTTTTCTCTCCTCTTGTCCGTCTCCTGCTCTTTAGCTGAGAGCAGCAAGGTGTTGTTTACTTTGTTTAATTTTTCCTCCAGCAGATGAGTCAGCGATTAGCATATTCGCTTCATTATGGCAGTGATGAGCATGGGCCACCTGAGTGTCACAATGCCTCAGCATTATTAGAAGAATCTCCCGGGATCTTTCAGGAGCATGAACCTAAATTAGCATATGCCATTTCTCATCTCTGCTTGCTGTCATTCAGCTGCCGCTGTTCTATTTAAATTCATGCTCAAACTTAGACCAGCCTGGGATTTATAAAGTTTGTTAGCTCTCCCTCTCCAATGCTCTCTCTCTCACTCCCATCTCTCTCCTCCCTCCTTCAATCCTTCCCCACTTCCCTCACTTCACTGTAAGCAAATCTGTGATCTATAATTTTGCAGCTGACAAGGAAGCAGAGAGTGGAGTAAATTGTTGGTTATTGGAAGAGAGGGAGAGATGGCAACACGATAGGATCCCGTAAGGCACGTACTGCTTGCTAGAGCAACACCTCGACCTATTTCACAGATGCCCAGGCACCCATAGGCTTCATTATGCAGCCTGACTCCTCTCAGTACATGATTGTTACTTTCATAGACTTTAATCCTTTATGAAATTGCTGATAAGTCAACAGAAAAAGCAGAAGCTGTGTATGAAGAAGTTTTAGGTTATAGCTATGTTGTTTGTCTGTTCGAATATGTTTGGATGTAGTTTGTTAGCATATGGCCAATCAGAAGATGTACTTAATTGTAAATCAGGTTAGGAGGGGAAAATTTGTGCAGCTGTGGCTCAGTGGCCTCTCAATCAGAGGGTTAGCAAGTTCGATCCAAGGTCCCTCTGTCAACAAACTGAAGTGTTCTTGGGCAAGACACTTGACCCCAAACTGCCCTCAGTGGCTTGGTCATGCATGAATGGGATTGGCTAATTCTAAGAGTGCTTCACATAGCAGCCTGTTCCACTAGTGTATGAATGTGGTGTGAATGGGTGAGTGTGACCTGTAATGTAAAAGCACTTAGAAGACCAGAGAGAGTGCTTTACAACTTCAGACCATTTACCATTCTACCTCACTTTTTCCTTCTTCTTTTTAAATTCAGCCTATACCACTCATATACTTGTAGTTTAACTTATGTTATTTCATTTTGGGGGCTATCAAGCAATACATAATCATTTGCTATCCTACAGAGGGAAAAATGGGAGAAAATACAGGAAAAGCAACAGAAGAGAAAAGTTTCTCTTTCTCTGGGTAAACAGATAGGCCATGCAATAAACACTGTGTGTAAAATACACCAAATATGTGAATTATTCAGCAAAATTAAAGATTTAATTGTGTCTTACCTTTAGCAATACAGTTTTTAGGTGTAGGCAGCGGCTATTTGTAAGTGATGCTGAATAGTCTACCAATTAAGGATGACTGATCTCAAAAACGATTTAACTTTTGGATATTTGATTTGGTAGTCGTAATTTGAATCTGCAACATTTATCAACTTCCTGATATGATGATTCTGTCTCGTGTAGACTGTTAGTTCTGTTTACTCTTAGTGTTTCAGTGTTTTGTATTTATCTTGTTTCTGGTCTTTAGTATTCTTCCTGTTTAAATCTTTGTTATTCTTTTGTGTTTCCCTTGTGTTTCTTTTTCATTTCATTCTTGCTCCCTGTGTGTCTGCTTATGTTTTATCTCCTGTCTTTCAGTTTGTGCTGGTTCATCGTCGTGTCAGGTAGTGTCTGGTCATGCTCTTGTGTCAGTGTCTCGAAAACATTTTCCGTGTGAGTTTTCTGAGTTTTTGGATTTTTGACTTCTGTTGAATAAACACTGCGAGTTAGGTTTACTGCTGGATTCCCCACCTTAAGTTTCTTCTCACCCTTCATGACAGAATCATCTCACTTAATTATTTTCATGATCGTTGCCAGCAGGCTATCGGCTTTGGTATGAACTGACAACAACAGCTATGCTCCTATGTAAATCAGTCTCAGATATCCACACTAATCACAAATTTAATTTTGATTACGTTTTTGATCAACCCAGTCTTAATGCAGTTTTTAAATAAGTTAAAAGTTCCCCATTTAGACATGACTACATGTTAGAAGTTAACAATCCACTATCAGCATGCTAATGAAAAAGAGATTAGCCTCCGCTGAACTAGCAAGAAAAACAACCTCTTAAAGTAGAAAGGCTCAATAAATGATTCACAGTTTTAAACAATCAATTTTTTTTGCTTATTGTATCTTAAGCATTTTCTCAGCTGTCACTGTTAGCGGTAAGTTATTAGCATTGCTTATGTATGAGTGTAAATGCCAGCTTCTAGCATGGCTGCTGACCCTGTTTTTCTGTTTGACATTTATGACACTCACAACTCTACAAACCTCAACAGTTTGTTTACGCTATCAGTAATGTCACCCTGCTGTCACAGACAGGGTTAGGGTAAGAGTTCAGAGCACAGTCTGGTGACCTTTGACCCCACTTAGCTATTTGCCAGAGCTGCCAGACTTCCTTGTCAGTGGGCAGCTTCCAGTTTGCATTTCAGTCAAGATCAGAATAGCTTAAATTTCCTCCTTTGCTTCTAACTCGACTTTTATTCTGCATCAGTCTTTGGTAAAGGCTTTGAGATATTTAGTATGATATTCAATTAACCTTTCTTTCACCAAATGACTCAAATCGTGCAATTGCTGCAGACCCATGGGATCATTACTTGAATGAATCATTACCTCAATGACTTTTCCCATCCCTGCTCCCTAACGGACCTAATGCAATCACCACAGCATCCTGGGGTAATTACCTATTGATCGCATACAATATGTCACCAAGGCCCTATTTGACTGATGATTGACATTTTCCTTGAATTCAGCTTTAAAACAGAAAAAAGGATGACAGTGATAAAGAGAAATAATCTTTTAACTAAGACAGGTTGAGGCTTGTTGGGAAAGAGATTGTTTCCTCCCGGTGGATGTACAGAAGCTGTCTGTGAGAATGTATCAGAGTGGATTACTGGGCTCTGAGGCTCAGCATCTCTTATTCAGCACGTTATCTCTGGCAGGCTTCAGGTGATATGTTGACTCTGAATCATATGGCAACCTAAGGCTGGAGTGTAAAAGAAGAAAAACAGAGAAAAAGAGAAGCTACCTTTTTTTTTCTTTCAAATTTTGTCAATTATTTCCAAAGTCGTAATGTGTTTTTCGGAATACATACAGGAGGCAAATGGCTGCCTGACACATGTGGATGAGCAAGATGAGTGGTGCACGGCAGACTGGGATTGAGGATGTCAGCTGACACCATGTGAGAGCAGACCGCACAAGCAGGGGTCAGGAAGGAAGGGACCAAGAAATGAAGCAGAGGGGGCAGAAGGGGGGTAGGTAGGTCGCTGAATGTCTCATCTCCCATCCATCAAAAAGTCCCTTTGCGGTTCAGTCAAACAAAAAATGTCTCGACTGGATTCGACTGCTGGAGCACAGGTGAATGTTTAGTCAGGCAGACACCTGTGTTCACTTGTGCGTAAATTGTGCATAAAAGACAGAAATATTGTCCACTCAAATAAAATGTGTTTTCTGCTCTACCCCTCCTTCTCTCTGCTGGATCAAATACATGCTGATTAGATGTGTGAGTCCATTACCAAAGCATGTACAGTGTCTTGTATAAGCATTACACAACAACAAAAGTCGAGCCCCTTATGCATAATAAAGTAACTCCACAACTATTTGCTAGAAGTAGTGGTGTATATTGTTTCTTTTTAATATGAGTGATGCCTCAACAATTAGAGCTGAATAATTTGCAAAAATAATCCAATTGTGATCAACTTTTCCAATATTGCAATCATAATTTATGGTGCAATTTTTTTCAGGTTACCCATCTAATGTTTTGTTAAACAAACACAAGCAATACATCACTCCTCGTTAAAAAGAGCAACATATTTGAAAAATGCAACTGGGAATAAATAGCTTTGAAGAAAGGAGAGGTATTTTGGTTCACACAGCAAATTTAACATCAAATGCTTTATTGAAGAAAGGTTTTTTGCAAAGGAACCGAAAAAATCTACAACAGAAACTGTGCTTGCATATACTGGTACATCTAAAAAATATCATAATATCAGGACAAAGTTAAATATTTTTGGTCACTCACTTCAGAAAGTGAAACCCGGATATTATACACACTCATCATTATAAATAGCGTGGATTATTTCAAACCTTTGTTTCTAGGAATTTTGTTGACTTTATCTACATGTGATTGTAGAACATAATTCATTGTCTCAAAAAATCCATAAGGTAAATAAAAAGAGGATATTCTAAACAGAAATGTAAGGCATTTGAAAGGAAGTTCATTTCCATGATCCAAATGCCATTTTTGCAACTCATGACTGCCTTTAGCTCATTTTAGTAATTTTTTCCTCTTATTTTTTCTACTTTTGAAGCTTTTTTGCTACTTTCTGTTAATTTTGCAAGTTTTCTCCCTATTTATTCCACTTCTCACCCATTTTTGTTGCATTTTGACCATTTTTTGCTACCATAGACTTATTTTTATTGCTTCTTTTGGCCATTTTTTGCTTTTTGATACTTGGGTTGTTTCTCTTGCAAAGGGATTTTTCAACAATATGACTCTTTGATTGGACAGGGTTGAGTGACACCAGTGTAGAGCATAAAATATATGGTGCAAAAAATTGTTGAGCAATTCTGACACATTTGAAGCTAAAGAAATATTACACTGTCTATGATTAGAATATTGCTGCAGGCTGTATTGCAATTTAATCTAATTTGCGATTAATTGCTCTACCCTGGTTACAATCACAAAAATCTTAAAATGTCATTACCTGTTACTTAACATCAGAAAGCCGACACATATACACAGGATAAATCATCCCCTTTGTTGTGAGGCATCACATGCATGAGCAATACGAATACCTTGTCTCACAACACACAGAGTGGTTGATGACTAATCAGGTGAGAGCTTCCTGTCATGGAAATACAAGCATCATTTTTCTCTGCTTGAGGTAGTGGACAAGAATACAGTGGTGAGTTGTGGTTTATATGCCATAAGGAAAATACAAGCATCATTTTTACTAATTCTAATCTCAAGATGGACCAAACCAAACAAGAAGCTTCCTCTCAGCTAACTTTCACAAACAGTAGTGACCCTGCAGCTCATACTGGAAGCAGGGTCAGCCACTGGGCCAAAAAAGGAACTGCAACATAAAACAAACAGCCAAGAATTGATGTTCAAACTCTGCAAGCTGTACAACATGTCAACCTAGAGGAGCTAAGATTTCAAGGTATGTTTTTGTAGACATGAATCGATCGGTGAGTCATTAGGACACTTGAAGTCATGATCCTATTAAGAGGAGAGTCAGGATGTATAAAACATTGAATCAAAAAGTTAAAATGCTTATGTTTGTTTCCCCAGCAAAAACTTACTTTCACTGTAGATCGTCAGCTCATAATTCAATTATTTTTGAAAGAAGTAACAAGCAAATGTTATACTAACTATTTTTTGTAAGTTGCCAAACTCTGCTTGTCATGAATGAAATAAAAAATAAGGCATTGAGGCTGCAACTCTTTCAGACCATGTTGTAAAAATGTTTAATTTGACAATAAGAGGACTTCTTTAAACAGCCCTAATGGAAGCTGCTGTGGCTTTGACAGCCAGTCTCAAGTTGACAAGAGAAATCACCATATTTTTAAA
Organism: Thalassoma bifasciatum; assembly: GCA_008086565.1. Taxonomy (NCBI): domain Eukaryota; kingdom Metazoa; phylum Chordata; class Actinopteri; order Labriformes; family Labridae; genus Thalassoma; species Thalassoma bifasciatum. The sequence continues at coordinate 210,038 of RPOG01000038.1, forward strand.
GGTAGAGTCTGCTTTTTTTTTGGTTTATGTTTATAAATACAATAATCCAAACTCCTGGGCTCCTCCTCCATGACTCAGTGCTAGCGGCTGCACATGCCCACTGCCTCTGATCATAGCCAATAGCTTTAGCTTCATGAACACGCTCTGAGTTACAGAAGCCACTTGGGATAGCTTCTCCGACTTGCAATCATCAGCACACAAAGTCGCATGTGCACTGGGTGCATTGTGATTGGTCGATCACCGCTCACAACCACACATAACCACACCTACTCTCTGCCTAGAAACGTCCCGAGTCATCCAAAACATCAACGTCATAGGCAGAGGGGAGTGAGGTAGACACAGACACTGGCACACATGTATAAGAGGCCCATAGGTAACAATTGAGAAGGATTATACCTGTAAATGTTGAGATTCTGTTTTTTAGAGAAATCCTGCAGACCCTGCCTTTAAGTATGGTATTGACTAACTTTCACCTTTTTAATGCTGGAGATTGCCAATGTTGCCAAATTTCAGCAGAGAGATAATATGTCATGCCATGTGTAAGGGGCTGCCAGAATTAACATAAACTTGTAATTCATAACAAAGCTTGAGTAGAGGTGAATGCAAGACCCCTTTAACAATCCTGTTTTGTCTACTACTCGAAACTCCCACAGGAACCTGCCTTTATACAGCTTTTGACCACTTAAATTTAGTGAGTGGACAGTTTCAATGGTTGTACTGTATGTAATTCAAAGTAAAAACACGTCTTCCAATCCAGGATGTTAAGGAGACCACATAGCACAGAATTGTTCTGTAGCCATATTGTGCGTTGAGATAAAACTAATTTCACAGCCCATTAGACAAATTTGAAAGGCATGAGCTAGAAGACTCACAGTGAGCATACTCCATCAAGAAAATTATAGTTTACAGCCACTACCAAATACAGGTTGGAGGTGATTCGGCCCGTCATAGCAGGTCGCACAGTCATGGTGACAGTCAATATTCAACTCGGTGAGCAGGTCCAGGGTTACTTCCTGGGTACGCTAATGAGAGGGCAAACCAAGCTGTCAGTCTACCCCCTGCTTAGGCAGGACACCATTAGCTTATACAAACACACTTCAGAGGTGGCATTTAGTGAGCAGCTACTTTGCGCTCTGCCTCTTCTTCTTTGTGTGGGCAAAAGGTACATTTTATTCTGCTCATTCATAATGCACAACTGAAACCGGTTGGACTTTAATCAAACAGCTGCTGTAGATCATCCCGTCTTCCTCCTTTCTTTCTTGCCCACCAAAATCAGTTAAGCTCTCTTTTCTCATCGGTCTTTGTTTCTGGTCATAGGATGTCTCTCTCCCTCCATCTCACTAATAATCCTCTTTGGCTGCCCCACAACCTGGGCTCAGTGTTTACCTCACTCAGAATCTAAACTCAAGGTTGTTTTGTCAAGCTACTGTGGGCTCACACAGGTGTGGGTTTTTGGACACCAAACTCAACTTTTTTATCCCTTCTTCCTGTAATTAAGTTATTTTACTGACAGAGTTTTCTCCTTTGATGCATCTGTGTTATTTGTGTTTTTTTCTGTACACATACTATCAAAGCGCTTAAATATAAGTCTGATTTCAACTGATGTTCACCTTCAAGCTTATGTTTCTCTTGTTTCTTCTTCTCTTCTCAAGTCTGTATGATCAGTCTCACTCAAATGTTTGAGTGCCTTTCATTTGAGTAAGAAGTGTAGCTGAGTCAGTGGCCGACATGGTGAGACATCGTGACATTTTAATTTGCCTCGTCTCAGTTTTATAAGACCCTCCAGCTGGCCATCTCTCTGCCTATGACTGTATTGAGGTCACACATAAGTGTGTGTCCACAGCATGTTTCTGTCTCCTCCAAGGACAAATCGGACTGTGTCTGAATATAAATCACTGCTTTAAAACATTTGGATCATACTCTTTAAGTATCCTACTCCTGTTATAACCACTTAAAGTTCAGCTCTGGGTCTTTGTCAAATATGGCCTCTGCTAGCTTGACTCTACAAATTTTTTTGTACACGTTGACTATGGTATACATTTGGCTTCTGGTCAAATGTGTCCAAAATTTTTTGACAACATTTTTAAAATCCTTGGATGAGATTTTTTTTTTCCTGACTTGGGTGACCCCCGAAAGGTATTCAGGTGTCGAGGTGTAGATGGCCTTGTGGATTAGGAAGCACACCATGTGGTTCAGCACTAGGGTCAATGTTTCCCCTGAAAAGTGACACCTTGGATCCCCTTAAAAGTCCCAATGACATGAAAAGTAGTCTTCATCAAGTGAACCCTTTTCCTGGTCAAACCAGGCCATGTGTTTGCCTGATGTTAGCAGGAAAACACAGGATTACTATTGTTAACCCTGAAAATAAGATGAATGTATAATTTATTAGCTAGCTAGCCATCTAGATGGCATTGTCATGAAGCTTAAAGCAACGCATAAAACCTTGAAAAACTGCTAGCTGCACGGTTGAGATTTGGGGGTCACACAAAGTCAAAATCTGCATGATTTGACTTTCTATTGTCATTTCTTAATATCCAAAACATCAAATTCATGTCTGTTTTTCAACATATTACCTTGTGATAGCTAAACAAGAATGGTTTGAATTTACCTCAACAAACAGTGACACTGCCAGGGATGCTGTCAGACAGGACACAAGGAAGAACCAATAACCCACATAACAGCGGCTACAGTAAGTGCATTATCACTCTAATAAAAGTTTTAATTCCTCATTGATTAGGAAACATGTCAGCAGTGTGTTTTCCATTCATTAGCTTGTGAAGAATATGAGGCTGCATAGGAGAAGGAAAATTTGATGCTTCATTGATCCCTGAAGGGGAAACGTCTCCCCAGGGATGACATAAGGAGGTCAGAGGGGGTACATTATTAGTTACAAAAACAGACATCCTTGGACTGTCTTTATATTCAGTTGTGGCAAAAACGTTTTTCACGCATTAACACATTGTATAAATATAAAGATGATGATAAGAGGCATGGTTTGATGTAATTTTTTTGTGTTCATTTCTTGGTTTTGTTGATTTTCAGCCAATACAGAAACTTCAAGTTGTCTGTGATGCTCCTGTGAGGCTTGACAGAAAACTCTCTCATTGGCATGCTCTCTGGCATGCCAATAAGAAAGGACATTTTTTTTGTTGGTATCATTCAAGGGTTTCAAAACTAGCCTAGCATTGTGTACTGACATTTGAAAACTATATGAGAAAAGATCCTGTATGGAGATGATGAGACATGGGCTCCTGCATGGATTGAGTCACACGTTGCATGTAGAGTTTTGCGACTGAAAAATTTGCCCACTGCTTTTTTCCCCTGCTTGCTACAGCTGCATGCAGCAAGTTCATGTGTCTTGCTGAAAAGCATTCTGGGAAATAATGGAAATCAGTAAAACAGATAGGGTGATGAAGTGCAGAAGACAGATACAATATCTGGAGTGTTTTCATGTGTTTCCTTGCACATGTGTCTGTTTCATAGCCTTTCCTTCCACTAATATATTTTAATGTGCTTTCTGTGATTGTGAGCACCCATTTTTCTGTATTTTTCCTTGGCTGAGTGACACAGGCATATGGTATGTGGGTGTTTGGCAGATGCTCCTAATCACCGGCTAGCTTTGCATTTGTATGTGACTGTTTTCGCAGGAGATTCAGATCAGTAGCAAGGGCAATTTACAGCATTTTTCAATACTGGTCAAAAAAGGCAGAAGAGGCAGCTGAAGGCTGGCAGGAGGTGGGAGATTTGTGTCCTGGAAAATGTGTGATGCAATGTGAGGGAAAAGGTGGGCTGCAGAAAAAAAAAAATCTGGTAATGGAGGGGCAGAGGGTGTGAAGTGATTAAGCGGGGGGACAAATGTGCATAAAAGTGCTAAAATCATTAGACCATGAGGTGTTTAGAACGATCTCTAAAGGATAAATGTCTTCTCCTTCAGGAACAAGCTCCTGGTGTCTCTTTACACACATTTCTTTGCTCCCTGCACTTATACGGCTAGATCGATGCCCTGTAGGAGGTCAGTCCACCCTGAATCAAACCAGGGCCGAATAATAACATACAGTGGTGAATAACTGAAATATTTTATATTCAAAGGACTGGCTTGACATTTAGTTGATGGAGGTGCAGGAAAGCCTTCAATACTTTAATTTATTTTGTGAGAAAATATTTTTTCCTCATTGAAGGTTACATAACAAGTTATTCAACCATCTATTCATTAACACAAGCTCAATTTTGTGTTCATGACTCTGGTAACCACTGAAAAATAGTTTCATATTCTGAGTCTGGCTCCCTTGTTTTCCTCACTTAGAGACAAACGAATGTGTAAAGCCTAATAGAGGGCTTTAGTGCACCTCTTGCCGTGGGGTTTACCTGCACAGTGAACAGCTGACGTCAGCTACCCCAGCTCCCCTCAAGACCTCAGGTGTTCGCACTGTTTTTCAGGTCTCCCTCTACACAGTTTAACTCACATATTCATTTGGCTCAGTAATTTACGCCCCTAGCTGTAACATCCATCTGTGAGTCAGCGTAAGAGCTGCACTGACAGGGACCTTATATTTATGTGCTCCCAAGGTCACAAATTTAACAGTCAGTGACCTTGATCCCTGCTCACACAGCAGCTCAAAGTGACAGAGTGCTTGTGCATTAAGAACAGCAGGTGGTGGGTATGATGCAATGTACCGGGGTTGGTTATCACACAGGTAAAATATGGCTTCAAGCCTCATGAATCTGCCCTTAAACCAGCAGCGATGAAGTCGACACATGGAAATTTAGAGTCTGACACTGAGAGTGCATCAGAGCATAAAGAAGCCTCCTCCACAGCGGGAGAGACTGATCAGATGAAGTGAAGCCTGAATTCAGACATTTTCCTTAGAGTTACATCAGGTGAAGTGTGTAACAACTCGCTTTAAGGGGCCGGAGGAAGTAATTGGGAAATCTCGTTGAAGAGGAGCGTTCACCCTTGAGGAATCTGAGGTCGTCCTTGTGAAAAACTACCCATCGCGCCCCCCACCCAGTCCTCCTCCCGCATCCCTGTCTCCTCCCCCTTCCAACAAAAATCTCTCTTCATCCTCTCTCCATCCCTCCCCCCTCATCCTCCAGATCACCGTATTGGTCGCTAAGATGGAGCGACTGCGCTCCAGCAAGCGGTGAGCGCATAATAATGCGTTTGGTATCTGCCAGTGTGGGATGCCGTACAGGTCCTCTGCATACAAGTGGACAGGTGTAGCGCGCCGGGCTGAGTGGGGCATTGTAAGAAAGACAGAAAACGCCCAAACACTGTTATATTACCTGAATCAAGAAAAAAGGAATAAGAAACCTGCTGGTGCTGCTCTGTATCCGCAGCCGTGGAGGGCTTTCCCCCCTCCCGCTGTAATATTTATGACAAAACGGAGGCAAATTATTCTGGTCACGTTTCTGGCTGATAGTCGGCTGTCCTGGAGCGCTGGAGTGAAGCCGGGTCCAGTGTTGGAGGTATAGCGCAGCGCACCGACACCTGCAGTATAGGATGTAAAGGGGATCCCCACTCGCCAAACTGGTAAGTTCAGCTCCAGAATGCAACACTTTACTTCTTTAATGTCAAGAATAGAGCTTTACAGTTGTTTTCATTTTGTCTGCACTACATGTGCATATACTGTATTGTCAATTTACTTGAAAGCGATCTTGACTCTCGAAGAGGAAACAGTCTTGTGCAAAATGTCATGCATGTTGGGATCGACAGTCCAAACCTAGTTTGAACCCGGACAGGAGGGGACAATCACCACTTGCATGAAAAACAAGAACCTATGAGGTGCTATAGGGAACAGCCTTCGGGCTATAGTGAATTCAATTGCTTGCATGCGTTTTTGGATATGATAAACGCGTATAGGATGGTGAAAGGAAAAAAAAACCTGAGCAGTTTCTGAGCATTTTTGAATCCAAATCTGTGCGTAAACAACAAGAAAACATGTACATCAGAAAGTAAATTAAAATTAATATCTGATATCGAGAAGATACAAGTCTGAAGTGACTTGCTTCGATCCAATAGGGCTCATAGTAATCCCTATCCTTCAAGACTCCAATTTCCAAGGGACCCTCAGTGATTGTTGATGCGCTTCAGTCACATGGATGCGCCACGCTTGACACGCAGGTGGCCCGTCTGGTTGTCTTTAGGAGGAATGCTTCACTCAGCAACTTATGTTTTTATACTAAATGTCATAATTTCATACAGTTGTAACGCACAATCCGAGATCTATTTTTGATGGATTGTTTTGGTTGTTTTGCATTTATTTATCTTCAGATTTGCAAAACAGCCAGACATAGAGATTTGTGAATTTCCTTAGAGCTTGGCAAGACATCTGTATTTATCCATCTGTCTCTTGCACATTTTAATTCTGAGAAATGTTAACAGTGTTTACAAAGCTCCAGGTTTCTGTGAATGGTGATGTTTTGGGCACCCACATGTGATCTAGTCTCACCATTTGTGGAAGCACAGTTGCAATCTTTATTCAGTGGCTGATGCAACTTGTGATGTTTGTTGTGAGGTGAAAAGATGGCTGTGAAGTAATTTTATTGTTGGTGTTTAATCTTATAAAGTGACAGAGGTTTTTTTCTGATTTGAGGAGTGAAGTGTCATATGATGTGTTGTGCTCTGGGCTGAAGATGTTGGCGTGTGGGACCCTCTGTCAAAGTTTCTGCTTTTAGCATTCATTAAGTAATCTTTTTTTCATTTGTTCACATTACCTCAGAGCTTCCTCTTGCCTGTTGGATTGCCCTGCAGAATTGAATATGCTTTTTAATGACTCTTATTCCTGTTTTACATAAGTCTTGAATTTTAAAAAGGATGAGGCTCACAGTACTGATGCAGCATTTGTTTGTTCATAATTTGAGACCATGGGTGCTTTCCTGGGTGAAGATATATTTGAAACATGAATGAAATGATGAAAATGCAACTTGGAGAAAAAGCAAAATGACAGCATGACTCCTTAAAGAGACTGTGAGGACTCTCTTTCACTTTCAAGTGATCCTGAAAAAGTCTCATTTCAAGATGATTGTAACCCACAATTTAATCCACAGTCCACACAACAATGTGAGATTATCAGTGCTGGAAAAGATTCATTTTCCTCAGCTCCTCAATCGGGTTGGATAGGGCTGAAATTTACAGTCCTGATTTACAGCATGTTGAAGTCTCTATGACAACACCAGCCAGCCAGCAAGTTTAGTGAGAAGAGAGATCATCGTTTTTCTCTGCTGAAAAGGATTTCCTGGATTAATTTTGTGGTACTGGTGAATATTGGAATGTAAAAGAATAGAAAGGTTGAAGAAATGGAAACAGGAGAGTGACAGAGGGCTAAACCACAAGCTAAAGGCTAAAACACGTGTGAAGGTATTTGTGATCAAATTCGTTCTAATCCACATGCAGCAGTTACACTGTAGTGATCTGTTCAAACGTAAGAGTCTGTCAACAAAATGAAGAGTGAGGACATTTCAAATCATGGCATTGTGTAACTGTTGATAAATAAATTTCCTTTTTGTGTTGTATCCTATAAAATGTCGTCTTGAACTAAGACAAGTTGTAAAAGAAGGTCCGATCTCCACTCATTTTTTGAAACAAACGCAGGTTATGGTAAGAGCCTCGCTCTCTCACCTGTCAGTATGTTTTCATTCTGCTTAAGAAATCAGACTATGAGCTTGGTCAGCACAAGATTGAACTTTTCCAATCCAATGCAGGTTAAAAGCTTAGTCCAACTAAGATTAGACTAAGCATAGCTCGATCTACACACCTAGATAATGTAATTGCTATAGATCTGGGGTTGGATTAGGCAAGACTCAAAAGGTCTTGGTGCGCCCTGATGTCCAGTGCAACCAAATGTCACCCTTAGGAGGAAATAGATGACCATAATTAATGAGGTCACTGTGTTCAAACACAACAAACAAACGCAGTTGTACATACAAACATTAAAAAACAAAGAGGTAAAACTGTAGCGACACATACTGAAGTGGAGAGAGGCATTGTCAGCCAGAAGTCTGATTCTCTTTTCTACATGTAAACAAAGAAAAGATTAGACCCCCAGCTATGACCTAAGTTAAACCACTTTATGCAAATAAACATACTGCCTTAGCATGTAGGTGCTCATGGGAAATGGAGTCCTTATCCTAGAAAAACTCTCTAACCCCTCTAACAGAGATTTACTTTATTGTCTTTCCAGTTCTGATGTATATACAGTACTGAAACACATTTTTAATGTTAGTTTTCTAGTTCTTTAAAAGTACTGAAATCTAGATATGTGAACTGTTTCCCCTTGACAGAACCGTTTTGATGAGAGTTTCATACGGATGATTAGAAAGAACAAACTGAAGCCAAGCACTACACACATGTGTTTATTTCCATGGAGTCACACTCTACTGCAGATGATTGTTTTAACATATTTCTCATTTTCATACACGCTGACTGGCTGAGGCAGCCTGTGTGTTTGCTTTGCATGTGGGTCATTGTGTGTTGTGTGCATCTGTGTGCATGTATTTATAGAGAAGCTTTGATGCTGTTGGTGAGGAAACATTCCTACACACGTGTCACTCTAAGGCTTGATGCAGCATCGTGAGGAAGTGGTCGTATTTTGTTTGATGACTACTTAATGTCTGGCGTGATGAGCTGGTTGAGATGTTGTTTCCTTTTGAGCGCAAAGGAGAGGAGCTGGAGAGTAAAGTTGTGGTTCTTATGGGACATCAACAGCATAGGAAGATTTATGTAAGAGCTTCTTCGTTGTAATGAAAAGCTCCAATGAGGCTGCCTGTCTGTGCCAGATTAGTTTCAGATATGATTTACCTGCTCTGACATCTTTTCCCTGTTAAATTTATTTCTGTAAGGTTTTCAGTACATTAACAAAGCCCTATTGATTTCATAGTATGAGGACCAAACTATATTTGAAGATCTATTTTTTACATATCAAATTCAAATACTTCAAGCTGTCTTTTTGACTATTTGTTTATGGTATCTCTGAAACAAAAGGCTGGACCGGAAGCAAAGTCGATACTGACTGAGTAAGCCACGGTATGCATAACAACACTCAGTGTTGCAGAAGCCACAAATTACAGGCTTCAGCTGTATTCAATGGATGCAAATAGTGACTTCATGTCCCCTTATTAAAATACTTCTGTTACTGGATTCTCTTCCAATCATCCCAGCAAGAAGACTGGAAGAGGTGAGATTAGCAAAACCATTTACTCCACTGAAGAAGACAGAAAGTGGGGCCTGCAAAAAATATTTTGGGCACAACAGACTGTGAGACTGAGTCACAGAAAATTAATCAAGGTTTAAAAACCTCATCTTTTCAATAGATTGATTTACCTGAAGTCTCAGACTTCTTTTTCTTCATGTAAGCATATCAATGTCTACTGTGTATGTAACCATACACTTAATTCTACAAGATGATTACAAATGAATGTACCCCTTCAAGTACTTGAATGTATAAAGCTGAAATACACAGGATAAAAGCAAACATAAGAGATATCAGTAGAAAAAAAAAACAGAGAAAAACATGGGACAATAAATCACTGGAGGAGAAGGGTGGAGTGACCTGGATGAAATAGGCTATCTAGAGGAAGGAGACAGGGAATGGAAGACCTGTAAACAAAGATTTAATAGACTCAGATGGTCCACCATAAATAGTTTACAGCTTTATAGTCGCTTTCTTGCATGTTGATTGAGTATTAGGTACACTCTGGAGTAAGCACACGCACATTTAAGTAATGCAAACATATTTGGTTCAGACAGCACACTCTTTTCAGATTTAGGTGTAAATGAGTCCGATTTCCTTATCCCCTCCTGGTTTTCCTATGAAGCCTCTTAAAGTGAAAAATGAGTTCTTGTGTATTTGTCTGTATTCATGTGTGTTTATTAGTCCACTGCCTCTTAGGTTAGCTCTTGACTGTCAATTGTTCTAAAAGTACAGATACCTGCAGTGGTGCTCTCTCCTGGCCAATGATGTCCTGTCTGTGGGAGATAAATGACATTAATTGAGCTCTAATTGCTTTCTGGAGTGATACAGTTTAATCATTCTAACCTCCTGCAGACAACTTTAGTCTTTCTTTTTCTGGTAAGCAATCTGGACCACTTAGTTCCCCGCTTTAATTCCATTACCATCAAATACATTTTTCAAGTTTTCTTCCTCATCTAGTCCTCATCCAATAATCTATGCACTGAGCAGAAACCTCTTAACGTTCGTGTAGAACTCTTTTTCCCTGCTGGCATTTATCTGCTGAATGAAGGATTGATTGAATTTAAACTCAGGGTGAACCCCAAACATCAATAGAGGTATTCTAAAGGGCTTGTGACCAGTGATGGCAGTTCAGAGACATTTTTGGCTTCTTCATGTACTCATACATCAAGAAAGGTTTTGCATCTTCTTGGCAATGATTTCTCAATAATCCACATAGATCTGCAGGTAAACAGTTAAGGACACATTTTGCTACAGCAAAGTCCTGAGAAGGGCTGAGGCATGTATGCTTTTGATAGACATGTTACAAACATTGCATATTTAACAAAAATTGAATTAAATGAACTGGAATTGATTGTCCACCTATCTCTATTACACTTTTCAGACATGGTCAGATTGAGTGATAGAGTTTATAGCCCACATTGTGACTTTTGAGGGGAAAAAATATTCTTAGGAGATTTTGTTTTAAGTTTCCAGTTTTTTCTTTTTATTTATTTCATAATTTTAAACAGTGTTAAGATTTTTTGGACAACTATGAACCAAAAAGAGACTGATTGAGAAATAGGATCATTCTGCATCAGCAGCTGCTCAACTTGAAATTACACAAAATAGCCATCAAATTCTCAAATCAGTACTTCAAGACAATGCACCCCTTGCTATGTTGGTTGCATTTTGGGTACTCTAATTCTGTTTTACCATTTTCTGAAACTAATGTGTATACATGAAAAAGATACTTATCAAAAAGTTTGTGAAATCCTGAGCATCACTGGAGAGCTCGTGGTTCTGGTAGTGTCATATTTTTTCACTTTATGCTCTGACTTTCTCTTCATGACTATCACTCTTCAACCTTAGTCGGATCTTACAAAAAGAAAAAAAAGTTTCCTGTTCAGGATCAAACTGATTTCATCTTGATTACCTGCTTTTGCTTGTATGTTCACTCTCAGAAGCTTTGTTACTAGTATCAGTTCTGTTGAGTCTGGGCTTTACAATCATCTGGACCTGCCTGAGAGACTAAGCACAGAGCTTCTGTACCTTAGGATGGCAGACTCTTGAGATTCAGACAAATTATAAAGGATACTGCACCAAAGTGTATGACCTCTGAGAAGCTTATCTTTGGGACAGCAACCTTTAGAAGATTTGACCGATATATTAAGTCGGTCTGGATTTCACCTCCATAGATACATCAGGGTGTCTGAATTGTCCTCTTTTTAACATCTGTTTTCAATTCTATTTGGAAAAAAATAGAAAACAGACATCTAGGAAGCGCATAAAAAACATCTAGCTGCCAGCGATCGTCAAGCTTGGGGAAAAGAAAAGAAGAAAAAAGTGGGGGAAAAGCAGACAGTTTTAAAATTTGGCGTGACCTCCTAATCTAATAAATGTCTCCCAAACTATCAACCCAATTTGTGATAATCCTTATCACATCATTGGGGTTATCTTTTTCAGGCTTTGAAAAGCCCTCTCGTGATCTACTGAACACAAGTTACTCCAAAAGACTAAATGAAACTCCTTGTTGCAAGTAAACTGATCCTCCTGGCAACATGTATACAGAACAAAAACCATGATGAGGGGGGAATTGTCACCAAAAATGCCACTGATCGTAGCTTCAGTCAGACTGTTCTGTAGTTAAAAATTGGGTTTGTAGTAATGATGATGATGATGATGATGATGTTTGGACTGTTGATATCTGTGGCAGCTTGGCTTGTCCACTGCAGCAGGCCACCTACATGAACAGCCCAGGGAAACCTAAAACTCAAAGGGACTTCAGAGACTCCTAGACAGATTCATGCTCTGTAGCTTTAAGGCGTCATGATATTATAAAGTATGCGACAGACAGATACAGGAGAGAGGAAAACAGGAGCGCATCGGGCCAGTTGCCTTGCATTCTAAGCCTATAACACGACTACAAGTAAGCCTGGACCCAAGCCAGCTCTGAGTATGAGCTATATCAAGGAGGAAAGTTTTAAGCTTATACTCCTGAAAGTACAGAGTTTCTGCCCGTTAGAGAGAAAAAAGAGAAAAAGATAAGAACTTCCATCGTACTGAGTCAACATGCTCTGTTTGAGATTCAACTTGTTTGTGTATGTGTTTGTGTATTCACATGATTGTATGTCTGTGCATGTGGGCGCGGGTCACAGCCTTTACTCAGCCAGGCTTGTTATCACACAAACAACTGCTGGTCTGGTGCTTTGTCACCAGAGAGGCACTGAAGCGACCACAGACCCCACTCTGTGACTTGACTATTTATTCACAACACTGTGTTGGTGCAGGAAAAGGCCACATGTGCGACCATGTTTGGACAATCTGTAAACCCCTAAAGACAAGCTTTGCTGAAATCTAAAAGGGAGGAGGAGGAAAGGGTTAGATATTCATAGACAATCTTTTCAGACAACTTTTTGAAAATAAGAGTTCCAATGGGTGTAAAAGCAATAATTGATGCTGCAATGCATCTCTATACCCTGGTTACATTGTCTCATCATCATTATCACTAATCATGGCTATTCTGTTTTGATTGGGCCGGTGAAAAGCTTTTACAATCAATGATTTACATAAATTCTGTTTGTTCAAACCCAGTCTTCCTTCATTTTAGCAGATTTCCCATTTGATTTTGATTTCTTCTGTCTTAAAGACCCATAATTGCATGAAAGCAAGCCTTGATTAGCCCTTTCTGGGGGGCGGTGCGTGTAATAGCAAAATTGCAGGCTTTCAACGTCATAGCTCTATATATGATACTAAGAAGTGTCTCAACAAATGTTGGAGCCAAACGTAAACCATCGGCAGGCTCTTTCTCTACACAAAACAGTTTCTAGGGCTTAATGTTCCAGGATGTAAATTAACCTACCCTCTGTAGCTTTCATCTCTATGATATGGAAGCAGCCTGGCATGGTTGTATTGTATGAGGATACATACAAGTCTCTGTTTCTTTTCCTTAAAGCAGAGGTCTGTTAAAAGCTATATGCTGTTGCATCATGAATAGTGCATCATACCTCCAAAAGTCACATAACAGTCCCCCTAGACAATCCAGAGGGATTACACAAAGATATCACACCATGTAAAAGCAAAGAACCATGAGTTTGAGATAAGATAGATGGGGTGGAGGGGAGGGGAGGCTGTGCATCTGGGACTTTTCAAAAGAGAGATGGATAGAGGTAGTGAGCAGGGAACAAACATTCCCCTCCAGCGAGCACACAGCTCAGCATCCATCTGCACGCCCCTAGGCCTCCCTCCCATCCATCACTCCCTCACACGCCTACCTCCCACTTTCATCTAACCTCACGTTTTCAAGCAGTCCCTCCATTGTGAACTTGTCTCAGCCAAAAGTATGGATGGGATTCAGCACTTTTTAAGTACACAAGATATCATTCACCTCAGCCGGCAATTCATCTTGTGTTGTATCTGCAGAGAGCATACTGGTGGGGAGAGCCTGCAGGGATGTGGGCTGGCAGTGGGTGGCTCTGTGGGTGGCTGCATGGCAGCTCAGAATTCATTGTAACTACAAGATGTTCTTGAGAGTCTTCTGCAGATTTGGCATAAGTGATGTTAAACCATATTAAAGATTTACATCCATAAGTGTTGCTTTAACATTAGGATTTAGATTTATGTGTCCCCTCTCTTTCAAACTCCAATTCTCCTGAAGTTTCTGAAGGTTACTGGATCAAAAAGATTCAATACAGTGTAATGTTGTTGCTCTCACTGAGCAAGTTGTGTTGTTAGCCAGGCCAAGCTGGATTTTTGGGAGCCTGCCAGGGATGCTGCTGCCCAGCTGGTGGTTGCTTGCTGTTAGCGCTGCTGGAGGAATTGAGTGGGAAAATTAAGCCTTTGATCGATTGTCTCACTGCGGACATCAGGAATACCTAAGACAGCTATGAGTCAGCGTGCTGCATGCGCCATCATCCTATTTGCTTTCTCTTGTTTTCCTCTCTTTCTCCTTCACTCCCCTTCCTTTCCTGTCACTCTCCTCTGTATCCCTTTCTTCTCCAAATGTCAGCTTTTGGTGTCAGTCCCATAGAATCAAAAGAGCACAGGCTTCTCTCTTGTCCCAACATGTGACATCGACATTTTACGGTTTAACAAGGAGGAAAGCAATCAAAGGAGGAGCAGATAACAATTTCTCCACGGACAGTAACCTTAAATAAACCATAATACAATGCTGCTACACTTTGATTGCTATGCATCTGTAGTCAGATACAGTGCCCTCTTACAGAGGTCTCCATTGTTATCTGAACAGCCAGGACTTGCTTTCTGTCACAGCCATTTATTTTTCCAATCTATTTTCTAGGGAAAAATACACTCACATCTACTTTGGCTATTGTTATCCTGGTGCAAACAGGAGTGACGGTTCTTGTCCCTGAGGTGGACTGAGGCACAGGAGCTTACTGAGAAACTGGATGATTTCCAAATGCTGAATACAAACCACAACAGCAGTGGCAGGTATACTGATTAAAGTAAGAGCTTCTTTTCAGTAAAACATTATGTGACTTACTTCAACTTGAAGGGTGATGTGCTCTACTAAACAACAATTTTCACGTAAGATAAAGAGTAGTATCAAGACAGTGATGACCTGAAAAATAGAGAGTCTACTTGTCCTTTTTTTCTTTGGAAAGTTGTTGCAGTCTTAAAAATATGCAACCTAAGCACTTAAAGTCTTAGAGAGGGCACAGGCTTACATTTAAATAATTAGCAAACAGAAACCTCACGTGTACTGACCACATTAAAATTGCCCAGAACTCAGGCAAAAGCAGAAGAGTGCCCTCAGGCCTGGTGCAGGATCAGCATTTTTAGCACGCAGCAGCAGGATGGACAGCGGTCGTCACACAAAAGACTATATTTAATAAACCCTTTCTGCTTCGGTTCAGACATGCTGGAAAATGTGCGCTTATCGGACAGGTGCACTGGCATGGAAGTGCAGTTGTCATTGCAGGTGCATCTTGTGTGAAAGAAGTGAAGTGTGTATCTAATCATCCAGGCAGGATCAGGAATGACGTTGTGGAGTTTTTTAAGAATTCGTTTAGTTTGCAAAAGTCAGCTTTTGTTTAGATTGTTTTCTAGCTCAATGGTGCAGTTCTTGTTTCAGGTTTATGAAGTAGATGCAAACTCACACTACCTGACTATACACTGTACAATATACAATACATAAATATACACTGCCTGTTCAAAAAAATTTGCCACCAAAATAAAGGTCACACACTCTTATATTTAGGCATTAGACCACCTTTAGCTTTGATGACACCATGCATTTGCTGTGGCATAATTTGGATAAGCTCCTGCAATGTCACAAGACTTATCTCCATCCAGTTTTGCATTAATTTTCACCAAGAACTTGTATTGATGGTGGGAGTCTCACTTCCGTGCAAAGCCTTCCCCAGCTCACCAGGTTCAGGTCTGGACTCTGTGGCGGCCAAACCATACATAGGAAGAAAAAATCCATTGATGGAATAACCTGGTCATTCAATATATTTAGATTTTCGGCCGACCTCATTCTTTAGGCTCATAATGTTGCTGAACCTGACCAACTACAGCAACCCCAGATCATAGCACTGCCCCCACAGGCTCTTGCTGCTTACATCTGACTAGCCATCAAGGTGATGTCACTTTTGAGAGATTTTGAAACCTGAAAGATGGTTATAAGCACTTTGGATCAACAGATCTTCCCCCAGCAAGTTTGTAGTCTTATAATTTAGATACTTAATTATAAGTCGGATTATTTGATCCTCTTTACATACTCATTGACTTATGTGTCCTCTCATTGAAGTAACTGGATAGTATGTGTTATGTCGACTACTGATAACCCCTAAACATTACAACCCTTTGCCCTCTTTGGACTTATTTACCTGTGAGGACTGATTCCTGGTTTTGATCTTGCTGCCTCTCTGGCTACGCTCTCTGTCTTCACCCTCACGGTGCTGTTGCTAGGTTTTAAATATTTTGTTGAAGTTGTCTTCAATAGAGGACTTTGCTCAAGTTTTTTGGTGGTAAGGGTGTTGCTCTTGGGTCCATACACTGGCCATTACAGAATGTATATTAACTAGAAAATAATTAAAAAAAAAGATGCATTTCTTGAGGCAGCAATATGGCAATACTTTTTTGAGAAAATAGGAATAATGTGGTCGCATCTGTGCTAAAGTTCCACATAACTGTTCTGGGTCTAATTCTGTGTTAAAGTGCTCCTCAGATGGTCTCAGTTTTACGGTGAAGTAGTGGTTCTTTAGAATATGGTGTGTTCATGTGCCTCTGGCTTAGAGTCTCATTTTGTTGCTTGACTGCTTCGTCAAGGTGGGATGCTAATTAATACAAAAATATTGCCTCAGTTCATGCCCCTGATTTGTTATCAAGGATTATAATGTTAATCATAACTTTTCAAGCACAGTGGTGATACAATATTGAAAATTGTATTTGGCTTAAAGTTATGCATCATGTGAATGACGAAAAAGAAGTTTCATGGCACTAATGAAACACTTTTTGTCCTCCATTTTGTCTACAATCATGGTACCAGATCTTTCAAGAAGTTATATCGGCTTTATATTGGCAACTGTCAGGCATTTGTATGTGACAAACGAGTGCAGAATTGTGGATATTAACCTGCAAGAGGGACTTCTTATTTTGCTACCCCATGATTAGTCTTGTTGATTAGTCTTGTTGATTAAACTGGCCTTTATTGCTTTTTGAGTGTTTTTCCTTTTTACCTGCAGAGCTGTACATCACTCAGAATTAAAATCTCTGTTTGAACCACTTGGAAATTCAGAACATACCAAGAAGTAACATGTCATGGCTTTTCACCAAGATATACCAGCAAAACATACCAGGATAGTAGAAACTCCTTTACCATGCTGTTCAAGTGTTTAGGCTGAAAGCACATTACTGGTTGTCTTTGTGATGGGCAGAAGTAATTTAGCCTCTGGCGGGGAATTGCGGGAAACAAAACACATGGTTGAGCTTGGGGTGTGTATTTGTGTTTGTGTAGAGTGCATGCAAGAGTGTACAGGGAAAGGCTAAATTAGAAAAGAGGGAGAGAAACTGAACTTTTCACACTGACAAGAAGATGTAGCAGAGCATGTACAGTCTGATATTGGCAAAGGTGCTTGACAACCTGTCATCTTCTACCAGACACCTATAATAACCCTGACAGCCAGGTCTAGGAAGCTATGCGGTCTCGGACACTGTCAATTTGTTGTTGTTGTTGTTTTAGAGCAAAGCACAGAGGTGAAGCAGAAGAGACATGAGATTTGAGGAAATCACAAAAGTTAGACCCAAGTTCAATATATTATTATACTTAACCCCATATTTTTGTGCTTTCATCATGTAATTGTAATCATGTTGTTGACTGATGACTGAGATAAAGGCATAGCTTTACCAGAACCATTGAACAAAATAAAGCTTTTCCCCTTATTGATTATTTTACAGAAATGCAAGCGGACTACATGTAATGGTCAGAGGGATTTATCACCAAAGTGGAAGTGTCAAGAAAAACTAATCTTCACATTCCAGCGCTTTCTGTTTGGTTGATTTCATAATGTATCATCATTGTGGCATTAATTAACTCTCAAGGCCCTCTTTTCTTCTGTCTTTCCAATGACACCTCAGTGGGTATAATTTATGGTGTTTCATTTTGCTCTCAGCAATTTTCTGTTGCAACATGTAACTTAAAAGTGCATCCACTGCCAAACAAAACTATGGGTTGTTGTAACATACAAGCCCCAATATAGACAGCCACAATTCACATATTTGAACTAAAGATTATTCTAGTAGACTGCAGGACACGAGGACAGATTCTCTCTAGTAATAAGATCTGTTAATCCAAATGAGCCAGATTTCCCACTGAGAGTCACCAGCTCTTGTGACTGTTAAAAATAGACCCACAGTTCACCACCCTGCCTACACTTTTTAATTCACTTATTCCCTCCTGCACTGTAAATACTAAAATATTGTGACTCTTAGTGACTGCAGGTCAAAGACACAGCTGTTTGTGTAAAGGGATTGTGACATTCTGTCTTGCCTCTAAGCCACATGCTACCACAGACTTTTCTACTGTTTCATCTGCAGCTCTTCATATCTCTTACCAGTTCATCACACAGTACTTAGTATCCATTATCACACCACTGATTGTGGCTCATTGTTTCCCTTAGTCATAGAATGGCATAATTCACTCTTGTTGAAAGCTTTTCAGCCTTCTCATTTCACCAGCACACACCCCCTTATAATCATTGGCAGGACTGTTGAAAGAGAGAGATGATAGCCTCTTGTTTGATGTGACTTGAATCAAATCAGATACAAGACATTACCATGTATAAGTTCACACTTGTTAAATGAACAAATGAGCCTGCCCTTTTGAGTTCAGATGATCTATTTCTAAAAAAATACATAAGACAACTGTTTAGTCAATTATGATATGTTTCCATTCCCAAATTATTCATGTGTTCATAATTTACCACGTGATTCAGCAAGTTCAATGGAAGGTACATTAGATCAATGCAGTATTGACAAGGTAGTTGCCTCTGTTATTAACTGAAGTGATCAGCCATTAAAAAAGTTTTTTTGTTGTGTCATGCTTCTCAGAGGCATTGTGTTATCACCCACTTCCAGAGTTCATAACTCTGCTTAATGTGAAGTTTCTCATACAAAGGCATTTATTCTCTGGACGCTGTCAGTGAAATCATGTTTATGCTGTTATTTTTCACTTCAAAGTATATTATTTATGATGAGATTAGTATTTTTTTTTTACAATATTTTAGAGATAGAAGGATAGTAAGAATAACCTAACATTGAAAACACTCTGGTATATTAATGTCACAAAAATCCCATTTCTGTGACTTTAGCCAGTCTTTATAACTGCAGTCGGTGATTAAAGTAAGTTAATGTTTCTAATTCGCTTGTAATCATTTCATGCAATGCTTAAAATAAGACCACAGGTACCCGTGAGAGGATGAGATAGAGTGTTTCTGTACTGCCTTGCCTTGGGCTTGTTAAATTGGCAGATCGATGATGCTTTAAATCAATGTTCCAGCAACACCACAAACCCCTTGGAACCCATTAGTGGATTAAGATAGACCACTGGTCCATGCTGAGTCCTGTTCTGCCTGGAGGTCTTTTCCACATGACAAATAGGAGGCAAAACTGTGAAATAACACAAAGGGAAAAGGGCAAATGAGAGGGTGCGAACAAGAGCCGTGGCAGAGAAAAGGTTGACGGAAAAGGCTGGGGTCAATGCTGCCAATGAGGACACACCTGTAGCTCCTCGTTCAGAGGCTCAGTGAACAGATTTTTCTCACTGTACTTCGACCAAAGCTCTTATCTTAGCAACAAACATTTATCATTCTATCCTGATTACAAGGGAGCGTCTAACAACCCGTGAACAACATGCTCTTTACATGCAGAGTTGTGTGCCTCAGCCAGTGAGCTGAAAAGGGAACAGAGCAGAGAATGGATGTGAGAGAGTAGATGAAAAAGAGGGGGTGTTGGGAGAAGATGCCAAGGGAGCCGGTCTTCCTCTGATAGCTTAGTTTATGTGCCACTGTCTGTGCATCATTGATCCATTCGTCTTCATTACATCTCCCTGTGAGAACTATTAACTGCTGCCACCCTCAGTTGGAGGCCTGCTATGTTGACATGCAGTGCACGGTCTACCTACCAGCCCACCAATGTCCCTGCCACCGCATCTCTTTCAGCTAGAGGCTGACAGTTTTGTAATGCACATGGAAAAATATACAAAAATTTTATCAGGTGGACATTTATCACCATTAACTATATTTTAACAGATGTTTGCATAACAGACAGTAGAGGAACATGTACTGATAGGCAGATGCTTATACACATAGCAGTGCTGTCATCCTTAAAAACCTCGAAAGGTAGTATGTGGAATCAGTGGGTACACCTGTCTCTGCACAGATTGGTGTTGCTAGTGATAGTATATAGTATAGATATATATGACCCAGCAAATAGCAACAGCTTTCAAGAAAACTATCACAAAATGATAAAAAATGACAATCAATGCTAAGATAGAGTGCAGTGCAAGATCATCAGTTTGAGCTTTTACACCAATAACATGGTCATCTTTTAGTGCAACAGTATCAGAGGTACACATAGTATCAACTTATATTAATATCTGGTCAACTGGACAACAACAAAAAACAAGTTGGATCAGATCATTTCTTAACTCTCAGTACTAACTTTCTTTGATCCATGTAATGTGATAATGAATCAAATATTCATGCATTTATGCCCAAAAGTAGCCTTGAAAATATTACATCTTTTCAAGGGAATCCAGCATAGCGCATGAACTGTAAGCAAAGTCAAGGAATAAATCCCCAGAGGTCTGTTAAACTGTGATGACTGCTCCAGTTCATGCTGAGTCCCTGCTTATTGCACTCATACCTGCAAATGTCCCCCAAGAGACACACTGCTCCTATTTCTCTCTGAGCTGTTACCATTGTCGATGCAAAGCATGTTGTTATCCAACTGCTTGAGCTCAGGGAGACAGAATGGGTCATCAGCGGCAGCTTGAACAGAGCCCCATGACTCCAATTGACTGCCAAGATCACTTTCACCACGATGCATCAAGTCATAGCATGCATTGGCTTGTGAAATCTGATAGATTTACAGAAATGTACAGTGTTATTTTTGGGTAAATATGGGATGAGGCCAACTGTTAAATGCTTGATCTTTCTTTATATCTTTCTCTCACTCTTATATCTTTCTGTGTCTTTTTCCTGTTTCTTTCACAGATTCAACCACTGATCTGGCCAGCATCCTCATCACTGCCACTTTCAAGCCAGAGGAAAAGCAGAGCATGGTCAGGTGTGGCTGCCACTGTTGCTATGTGTGAAGGAGTACTGTGGGGTCAATGGAGACCGAAGGCTATCGTGACCTTCTGGAGACCAGCGATGGTCAGGGGGTAGGCCTGCTGGATGGAGGGGGTGAGGTGGGGGCAGAGGAGGGTTGGAGCACACCCTACCCTCTGGGCTTCCAGGTATCTTTGACCACTGTGCTGATACTGGAGCTAGTGTTAGGCTTCAGCAGCAACCTGACTGTGCTTGTGCTTTACTGTGCTCAGTCTAATCTGGTGGATTCAGTGAGCAACCTGGTCACAGTCAACCTCCATGTGCTGGACATACTGGTCTGTGTGCTGTGCCTGCCACTGACTGTGGCTGTGATCCTGCTACCGGCAAATGGAAGTGGAGTCAGCAGCCTGGCAACACTGTGCTGCTTTCATGAGGCCTGTGTCACATTCACAAGTGTGGCCACAGCAGTCAATGTGCTGGTGATCAGTCTGGACAGATACGACATCTCAGTTCGTCCAGCTAGTCGCCTCCTGACCCCGAGGCGCGCCGCTCTGCTCCTGGCTGCAGTGTGGGCTGTGTCTCTGGCTGTTTTCTTTCTGCCTTTCCTTGAAGGGGACTTCTTCTCTTCAAGGGCTGAGGACAGTGAGGATGAGGAGTCTGAACACCAGAAAAATGACTCTGATCTCACAACTCGATTGAGCCCAATTTATTCCTCCCTTTCCCCCTCTTCTTTACCTACAATTCATCCTTCTTCCCCTTCACATCACCTGCCTCCGGTATGGCAGAACAGGACACTCCTGTGCGTAGGAGGACAGGGGTACTACACAGGTCTGGCTATGTATTACCACTTATTACTCCAAGTGCCATGCTTTTTCATCGCTGTGGTTGTCATGTTGTTCACTTACTCCAAGATTTTACAGGCCTTGAACATTCGCATTGGCTCTCACATGATGAGAGGTACACGCTCCAAGGACTCCACCTGCAGGATACGCTGCAGGAGGCGCAGGAGGAAGGACCTGAGCCTGCCAACAGAGGTAGTGTCCTCAAACCAGAACCAGAACCTCAGCCACCCTCCTCTCATCCCCTCACCCACTCCTACACCAACATCCCCTCCAGCAATCTCCTCCATGCCGCAGGGCATGTCTGACAGTGGAGCAACAGTCACTACTGTCAGTACTGCTGCCACCACCCCTATCGCTACCACACCTGCCACCCCTGCCTCTCCGACCCCGGCTTCAACCTCGACTCACACACAAGCCACAACACCTCTTCCAGCTTCCTCCATGGGTGTACAGGCTTCAGTTTCTGCAATCATTGCTCTGAGGAGGGCAGTGCGTAGACACAGGGACCGTCGAGAACGGCAAAGGCGTGTTCTGAAAATGTCCCTGCTTATCATATCCACCTTCCTTGGCTGCTGGGCTCCTCTGTCAGCAGTCAATGTTCTGATCCTGTGCTTGGGTCCAAGTGATGGTCTGGTGCGGCTGCGACTCTGTTTTTTGGCAATGGCATACGGAACAACTATTTTTCACCCCCTGCTGTACGCTTTCACCAGGCAAAAGCTGCGCCGGGCACTCAAAACACGTGTAAAGAAAAGGGTAGTGTCCCTTCTTCAGGTGGACCCAGCTCCTAGCGGAGGGACAGTTATACATAACTCTTGGGTTGAGGGGGGAGGTCAAAGGAAGACTCGGAAGCCACGGGTGGAGGCCAGTGATGGCACAGATCGATGCCTCACAGAGGCAGTGAGGGAATGAGGCTGCTCTTGGTTTGTATATGTGGGTGTTAGTGTGAAAAGGAAGAGTTGTATGTACCCTATCAATCCACTAACTAACAGACTAACAGACTGTATGCATAGGCATGTGAGAACATGAGAGCCAGGTAGTTAAAAAGGTCAGGAGAAATCCCATGACCTGTGGTTTCATGTACATGTGGAGCAGGTGAGTCCAGGGCTCTAATTAGAGCTCTTTTACTACTCTCTTTTCACACGCTCTCATTAGCCCTTGTCTGACTGACAAGGTGGCAAAATGTGTCTCCTTGGAAACACCAAGCATCCCTCTCTGTTCACCCCATGTGAACAGTAAGGGTTAGATAACAGCAAAGCATAAATTATTGCTCCTGTGTGCACTTCCAACTTGCATGTGCATGTATATATGCACAGATAAACAGACATAGACATGCACATACATACACACAAATAAACACATAAGCACACCCGATCTACCTGCACAGATATTCTCAGTGAGAATGACATTATTAGAAGTCTGGATTTCAGTTTTTTCATGCCTCAATAGAGTTATTTACATATCACATGGTGCTGAACGTCCTGCTGTATGTTTACAACAACGTATCAGAGTAATAGTGTTTGCATATATTGTAAATGGTTTGGTAAATAAATTATGTGTGGATAATTGAAAGCATTCAGATTCAAAGTTTACAGGCTCAACTACCAGGAATCTGCAAAAAAAGGTTTATATTTATTTTAAGCACCTTAATTTTTGCAGAAAAATGCGGAAGCTCAAACTCTGAGGCATGACTTTTTTTGTTTCTTTCTTTCAGCTGTTGTGATGCAGACAAGGATGTGTGAGCTGGATATCTGCATGTGTGCATATATGCATAAATGGATTTAAATGTGTGAGTGTGTGTAAGATTATGTGCAATAAATCCTGAGCAAAGCAATTACCCGAGGATGTGAACAAAAACAGAATGTAAATACAGAATTGTAGGTTTTCTATCAATGGGTTGCCTAACAAAGGAAATGAATAAATACTCTTGTTAACAGCAAAAGATTACCAGGAGCAATTGTAACTACACAGGTCACTGTAATTCTGCTGATATTGTATCACTTCAGTTTTTCAAGTGGAAATAAAAGGGCAGCATTTTGTAAAATTTTCATTATAGTGTGTCACTGATGATAAAAAAAACATCTATAGTCACAGGATCTCCTACAAAGACTTGGGACAGTTGTTGGTGAAAGCTTTTTGAGCCTTTGGGGGCAGAGTCACTGCTTTCAGCAGCACTTTGGACAACTGCAGAAGCAGACACACCAATGTCAGCTTCTGGACTGAGTCCTGGACATATTACTATACTTATATATCTGTCTCTCTTTCTCCTCAGGGCTTTGTGTCTCATATCCAAGCTTGCTGGAAATGAAACAATAAACCAGCCCTCAATCAGCTGTTGTATAATGGGTGTTACAGTAGGTAAAGATTTATGTAAGTAAGTAGATAGCAGTACACTTCAAACTTTTTATGGGAGAGCTTCTTGGGCTTTGGGATTTCTCCTCTCTCATTCTCACCTCTTTTACACTACTTGTGAGCCAGATAGATGACAAATATTCTTGTGTATTCATGTACATTTTTTCAGGGATGTAAATATTGAGGTGTCTGTTATGGGTTTAAAAAGAAATAATATCATCACAATCATCTGCCGGACAGAAAATCAGCCATTGTGATAAACTCTTAAGGAGTTGAAAGTTACTGTAAAGAGAAGTAATTGTATTTGTGTTAATACAGTCTGTGTGTACACTGTACTGTACAACAATGACAATGTGTATAGAGAAATAATAGTATTGTATAAGATTTATATTATGTGTTATTATATAGAACAGAAAAGAATCTGTATTAAAAAGGTGATCCATCTGAGACATGATTGTCCACTGTGTCAGTTTGTATATTTTTCATGGTCAAAGAAGTGGTTGTTTTCAAGCATTGATTTCTCCAATCTAAGTTGAGTATACAAGAAATTGTTATGTATACGTATCTGAGGGAATACAATCTATTTGCAGAGAAATGTTTTGAGACACTTATCAGAGTGAGAATAAAAAAAAGAAAAAAGGGAAGCAGGAGAATAAATGCCACATTGTTTCTTAGTGGCGTCATTCAAACTTTTTCCTGTGCCTGCAGAATACTTAGACTACAAATCATTCATACAGCTGCAGTTTCATATTTGTAAAGACTGCCAGATTGAGAAACTTTTATGACGCTGGCTATTTGAGAATGGTCAGACTCTGATAGGAAAGTCCAATACTAGTTAGTGATACAGTTGCAACATTTGGTATTGAAGATCCACCATTTGAAATAAATGTTCCTATCAAAAATACAGCAAAATTTCTTCAATGTCTGCAGGAAAGATTTCAGATCTGTCGCACTCTCTGTGACTTTGAATGTTCTTCATCCTTCCTCATAAGCCCCCTATTGACCACGTCTACCTTTTTTTCCCAGCTGTCCCTTCCATCTCTTGTTCCCATCATCCCTTTTCTGATCCCTAAAAATAAGAACTTTGTCTAGAGACTTGAAGTATTTAGCAATGATTGTGATGAACCCTGACTCTTGGCACCCTGTGATGTGCTAACTGTGCTAATCATCAGTACTAATGAAGATGACATCGTTAGGTAAGTATTTGATGAGACAGCTTATTCTCTAGATGTTGACACTTCCTGTTTTATTTTACCAGAGCAAATCTGTCAGCGCATATGAAATGTGTGCTCGATTGTTCCCTGATTGATTTGTACAGTGTATCAAAACTGAAGATACCTTCACCCTGCATCATAATCTTATCAGTCCCCTCCTCTTTCTCACCCCCATTTCCTCCCTTGGTTCTCTCTGTGGTTATTCCGCAGGTCTGCATCTCCTCTCTCATCTCTTATCCACACTCAGACCTTCCAGAACAAAGCAAGGAACAGCTGCAGCGTCTGTGAAGGGAGAAATGTCACCTTGGGGGATGACGCTGGAAGAAAAACATGAGAAAGAGGGGAAGAGAGAATGTGATGCAGAATAGAAGAAGGGGGATTAAGGGGAATGAGGGAAAAGATGGGAGGCAGAGACACTTGCATTAGGACATAATAAGACTAATGAAAGGATAGCTCTGAAACACAGCTGTGCTCTATTTCATAGAAAAGCTACCAATAAGAAAAGCTACAGGACACAGATTTTTTTACGATTCTTACTGAGTCTTATGATAGTCACTCCAGGCTGTCACTCAAAAAATAAAACAGGTCAAGGCCCTCCAGTAAATAAAGGGTCCACTGTCTCATGATTTATGGCTGGGGTTTCAACCCATTGTGACTTTGACAAATGTTTTCGTGAGTGTGTGATTTCAGTAATGGATGGGAGAAAGCTGTAGTTTGACAGTACTTTCAATGCATGACAGTCACAGTTTGTGCAGGGGGCAGGGGCCCTCTCATTTCTTAATCCTCAGTGTCTACAGCTGGGATTTTAAATGAATAAAGACAGACTTACACACGGTGAAATCATTGACCTTTTGCATAAAGTGATGGCAGAAGTTTTTGAAAAACAAATGATGAGGTAAGCAATTACAAAGTATCTCACATTTTGTAACTCCAACTGACCACCTGACCAGGAAAATGGCGCTGAATGGTCCGTTTGAAAAATGGGAACGCCACAACTTATCGACGATAGAAATAAATGGGCCAAGATTAGAAAGACACGAGTTAAGAGGCAATTTGAGCTAAGGTCTCAGAAAAACTCAACTTCTTAAAACTATCCAACATTCTAACCTTGTCTCAAGAGTCGTTTGCCTCCACAGAAAATATGTCAAATGGTCGTAAACGGCGCCATCTTGTGTTGAAAGCCGAGCACAGCGTGTTTGCTGCTGCGTTCAAATCCAGTTTTCCTACAGCGTTGCTTTTTCACCACCGTCTTGTTTAAAGACTGATAAGACTCTTGCTATTGAATGAGAAATTTCCCTTACTGGTTTCCACAGTTGACAAAAGAATGATCCTAGAACTGCCTCGAACTCGCGGTCGTATTGAAAACTTTGATTTCAAATTTCCGTGAATTACTCTCTCGCGGCCTCATGCGAGACACGCGCCGAAATAGCTCAGTTGGGAGAGCGTTAGACTGAAGATCTAAAGGTCCCTGGTTCGATCCCGGGTTTCGGCAGCGAGCGGGTGCACTTTTCACATTTTAAAATTACAAATATTTACTCATTTATCAGCTGTATCCCAGAACGTTATTTTTAATGAAAGCTCTGGAAAAGAAAACTCCAGCCTGTTACCCCAAAGATTTTTTTTTGAAGACGTGGTGCAGATACGTTTCCATCAAACTGAAGCAGACTACTTATTGAGGGAGCACTTATTTTCGCATCAATATTGACGCCTTAAAATGACAGATGACTCGACTTCCAAGTGTAGACAAGAATAGAAAATTCTTAGTTTCGGAAGCATCCGTATGAAAGCAATTGATACCTATGTCCGCCAGGGGGCGGTATTGTACAATAAATCAATGAACTTGGGAAAAACAAGCCTGCAGTTCATCTCGGGGCACTTTGTATGTAAGTTCAGATGGTACGCATAACCTAGATACCCTGTTTTCAAATGCAAATCTAGCCTACTTTTTCACCCCTCAAAGCAAATTAAACATTCCCAGCTGTCAAATGCTTTCACATGGTTGAAATGATGTGACAACCAACCCTGCATCCATCTTAAATCACAGATCAATAGTGAAAATCTCAAAAGTGTAAAGGCTTTTAATTGAATAGACTTACTTAAATTGCAAATAGACTATCTAAAAGATGGTTTTATATTATAGCTGTATTACCCCATGGTATATAAAATAGTACAAACGCATGTCCTCTTGAAGTATGTTTATTTGGAGTGTAACAGCATAAAAAATAAATATCACTGAAAAAAGTGTTGTTAGTTCCTGAAATCATTTTAGACATATGTTAAAGGTGAATTGAATTATCTTTTGGCCATCATACTCTCAAAACTCAAAACAGACCCTTACATGTAGTGTTTAGAGCTTGTTTGGCTATTTATAGGTCAACCTGGGGCAGACATCACTAATAAGCAGTGGTCACAAACGATCTTGTGTGTCCCATTGGGTCAAGCTTTATACCATAACTGTTCTTGGAAAAAAATGTATTTATAAATCGTTTTCCTATTGGGAAATATATGTAAGATATATCTGATCACTCTTAAATGAAGGGCAAGGATGTCCAAATCAATGTAATTTGCTTTGCAAGTCAATTTGAATTGCTCTACATCTCATTTGTTGTTTGATAAGGAAGCTAAATCCTATTTTGATTTAGAAGAAATATGCAACATGTTAGATATTCCATACTGGTATTTTAATGTATAAAGGCTTTTTTAAAATAAGTAAGATTCATGTTGTACTACAAAATCTTAATTGAAACTGGTACAAGAGCAGCACAAAAAAGTTAAAAAGAAATACTAAGTTAGGTAAATGTTTTGACTGTTAAAGCCAGTGAACTTAAACACAGCAAGGGGTTATCTTTAAAAAGCTGTGTTGGGTACAATGGCTCTAAGTTTCTATTCGTCTGTGGTCAATTTTGAATTAAGACTTCAGGGTCCCTGTCACCATGTGCCCTTTTCAATAGGCTTCACAACATGAGTTGACTGTTACAAGTGTCGTACTCAGTGGTGACTGGCCCACATAAACACACCCCTTTGTTTTCTTAAACCACCTTTGTGTTTGTGGAAAGGCATCCTCAGTTTTATGCAACTTCACTCGCATGATGGTCATGTGACTTCAAGGACTCTTATGACGTCATGGTGGGAATAACCCCCACAGGTGCTGGGAATATAACACAGCACTTATCTATGGGTAGGAATCCTTTGGATTTGTAGCAACATGTTCTCAAATACATGTCAGGACGGCTCTCAGTCTTGCTAAAATTGTGTATGAAATGTGTAAATGAGGTAAATTCACAACTAAAATGACAGAAAAGGCACTCTTCAACATATGTTTGTATATTTTGATTTCCACAAAATGTATTGATATCCATCCATTAATCACACCTCATCTTTGAGTATTTTATTAGTTACCTGACCTTTACTATGACAGTGACAGTCAATCAGTTAAGAGACCACTCCAAAGGTTTATTTATACTCATCTTTCACAGGGGAGAGTGAACCCTGTGAACCCTGGTCAGGACACGTGACTCATTTATTGTGTTTGGTATGTTTTTGTGAAGTGGGTGGGTGAAGGGGTTGTTTGTGCTTATAATGTGTTCTTGAATTATCCTTGTGTTTTCACAACTCATTTTTAATTCTCCCCTCTTGTTTTTGTTTCTTTAAAGATCAAAAGTCAAAGAAATATTCACAGCAAAGATTATTTTTCCTTTGTAGTTTTCGATGCATTCCATTCTGAGAGTTGGATAATCCATAACTTTGATCATAATGTATCATGTAACATGCTGGAGAACTAAAAACTGATGCTCCCTTTTCACATTAATAATTAATAATACCAGCATATTGATTTTAACAATTTGCTGACATGTGGGTTTTTACTAGGAAAAAAAAAAAAAAAAGTTGTTAGGTAACTTTTAAAACTCTCCCTGCTATAAATCAAACAATAACTAGTCACATGTAACTGTTGTGTCATTATGTAACAGACTGAGATGTTGCCAGAGGTTGTTGCAAAACTCTGTCAGATTTCCAAAACCATGTTTTTTAAACAAACTTGCAAAAAATAAAAGAAATGCATGTTTTGTGGGTCTGTAACCCATGATTTATTTGATTATTGATCTTATTATTGCACAGAGGATCAAGTAAAATGATCTAGTCTTTGGTCAGTGTGTCACCTGGTTTTGTCTGACAAATCCTCTGAGTCAAATAACAGTGGCTGGGTGTATGATTCACATTTATCTTAACAGCTTTGCACAATTTTGACACATCATGGTCAGACAGAGATTATGAGGAGATTTAGTGTAACTGTGTGTTTTAAGTTAATTGTTTCCAAGGTTTTCCTCTAGAAAGATTTATAGGGCTTGGTTGCAAGTATGTTTCTATTTGTTTTAAGTGACCTGATGCTGAACCACTTTTTCATAACTGAACTGTTTTTGTTTTTTAGTGCATTTTTAACTTAACTATCATTCCATGTCAAAATGAACTCTCCCCTTTCACATGATGACAAGTGACATACAACAAGTTACTATGATCATTTATTGCTAATGTTCATTTTTGGTTATTTTTTTCTGCAATAACCATAGACTGTATGATGGGCTTTAAAGCTCATCGTCAGTGGTGGCCATATTAATGCTGCACTAAACCCAGCTGAGTTGTCTGAGTTTGGATAAGGCAAAGAGATGAACCATTAGTCTTTTTGCAGACCGTTACTTGGTGCCCAACTGTTGGTCAAGTGAGCCACGCACTCAAATGGACAAAAGATGAAAGTTTGATAACTTAAAAGGTAACAAGTTACAAGAAAATTTAGCTCCCTTACAGTGTGCGAATAGAGTAATGATTTTTTGGATAAAAAAACTATCAATGTTTTTATTTGTGCTGTGATAAATCAGCTTTTTTGGCTTGGTGTATATGTGGTTGTTAAGTGAGTGAACAAACAAATATGCACCCCTTTCTGCAGACCTCTCGACAGGTCTTACCTGGTAAAGCAGAGGTGCAATTCAACATCTTAACCATGGCTTAGCTCCATGTAAGTGCTTCAGTAAGCAAAACTCATGACACAACATGTTAAATGCCAGGGACAACAGGACTTAGATGCTCAAACACAACATGTGGTTGTCCAGTGTTGCAATAAAGAAGTCTTACCAGTACCAGACTCAGCAGTTAAGCAGTTTGTACGTCAGCACAGCAGAAACTGAACAGGATGATAGTTTTGTTTTGCTACACAGATAAAATGGGCCCACTTCCTGTATTCACCCAGCCCACTCCCAAGTGTACTTCCTCTTTTCAGACCTAAGAAGACACGTCTATAGCCCTTAGTGAACTGGCCAAAGACGAGCAGAGAAGGCCATTGAACTTGGGAAGGAAACAGGATGAATGACGCCCCAGAGTCAGAGGGAGTCGGAGAAAGTGAGAGAGTAGCTCTCAAAACAAACCAGGAACAGTTCTTTTATTTGCTTTTTAATATGCTGTCATTGAGCGCAACAGAGGTCTCCTCTGTGTTGGTTACAGGCCTGCTGCCAACCACACAAAGGCCAGTCTGATTCCCTGAAGTCAGGAGGGCAAACCTGCTCCAGTCTCACCTGTCCTATGAAGAACAGTGAAGACAGTGACACTAGATAGCTGTCTATTATGATATTTTCTACCCTGGTTAGAGCTATCACCAGTGGTTTTTCTGAAATTTTACAAACTTTGCTTAGGTTAAAAAAGACACGTCTACTTCCCCCTGACCTTATATTTCGGCTTTGTTTGCCTCACATATAACAGATTACTTCAATTTGATAAATGGTATGACAATGTCCCCATATACCAAAACTTCATAAAAATTCTTATTTCTAGCCTGACACTTGCACACACTGCAAGATTTGAAAAATTGTCTTCTCCTGTGCTATATTTGACCATGTAGTTTGTTCACTGTTACTTAATCATTTGATCATGACCCATTTCTAAGTCTGACACTTTGGCTGACATGCAAGGTTCTCATGCCGTTAAATGTATCGTAGGGTACATTTGGTTCACTGTTAAAAGTTTTGCCTCTTTGAGAATTGGCTTGGTGTTCTCCCAAACAATTTTGTCTTTCATACCCTGACAGGCACAGAATTCAGAATTATGCAAAACTCCTATCAGATATATCAGAACAAAACAACCAAAGTGTCATTTGCTTTCCTGTCCATTTTCCTGAGGAGCCTATGTTCGCCTGCTTTTCAGCTGAGTGCATTTCTTTCTGAGGAGTAACGTGCCTGAAATTTACCAGCATGAAACTGATGTGGAAAACTACAGGGGTGTTCAGTCTCTTAAGGATTACAGAATTAGAGATCAGCTCAAATGTTTCTTGTGAGGAACAATGACGTTAAAGGTTCAGTTAAGTGTTATTTGCAGTTCAGCTACAGCCTTTATTGTCGTTTAGTTTCAAAATCAAACAGTGAGTATAAAGTCCAAGTCCAGAAGAAAAGCAGTGTACAATAGTGTTTGAACTATTCACACAACTGGTGGCAAATGGTTGACCAAAGAAATAAAAGAACACAATAAAAAGAGAGCTTTTTTGTTTTGCAGTGCGTCGATGCCAATAAAGGGGCTGTGAGCAGTTTAAAAGTGATCACGAAGAAGTCTCAATTTTACGTATTTGCCTTATCATATAATGCAATTTCAAATGAGATTATCAGTGCCAAAATAGCTTATTTCTAAATGTTCAATCCGAGCTTCCTGATCAGGACTGAAAGGGTCGGATCAAGAGAAACCTGATAAATTGAGAATTCATCAAGAATTTTGGTCTGTCGTGAGCTAGCTTTGCAATCAAACAGCTACTCACTTTTATGATTGTCTGTGGTATACTCTCTTTTTTTGATGATGAACTGAGGTGTAATGTAATATTTCATGACACATGCCACAAACTCTACTGCGAGGAACTCTCAGTACTAGGGCCTCTATAGGAGTAGGAATTTCCATTGACCAGTGCCTCAGTAGGTTTTTATTTATAGCATGGGAATGACCCCTGAAGTGTGCTGGCATGAGGGGCTGTTGCAATGTGTGAGGGGTTTCTTTAGCTGTGAACCCGATCAACATGTTCCTCTTGCGGTTGTTTCTTATGGCCGGGGCAAAACACATAACTAGGGTTTTGGCAGATCCTATGTGTGTCTCTGTGAGAAAGATGAGCCTTACTCAGCACTGACTTCAGGGTAAAGAAAATTATATTCAAAGCCCTCGGAGTGCTGCCAAACAAAGATAAACTGTTTGTGATTCCTCTAAGTCCTGTGATGATAGGCAACTGGGTCCAGCTAAAGCCTGATGATACTCCACTTCTGATGTTTCAGGGATCCACAGGGAGAAGGATATCATCTGCGTAACACCTGTGGCCAGCAGGGAGCCACTGACATCGTTTGAGGTTTGCCTTCTGCCAGGTGATATTAAGTGTTGTAGTCCTGTCGGCTCAGCAGAAATGAGGTTTTCCAGACACCAGCTGAGGCAACCACATCTATGCAAGTCTACCAGTCTTTCACCGCCCTAACAGTGTGTATGCACACATAATGTTGTGTATTCAGCGGCTCTGCCTGATGTTTACACAGATCAGACATGAGCCAGGTAAAGAAAGAGAGAGCAGGGTAGGTTATGTCTTGCTGAGTTTGCCAAAGAGGTCCAGACACTGAACCTGCAACGCAGCAGCAGACAGTAAAACACTTTCCAATGAAGCACAGGAATAATTAAAAAAAAAGAGTTCATGAGCAAGATTTTGGTCTTGCGAGTCTACCGCTTCAGTTGCAGAACCACACTCTGCAGAGGCATCTATTGGGCTTAATTCACGAGTCAGTCTCCTGCAAGAAGTTGATATGTTGGCACCAATTTAATCCATCACTTTGTGTTGGATCTGATCTTGTTACCTGGTCCAATCAAAGTAACTTGCTTGAAATTTTTGGTGGATAAAAAATAAAAAAACAAAGATGAAATGTAGCTGATTTAGAATTTTTGCAGCCCTTTGAATACTTGCATAATTGTTGCAAAAAAATCAGTTAAACACCTGAGGTTGTGGCTTGGCGCAGAAAAGCTTTGTTTATGGACTAACTAGGGTCAGACTAATAGGGTGTCATATGTAGAGGCCTTCAGCTAGGGGAGTGTTTTGTTGGTTGTTCTTGTGGTCTGCAATAAATGCATAACATGTGAATTAAACACATTTCGAAACATTTCTACTTAAAATAAAAACTGACCAAAAGATGTGCAAATTAAAAAGCTTCTGAAAAACTTAGCATCTCTGAAGAGTGACTCACTGTTGACAGAGCACCGTGTCCACTGAGTATGTTTTCTGCTTTGTTTGCTCAAGTTTACTCCCGGCTGTGACCTTGATCTGTTGCTTTTGTAATGTACATACAGCACTAAGATCATTCGTTGACACCACACATGGCCCACTTGTCAGCATCATTATCAAAGCCTTGTGGTCTTCTCATCTTCTCATCTGTCACACGTGCTGGAACATTTTCCTCTGAGGTCAGAGTGTGATGGGATCTTGTTACTCTATTCTTACTGTTTCTCTCAGGGGGCTCAGAGACAGTTCACTGGGAAAGGTCTTGTTATCCCTCTGAACTCATTCCATCTCTCTGTCATAAAAACACAAATACATAACTCATACTGTATTACCATGCAGTTACATTGATCACGTGAAGTACTCTGTGGTGTAAAGTAGCTCACTGAGTCTATGGAGCCATCACACATCAGAGGTTGCCGGGTGTTGGATTACAGCACTCCTGCGTCTCAGAGCACAAGGTGAAGGGGTCTGGATGAATAAATGAAGCACTCAGGGCCTGGGAAGCCCTGAGACACTCACCATCTTGTGACACCTGCACCAATTTGGGCCACTGCACCAGTACAAAAAGCTTTTGTGCTTGCTGCATGCAGTTGGTGGCTTGTCATGAATATTCTTTATTAACACTTACTTATATTTCTGTCAATACTTCTACCTTTGTATGAACACCTAGCAACAAAATGCTGCATGTTAAAATACTGTGATGACATAATGAAGCTCCAAGTTGTTTTGGGAATAAGTTAATAATTTAGAAATCTGTTTTCGAGGAACAAATAAAACAATAAACAAAGTCCACACAAAGACTTCAACAACTAAAAACATTCATACATAACACAAAATGAACAATTTAAGGTCCAAACTTTTAAAACTCACTTATTCCTAATTAATGATAAAATACTCAGCTTTTTATTGCATAGTATATCAATATCATATACTGCATAAAAGCATAAAAAATGGTTCAATCTGCAGATTTTCACACATGCATGATATGATTCTTCAGATGCTTCTGCTTAAGGCCTTTTGTTGCCCTACCATCTTCTTAAAAATATCTTTAATATTTTAATATCTTTTTTTTTTTTTCAGATGTAGGTCAGATTAAATACTTTGACAGGCCATGATTTTATTTCTTGAAACTCTTGTGTGTCTGAGCTTTAGTTCATTAATATATTAAAACAATGACCATTCAACCAAGAGTTATTGTCTTCATTTAGTTCTTCACAAACAAACTCTGTACTCATAATACAGTCTATTCACCATATCCATTAATGCCAGATGTGTTGAACCCCATCTGATCAATACCAAATGTATGGTATAATTTCAACAAAGAATACACAACCAGTTCATTATGAGACTTTTCCCATGTACTTTTGAAACATTTCACTTTGATAAATGAGCAAACCTCTTCGAAGCCTCTGTCTTTGGAGGTTGAGAACCTTCTACTCAGTCTGAGCAGGCTGCAAAAATGATTTTCTGCAAAATATCCTTGTTCGAAGTCAAGCTTTACTTCTCCTATTTCAAAAGCATGTTTGCAAAAATACAGAACATGCTGTAGTCATATAGCACAAGCTAATACTGATCTGTATTTACATCATAGCTTCAGGATTGCAAGTGTTCCCTTTATTGGCAATATAGCTCTTCCAATGCCTTCCAACCGCAGCAGTTACTGTATTACAGTTACCATCACTTGCCAACTCTCTTATGTCACCAGCCATCTTCATGGAGCTTCATTATCTCATGTGTTTTTCAGTAATTCCTTATGATGTGTAGAGATGATATGTGAAATAGGACACGTAAAGTCCATTGTTTAGTAAATCTAAGAAGCAAGTCCCTGGACCCAACCTCTTTTGTCAAAGAGTCTACAGAGAAGACAACAACAGGGAAGTAAGTCAGGTCACAGGGTTAATTGGAGCTGTCCAGAACAGATTGTACACACCAAGATGTCATAAGTGTTGTCATCCTGACAAGTCTTCCACATAATTTCCCTCTTACTGACCATCACACTGTCCATTGTGCAAAAAACAATACAGACACTTCCTACTTTCTTATTTCTCAAGAATCATTGATCTGTCTGTAAGTGCTTGCTGTTCAGTTCTTTTATGCAGACATGGATCAGTTTCCCTGAATCTTATGTAAGCACAGTTTCTCTGCACAGGTCGTGTAAACAGTGCAGCTGACCCTACGGTTGTGCTAACGTTTGCTGCTTGTGGTGATGCCTGCAGGAGTCCCAGGGCCGGCCAAGTTTTGCTGACACACCAGCTCGTCATGGAAGACAAATGGCTGATAAGAAGCTGTTTGCACACTCACACACACTCACAAAAAAACCCCTAAAAAACAAACAAACACATACTCATCACAGACAAAACATCACACTAATTTTCAAGCTCCATGAGGTGTTATGGTGTTTTTTGATGTAAGGAGGCACAAGGTGTTGACTTTGGCCCATGACTAAATATCTGACATCTCACTTTTCACTTCAGTCTTATGCAATGGAGACCTGAAGGAGCTCTGTGGGGTCTCTGTGGGTCTGAGTGTGCCCTGTGGGAGTCAGGCATGGCATGGGGGGAACGCTGGATGAGGGGTTAATGTTGTTAGGAGAGGAAAGATGAGATGTAGTCATGCATGTGTAAATACCTCAACTTTGCTGACATATCAGCTTCTTGCCCTGGGATGTACCTAAAAAAAGCTTGCACAACTTTTACATTCTTTTTTAATTTGTTTTCATATTTACTGTTTGTTAAAACGTTTTTCCCAACTCTTTTTTATAATCTTTTATGATTTTTAATATTTAAATCTGTGTTTTTAAAGAAGCTGACCCTGATTAGATTTATATTAATGTGCAATTTTGGTTTTGTAAAAGCTTGTATCATCAAGCACTTTCTGTTATAGAAAGAGGGAAGATTGACAATAAGTTTTTAAATTTCATTCAGTATTAGACATGACCATTCGCTAGTTGGCATGTTTTGCCATTTTGTACCTCTTTGTACCTATTTGTTCATTGATTTAGTTGAAAAAAAAGCACTGCTGTCAATAATAGAGGGAGATGTTTTTTATTTCGAGTGTGATATTTGCAGATGTGCTGCTGCCTGTCTTGGCCAGGACACTCTAGGAGAAGAGATGTTTTATCTCAACAAGCCTCTCCCTGGTTGAATAAAGGTAATGTATAGGGTGTATATATACAGTATCTCCATATATACACCAGAAGGTGAAATATGGAGAAAAAAATAAAAGCAGTTGCAACACACCACCAGACCAATAGGGGGCGGTAATACAAGGAAGAGTGCCAAGCAAAGATGACAGCATACAAGCATAGACGGTAAAGATAGACTAATAGTCTTGCCGCATCTGGGCTGTCAGCGTGGATGATGTTCTAAAATATCATATGTATATAAGTACGTAAACATTTACATACATTTGTACACACTTTGAACGTGTTTCAACAGCTTTTGTAAAATCTCAATATTTACAAGTTCAGCTGAAGGTCACCAGTTCACAGGGACACTTTTCAAGCAAAACACCGGGTCCTGACAGAGACATATTCCATCATCAGGAAAATGACAATTGTTTGAGAGTCATTAAGCCCAAGGTACTTACAGTCAGTGTGATGTCATTGCAGACAGATGTTGAAACAAATACTGTGCACCAATCAGAAACATCCAGCGTGCAGGCCTTGTCTCCCAAAGATCCTGTAACTCTGGAAAGTACTACCCCACAAGAAGGGTTGTTTCAGGGGACAGATCATGTAACCCAGACCCAAATTAAGTCCCTAGTTCTGGAGATTGAAAAGGTCATAGTCCCCCCCCCCAAAAAAAATGAGTTCCTGGGGAAAGTTACTTTGGTTTGAAAAGTACCTTTAGTGCTTGCTAGCTTCTGTACCAGGGGAATGCTGGATTTGGAAAGCTACAAAACTGTAAAATGGTACTCCTCTAACTCCTGAATTGGAATTGTGTAGGTGGAGAGGGTTTAAGTGCTTGTTCATCCATCTAAAACGTCAAGTCAGGGTACTGGCCTGTTTTAATAGTGAAGGAAAATGTCTGTAAGGTGACTTTGTTTCTTATTCTATACTTTTCCTTCAGTAGTTGCTGTGATTATACCAAAAATAGAACCCAGGAAGAATTTATCCTAATTGATGGGATTCAACAGGAACAAGTTTTATCATTCCTATTTTTTCCAGCAAGGGGTACATGCATGACCACTGACACAGATACATCCCTCCTAGTGTCAAGTATGGAAAGTGTTCCCATGTCTGCAGAGATCATATGGAAAGAACTGTCTGAAAACCCCTCAGGGTCTAGTCAACTCCCCCCTGGTCTCTGGCTATTTTTAAGTTGTTCTCATTAAGAGCAAATGTGTCCTCTTATCCTTTGGCAGAGGCTATAACTTACCTCTCTTTCTCTCCCACTTAAAGGCCGGCAGGGCTGTTTATAGCATCGTCTCTGAAGAGATACTTCCACCATCCCTCCCTCTGTAATGTGAAGTTGAAGAAGATCCCTGCTCTCTTTGAATATTTTTAAATTCGAAATTTTTCACTTTCTCAGCTACTTCACCTCCTACCCAGAGAGGTTTGTCCTAGTTCCCAGTTATTATTTTAGAGGAACTTTGGAAGACAATAGACTGGAAATAAGGATTAGGCAGGAAAATCTTCTAATCTGCCTCAGTTCATTATCTCGAATCAGTGTATTTCCTTCTGGTATAATTAGGCAGTGCCATTCTTATGTCCCTGGCAAACAAGGCAAATGGACATGAAGGTTATTTGGACGTTCATGTTAACACTTGTTTTAATAGTATCAAGAACTCTTTCTTCTAACTTGGCTCTGCTACCAGAATGTCCTTAACCAGTCTGTGCTCTCAGAGGAGAGAGGCCAAATGCCCTTTATTGTCTGCCAGTTGAACAGCTTTACATATGCAGCCCCTTCCACCTGATCCTGTGTCATCATTGTTCTCTCTGTCCTTCTTTTGTCTGATCCCTTTCGTGATCTCTGGGATTTAACACTGGTAGATGTGGTGGTGGGTTCTGGGGTCAGTTATGTAACATCAGGATTATACCAAGGGACAAATTGAGTTGGACAGGCTGAAATTACTGAAGGCTGCAGAGACATTCTCCAAGAGGCACCAAATACAAGAGCCCAATTTAATTCGGTACAATTTAGTTCAATTCAGCTAATTAAAAAAAAACTTCATTTATCCTTGAGGGGGCGATTCAAAGGCACACAAAGCAATGGATTGACAATAGTGAACAAAGATCAGTGTTTTAGACCTTGATATAGAGTGTAAACTTACACTTCTATTTTGGATATAAAAGCTAAGAAATAAATTAATATTTTATTCAGCCAGGGAAATTTGTTGAAGCCTTCCAAATCTTCTTTTCTTTTGTCTTCCCTGCTGGTGTGGTCTGATTTGGACACTGTCCTTTAGCCTGTGCATACAAAGACAGATGAGTGGCACCTGTGGCAGTGGCCTTCTCTGGCCTGGGTCCCAGAACTGCAGGGATTCCCAAAACCCCTGCCCTGAACACTCACAGGGTCTGGTTTCTTTTGGCACCCCTGAGTGACAGAGAAGCAACATTTAGAGGATTAAGGGAGGGGTTGCAGAGGTTGAGTAATACTCGCAACCATCCTGGTATTTGTTACCCTGGATTGAACTCCACTTTTAAACTTAATTAATGATTTGTCAACCTGCTACCAACTCATCAGTTTTACTGGCCAATATATCTAACCCCATTCCCTAAAAAACCAAGCAAGGCTGCAGGCAAAGTAATTAATTTAACATACCAACCCAATGTTTCTGACCTTATACAATCCAGTTCTTTAAAAAGTTGTGACTCTGTGAAAGGTCAGTAGGGTGTTTGCTGAATGTCCAACCCTGTATCATCAGAATATTAAAAAGACAATGTATCAAATATTGAAAATAAAATATATTGCAACTGATTTAATTCAACATTAGTTTATTCTTTTGGGCTGAAGGGAAAATGAATACCCAAAGGAGACACAACATGATCCAGAAACACCAACAACTTGTCTGGGCCGATCTTGTTTTGGGGATGGACTGAGGTAACATGGAAAAGTGTCCTTTCATGAAAATCATATTTTTTCATAGTCGTTTCATTAAAAGATCTGTAAGGCTTACAACAATCATGAAC
Organism: Thalassoma bifasciatum; assembly: GCA_008086565.1. Lineage (NCBI taxonomy): Eukaryota > Metazoa > Chordata > Actinopteri > Labriformes > Labridae > Thalassoma > Thalassoma bifasciatum. Next base: position 249,810 of record RPOG01000038.1, read on the forward strand.
TTGGGTGAACTTAAAAAGCAGATTTAGTTTAAAGAATGCTGAACAAACTGATGGGAGCGACATGTGCTGCCACATAGGCAATGTTTTTTTTTAGGGTTTAGAGCACTTCCTACATAAATGATGACAGCACTAGAACGTACTTTTAGCCACTTGCAGTATAGCTACAATGAAAATAATTGTTTTCCAGTATGGATAGTGTGTCATTTAAAGGGGATGTTTTGCTTTTTTCTCTTCCTTCTCTTTGGTATTTCTCATGGCTAAGAAAAATCCCCCTTTCTCATTTAAGCTGCTGTCTCTTTTAAAGCTACCTCCTCTCCAAACCACCTACTGTCTGACTGGTCATCTCTATAGAGGCTCATAATGAGTGGAGCTATTGGTAGACCTTGGTGTCTGAGACCCGAGTCATGGACCAGTTCGGAGATGATCATGCAGTGATATGACTTCAGCAAGTCTTATGAAGATCTTGAGCTACTATGAGAACAGACTGTTTTTGTAGCTCACAGACAGATTCAAGGATTTCAACAACATAACAATAAGTAGCCATCAGAAAATCTGCCCAAGTTTGGTATTGATATCCAGTATTATTACTTGAAATCCATGTTTAAAAACTTGGAAAAGCAGAACACTGTCTTTTTTATACTGACTTTGTGTTAGGCTATTTCCTACATGTTTTATGAACACAAAGCATTTGCCACCAATGAGCTCACTGTGAATGAAGTGTCTCTGCAGGCAAATGATGTTATGTCCCACACACCATCAGTGACGTAGTACAATGACTTGTGCGGTTGTAACTCACTCACACATTTTCTCCCTCCCCCTCTCTCTCAATACCATTTACAGCATCATCACTGTCGTGCTGTCCCTGCACACTGCAGCAAAGACCTGCCTGAATCATTTACCCACTGAATGACCTCTACTGCAGCCATCAACACATTACCAGAAGCCTGTTTCCGCACAGTCGTCACACTAGCTGAATGTCATTAACACATTTCCCATCACCTCCTCCACTTTCACACCAAACTAAAGGCTGCAGAGTCTGACTCTAGCATGACTGTTTGGAAAGATTACTGCTTTGGAACATTTGTGTCTTAACAAGCAGGTTATGGACATCCTCTGTATTTTATGTCATTACCATAATCAGTAGATGTCACTGCACTTATTCTGTACTTAGAGAGCCAAGGGGGTTATTTTGACAGTCCTGTGTTTTGATGCAGACCTTTAGAGACTCCTGCACCTTTGGCCTGAAATGAGGGTTACAAAAAATACCTTAGAGAGGAGAGAAGCTGTATTACTTTATTTATCTATGCAGTTATTTAAATCAAATTTAACAAAGGCCATCTGAGAAGTAGATTGTGCCTTCAATCAAAAATAACAACTAACTTGTTACAATCTCCTGTTTGGTTACAGTTTGGTTAATAATTCCACTTGCATGGGAGTTTTGAGATTATAAAACAGATAATCCACGGAGAGCTGATTTACAAAAAACAAAAAAACATGAACTTGGAATGAAAATGAACATATATATAAGATACAGTAATTACATTATACCCAGAATATATCAATTCGTATTATTCTAACGAGTGCCTGGCCCTCACAGTGTCTGTTAAAAAAAATGGCTCTGGACAAATGTAGCTGTCGAACCCTGACTGAGATCATCAGAGACAAAATTGGTTGTCATTTTGTTCCAACTTTTAGCTCTTACGTTAGGGTCGCTTAATTCCTCTCTGGAAACCAAAGAGTGCAACTCTGAGCATGTTTGCTTTATCCAGACATTCAATGAGACACCTAAACATTAGGAATGCTCAATATTGACTTTTCTTCTGATATATGGTATTGTTCAACCCTTAATTTCCGAAACTGATAAATGCAGGCTTTATTACCAAAACTGTCTGGTAACAACATAACACTGTAGAATTAACACTTTATGTCTTATTTTATTACGATACCCCCAAGATGCATACATAAATGCAGCCCATGGGCAACAGTTGTACATCACAAAGCGTGTATATGTGAATATCCTATGGTACTTTCATGTAGGCTCAGGAACTTTTTAATCATTCTTTCTTTGTATTACGGTTGCTATCATAGCCTCTCGGGATTTCATCTCACACTCGTTATTATCAACACACATAGTTACATGTGCACGGGGCACACTGTGATTGGCTGGTCACCACGCCTACTCTCCACCCAGAAACATCCCAAGTTGACCAAAACGTCATCATAACAGGCAGAAGAGGGGTTTGAGGCGGACACAGACACTAACACACATGGATGGAGATGACAATTGAGCAGGATTATTTTTTAAAAAAAGAAAAGAAAAAGAAAAATGCTGCAGACCCTGCCTTTTACTTACACATAATAGGCATGTTTGCATAATGAGTCTTATTTTCTTGCCTTTATTTATCCTTTTCAAATAAAGAACAAAGAACGATTTTTTAGTTTGTTTTTTTTTTTAAAGATGATGTTTGAAAGAATAGTCTGCTGTAGTGGCAGAAAACTTCCTCTTAAAAGGTGGAAACTTTGAGTAGAACCAGACCTATTTTTGAACAGCCATCTGCCATGACAGGACAGCCAGAGAAAGTGGGATGGATACATTGAGAGAAGTCTGAAATCAAAATTATTTTGCCATTGTTAACCAATCCTAGAAATTAAAGCTAATTACACACTAATGGCGGATATAAAGTTTGTCTCTCTGCAAAGCTTATGAGTTTGCATGAGTGTAATTTAATAACCCATGCTTTCTTTAAAGTTATGCACTGAATTTGTCTACTTTTACCCATTTATTGTTTGTTTTTTTTGCACAGTAATACTGTTCAAGATGAAATCTGCTTCGAGTGTATACAAACTGGAGCACTGACACATATGGTGTGCCATCCAAATCGTATGCACCTTACCACAACTTGTACATAACAACCTCCTCTGTTTGTCTTGAGGGTTTGCCATCTCAGCTGCCTCTGCATCTTCACGTCTGTGTGGTATTTTTCCATTTAACTTGTGGAGGCATGAGATGCCTGGACCTCCATCACAATGACTCAGTGGGCTTTTTGTGTGTTTTTTTGTAGAATATCTTTCACCCTTTATCCTGGCCTCTCTCCCTCCTTGTCATCTTCCTCTCTAGCATCACTGCAGCGCTCTCTGTGCTCGGAAATTTCCACACTGCAGCAAAGAGAAGGGTGCAGGGGAGAGAGGGAGGGAGAGAGAGAGTAAGAGTGAGAGATGAAGGGATGGAGAGACCTAAAGAAAGAGAGAGAGATGCAGTTTGGTTGATGATGAGAATGCATGAAAAAGGTAATTGATTTAGTAGTTTTCCCAACATTGTGGGGATTAGAACACATTCATACACTGTGAGTTAGAAAGATAAAGTCTGAAATGAAACAGATGAATAAGCTCTATGCATCTACAGTAATGAATCAAGTCTTATGCAGAGGTGACAGGAAACTTGACATAGAAAACAGCATTTGCATACAATTATCACCTATTTTCTAAATGTTTTCAATATATGTTTAAACACCAGGAGGAAACTGGGTCAGTTTCATGAATTTGACAAAAAAAATGAAGGATGAATTGCTTTGAATTTACCAGCCAAGAGAATATTTGAAGAGGAGGCAGAGCAGTGTTCATGCAGAGAGGAGAAGCTCTTTGGTCATGGTAACCTCTGCAGAAACGTGCAGCCATCCTCACGTGTGCTGAGTATAAGCAGAAAAGCACTGCAGTACCCCAATACTAGAGCTCAGAGCTGGCACTTATCATCACTTCACTCAGAGCTGCGGCTTTAATCCACATTGCAGCTCCCACACATATATTCACTTCTTCAACACATATCATTGTTGCACTTCTGACAGACAGGGCTGTTTGATCAGACATGTTTTTGCTGATAATTCATGCAAATCAGGAGTTTAAACTTAAGACAGTGAGAAATAGAAACATTAATGCAGAAAGGGCCATGGCACCATGACAACATCTATTTGACTTATTTTGTAAATTTGTTAATTTTTTTGTTCTATGTATTTATGCTAAAAGAAACTTGAACTCTCTCCATGACATTTTTTGGGTCAGTTGTTTGTTCTGTAAATAAGTTGTAAGACAGATGTGTACTGTCTTATAACTCTGTTTTTGGTCTTCATCGACTTCATCTATCTGCATACTTTTTGTTTGTTAAGCACCTCATGGCAAGAAGGTAACCAGTTTGAATCTTGGTTCCAACATGGGCCTTTCTGTGTTGAGTGTTTATGTTCTCCTAGCACATGCATGGGTTTTCTTTGAGTACTCTAGCTACAACAGTCGTAACACATGCTCATCAGATTAACTGATGATATTTATTTACCGGCAGGTGTGAATGTGTGCCTGAAAGGTTGTCTTTCTCTGTATGTTAGCCCCATGATTGACTGGCAACCAATTCATGGTGCACCTCTATTCCTTTCGCCCTAAGACATCTGGGATAGGCTCCACCGCTCCAGCCAACATGAAATATATGAAAATGTCTTCTTTCTGTTCTTATGCTGCCTGATCTTAGTGCTGCTTTCATTACAATTGATCATTACATCCTTCTGCAGAAATCAGAGAATCTACTTGGCATTAGCATGGTTTAGAGTATATCTGTTTGACTGATCTCAGTTTGTTCATATGAACAACAAATCCTCTCTGCGCATCAGGGTCAGTTATGGAGTTCCCCAAGGTTCAGTGTTTGGTCTGATTCTTTTCATCTCGTATATACTTCCTCTTAGCTGTATTATGAGGGAGCAATCCATAAGCTTTCATTGTTATGTGGATGATACTCAGCCATACCTATCAGTGAAGTCAGAAAAAACTAGCTGGTTGTTTAAACTTGAAGTGTGCCTCAAAGATGTCAGGACTTGGATGAGCGGAAATGTCATACTGTTGAACTCAGAGGAGACTGAAGTCATTGTTCTTGGACCCAAACAGCTCAGGGAGGCTTTTTCTGATGAGATAGGGACCTTACACAGCATCAGCGCTGCATCCAGCGAGGAAACTCAGAGTTCTTTTGGATCAGGACTTGTCTTTTAACATGTTTACAGGCTGGAACAAATAATGTCTCCTGTCTGAATCGCTAATTTTGCCAACAGCACACACTGTTCAGTGGGTGAATTATTCTCCAACTCAGCAGTTTTGAAGATATTAAGATTGCAAGCTTACCCAATCAGAGGCACAGCTTATGTGACCCAATAGCTGTTAGCATGGAGACTCATCACCCGTCCCATTTCCACTATGGGCACGCCAACTGTTTTGCCTCCTAACAGATGGGTGACGTCATGTAACTTGCGCGTTACAATAATCCGCATATACTCTGCATGTTCATGAGGGCAGACATGCTAAACGAACTACGCATGCTATTTTGCACATTGACAGATGCATCTGGTTAGTAAATCAGTCTCAAATTCCAAATAAAAAACAAAATCAAATTAGTTGTCCAGTTTTTGCACAGTACCAAGTTTTCACATGTTTTTAAACACACAAACCTTGAAAAGATCAGGCACTTTATCTGGTAATATCAAATACACCTTTAAAACTTTGAGCCAAATAACCAACAGCTTTAACAAATCTTTGTCAAATACAAACAGACTAGATGCCAGTGTATCATGAAAAGATTCAGGGTTGTTTCAGACGTCACAATGCCGTAAATTAAAGCGCATGCCCCAGGGATTTGTTCCACACACAGAGATTCGATTGAACAAATTTAATGTGTTATTGATCTGCATCACACAGTGTGCAGAAGGACTGATGTGTGGCTGTAAAATTAGGGATGACTGAGACACGTGGATAGGACACAAGTGCACTCCTAGTGCTAATTATGTTTTCCATTTTATTCAGTCCACTATCTGAGACATTTCTATTAATAATGAGAGCACGCCCTGAGTGCCACTCATTTCAGTTAAAAGCAGAGCTGTTTGAGGCCTCATTTAGACTGCAGATTGATGCTCGTGCTGCATTGAAAATCAAGTTGGCTTTTTGGGTCAGCACTTGATTAGATTCAGGTTTTACAATTAATTAACATTTTTTGATTCTCCTCTGCATGACAGAGCAGTCTCTGTGACTCATGTGCTAAGTGAAAATATGTATGAACAGACACATTACCACAAACTGCAATGCTCAAACTTAACATTGTATGTTTTAGTAAAACCAAAGTCTCTCAAGTCCTAAAACATGTACAAACACAACTTTCAGGTACAACAAAATGAATAGATAAAAGAGAATGAAGAACAGATACACCGTCTTGTAAAATCGAGAACCGCACCTCCTTCATTCTTGTTTGGTTCCTTGAACCCCTGCTCTTGCATAATGCTGCTTTGAATTAATGACATGAAAATAAGACGAGACCTAAAATAGGATGTGCTTATTTGTATCATGGAAATGCTGCTGCCATAGCCTCTCGTCTACTGCTGTGAATTATTCAACCTTCAGATGGGGAGTGAAACCTAAACGGCCGAGCTGTAGTTACAGTCACATACCGATTTTAGTTTCTGAGTCAGTCTGTCCACCATTTTCAAGGATGCTCAGACTGATGAGACAGGGAAATGTTTTCATAGATAAGATGTCAGTGGATATCTCTGCATTGCCTCCAATTAGGAGGGAGGATGTAGTCTAGGCGATTCTTCAGGCTCTTACACTGTGCCGTAAGTGTAGAGAAGTAAATGTAAAGTGGTGAGCAGAGTGGGCTAATGTGTGCCATTGAGTTCTTAAAGGAATTTAAATACAAACCGGATCGCTCGTAAACTCTGAGACTCATAAACGTACAGCTCTGGATCTCATCCACATGAACTTTCTCACTTGCATTTCTAAGTAGTGCAATACCAGGAACTCGTATTCTTCGTTTGGATAGTAAAATGTTGTTTGAGAAATGTGTGATAGCTCCCAGAACACTCAGTAATAACTCATCTCAGTCAGCAGGCCTGGAGAGCACATGAAGCCAGACCTCTCTCTACCCCTAACTTACAAGGGAGGACTTTTGGATGCTATTTTCGATTGAGTCCTGATATAAACAATATTGGAAGTGAGTCTCAAAGTCAGTTAAATCATATGGACAGTGTGTTATGTAATTACAGATCAAAGGGGGGAGCAGTGACAGTATGTTTATGGGCTGCAAGTTGAGAAGCAAACTCTCAGCTCCTGGCAGTCACTGCCTCGCTGACTGCAGACAAACATCCATTTTCCCAGTGTTTGATTGGGGGTGCAGGCGTAGAGTTGATAGCGGCCTGGTATAATGTGCCTGACAGAGTGAGACATCCACAGTTTCTCACCAGGATAGCACTACGGCCATGGTGTTCGTTATAAAACAAATTAAACCCGTGCAGACGCCAGTTGGTTTTGTTCGAGCTGGTCTGCATAGTGACAGCTCCTGAACAAATGGACACATCCTCACTTTTCTGCAGACAGGGCAAAGCTCTGCATTCTGGGAATTGTTCTGGCGGCTGAAAAATAAAAACAGTTCTTAACATGCCTGCCCATGCAAGGATGCTTCTCAACTGTTGCGTCATTTCTAGCCGAGATGATAAAATGGAAGAAGCAAAAACATGAGTTCCTCGAAAGTCCACTTGAGGCTGACCCTAAAAGTAAGTCTAACTCTATCAAGGAGGGTATACACTACAGGATAATCGGGCTGATTTTTGCCCTGTTATTTGCCCCATAATGATCAAAGCCAGCAAAAGTCCGATTGTTGAATATTTGCAAATTACATCACATCTGACTTTCCTTTGGTGTGGAGAGTGCTAAGAGGGATTTCATGTGGTTACAGTTCAGGAGGCCTCGGAAGGAGAGGTCGTAGATAACAAACATGTTTGATATATGGGACTAGAAATCCTGTATTGTGTGGAGTTCTCCAAGAGGAGCTGGACAATCAGTGTGTAATGTCATGTGCCCTGGAACAAGAGCCAATCAAAAATAAAAGTTTTGTGGACTGCAAAAAATGGAAGACCAACTAGTTGATTTTTGGCAGCAGTATGAATGTTCGCACAAAATAATGTCCAAAACTTATAACAGGACGGACAAAGAGTAAAGTTGGACTGAACCGGTATGTACCTGGTGAGTTATCACTAACAGCTACAGAGCATAATCATAACTGCCATCTTTAATCGTTATAACATTCTGTTAATAAATCTTGTTCTTGCCTACTTTTGTCACACAAATTTGTCACTTCTGTTTACATCAAAGTCATGTTTGACAATGCAAATTTTTGAGTGTTGAGTGCGAAGAATCTGTTCAGTTAGTGTGTGGTGAGCTCTGAAGTGCATAATTGGACGCATTTTCCTCAGATGTGACAGAGAAATGCTTCTGGCTTTGTTTTGTATTTGGGATCTTGTTACCTTTGGAAGTAACAATAAAGTATTGTATAATTTTTCAGTTATGTGATCATCAGAAATAATCCAGATTTGCTGGGATTTTCATTTTATTGTTTGGGATCTTTGTTGCATGTTTCGTCCTGTTCTTTGGATAATAAATGGCCCATGGGTTGATGATTTAATCTCACATCCATGCAAAGGTGCTGTGTCTTTAAGTGGGGGGCTTATAAGTTCTACACTTGGAGCTTAAAGTAGAGCCTCTCATTTTGAAATTGGTTGTGAAAGGGTATTTGTGTGTTTTTGCTGGACACTGTCTTGTACAGCCTGTGCTCCATGTCAATATAATGTCATGGGGTTTGGATACAGCCAGATTGGATTCGGTGGATGGTTACATAATACATTAGGAACACACAGGAACTATATTCACTCCTTCCTCTCTCTTAAGCACACACACACACATCACATCATGTACACACAAGCCCCAACCACAAATACACACATACACACACACACACACACACACACACACGAGCAAAGCCCTGATATGTGAGGGGACTCCAAAAGCTCTTCCATCTGCAGACTGAAAACAAAAACTCCCCCTCCACACACTGCCAAGTGGGGAGGAGTCTCTCCCCTGACTTTTACCAGATGATGTTTATCCAACTTTTCCTGGAAAAAGGAAAAAACTGCTGTACACCAACTTTTCAGAGACAACTTCACAAAGGGGTGAGCATGGTCATGTTCGTGACCTTTGACCCAGTCAAGAATCTACACTGCAGTTTTGACCACCCATTAGCATGTTTTATGTTAGAACAGCAGAAAGAAAAAATAAAGTCAAAGCCAACATTTTGTTTCTACTCATTAATTTTGATTTCAAGGACAAGTAGGTGTGGTCTTTGTTTCAGACACAGGGTTAAATCCCTTACTTTACCATATGTCTACTCCCCATTCCATGTAATCCAATACAATGCTTCGAGGATTGCAAGAAAAAAAATCTTGAAAGAAACATTAATCTTCAGGAGTTAAGCTCCACTGCACAGATTGAAAAAAACTAAACAGTGATTGTTTCTACAAGCTACAAGAAACTGTTGAAAGCACAGTTCCTGCACCATGTTTTTTAAGTTTTAACCACTCTCAAGTGAACCGAAGCAGCTCAGTCCATGTACGGTAAACCTCCCCCACCTCTGTTTGTTTTGGGTCGAATCTTCGGCGTGCTTGAGTCTGAGCTCAGACGGCATCCATATTTCTAGTGTGTGGGACGTGCATGTGTGCATGAAAAATCAAAATATTTTGCTTTCTAGATTTTGGCAGAGATGGGATACACGTGATCTTCTGGGTTGCACGTGGAGGGCTGAGTAAAAGTTTTGTTTATATAAATCTGACCTTTTCTTGGCTCACTCTTCGCATGTTTGGGGCATATGGAACTTGTTAAAGTACAGAGGGCTGCAGGGGAGAGCTGCAAGATCTGCACCCTCACATAGTAAGCACATAAAAACCACTGCATTTATCATGCTCAATTAGTGAGTTTAAGCTTAAAAGCAATAGAAGTTGATCATTGCCTCTGTGTTGTTGTCTATTAACTCCGAGTTGAGAGAAAGCCTGCCGGGTAGATAGCAGAGATAAAGCTGCTCATGTTTCTTCCTGATAGAAAAAAGTGATGTAGGCCATGACGTCTGAAAGTTTGTTTTCTTGACTCAGTCTCCGCCCATCAAGCTTTTCAGCCGTGCAGCACCCTGCAGCAAGTATGCTTTGTGTTAGCACTGAACTTGAGCCAAAACATCCAGTAGTTGCCAAACAAGTGATTATTTTAGCAACAAGAGAATTTCATTTCTGTGCTGCAGTGATGTGCTCTGTTCGTCTTTGATCAAAGTATTCAGAAATATTTGTGTTCTAAAAAAGTATAGATGGAAAAGTTTTTAGACTGTAGTCTAGCTGTTTCTGTTCATGTGGAAACAACAATGAAACTTTCGGTTTCGTCATGATTTGATTTGTTCCTGTTTTTGTGTGCACTTGTATATCTTTTTACTCTCAGGAAGGAATTCACGAGTGCTTCAGCCTGGTCACAAATAGCAGAGGTGGTGACAACAGGCTGGACTGCGAGTGAGAGGTCTCAGAGGAAGCATTACTGAGGCAAAAGGGAACTTTCTTTGTTGATGTGAGAATAGTCTGAGTTTAGTCGAAACATGAGCTTTCAGTTTTCCTCCACCTCATCCAAAATATTAAAAAAAACCTGATCAGATCGATCATTGTAAAGTCAGATTCTGTTTTCTGACACAAAAAGATGTCCTTTTGTGAATTGTTTTAAATGCAGAATTTAACCTTATATTAATTCGCTGAAGGAAATTGGGGTTTCTCTCATTTCAAATGTGATTAAGATAAAACTGTAACATTAAAGCAAGATAAAGAAAGAAAAAAAATTGATAACACACATGAAACTTGTATGAAATTTATCGAAAAGTATATTGCACACAAAGAAAAGCAACTCAAGAATCCAGGAGTGTGTTTACAAGTGAAAGTGAGAACTTTTCAATATGCACAATGTGAAGGGAACTCAAGGGATTGGGACTGAACAGCTGTGTAGCCTTGAGAAAATCACTTATCAGTAAGGCTAACCAGTAAAATAAAGGCTTCAGTATGCTCAGAAGAATAAAGGATGGACTCTGGAGGAATGAAAAAAGGTCATTGGTCCAATGGGTCCAGACTTAACCTGTTCTAGAGTGATGGGTGCATCAGGGTAAGAAGAGAGGCAAGTGAAGTGTTGCACCTATCGTGCCTGGTGCCTACTGTACAAGCCTGTGGTGGCAGTACTATGATCTGGGGTTGTCTATCTAAGCTCATATAAATAATGCCACAGTGAATGCGTGCCGTAATCAGAGCTAAAGGTAATCAAACAAAATCTAAGAGTCTATGACCTGTTTTTTGGTGGCGACTCTCTTTTGGCCATGCAGTGTATAACATTATTAATTTTCTTGTCATTTCATAGGTTGTATCCTATTATACAGAATATATAATATTATTGAAAACAACGTAGAAAAGAAAGGGGCCAAAAAAACTTTGTAATGTAAATTTTTTGACACTGTTTGTAATGTTCAACCGGGCAACTTTCCAGGTTAGCAAAAGGTTCAAACAGACAGATCTGAATTACAAGATGTGTCAGCCCCAAAGGCTGCACTTGTTGGAGATATTCTCTGTGTATCCCTTGCTTGTGCCTCGTCATGCTGTCCTACTTGTCCCATAGTGACCTTTGACTTTGAAAGGATATTGGGTGGCCTGCTGGATGTGGGGCAGAAGGAGGAGGCTGGGCACTAGATCTCAGTCTTAGTGTGAGCACGAGAAGCAGACTTGACATTTGGAGAGTGCCCAAAAGCCTGCACGCTGACGGAACCTGTCCATCCAAATCCTGGACATGACCTGATTTTACCTCCAGGAGAAATCAGATCTCAGAGATTCAGTATCAATTCACAGCTCGCCCCCTCTTGGGGGTCAAGAGTCAAGTCTATGGTTGATTGGGGGGGCTGCTAATTTGGCAGGGTGTGAGTGTGGAATTGTGTGTCAGCAGAGCTATGACAGACCGGATAGAAGTCACAAGGTCTATATATATCCTCAAGCCGAAGTGTGATATGAATGCTGTTTATGTTTACATGAAGATTAAAATTAAGAAAAAACATATGAGAAGCAAATCATCCATTTAAAAAGTTATAGAGTTGGTCTTAGTGTTTACTTGCATTTCATTTCTGGGAGCGTAAACCTTGAATTGTCTCTTCTTGCACTGCTCATACACATGCAGACCTCATGAGGCTGTTCCCATGGTGATGTGTTAAGCATTGATCTGCTGGGTGCTGAAACTGGGACATGACAGTGAGGCTGCTGAACACATCTTTTTATTTCCACCACAAGCAAGTGATATGCAGCTCAAAACATAAACAGTGGTGCACCCAGTGTTTATTTTTTGTCCACACATTCACCTTTATCTCTTAACCTTTCATGTTCTTCATGCCTCATGTTACACGTGAGTTTGTGTACAAGCTAATATTCTGGAGGGCCCCCACCTTTCACAAAATGCACCTCTTAAAGTTCCAAAGAAGCTCTGTTGCTCCCATTAAACTAGGTCAGATTCCAGCTGTCTGATAGCGAGGTGTTATCACTAATAATGTATGGGGGGGGGGCATGAAAGGCGGTAAACACTGTGTAAAGGCATCTTGTGACTGCATGTATTTATCTTGGTCACTTGCCTGTGCCTCTGCCTTATGACCAAAAATATATGCTGCATATATTGACACAGAGCCAGAAGTAGCAAGTCGTTTTTCTTTTACAACCTCTTGCATACATATGATATCTGTTAACGTCCCCAACTTTGTTTCAGCAGAACCAGAGTTTTGAGCACACATGTGTGTACTTGTCTTATACTATAATATCATGCTGCTTGTAGTTTAGCCAGTTTGGGCAGTCACTCTGCCTCAGAGCAAGAATGTGCTCCTATTAAAGGGCTGCAGGAATGCTCTTGAGGAACTTGTCAATGTACTTGAAGAATGTAAGGTTGCAGTTAGGAGGTATATGTGGCCACAGAAAAACAAATACATCTGTTACTCCATCAGGACTGACTAGGGGTGTTTTTGCATAGCCAGCAAGTTATCTCATGACTTTTCATTAAAAGCTATACTTCTGTTATGTTTTTAGGAAACCTGACATCAATTCACCATATGTTTGTGCCTTGCAATTTTGGCAAACTACCTCAAGCAGGCAGCCCCAGCCTTGGTCCTGGTTTACTGTCCTATCTACCCATCTACTGTCCTAAAATGCATAAAAGCTTAAAAAGACAACAGGATTTGGCTTTTGGCCACAGTTAATAAAAATTAAAAAAGTTTCAAGAACAGGTTGTTGTAGTTACAAGATTAAAGTTGGATTGTTTTGCGTTTTAGGTCATAATGATACAGAAAGATCTTTCAACGTTACAAGAATGAAGTTTTAATGTGACGAGCCGACAGCTGACATTGACTTTGATAAGAATAAAGTTGTTTGAGTTGAGATTAAAGTCTGAACATCAAAGTTGTGATATTCTAAGAAAAAAATGTTACTAAACTTAATAAATAATGTCAAGAAGATAAAAGTTTAGCATTTTGAGATTAAAGTCATGATGTTGTAGAGAAAAAAAAAGTCACACTGGCACAAGATGAAGTTGTACTGTTACTTAAATTATGTAATAATGTCAAGAGATAAAGTTATTATTTTACAAATCTAAGTCATGATTTGTATGAAAAATAAAGTGATTATTTTATGTGTTGAGATTAGTACTGTTGTGGGAGAAAAGCTTGAATGATACAAGTAGAAATACAAAAGGAATTATGAGAACGAGGTATTAACCACTAGCAGATGCTTTTCCTGTAACATTACAACTTCAATCTGAAATTTTATTTGTTTAATTGGTTGTATTTTCTGTGATACCCTGGCACTTTGTCAAAAACAAATCATTGGAAAACTTTGATTTTATAGGCAAACGTTTGAATCAGAACCAGGCTCATTGGTGAGTGCCTTAAAGCATGGAGCCAGAAAAAGTTGACTGGTTAAAGATAGACAGTGATAACATTTGTAATAATGATTAGAAAAATAATAAAAGTAAATACAATAAGCCTCAGTAAATAATGAAGATGGAAAATGCAAACTTTTTTTAAAATTCAGTTTATATATAACTGTTTGACAGTTGCTTATACATCAAACTGTCATCAAGATAAAAATAGGTAAAATCTGCATGTGCAAAATGCCCATCCACCATTTCACTCTTCAGACCTCCTATCTGAAAGTCTTTCCTTGTGTAAACAATAATTTGAGTTTACAACCGTCTCTTGGCCTTATAAGGTTTTATTGCCAGGCCTCATGTTTCAATATTTACCAGAAAATGTGCAGCATCAGTAGAGGAAGTCTTGACCACACAATGGATGATTTATCGACTGTATACTGCCCTGCCTCACGTTTTATGGTATTTCATTACTGTTTAACCAAACCAGGTCATCACCATTGAGGAGCCTTGAATCCTGCTTGATCACCTTAAGATGCAAATGGAGTTGTTACGGTGGTACACATATTACATTTATGGAGTTAAGGGGTTTTCTCTTGATGTAGCTCCAGTCTCAGTTGTTTTCTGTCTTTTACTTAACAAAATTAAGGACTTAGCATAAATAGTGAGACTAGTTTTCAAAATGTGTGATTCACAGGAAATGAATCGTGTGTTTTATGATGATGGCTGATAACAGACAGGTGCTTTAATTGAATCACTGACATCCAGTCACATGTCTTCTTGTGATATGAGCATCACTTTCCATTATCGACAACAGAAAAGCAGACAGATTGCTTTTTGGAGCATGAATGGTAAAGGGGAGTGCAGCAACAAACAAATTTGTCCTTGACTCCGGTGTCAGGATGCCAACAACACTTATAACTATCAACACACTTATATTTACAAAAGCAGCACGTAGTCTAAATGAAAGCACATATGGGCCCATCCCCTTCCCTGGCAAGTTGACCAATGTTCCACTTCCTCACGTGTCTGGGAACGAGGCGAGGGAGAGGGGCCTCGAGGAAATGCTGGACAAGGGGATGTCAAGATGGGGCAATAATTCTTTGTGATTTCTCCCATGACAGAACTGAGGGCACTCCTTGCCTCACAGCTCAGATGGAAACTCTTAAATTGTGTCTGATCTGAAACTATATTCAGTTCTTGTAAAGTCTGTGGAGCTTTTTAAATCTTAATTTATATTAAAGTTCATGAAAAAGCCTGAATGCCTACAAAACTGACACTGTCTCTGATATACTTTGGTTTAAGACTGTTCATTGTAGCTTTGTAGTTTTTTTTCCACTCAAACTAAAAAAATGGTTGAAATAATATGAATTGTACTTCTTTTGTCTCTTGTTTCTCGTTTTATAGCTTATAGGCTTGGTATAGCCTATTGGGAAAATATTCACCAAAATTATGCATGTCATAATATGACAATGCAATGTCATAGTCATAGTCATGTCTTGGTTAATTGTGTGGGGGCAAAGAGGTGGAGAAAGACAGGTAAAACTTTCTGTGTCACACAATCCAAGACATTGTCAATATGATCTAGATTACGTGACCTATAGATTCAATTTGTCCCTGTACATACAGCAATGACAGAGACCTCCATTTGGTCAGCTGATTATAGATTTCCTACTGTTATTGTTACACTTTCTTTCCATTTAGATATTAGTTGGATAAGCAGATCAGTTAGCAGCACAGCAAGGACAAAAAGTACAATTTAGGATTCACCAGTGGAACTTTCTGTCCCACTTTTCCATTCCTGTCAGTGCTGACAGTTGTACAAGAAAATATCATGCAACTTCATCTGGTTCACTGGTGGGTGGGTTTTACAATGACTACTGTGTTTGTAGAGGGACATGCACAACACAGTGTGCACGGCGGAGGCAGTTGGCCATTGCATCATTGGACTGAGGGCCTTGTGGCACAGCCTGGACCTTTTGTCCAGAGGCACGGACCCATGATGTGAGAGGGGAAGCCGTCCTAAGCTAACATAACACTGACGCATCAGTAAGACCAGGGTGACTAGGCGAGAAAGACTGCAACTCCTATACATGAACACACTTGCTTGCTTGTTTTATGCTGTGATCTCGAGTTTTCTATTTCTGTTTTCAGTACATTAATAGTCAGACTGTTAGTCCGTTTCTATCTGTGGTTCTTAAATGACTACTAATGCTGGACATGTTCATCTATTGAGGCTCTGACATTCACACAATCTGACTTTGGTTGTCTTTCCTGAAAGATCCATTGGCATGATTACACTTCTATTATTCTGTAGATCCTGGGATCAGGACACTTGAAAAGCCTAGTTCTGACATGCACGCACACAAACACAAACACGCACAAAAAACACACACACACACACACATAGGTTTCATGCACTACGACCTCTCTTTTTGATCTTCTCAACATTTCAAACTGGACATTAGTGAGCCCCCACCTATGAGGCCAGTCCCTTGTTCGAGTGCTGATCATTTAATCCCCTACATGCCCGTGTCTGGGATCTTTTCTTTCCATTTGTAATCCCAGTGCAGAACTGGAACATCAGAGATTAGTGCGTGATCAGGCTATAACTGTCCACTGACCTGAGCTGTCTGCCGGACTCCAGCTTTGTCTTGCCCTGGCAGGCAAACTCATTAGGTCTACTGTCCATCATCCAGTTCACATTTTGGTTTTTTACATCTTATTACTGAGCCAAAAAGAGCTGGTGCTGGTGTTCAAATGTATAAGACACTTTCAGAGAAACTTCACTCACCAACCAGTTTTTGACATGCAGTTGGAGCATAGCTCACAGGTATTTTGTGGACATAAACTGCAGTCCACATCAAATGGCTGGAATTTGAGCTCTCATTGTCTTGATTTGCTTTCCCTTTAGACAAAACTGAAAGACAGGATGTCCAGAAATATTTCACTGAGGGTATTATTTAAAACTCCAACTGGGATGTGTGCCATGGTGCCAAAGGATGTTGTCTTATAACTAGACAGAGCACAAATAGGAAAATGTTTGAACAGTACTTTGTTTGTGTTCAGAGTTGAACATCTGACCTGCATTTGTATCATGTAGGATTTTGGCTAATCCTGATATGGGTATTTCTAACTTTCAAGAGTTGTAAATCACTGTCTTGTTTGGGATTATTTTTTCTTACTATTACAGCAAGAAAATAGAAAACTACTTCACCCCCACACGGCACAAATAAATGTCTGGGGGGAAAAAACTTAGGCAAAGATGCCTTAAGTTATTGATGATCCTACTTTTTATAATGAACCTTCATTTTTTATTGATTTGGTATTCCAAAGTCATCTCAAAGGTGAAGTCAATTGGAGCAGTGAGTCATTGGCTTTAAAGCCTTAAAGTCTACCAGGAAGTATTTGGCAAAGTCTCTCCTTGACCAACTTACCTTTCAGTAATACAGCGCTTTGAATGAATTTACATAAGTGCTCTCAGACTGTTGTGATGATGCTTTGTGTTTACTCCATTCTCTGCAGTTTGACAAGTGACAAAACTGTAGGATGCATTTTGTATTAAATTCATCAAAACCTTGGATTTTTTTCTTTAAAAAAGAGGAGTATGTTAACTTGATTAAAACAAAGGCACATAAATGTGTCTCCAACCTACCGCTTTATCATTGTCACAGCCAACTATTTTTAAGCTGCCTAATGACCTTCTCATCCAAAATTTCATTATAATTAGTGGTGGGTAGATGAATCCAAAATACAGATATATCAATACCAACATTGGTATCAGTATTGAATTAAAGCACATTATTTTCTGGTTGAAAAAGTTATTTATTCACTTATTCACATTTATGAACAAAAACATTCGTTTTATACTTAGGTATTAGGTATTATACTTGATGGATTTTGACACACTCATTAACGAACATTTTATTGGATCAGTACATTTTGGAAACTGGATAAAGTAACTAAATGGTTTTGTCTTGTTTTTCATTTATTTAATTATTGATTTATTTTCAAACCACGCCATTTCTTTTTAGTTTGTGCCCCCTAAAGTACCTATAATGAAGGCCCTTCAGTAAAATTTGTTTTGGCCTGTTTGTTTCCCTTCTTAATTGCCTGTCATCTCTGCTGTATTTTGCTCCACAGCTTTAAACTATATTGCAAATCAAAGTGAGAACATGGTATGTCACTCAGATTTTCTCTTCAACAACAGTGGCTTTGAAAGTTACAATGGCAATGGCAGGTTGCTGTCAATGTTGTGTTTTTCTGTCTCGTATTTTTCCTGTTCTCCCCTCCCCCCGTTTTCTCCTCTTCCTCTTTGTTTGCCTGATCTGCTTGATCCTCTCATAGGTAATTCGTCTCCTCCCAGCGACAGCAGCGACTCTGTGATTGGCTGGTTGTCGTAGGGGGCGGAACCTGAACGCAGCCTGTACTGTTTTCTGTCTGGGCAACGAGCTCTGCCCTCAGTTTCGGTAACAGCTACAGGAATCAGACGAGAGGACTACTTGTGGTCTTTCAGACGCTTTTAGACAGCTTCAGGGCTTAAACGTTGCCTTACATTTGACGTACAAACACGGGAATTGTAAAGCCACACGAAGGTGGTGTTATATTTCTCCTCCTACAAGGAATAGAACGGGAATAAGGCATTTTTTTCGCCCTTCCTGTACAGTCCTTTGTTTTTGAGTGCTGCGCTCGAGCAGGCGACCAGGAGCGCCCCCGTGCGAGCAAACGGAGAAACGCTCGAGGATAGGGAGCCAAACGAGCGGCCGAGTCTGCAGCCTCCCGAGCAACGTGGGCCCCCCCAGCTCATTTATCCGATGCGGAGTGAGGATGAGTCCCGCTCTGGAAGCCCTCATGCAGGCGGACGGGACTCCGTATCCCGGGAAAGGGGTGATGCTTGAACCCTTCGTGCACCAGGTGGGAGGACACTCCTGTGTGCTACGTTTCGGGGAACAAACAATCTGCAAACCCCTCATCCCCCGGGAGCACCTGTTCTACAAAAGCCTCCCCCCGGAAATGCGGAAATTCACCCCTCAGTTTAAAGGTAAGACTCCCCATCCTGCATCCTTGGAGGTTGTCAGGTTGAACTGCGCATGTGTGAAGTTGTTTTGATACCAAGCTTTAATCCCTTCTCTTTTCATGTCTATGTATTATCAGCTTGTATTATATAACGCACTCTTTGCATTTACCACTTCACTGTACGAATTCATCAGTTCAGGTGATAAGGCTTTTATGTTTCTTTGATTGTAGTGTTGTGTAATGGATTGATACAAGGGTTCATGGTGGAACATGTTGTACATAACAATACAACATGTACAAAGCTATTTCTTCAGCCTCATAACGTGACTTGTGTACGGTGTCACCGTGTACAATTTTCTGGACGACATCTTCATGTTAAGAAGGGAGTGGGGGTTCAAGTAGCATCCAAGCTGACGGCCTGACTATCTGCCAGAGGCCTTAAAAGAGCCGTGTATCTTTCAAGATGACTTTGATAGCAGTTTAAGTTTTCCAAGGATCAAAAATAAATGAGACTGATTACCAAGAAAAAGATCTCAGGGTCTTGTTTCAGGTTTATCACAGAAACGCATGGCTTCACATTTTCTCCTACGGACATGCTTTTCATTAATCATATCATATTCCCTGGTTGAGTCCAGGTCCAGAGTCTTTCACAGTCACACCCACAATCAATGACACCCAGTAAATGCTCTCCACAGACCTCTTAAGGTGGCCTCATGACGGTGGCAAGACGCACGCGTGGTATCTGATCCCCCAGTAATTCAGCGTAAGACTATAAAAAGACCCAGGATGAGGAGTGGGACTGGGAGGGAAGGTAACAGAGGACCTGTGGACTTCACATTCATCAATCTAATCTGCCTTACATAAATAAAGAGGAAAGGAAAAGTTCCACTGTGGTGTTAAAAGAGTGGTTGCAGGGGTTCATTAAAGTTACACAGAGATAGACTGAAAATTATAATGCCTACTCTTCTGGGTCAATTACAATCATTTCTGGGGATGCAACTTTTCATCAAATTGTTGGACTCATCCTAAACTGTCTCAGGAACACATTATTTCCCACACTCATGGAGGTGTTTGGTGACAGTGCAGCTCTTCCATTAGGACAGACTGAGGAGGTGGGGCCTCCTGCAGGCTGGTGATGTCAGCACTCATGACATCAGCTGAGCCTCCAGCTGCTGAAGACGCTTGGATGCTGGGTCCTTGGGCCCACAGTATTACACACCACAAACCTTGCTGCAGTTGAAACATTTGTCTCCATTCATCGAGGTGTCTTTGGGGCTCATTTTCTGTCTGTCCTTTGCCGTTTGTCTTCCACTCCACCACGTCGACTACAGCTGTTATTGTTGGAATCATTTTTCAACTCGTACCCTGAGCTTGTATTCAGCACTTTCTCTCTTCGATCATTTTCAACCACTTCCCCTCCTTCCTGTCTGTGGTTCTTGTGTATCAGCTGCTGCAGCTGATGTTTATTCTCAGTGTGACACCTCCCCCACACTGCACACACACAGAGGGGTGTGCAGCACACAGGTCCTTCTAGCGTCTGCTAGAAGTGACTGGGGTGGGGGTCTGCTGATGAGCATGTTTGTGGACTGAGTTTTAAATTTAAGCATTCATGTTTGGTTTTGAGCTTGTAAAACAGGTTGAAAATGAATTAAACATTACATTCAAACTATGGTTGAGATTCTCTTAAAGCGAAGGACTGTGTTATGAACTGTGTGGGGTCAGGCCGATGAATTCTCACTGATTCAAATGTCGTACAAATTGTTCAAAGACCTGCTGTAGCAGATCTTGTTGGTACTGGCAATCACACGTTATGTTTTGTTTTTTGTGGAACATGAGGGAACTGTGCTCCATGTTTTTCATCTCACTGCAGACTGCTTCGATTCTGTATCGCAGGTTGATTTGTGTTTGCTGATGTGGATGTCTCAGTTGTTCAATAAATTCCATGCTTATGAAGACATATTTAAGCCTTGTGTGGTATTTTGTGTCTCATTTCTTGTATATTCATCTGAAAACAGTCTATTCACACTCAGATGTGATTAACTCTCTCTTTTTGTGCATGCCTTGTGCCTTTCTTTCATCTATTAGCTATTTCTATAGCTTCATCCTCCATGGTGTGAGTGTTTGAAGAAACATCTGCATGATTATGTTGGTCTTGTTCAGGGGACTTGAAATGTGAATAAAATAAGACTGCATCACCCCTATTTTAGGTACTGTCCTTGTTATTCTGAGTATTTCTAACAAAAATTTCTCCCTGGTGCTCCTTTTCACCCCTGTGCAGGTGTGGTGTCAGTCAGTTTCGAAGAAGATGAGGAAGGAAACCTGTGCCTCATTGCCTATCCCCTCCGCAGTGAGTTGGGGGATCTGGAAAATAAAGACCCCTCAGCAGACTGTGAGCCAAAGACCAAGATGCTGAAGTGGAGCAAGAAGAAGCAGTCCTCATTGCTTCTGGAAAATGACAACTACAGCAAAGAGAGAGCTCGACACAGCAGGAAAGAAGATAAGATCATAAGGTGAGAAAGATTACCCCAGCATCTGAAGACTCATATGCACAGTTTTGAGAAAAAGCTCTGTAACACTTTTTCCTTTGTTCCCCTTAATTACAGTTACAACCGTGATGAGACACAGCAGCACCAACAGCCAGAGGTTCTCTATTTCAGCATGGATAAAGGCAATGTGGTGCCACAGATCAAACACAACCCCTGGAGTCTTAAATGTCACCAGCAGCACCTGCAGAGGATGAAGGAGAACGCAAAGCACCGTAATCAATACAGTATCCTTTTGGTGAATGAAAAGCACCTCCTAGTTGTCCCAGTGTGCAGTCAGATGAGTCTGTAATGTTAAAACAAGTGTGTTCATGTGGTTATTTTTATGATCCTTGACCCTCTTTACAGAATTTATTCTACTGGAGAACCTGACATGGCGCTACACTGTACCATGTGTCTTAGATTTGAAAATGGGAACTCGCCAACACGGAGACGATGCAACAGAAGAGAAGAAAGCTCATCAGATACGCAAGTGTCAACAGAGCACATCTGCCTCTATTGGGGTGCGACTATGTGGCATGCAGGTATGACTACACATCAAGAACACATCTCTTCTTTGATGAAGTTTTTGTCTTTGTAGTGCTCATGATTCTCTGTGCCCTTCAGGTGTACCAGTCAGACTCAGGCCAGCTGATGTTCATGAATAAATACCATGGTCGTAAGCTGACCCTTGCAGGCTTCAAGGAGGCTCTGTATCAGTTCTTCCATGACGGGCGCCGCCTGCGTCGAGAACTGCTGTCTCCAGTGCTCCGTAGACTCCGGGAAATGCAAGCTGCCCTCGAGGCCTGTGAGTCCTACCGCTTCTACTCCAGCTCTCTGCTCATCATCTATGACGGTGACCCTCCCAGGAACCCCACTAGACCCAGACACCGTGGTGGGGAAGAAGGTGATGAAGACGAGCCATCCGATGAAGATGAAGAAGATGAAGAAGAGGGTGGAGCTTTTGGTTTTCCCCGTTCTTCTTCAGCAGGCAGCAGCGGTGGTGTGGCAGCAGGGAGCAGCAACAGCAGCAGCGGCCGCTCATCCCACAGCACAGGAGACCCCAGCAGCCCAGCAGTTGACGTGCGCATGATTGACTTTGCTCACACAACCTGCCGGCACTATGGAGAGGACAGCGTGGTGCATGAAGGACAGGACAGTGGCTTCATCTTCGGCCTCCAGAACCTCATCACCATCATCTCTCAGCTTGAGGATCACAGCACAGACTGAGGCGGAAGTAGCGCCAACCTGGTCTAAATTTGAAGCATGGGAAAAGCCCTTGTGTGGCTGAAACCCTGCTTAACCCTAGGTGCAATGCCTACATGGGGTCTGAGCCTCCTCTGCTTGGAGGGAACCTTAGACACCTCGGTTTGGGGGTGGGAGTGGATGTCTATGTAGTGGTTACTGCTCCCCCCCTCACCTGCCAGAGGACAGGGCTGCCTGGGCCCTCACTTGCACTTTCCTCTTTCCCAGACTGCTCCTTTTCTTGGTTATACATGGTAGGAGAATACTCGTGGAAGGTGGTGGTCTTTTACAATCACAGGGACTCCTGTAGCAAACCACTCTCTATCTCCCACCCCACCCCGCTTTGGTACAGACATGTTTTTCATTGTTAAGTTCTCTCTGAGAGAGAAAGACTTAGACAGAGGTCATTGAAGCTCAAGTGTAGTTCTAGGAGCCTGATGTGGTGCTTTTCCTGTGATAAGACATGGCTTTCGTTTTTACTTTCATATTTGGATGAACTTTGGATTTAACTCTCCCCCAACAGCACAGCACATTATTGTGGGGAAGTTGACTGTACAAGCTGACCTTGGCTGGCTGGGTCAGCAGCCTTGTAGCATTGGCAACTTAAGCTTCTGAGAAAGACATTTTGTGTTTATACTGGTGTCTCTAAAAACCTCACAGAAGACATGCTTTTTTGTCTCAACTGGGCGCTCTGATTTTTGGTAGAAGAACAAGAATATTAAGTTTAGAAGAAGAAGGGATTTGCCTTTTTTCAACAGTCTTTCTCCTGTACCTTCTTGCCTATAAACTGAAGAATTTTTTCAGAGGATGATTTCCTTTATTTCTTGCTGTCTTTGTTTCCTTCTGACTTTCTCCTCTTCATTCCTTTAAACCTTTGACTAAACAAAGAGAATATATTGATTTAAACACTAGCTACAAAGATTATTAAGAGACTATTTATTTGAAAGTATTGTTTAAAAATAAAAAAGGAAAACAGCTACATTCCATATTACCACTCTAAATGTTCTGTTCTGATACTGACTTTGATTTGTTTTATTATTGCAGGAGCTGATACCTCTCTTGTGTACCTGTGTGTTAACAGTGTCTTGGAAAATAAAGGCATTCATTTGTGGTAAAACCTTGAGTGGGTTTGTGTTCATTGTTAGTGAATTGAAAGACTTAAGAAGGCAGCATGGTGGAATACATGACTCATTTTAATAGACAATGAGTTTACAACATGACCTCATCAACATTCACTTCATGCAGAACAGCTACAGATAAATCACGTTCCTCTCTTAGGTGACACATCGTTGAAGCTCAAGACCTATCCTTAAGAAATGACTTTACCCTAAATAGGGCAACATTCTAGGCTTCACTGTATGTCCTGCTAATATCTTCCATTCAGTAGAGACAGCCTTAACTCACCTCCCATCACCTCTCATCACACCCATCATTGTATTTAAATCAGACACATACAAAGCCTTTGAGTTCAAATGACACCTGAATAACTGTCTAGGTCTGGTCATGTGATTGAATCAGATCAGTTCATTCTCACAAGAGCTGTAATTACCCTTTAAATGAGTTTCTTGGTCTCGTAGCTCACTACAAACACACAAAAGAAAGATGAGAAAATTTGTTTTTCTCCTTTGTGCAGAATTAAAATTTAAGACAATAAAGTAGACAGACAAAGTGGGATTTAATCAGGTACAACTCAATTTTCACAAGCACCCAGACTAAAGGAACATAATGAGTATTGAGAATGAGGACTGTACACAGCTAAATCATCAAAACTGACGGTTTTCCCAAAAAGACAGAAGAAATATTGTGTCAGTAAGAACACAATGACCTGTGTATTTACATAATTTACACTGATCTGCTCTGATCAACAAGCAAGTCTGCCAGCAGAACAAGGTTTTCTCCCACTATGTTTTTCTTTTAGTTCACAAATATTGTGAAAGGTTGCAACCCTCGAACTGCATGCGTCAGCATGGTCCATAAGTAATCTGTTTAGTCAAAGCATTTGGCCTGGTTGCCATTCTGCCGCGACATCGGTGCCTGATCTGCGTTAGTCCAGCTCACATTGCACACTTCAAACAGGAACAAACTTCCAGCTTTAATACTAAGTAGGAAGTATTACCTGGGAGCAAGGCCCAACATGCACCAACAACTCTGAAGCAGCAACCTCAGATGACCATTGTTAGACACATTGCTTGAACTCCACAGCTGAAGATGTTGGCTGTCAATACCAGCAGCTTGGTAGCAGCCTAATCAGCTCTCCAGCAACAGAAAACACTCTGAGCTAAGGAGGCTAAGTAAGCAGAAGCACCAGCTGTGTGCGGCAGAGAAAGCTGTATCCCTCCTCCTAGACTTGGCAAACCTGCCACAAGCGAAGGGTGGGGTTAATGTTGACAATGGAGCAGATACCCAATTTCATTCCTGAGCAATTGTGTTTCGTGTGAAATAGGTTAAGTGAATACCGAAATTTTCACCTGTGTTTGTGTGTAGTTGACACAAAGGCCATTTAACTTCTCAAAACAGATTATACAAAAGGTTTTCCTCATTTTTGAAAGTCTTTTTTGTGGTTTCTGCAAGTCAAAAAAGCTGACACTCAGTAAACACACTTCAGGCCCTCAGGAAAAACACACAACTTTCACTTGTCATGGAAAGAATTACTCAGAGCCCAAACCTTTTGTTTTGTCAATGCAAATCTCAATGACAAGACTGCTTGTGCAAATAGTCCTGAAAAAGCCAAGAGAGTGCATTCATTTATACGTCACTGAAGCCTGATCGAATTATTAGGTAGTTAAAGCTAAACAGGTTTTTCAGCATGGTATTTCTTGGAAGCATTTTTTCTGCCTTTTCCTATGGTCTAATATCTTTCTGTCAGTTAGGGGTGTTTACATAGTGTGCATGATTTTTATGATCTTTTATTTACCATCATTTGAAATAGAATATACTACTAAAACACAAAAACTGTTTTCAAAAAAATTGTGCTGGGCCAGGCAGCAAAACTTTCACAACAAAGCTCAAAAAAAAAAAAAAAAACAGATTTAACATAGGTTGCATCAAACAGTAAATCAGCAGTGTTCTACGCCAAGACGGGCATGCACTGCTCATGTAATCCTTAATCCTGTGCTCATAATATTCCATAATAAAATAAGCTTGTTTAGACGGTCTCTGTAGCTCAGAACAAGGTGAGGAAGGAATTTTGTGAAAAACACTTTAATACACTTTTCCAGACATTTGACAGATGGTTTCAGGCCAAGAAAGTATTCTGAGTCACCATTTTTCCTTCATTTATCATCAAAGGAAATCAGAGGGAGACACCGACAGTTTAGTCAAGGCACGAGAGCCACCAGATGAGGAGGATTACCATTTCCTGTTTTCTGATCTAAAAATAGCCAAACATTTCCTGCTCATCTTCTGCTAGCTGCAAAATAGATTGCAGTGATTATGTTTTGCTTCACAGCAGTGCTTGGACTCATGGACGCATGTTGAAATTATTACATTGTGATTCCAAGAAATAGTAAAGGCAGAGTTGTTCTGCTGCTTGTAAACTGAGACATTTCTGCATTTTAGCTAGTTTTTTTTTTGTTGTGTCTATGTGGATGTTTACTTAGTGAAAAGTTCTCATGTAAAAGTCAAAGAAAATAAAAATAAAAAGGGTAAATAAAACAATTTGCATCTATTTATTTTCACAGGATGAGAAGCCTGGCCTGATTACAAAGGTTTAGATTTAATCAGGCTGTTGGGTCAATGTCGTGGTTGTGCAATGTACAAACAGATCTAATAAAGCTGCACTGACCCTAATAGTTTGTAGGAAAGTGTGAGTAATGATGTAACAGCTCATGATAACATTTGGTTGTACGAATCTGACGTGGAGATATACATGCAGGCGTTTGTGTTAGTTACAACAAGGCCATATATGATGCTTTCGGTGCACATGGTGAGGCTGTTATCACAGTTCAAAGGTAGTTGAAAATCTCATCTGATAGTTTGATTGTCCATCTAGCTTCCTGAGCTTATCTCCGGGAGGGCTCTAAATCACATTCTCCAGAGATGATCCTTCGCTGAAAAAAACAGAAGCTGCTTACTGAGAGACAGACCAATGAAGTGGGATGGGAAAAAAACGTGATTTTGCAGTGCAGCACATCGAGTCACGCTCTTCTTGCAGCAACAACTGAGAAGTTTATAAAGGCTGAAAATAACATGGACAGCAACAAAGTAGTCACATTACATACATAACATACATTTGAAAACAACAGACTTTTATAATATTAGGTATAGTTTTAAATTTGTAGGGTTTTTTCATTGTTGATTACAGTTTTTCTCAGTCACTTTGGTTCATTTTTCTAATCAGAATTAAAGTTCTTAAAACTAGAAGTTCAACCTCCACAAATTCAGTAATTTGTGCACATCATAGAAGCAGTGTCTCATTCCTTCCAACAAACTGCAAATGCTTTTGGACATTCATCAGTTGCTTCCATGCAATTCTCTGCTGTTTTATCATTGGCTTATGGCATGTTTGTCAAAATGAGCTTGACTCATGAATGCTGAATAGTCAGTCTCTTCAAAACTAATTGTCCTCATTTCATTGTCTGAGTCACTACTGTGCTATGCAAATAACATTACCTCTCTTTAGTTCTTTGTCATGTTTTCCTGAAAATGAACAATTTCTCTCAGGTGCAGCTCAGCTTCACTGATGAGCAAGGTGTGTGAAGCAGTAGTTGCAACCAGTATAGGCCACTTTTCCACTGTCACTCAGAGCTGGATCCCATGAACCCTTACTAGCATGTATGAACCAAGCAGGACATATTGTGTACCTTCTACAAAACTGTGACACCGTTAAAGGGTGCAGCCAAATTTTGGGAGAAGCACTGTAAATTCAATTACTCAGACAGTTTGTCAGGAGAACAGGTGTGTACAATAGATAGTAAGTCAGGACTAAACAATCTGTACAGCACTTCTGTCATTGTGTTATACATGAAACTTTGGCTGTGCAAAAAAAATTTTCAGTGCTATCTTGAGCATTGTCAGGTAGTGCCACTAACATCTGACTTTTTATGGCAATTAAAAAAAATTTACAGAGTAAACTGTCATAATGAAAACATGACAAAGCCATTTGACTGTCCGGTTCATAAACAATGGACAGGACTTTTCATCTTGATGAACACTTGCTTTTAAAGAATGAAATATCCATTTTGAGAACGTGGCATGCTGTTGCGGCTTGTAATAATTATTTTGGAAAAAATGCACTAATTGTTGTGCAGATGTCAGTAGTGATGCAAGAAATGCACCAAAGTGATAGAAAAACTGAAATGTAACCACAAACACATGGCTATCATGAAAATATGGCTATCATGAAAATGATAGCCAATCACACAGGCAAACACGGCCACCATCAAGTTTTTCTTCCTTGATATGAGAAACCAGGAATGAGTTCACAATGCACCAGGTCGGAGGGACACACAAGCACACACCAATTGGCAAGTGTATAAAGCAATGTTTGTGCTGCCAAGCGACAGTGTAATGACAGACAAGCTGAACTAGTTTTGTTCTTCCAGCCAAATGAACACTCAAATAAACAAGAAATACTCCCTTACTGCTGGTTTTTATTCATTTCATATGCTGCTTTTTGGACTGCTGTTTATTAATAATATCAACTCCAGGTTCTCTGTTGTACTGTTTGTCTTAAAGGCTGTGATTATACCAATCATTCATTTAACATAGTATATCTCTCTCTCGTGTGTTAATGCTTAAAAAAATATCTTTTCACATCCCCTTAGATTCCATTTCTTATTAAAGAAATGATGAATGGTCCAAACATGGATGTGAATGTTGTATGGAAATCATAGCTAAAGGTTTAAATCAAACTTATGGTCTACAGTGAAAATATGTGCAATGCATGTTCTCTAACCTTTCTTTGAGTGTGTTAAACAAGACATCCCATGATAAGTATGACCTTACTACAACTGTACTGTGATGTGTCAACAGTATGTTTAACTGGTCATACAGGTAGAGATGTACACATATGCAATGTATAAACAGACATGAACCACACAATGAATAGAGCATGTCATATGGTCAAACACCATGATGTCACAGCATGTTATGCAACCCTCCTTGAACACGGGTCAATAACACGGTCAGATAACACCACCAACCAGTGTGTTGGATCAAGTGACTGTGGATCTGAGAGAGAATTTATGATTCAATAAACCAAATCACAATGTGCCGTGTCCCTGGGGCTGCTGGCCCATTTTCACATTAGGCCATTTGTATCACATTTAAAACACCTCTGTAGGTTTTCATCTCTGAATCTTATCACCTTTTTAACCTTTGTACCTGAAAATCCAAGGGCAGTATTAATAACCTAATGGGAGATCTACAAAAGACAGATAGATAGATAGATAGATAGATAGATAGATAGATAGATAGATAGATAGATAGATAGATAGATAGATAGATAGATATATAGATAGATAGATAGATAGATAAAAGATGGATGGATGTTTAAAAAACCATGTGGTTTCATAAGTAGAGTACAAACAGAGAAAAACAGTCTTTGTCACTGTTGTTTTGGACAAGGACAAACGAGGGCTGGATCAGCGTTATGTAACTCCCCACTGGTGTCAAAGAGTGTATTGTCTTATTGCTTAGCCATCAGGGGTTCTGTCAGGCCATCACACATTCTTATCTCTAAATCCACAAGAGTCAACTGTTGTTTTGCAGTCATCTGTTGAACAATGCCACATAGTCTATTCCAGATACTTGGCAGAGGTTCTCCAAGGAATGAACACAACTCTCCAACAAATGTTCGAGTCGATGGTGTTTTGACGATGGTAGCGGAGGACTCTTTCATAAGCACTTAGACAGAGGCATTCTGAGTTACACTCAATGGATTTGCAATGATATCTGTAGCTATCTCAAAAATAGCTCTGGTTTTGAATTTGTGTGCCAATGTTCACACTGAAAAACAAGCAGAGTATCTGAAACAGTCCATCCATCCATCTATTTTCTTAACCGTCTATCCTGCTATTCAGGGTCGCAGGTGGCTGGAGCCTATACCAGCTGTCATTGGGCAAAAGGCGGGGTACACCCTGGATTGGTCACCAGTCAATCGCAGGGCTGACATTTAAAAAAACAAGCATCCACGCATACGCTCACACTGGGCAATAACCTAATGTGGGCATGTTTTTGGTCTGTGGGAGGAAGCCGGAGTACCTGGAGAGAACCCACGCATGCACGGGGAGAACATGCAAACTCCACATAGAAAGGCCAACCATGCCCGAACAGGAAATCGAACTGGCAACCTTCTTGCTGTGAGGCTGGAGCGCTACCCGCTGCGCCACCGTGCAGCCCTATCTGACACAGTCAATTTTTTGATTTTATGACAAAGACAAATTTTAAAAAACTCTTTAAAAAATGTTAATTTTCTGAAGATCCATACACTAGGCAGTCTTTAGGTTGATATTGGAGTGAATTGGATTTGAATTAGATGTGAATTAGATTGAATTAGTGAATTAGATTACATTACCACAGTAGAGCCAAATGTGCTCTCATAAAACAGGTGTTCTATGTGTTTTAGGGGGAGAAGGAGAGAAGTTCTAGAGATACACACACTCACCTTATCCATATGTATTGTGAGGTACCAAAAAGTGCTTGAGTAAATACAACAAGAAATTTCTGAAGATGAAAAATGATTTCAAGCATGCCACTTGCCAAGGCCTCAAACAGCCAGTGTTGAACCTCTCACAACTGGCATCAAGAGTGTAAGTCTGTGTATTTGGTTTGTGTTTAATGTTTTATGCTTTTATTAGTGTTTTTCTTATTTACAGTACGTCTACCACCCTAAAGTACTGTTTATAGACAATTTTCCCAATACAATCTTAAGCATAAAATGTGCATTACCTATCATATGGTATAGTGCACATGCACGGAAGCATCTTTGTTTGCTGTGTATCTTTAATATCAGTTTATTTATGGTCCGACTGGTTGTTAAATAGCCTAAGACACAAAACTATTTTTAAGTCACAGTGGCATAAATTAAGTAACATACCCATTCATATCACATCAAGATGCTTCTAAGAAGGCTCGCTCTTTCTCCCTTTAACCACCATAGCAATGTGTATTAGTGTGACTGCTTAAAATAACCCAGACAGGACACAAAAGTCAGAGAGAGCTGTGTGTGTACAGTTCATAGTCTGCAGTCATAGTTTGCAGTCATCTGGATCAAACCTGATGACTGCTGTCCAGGAAAGGGTGCTGACCCTTGCAGGTTAATGTTGTGTCTTTTTTTTTTTTTTTTTTTTTTGGTTCCCTGCTGTCTACATTAATTCTCCCATACATTTTCCACTTCATATATGCAGAAACTTCAGGTTCTCTGCCTACTGTAATTGCAGTGTCCATATAAGGAATATAATGGGCCAATTGTCAGTATGAGGGTGGAGGAGGTGTCCTCAGTAGTCACTTGCTACTTTTTTAATTACAGTCATAAAGATTATGGCACAGAACGCTGAAAATTGTTTAATGTCTCCATGGCTAGGTCAGATACAGATAGTCAGCACATGTTGAAAAATCAGGTCTCCAGATTGTTTTGTGCCATTTTACTTTCATATTTTGCATTCATTTTTAGCTGTAATCACAGGAACAACCACTGTTGAAAGACATTTTAAACTCATAAAAGCCAAGAGAAACATCTCTGACCTTGGGTCAGTTGGTCAGTTGTGCTTATGTTAAGAACAGAGATAAACAGGTTATATAAGACCGTTATATTGATGCTGCTCTGAGCACAGCTGTTACTGTAAGATTAGCAGGAGGACAAAAGCAAAAACAGTAAACACTTTCTCACTCCAGTCCTCAGGGATTTAAAGGTGCTATTATTCACAAAGCCTTATCACCATGACAGACATATCCCACGTCATTTCTGTCCTGTCTCCTTTCCAACCCTCTCTTTATATGGATGTAATAGGACTAAAGGTTTAAGGATAGTGACACCTGTTATAGACAAGCTAGCTGGATGACTCCAGAGAACTTGTTAACCAGAAATAAACTCCATACCTTTTTGACAACAGCATGTAGAAAATGCGTTTTCTTTTTTAAAATTCTGCACAGGTTAGATGGGAGTTTCTTGCAACATGATCCGACAGGTCATGTTGCATTTGGGAAAAAAAAACAAAAAACTTTCTTTCTCATTCAGCACCATTAACTGGTTTGTGAATGCCACCGACTTGGTTGCCAGATCTGACTGACAGTTTCCAGCCCAAACATGACATAAAACCCACCATCTTCAATATGAACCTAGCCACATCTCAACCTCTCTTTACAGTTATGTTAATACTGACACATTATTGGCGCACAACTGCACAAAACAAAGAAAAGGGGTAACAAACAGGCTCCCTGATAAGATAAGAATGATTAAGCAGCAACTATCAGTTGTCAGTCACTCTTAATTTTTTGAGTAATGCAGTGAGCTTACCAATGCGCTGTATATCAATTGCCTTCTCTTGATCTGAGGAATGTTAATTAAAAAATTGATAATATAGTTGTAAGGACACAACAGTTAATTGAAATGTGCACATTTTATTTTTGTGAACAGCAGCCGAAATTTTATCACCCAGCCCAATACAATTTTCTCTGGCCAAAAGTATTCAAAAGAAGTCCAAATGGGCTTAAACCAGCTCAATCCACCAGCCTCTTGATCATTTCTCCTTGAATTTGTGCTATTTACCAAGCATTAGCATGCTCAAAATGCTAGATTAAGTTTGGAGCATGAAAAGATTACTGTAACTGTCACATGCTAGCATTGGAGTAGTGGTTATGTTAGCCTACCAACAGTAGTTTCACTTTGCATGTGTGTATGGGTTCCTTTGTTCTCAGGCCTGATTCACTCCTTATGGCAGCACAGCATATTAAAGAAATGTTGATAAGAGTTTTATGATTCTAGCAAAGTCATCTGTTAACTGGTGTTTGATCCATCTGGAAACCTATGCCCAGTACGTTACGGTGTAGTTTATTGTCTCCAGAGAATAATATCCTCACAGTGGCTGAACATTGGCTGGCTCTATAAATCCAGTGATTTTAACAAAAAAAGAAATTATACAGCTAACCTATACTGATATTGACAGTAAGACGCATAAGAGCATTTTGCTCGCTTCACTGCTGCAATTAGCTGAGAGTTATTTATGCTGACATTACAGAGCCACTATTTTATTAACCCCGCTTAGACTTTGTGAGAACATGTCTGCAGGGGGTTGTTGGGACTCTAAATGATCTCTTGGTGATTATATAACCCGGTGCATGAGGTCAAGGACACAATGTTCCCATGCCTGCTGGACCACTGGTGTTGACTAAATCCACCATTTAAGACCCACCAGTTAAGACCAACCAGCCTGACCCACAATCTCTGGTACAGCATACCGTTTGATCACAATGGTGGAACACATCAGAAATTGGAACAGCTGTTTACATAGAGGACCTGCATTGAAGAGATCAGTGTTTTTGAGTGCATAAGAATTTTTCCAGAAAAACAGGTGACTAAAAAACAAACACAAATAATCCTTGACCACTTTATGTTGCCCTGCCATGAATCTGTTACACAGTGACAGCAAACAGTGGGGTAGGAAATCTGAGCCGGGGGTGACTCACACTGCTGGATCTCATGGAGATCTTGTGATCAGTACACCCACCCAGATACTCATGTAGATGCACCAACTGTTTCCCCCCTCCCCTATGAAAACCTCATGGACAGTTGTGGGAGGAAGGAGATGCCAGAGAACATGGTATTATCCTGTCACTGTACGTATCCAATTATGGCCTTTGTAAGTTGCTATCTGCCCCTTTTTTCCTCATGAGTTCAGGTTCCCCCTGTCTTGGTGCTCTGACAGCACGGCAGTCTGCTTTGTATGCAAATGTGCAGCAATTAGAGCACAAACAAAGAAAAAGTTTAAACAAGAGGGAGATCTGGGCCATTTGCTCTCACCATTAAACACTGGAGCATTGGCTAAGAGAGTGTGCAACCAGTACAATAGATTTTATGCATCAGTGGATGGTGAACCTTGAAGATTGATAGAAATGATGGAAAAAAGCAGAGAAAAAAGAAACAATTGTGACAGGAATTGGTAGGAGAAGGAATTCAGCATTCTTCCATGTCACAGTACATATTCTTATGTAATCTCGGCTGCCACATTACATTTTTTATGTATCAAGTACCTCGCTGACTCAAAATTAATACAGCAAGACAGTTTATGCTGGTGATACACTGATACAACCAGCCTTGACCTCAGCTTAATTAGAATCAGCCAAATATTTGCCAAATATCTTTAAGAAGTGTAAAAGGGATTTGACTTCAGATTTAACTGTGCTCTCTCTGTACAAAGACAAGTATAATTGGAAATTGAATATCAAATGTATGAAAGACACAGATTAAGTAATGAAAGAACCAGACATATGTGAAAACTTTGTCCAAAAAGTGGAAAATTTTCACACTTTTACAAACAATGTAAATGCCTTTTCACCCCCCTAGATTGGAATGTATTGAATGTAAACACAGTATGCCAACAGTTTGTTCAAACAACGGTTACAGTTGATAAATACATGACCTTGTTGCATTGTAGAAAGTTTTCCAAAACATAGTTGTAAAAAGAAGGTGTGAACTACTTTCACTTTTCACTTTACATCACCACAGTTTGTACAGGTCGTCTGGCCAAAGGGAGTCGCTGCATTCCTCTTCATACAGATTCTCCTCACACCCACTTTAGAATTGTGGAAAACTGTGTCCCTGTTAATGAATTTATGATGTACGTAAATTTTCATATAACAATGGAACTTCTCCTATTCATTTGATTGTGAGGTTAAATGATTTAAATGTCAAAATGGCTGTCAAAATGGCTGTCAAAATTTTTTCCAGTAATTCAGCATATTGGAACTGCAATTTTGGTGTGGAGTCACTAGAGAAGTTTTCTCAGGACAACTAGTATATGAGCACGCCTGACCAACGTGTTGTCTGGTAATCATAACAACAAAACTGCAGTGCTTATGTAAAATACAATGCTTAACTTGTTGCTATTACTCATTGATTGGCCAGTGGTTTTAGTACACTGTCATCCTTTACCCTCTAATTTAAATAATTTCATCTTTCAAAGTAAATGTGTTGCATTGTTACTGATAACCAGTTTCAGTTTTTAACCTTTTTTCTTTTTCTTATGGTGTTATGCTCAGCCAACCCTCTGCAGGTGCAGACTGAGAGGCCTTTGAAGCTCCAACCCCTGATTTGAACACCACCATAATCTGTTCTGTCAGATATAAGCATCAACTTTATTCAATTAGCGGTCAGCATGCCTCACTGGTAATGTTAAATGAAATGGACCAAGAGAAGACAACACTAGCTTTCCAAGAATTTGTTGAATCCACAGCCTCTTGAATGTTACAACAGCAGCATCACATCATCAACAGGCGCATGCTTTCTCTTGGTTATGTGAGGTATATATAGTTGGGCATGAAATGAAACCACCCTAATATAAAACAAGTCCTCAGGCCACCCTGTGATTTTGATACAAGACAGGTGCTTCTTAGGACAATACTCTGATTGCACTTACAAGTATTGTGTTTTTCATGTGCTTTATTTGACATGACTGCAGTAATGCATCCTAACTTCAACTCTACATGTTTAACATTTTAGTCATGATGACGTGGATCTTTTTATGACTGTTGTTTATTTGAGGAAGCACATTTTCATTTACATCAATAAGTCACTTTGGTAATGAACAGAGGGTCCAGTACTTTATGTGATCATCTGTATTTACTGTTCCTGCAGGCTGTCCTCAGGTGAGAAAAACTGCCATGTTCTTTAGGAAAGACACCCCTGAATTTCAAAAACTCTGTGTCCTGCAGCATAAAAATCCAATTTAGAGACTCCTTTTGGTTCGTAAAATTGTAGACAATTCTTAGCTGAGCTTTGGCACTCAAAGTTAATTTCCCCACCCCCCCATGTGCTGACCTGGTGGGCACTCTGCCCACATCAGAGAGTGCTCTGAAAGACTAATGTTCTTTTTCTGCTTCCCTCTGTGTTCTGCCTTCCTCTCAGCTTTGCAGAAGCAATGCCTGTTGACTGAATGGGTGTATTATTGTTATTGCATTGTTGAATAAAGAGAATACAACAATAACAGGGGGGAATAGATAAAAAAGAGAAATAAGTGGTGCTCACAGTTGTTTAGTGACTAAGAAGTACTTGATTTCATTGAATACATCCTGTGGTCATTGAATGAAAGTTTCACTGACATACAGTGGAACAAACAGAACTAGACAACTTTTCAATTGATTTAATACTCTCTTCTCATGCTGCTATTAAGAAAGTAGGCCATCAACATAGTTACTCTCTTTGTTTCAGGTCCTAATTTAGAGCAACAAAGGTGCAGCTATGCAGCACTCAATATGTCACTATACATGGCTGGACCACAATTCAGAGTTTTTCAAATGTTCACATTGTTAATTCATTTCAGTTTCCGCAGTGTGTTCCTTTCACTCTTACTCTTATTAGAAACAACAAGATAATTTTTCGAAATGAAGAATTCATAGCCAGGATCTAGTGTCCCAGTTGTTTTGGCAACAAATGTTGTACATCAGTATGCATACTGGTTAAAGGTTTGGCTGTCTGCTTGATTACATAGCATCTTCACTGCTTTGATCTTTTTCAGATCACTGCTGCACCCTGGTGGACATGCTAATGCAGGGAAAGTAAGTGAAAATAGCATGAACAAATGGGATCAATGTTTAAGGACTGAAAACACCCTTTTGTGAACTTGCGAACTTTTATGAACTCAGAACTTGTAAGAACAAGGTGATTTTATCATTTGATTTATTGTAACAGTTTTCCCATGTATATTCTAATCCATAAATCAAACATCATCCACATAGGAGTGAATGAGTTTAAGTTAATATTTTCTGGGGGGGGGGGGGTTCTTTGGCTGTTTAGAAAGTGTAAAGCTAAAAAACAGTCAAACTCATGGCTGATGGAGTTGCAGTGAGCAACAGTTCATGTGCATAAATAGGTAAATAGAGCAGTGCTACAAATCTCACTGAGTGATTTTTTGTTTCATTTCTGAGTTTCCAGGGCCTACCTCTGTCAAACATTGTGTTCTTCTTGTACAGCTGCTCGTCCATTTCTTTCTGCAGAAACGCAGGCCCACATCCACCTTTGTACTTCCATATTGATCCCATAATACATATGTTGCATTGCAAAAGCATGAGAGCCAGTCACACAGTGTGGACTTCAAATACACATTCAGGTATTCATATACAAACATTGATGATCTGTCCTTTTTGCTCTTCCAGTTCAAAATAATTCTATCTTAACTCTGTGATGTTTTTGTCATGGTAAACATTTTTGCATTTCAAAGTATATTTCTATTTCAATAAAATTGTGCAAATTGAAACTTGAAATGAGCTGAAGTGCTCATCTACCTTTAACCTTTTTCAATTTAAACAAAGTATGTGGCAATCTACAAAAGTTAAGATGAAAAACATAATTACTGATTAAAATATACAATAGGTAATACTTCGTTAAGTAAAAAAAATGAATAAACAGGGTTAGAGGGCTCTTTCTCTATTTTATTTGGGAAGTTTGTCTATTATTTTAACCTTGTAGAATTACCTCAATTAACATAACTATGAATTAGAATTTCATCATTTCTAGTTAGTGTCACATAAGGTCAACCAAGTATCTTTTTTCATTATTCTTATTCTTTTTTCAGTATACGTCAAGCTTAACTATTCCTATTCTTATTTTCACATGTCAGAAATGGGCTGCCTCAGGTGGCATATTGAACTTATTGCTTTTGAGTTGAAGTAGTGTGTGTATCAGTCAGACTGGCAGATGCACAGTAAAAAAAATTGTGATAGAAAGTCAAATGAATGAGATAAAGGGCAAAATTATGACTATCACAAACATAGGACTTTATCTCAATATTTCAAGTCTTTGGCTGAGTTCAATAAAACGTGGTTCCCTTTCACAGCCTGTTTCACTACTATCACTGAGTTAGTGAACTGGAATGACACAAAGCACACTGTAAGATTGATGGTTGTAATAGGAGCAGCTGCAACCACTGTTTTTTGTTTGTTTTGTTCTTTTTTGATTGTGGATAAATATATGTCTATGTTTAAATGTAGACAGTACTTAATTCTTTCATTGTTGATAAAAGTATTATGTTGGGGTGGGACTGAGGGTGGTGTTGGAAGGTGGATTGGGGCGATAAGAGGGTTTGGGTAGGGTGGGTGGTATTATAATTTAAGTTTTGTGTACCATGCAACGATTTGTACTGTTCAAATTCAGAAATTGACAAGATAAAAATAATTGAGTTTTTATCCCAAATTTTGACATTTTGTCTCATAAATCGGAAAATTTCAAAATTTTGACTGTAATCTCAAAGAATTGGCTTTTATTTCATAATTTTGACTTGAATTTGGTGGTTATGTCGCTGTAACTTTATCCAACAGAAAGCTTCATGCATTTGCAGAGTGAGTTGCAGTCCGGAGCCTGTCTCTTTAAATGTTTAGTGTGCGTGTCGGTCCGTAGATGTGGAGGTGACGTGTCTCTAAAGTGTCTCCTCCTCCTCCTCCTCCTTCTCCTCCCGGTGCCTCTGAAGTGATTGTGGACAGGTTTACTCAGTAAAGGAGCACAGGGGAGGACAACTAGAACAACATGGGCAGTAAGTATGACTTGGGCACCCAACTTCTACGGCACCGTCGTCTGGATTCTGTGGATAAATGACCGAAATACGGTTTAAACTCTTTAAACTCTTGAAACTTTGTTAGCTATCATTGTTAGCGCTAGCAGTGATAGCAAGCTAACTCAGCTAGCGTTACTTTATGTTCATACGTGCTATTGAACAACTGTGGCAGATAAACGACACGTTTTCTGTGTGTATAATGGAAAGAGTTGTGAAAAGAAGATTTTCTGTGGGCTAGCATCCTCCCTGTGAAACAAACGGGCTTTGAACATCTTCTATGCTAACTTGTTAGCGACTCATTCAAAGACACTGACAGTTTAGTGATGACGACGCATAACATCGCTGTTATCTCCGGGCTGCAGGACGAACATCAGGAGCTTAAGTCAATAAGAAACATGTGAAGTCGATTGTTTAAAGAGCAGACAATAATCTTAATTGCCCTTTCTTACTGTAAATGTAATATATTCCAGTATTGTTTCTTTGTAAGAATGAATGTGTCTTGGGTCCGCCCACCATCCACTGCCACGTCCCATTGATGATCCGCTATCATTTCAAGTCAACTCACAAAATCACTCATTTCTGTCTGTTTCCAGTCAAATTCTTAGAGGTGATAAAGCCATTCTGTGCAGTGCTGCCAGAAATCCAAAAACCGGAAAGAAGGGTGAGTTTTCTTTGAAGTTATGCATGTGTTTGGCGTTAATGCATGTTAGTCCATAATGTACAAAGTCTTTTTAATCTCCTTATAATGTGATTTATTAACAGATCCAGTTCAGAGAGAAGGTATTATGGACTGCCATCACTCTTTTCATCTTCCTGGTCTGTTGCCAAGTGAGTGACCTCCATGTACTGTATTGCATGTGTAGTTATTATTATAAGATAATAATTTTCAGTTATTGTTAAATGAAAATTAGATGAGTATCAACTATTTCTAATGTAGTTTTGATTCCATATTGAAATGAAAATAATTTATTGAATTAAATTGTATTTATTTTATGTGTGCTACAGCATCTTGCAATTGTACCTCTGAACCACCTGGTTCTCAGATATTTATTAGAGATTAGATTATTTCCATTAGCATTCACATTATTAAGGCAATACACAATATTAGATTTTTGGGTGATATCCGACATGCTGATATTTTACAACTCATATAGCCGATACTGATATTTTATCTCTGTACACCTAATTGCAGAGACAAATAACTTTCCCTGTATAACAATAGGCGTACAGTAATACAGTGCATACTCTTTTCCTTTTATTTATTTTCTGTACAGAATGATAGAAATACTTAATGACTCAATGCTCTCCCTGAGTTAATCATAACAATACCCACAACCAGAGCAAATTTGGCCAAATTCACAGTCAACAGAGCGAGGAAACACCAGGGACATGGTTCCTGCATTTTTAAGCGTGGCAGCTCATGTGCATTATTATGACATGCGGGACTTCCAATCATATAGAGAGGCAAATTTTCCACTTTTTAACTTGGAAATTTGCTGCTTTATACATTTTTTCTCTTTTCTTTAAGTAGCTATAATATGCTGTCGTAGGGCAAAGCAAAACAGAAAAAAATGCCTATTTTTCCATAGATCTGCACTGTCCTACATTTATCCAACAACTTCACTGTTGAAATGTAGATCTGTGGATATAGATATGATATAGGAAAAGGTGCTGAAAGGAAAATTCAAAAGTCCTTAGAAATTTATATGAGAGCAGAGGATACTCTAATTTATCTGTCATTGAACCTTAAGAGCCTGCCAGATCATCTCTCAGGGAAATTATTTTTAAACATAATGTTGCAGCCAGTACATCTGTGAATAATGTCTTGAGAAATCATCGTCTTCAACTGTAAAAATTTTTTTCTTTTCAGATCCCTCTCTTTGGCATCATGTCATCAGATTCTGCAGATCCGTTCTACTGGATGAGAGTAATCCTGGCCTCCAACAGAGGTGTTTCTCCAGCTATTAAGCCAATATCATTTCAAATGCAGCTGTCCTCTCCTGCCTGCT
This sequence comes from Thalassoma bifasciatum, assembly GCA_008086565.1. Taxonomy (NCBI): domain Eukaryota; kingdom Metazoa; phylum Chordata; class Actinopteri; order Labriformes; family Labridae; genus Thalassoma; species Thalassoma bifasciatum. Next base: position 290,112 of record RPOG01000038.1, read on the forward strand.
CCTACTAACCCGAGTATCCTCTTCCAGGTACCCTGATGGAGCTGGGTATCTCCCCAATCGTCACCTCAGGTTTGATCATGCAGCTGCTTGCTGGAGCTAAGATCATTGAGGTTGGAGACACACCAAAGGACAGAGCCCTCTTCAATGGAGCTCAGAAGTGTGAGTGATCTCTTATCAGGTTGTTATCTGTGAACATGTGCTCAGGAGTACAGATCATGGCTGTGTGTTATTTAACCTCTCTTCTTTTTTTTCAGTGTTTGGAATGATTATCACAATTGGTCAGGCAATTGTATATGTGATGACTGGCATGTATGGTGACCCTTCAGAGATGGGTGCAGGAATCTGTCTGCTTATCATCATTCAGGTAGGGTTTTCGTTTTTTAATTTGCTCTGCACAATTGGTTACTAAAATTATTATGCAACATTTGTTTGCATCTGCATCAGCTTCTAGCCACCCCATGAAGTTCTACAAGAATTTATGATCGTAAAATTCCTGATGATTAGGAATAGGTATTAATTAGTGCATTATTAAGAAAAAACATTGCATGGTTGTAGTTAAGTTACTAAGTTGTAGTTAATTTTGGTTAAGGGTTCCCGTTGAAGAAATTTGTGAAACAACTTCAGTGTTACATAAAAACAGTTGCATGTTGTTTTGATATGTTTAAGTACATGTATATATATTGAAATCAATATGTTAAAATTAAAGTATTTTGAAATATCATTTTAAAAAAAGATTAACATCCATTACCTCATTCACACACAAAGTACCAAAACTGATACCGTTGAGTACTGATACCGATTCCTGGGTACCAGGTATCAACACTGCATCAGTTCAAATATGAAAGGTACCTATCCCTTAATATGTCAACTTTTAAATAAATATTCACCCAAAAAGTTCTCTTCTCAGATGAGAGAGTAAACCCAATAGCAGTAACAAATAAACTTCTCAGTGAAGTATGAGAGGTGAGGCAAGGTTGTCTGAGAGCATGTTGGGCAATCTTCATATGTCAGCACATTACTTTAGTCGTTAGTGTTTAATGTTTATGACAAGAGTAACATGACCGACAGGTTTAAATGTTGAAATTACAAAGTGAATTGTGCTGCAGTGCTACTCCTTGAAGCTCTCTCTGTTATTGTGCTGTGTTATAAAAATAAAACCTGCATGGTCCAATTACAGGGCTAAGACACCCTAGGTTAATTTTACTACATCTTCCTCTGTGCTGTTGTGTTTATTTTCTACAGCTCTTTGTGGCTGGACTGATTGTCCTGCTGCTGGATGAGTTGCTCCAGAAGGGTTACGGTCTTGGTTCAGGTATCTCTCTGTTTATTGCCACCAACATCTGTGAGACAATTGTGTGGAAGGCCTTCAGTCCAACAACAGTGAACACAGGAAGAGGTAAAAAGAAAAACCACAGAAGATTCTTTGAACCTGTGTTTGGTACTATTGTAGCTCTTCTGCACTCTGCAGAGCTGAGCATCATTCCTGTTTACTCTTTCAATTTTAGGTACAGAGTTTGAGGGAGCCATCATTGCCCTTTTCCATCTCCTGGCAACTCGGACAGACAAAGTGCGTGCATTGAGGGAGGCCTTCTACAGACAGAACCTGCCTAACCTCATGAATCTCATCGCCACCGTGTTTGTTTTTGCTGTAGTCATATACTTTCAGGTGAGCTTCGGTCTTTTCCTAGAGTTTAAAATAAGAAAGTAAAGGTGATGAAGTTTGGGACTGTAGAAAGTGGAATTAATCCCCACATTGCACCTCTTCTCACAGGGATTCAGAGTTGACCTGCCCATCAAGTCAGCACGCTACCGTGGCCAATACAACACCTACCCCATCAAGCTCTTTTACACTTCAAACATTCCCATCATCCTCCAGTCTGCTCTGGTCTCCAACTTATATGTTATTTCCCAGATGCTTTCCACACGCTTCAGTGGCAACTTCCTTGTTAATCTGCTTGGTACTTGGTCTGTAAGTAATCCATAATCCCACATTTTTTCCATTTATCTTGTCTGTGGAATTTATCTTCTACCTCTCTGAAATTATAATTTTGTATATGAATGCTGATGATTTTAATTAACCAACAATGACTTTTTTCTGCTCATTAAAGATTGTTTTCTCCTCTTATGTTTATAGGACGCAACATCAGGTGGTCCAGCCCGTGCCTACCCTGTAGGTGGACTCTGCTACTACCTCTCTCCTCCAGAGTCCTTTACCTCAGTCCTGGACGACCCGGTCCACGCCGTCATCTACATTGTCTTCATGCTCGGATCATGTGCCTTTTTCTCCAAAACCTGGATTGAAGTTTCAGGCTCCTCTGCCAAAGATGTAAGTTGTCGCATCCATTAATGGTGGTGATCGGTTTCTTTTGAATAGACGACTTTAAAGCCTGCCTTTTTTTCAGGTGGCCAAACAACTCAAAGAGCAGCAGATGGTGATGAGGGGACACAGGGAAACCTCAATGGTCCATGAACTGAACAGGTTAGTCTTTCATTGTCAAAATCATTCTTGCTCATCAGCTACATGAAGTCTTGATTTGGCTGTTTTCAACTTTCATCTTAAATACACGATTGTCATTTCAGTGCCCAAAGGAAAACTATCTTTTTTAAATAAATGCTGAACTCTAACATCAATTTGAGAGCATGAACCTAGAACAAAAACTCAGGTTGAGATTCTGCCTTTTCAAAGTCTTCAGCTCATATGTCAGTCAGATGTTTACACTTAGAGCTGTGATCCTTTGCTACACATACTGATCCATAGTGTAATGAAAACATTTTGGGTTCAAGAATATGTCCAAAGGTTGGTCTACAAGAATGAATAAATCCTTTGGCTCTGCATTAGAGTCATTGGTTATTTGTTTTCTTTGTCTAAAAGATTTGTTGTTTTTTCAAAATGGTGCCTTGAAAGATAGAGAGAAAAATATTTATGACCTCTTTCCTTCACAAAAGGGTTCATTTTTGAGTTTTAACTCAATGAGTACTAATATTGCTGTCTTTTTTTGCTCCAGTAACTACTTAATACTGTCTGGTTAATCCCATATATCTAGCCCACAGACTCCAGCATGGTTACAGATTTTAACATTAATTCTGGGCAATATTTGCAATGTAACAAAATATGTATCTGCATTTCCCTATGTCGCTCAAAAACATTCACAAAAGTTGGTTTGTTTCTGTATTGGTGATAATATATTTTCTTCATCTTCCAGGTACATTCCCACAGCTGCTGCCTTTGGTGGACTGTGTATAGGTGGTCTCTCAGTGATGGCAGACTTCCTTGGAGCCATCGGCTCTGGCACTGGGATCCTGCTAGCTGTCACCATCATCTATCAGTACTTTGAGATCTTTGTGAAAGAACAGAGTGAAGTGGGCAGCATGGGGGCCTTGCTTTTCTAGAAATGAACAGTATCAACCCACCTTCATAAACTTTCCAGCATTACCAACATTGAATTTATTTCACACCTGTGCAAAGCTCCGGCATCGTCAGCTCTCACGTTCCTGACAGTCTGAAGAGTCTTGGGGAATCTCTACCAAAATGGGAGCTGCTCAGCGTATTGCTCCTCCACCCACTTCCATTACAACAAAGAGAGCAACATTTCAGTACATCAGCGTTGTCTCTGACTTGATCTTCCTGAAATTCCAGAGGCTTCCTCTCCTCTGCTCTGCGTGAGATGAAGTCGTTTTGGAGTTTGGTCTTTTTTTTTCCAGACTGACAATTGAGCGCTTCAGTATGCAGGCATACTTGACACAGTGGATGGTGTGTGCATAAAAACACTTGATGTTCCCCTTGGTGTTACCTTGGTTTAGACCTTTACTTTCAACTTTATCCATTCTATACACCTGTCAGTTACGGGAGGTGTGGACCATTGAACGCTGAGTTAAATGCTGTAATTTTCTGGATGTGTGACCATGTGTTATGGCTGCTGTTTAAACAGGGTCTTGAGGCAGAGGAAGTAGAGCTCACACTGGGGTCTAACTGTCAGAAGAAGTCATTATTTTTGTAAAGTCATCAATTATGATTAAAAAAGGGTCCCTCCTGTTTTAATGGCATTTCTAAGGAGATGCACTCTATCAACTCATGTCACATTTTATGTTTGTTACCCTTCTTCTCACATTTGTTGTGTTTTGTTTTTTAATTAATTGCTCTAAGTGTCCTGGCATTAATTGCCAACCACACCTGACGAACTGTGTTTTTCTGTACATAGGCCACAGATTAAATAACTTCAAATTTGTCATTAGTGTAAGATAAAAAAAATTTTGAATACGTAAAAAAATATACATTTCAGAATAAACATTCACAGTAAAAACTTGTGAACAAGGGTTAATATCTTGACTCTGTTTTTTTTTGTTTGTCACTTGTTGAGTCCAGTATCTCGCTATTTCTGAAATCCTGCAATAGAACAGAAGGATACACCTTTGTTCTTCAAAATTGCATTCTGCATGGCTTATTATTGGTTTCCCAGTGTGCGATTATTCAAGAGCTCTACAGCCTTGCCGAAGAACGAGGGATTAAACACCATGCATCCAAACGTTGTTTCAGTGATACTGGCAACACGGTTAGATTTTGCATGTCGCTAGCACAGGACATGATATTGTTAGCTACACTTTGTGTGTAGTTTGAAAGCATCAGCTACAGGAAGTAAAAAATTACATCAATGTGGAAATGCAAAAACTGCAGCTCCTTGAGTTCCCTCGGATTCACAAAGTCCTAACTCCTCTCATCCTCTATGTCCTGTGCATCCCTATTAAGAGTTAATGTATACTTTAAGTAAAACCTTGTGTCATTATCATCCACAAAAAGTGATGACACAGTCAAAAAGTGAAAGTCAAGAACAACCTGCTACCTGTTTCATAAATACAAAAAAGTGGTGACCAGGGCAAAGGGCATATTGGATTGAAACAAAAATAATAATTAAAAAAAAACTCTGGATGTAGTCAGATATTAACAAGTAGAGTGAGTGTCCTACCTATGTAAGCAGGCTTGGCTTGACTTGATCAATGATTTAGAGGTACAGTGAGATGAGTTGAGCCTTTGTGTTATATACCTGGGTTATAGGTTTAGTGAATCATTCCTGTTGTGCTGTGCAACTCTGTATCCTGCTTTGGGTGCGTCTGGTGAGTGCCAGTGAATCAGGTGCTGATCCAGGTGTGGCCTCTGATAGGCCAGTTTGGACCAAATTGCTACTTCCTGATTGGACAAGGTCAGACCCGCTTTTGCTATAAAGCAGTGGTTCCCACCTGGTGAGTGGCGAAACCATTTTCGACTGCATGTTTCATCCGTTATTCTTATAAACAAAAGTAGAAGTCAAAGTCAATGTAAAACTATGCGAAATATCTTGCTTATAAAATTTCTTTGTTGTCACAGGCAGGTGTCACTAGTGGTAGATTATTTTATACGCACATGTAAACAATTACTCCTCTGACTCAAGGAATCCCCCAGGAGTAGTTAGTTGGTCCTCTCTTGTTCATTACTTACTTGCTCCCAATTGGTAGCGTCATCCGTCAACATGGCCTTCATTTCTACTGACCCTGATGAAATCAAGCTCTATGTTTCTATTTCACAGCCACAAGGACCCACTCTACGATCATTAATTGCCTCACTGCAATAAAAACATGGATGCAGCAAAATTTCTTATCACTTAACTGTGCCCTACGCAACGTGGGTCTTTTTTATCTGCTTGTTTGCTTGTTTTTGGATGAGCCTGTTGGTGTCTACTCCAGTGGCAAGTCGGCCACCAGCCTTTGGCCCTGCCACTTGGGAGGTTGCAGGCTGAAAAATTTGGTAACCACTGCAATAGAGTGAGTATGGGACCATTTGATCAGTTTTTTATGGCTATATTTCTGGATTATAGATGGTTAAACAACTGGCTGTAAATACTGGGCACTGAGATACAGCAGAGCATGAGTGACTTTTGGTGTAACATTAGAAAAGCAATGTCATTAATTTTCATCTTTAAACTCAGATCATACACACACACACACACACACACACACACACACATACACACACACACACACACACCAATGTAAACTCAGTAATAGTGAAAAGTATAAAATTCCTGCCCTTCTTCTTCTCATGTCCAGATAGTTTAATTCTCTCTCGACGCACAAACAGCAGCAACTGGAGACAAATCTTTCTAATCCACAAAGAAGGATCTGCACTTCTAGTTATGGCCACTAAGAGGCGCCAGTTTATCACTTAGAACATTTGCTGCCCACATTTTACAGCTTCCAGGTTGGGTTGGTGTTGATTTTGAGCATTTCTCCTGTAGGGGCAGACCTACACTGCTGTGACATTCAAATATATCGTTGAAAAAATGTTCATCTTAAGCCACTTAATAAAAGTGTGAAAAAATCTCATTCTGCATTGAAATAAAAGAGAGGATAGAAGCAGGAACAGATATGGTCAATTATTTTGATACAGGTTGTACAACTTTAGGACATTAATACAGTGCACTGAAATGAGTTGTGTTGTGGAATAGATTTAATCAAAGTGTTAACCAACAATATTGTTTCATTTCAACCTCTTTTTGTGTAGTTTTTTAAAAGGAAATAGATGTGCTTTTAACTGAGTTAATATTTATTATTTCCATGAAACCTATGATCAGTAAAAGTGTATACTTGTTAAAGAATTCCCTGATCCATTCACTGATCCATGAGTCATTTCTTTAAGCATCCATAAACTTTCATGCTTTAATATGTACTTTAAAAAGCAGATGTTGCTGGTTTGGGAGGAGCTTCTTATTGTAGTATGTTTGTTTCATGAAATAGTGAATTTTAATGAAATCAAGCAAAAATGTCAATATTCTTTTCTGTAAAGAACCAGCAAAGAATGAGTCAGCAGTTTAGAAATTATTCAGTTCAACTTCACAACAACAAACAAAGCTTTTTAATGGTATCAGTGGAAAAGAAGAATGAGAGAGGATAAAAAAGGCTACTGGCTCCTGCATGAGTCCTTTATCAATTTAATAGAGTAATGATTTGTCATCATGACTTTGCTAAACCAAACAACACACTGATTTTTCTCGCATTTCTACTTGACTGCAGTCAGTCAAAGGTCAAGGGTCATACAAGAGATAACCTCATTGCTAACAACTGTTATGTGAAAAGGATCCATATTAAGGCAAGAGCAGGAAAAGTTCCTTATAAATTGAGTATTAATTCTAATTTCCAAATAAGTTTTTTTTCAATTATTTTCTTTCAAAAAAAGACAATTCTATAGGGTTTCATGAAATAATTTTACCATTTTCTATAGATGTGCATGAAATACATGAAAATGTCTCCCAGCTCCCTTTTGTTCAACACAGCTGCAATAACCTTACATAGTGAGAAATTCCAACACATGGGAATAACTAGGTCTTATCAAACTGGATCAGTAGCTTTTTTCCTAAAAGTGGACTAAGACTTTGTGAAACACACTGGCTGGTTACTTCTATAACAGTGGCTGAGGGTCCATGTGGCTGTATTCAACAGCAGAGCTGTGAAGGAAAATATCCTTGGTCATTTTGTGTAACAGCACTTGATATAACTGTAGTGATATTTATTTGTCTATTGAGGCTACCCAAGCCTAGAAAATCCAAATCAACTTCTTGACACCCAGCATCCACATCCGTGAACACTGTATTTCAACCTCTCAGACCCATAACACTTAGTTTTTTTGTTTACTTTCATCTGTTAGCCATATTTTAAGAGACACTTCCCGTGTCTTCTGTGAAAAAAATCAGTATCATTATGAACAATAACACTTTTAGAAAAAAATAGCTAATGAATAATGCTAAAAACATAATCTCTTGTCCAAAGACCAAGCTTGGTCATATACATATTAGGGCTTACTTATCACAAGAAGCAATGAGAAGGTCTATCTAAAGAGGGAAACCAGACAAACACTTCGGATCTCAAGAGGTTAAGCTGGCACATAATCTGTTAGGAATAGCACAGGAACATTTATTAGAGATAAATCATATTCTAAATCACTTCCTTACAGTGATTGCTCTTTCTAAATGAAGTGACTTATCACCATCAATCAACACAATTGAATTAATAATTACTTATTTGCTTTTATATATATATATATATATGTATATTTCTCTTCTCTCTACAGGCTCAGTTCAATAATTACTGTGCCCCTTAGTAAACACTTATTATAGTATTCAAGCATATGTAACCTACTTTGAAAGAATATGTTTTTTGTTGTTTTTTTAAGCAGAAATCTTTAGTCATGTGTGAATTGTCTGGGCAGAAAAGAGAGTTGGTGGAAAAAAATGAATCCGCCTCTTCAGTGGTTGAGAAAAATATTCACAAAGCAGGGTATAAATATGATTTCAGTCAATAAAAAACAGTTTAGTTACATCGGTGAGAGGGAAAAGCTCTTCTGTCATTGGATCTCCTCACTGTAACTTTAGCGTCAAGCAGGTGACACTGAAATCCAAAGCAGGTGATGAGTTTTATATCAAACACACTGTGACCCCATAGCCTATTTCCTGACAAGTTTAGCAAAGAGATTGTCATGCAGCTCACCTATGGGGAGTGAGGAAAGGTTTTGAATATAAACGTCTCGCCCTACCCCCACGGTTATGTTACGTGACCTAAATATAATTCAGTATGAGGCTGCTAGCAACAGGCGGTCTTTAAAGAGGTTTCTGTGAGGACACTGCGGTTTCAGGCACATTTGGGCTTTTTCACGACGCTCATGTTTGCACAAGCAGCTTCTGACCCACATTCTCTCTGTCCCAGCCAATCTCCGGCGATATTTTGGCTTTCAGCAAACACAATCTGTGGAGAGAAAGGAAACGTGACAGAGAGTGGGAGGGTCTGGAGGAGTCACGGTGAGCACCGCCCAATTTGCACGTGCCAGCTTTTCCCCTGCAAAGATCGTCTATTATGGCGTGTAGTCCACTCCGCACTTTAAATACTGCACCAAACCCCGGTTTGAATGAGTGGGCGTCGGCTCTGGCACAACCTACTGCATGAGCAGCTTAAACCCTGAAAGGTAAGGCACGTGGACAGGCTTTGACACAAACACCTCTCACTTAAGTGTTAGTAACATTTACTTTGTCACAGTATGTCTTATAAGTTAGTTTAGAAGACCGTACATTGTGTTACTGTCTACACACAACAATCTGTAAGAGATCATTTACTTCAGTGTGACGCGAGTGTGTCATAGGTGACCAAGCAGATAGCTAACAGCATGTGATGGGTGTATACCACTGTGAAAAAAGAAATCTATCTATAAGCACAGAATAATGCACTTGGTATAGCTTTGTAACCTTAAAATCATCATTTCACACTCCATTTGATTTCTTCTTTGTTTATTTTATTATCTATCTCCAGTCTTTCCACTGTGGTGATGTTAAATTTGGCATTAATAAACGTCAGAAAGTCAGAGGCCTGCCTAAATTTAGTGACAAACAAACAACAACTGCAACACATTTGTCAAAGCTGCTGCAAAAACAAAGTGAAAATGTTATAAAAAAAAGACATGATATCAATATTACAAGACAATCTAATATCCACAAGGAGTTTTGCAGTACCTCAGATAAAACTAAAATAAAATAAAATAAATGCAGTTTTAATACTTTAGTCTTGATGTTAATAACAACAAACAAACAAACACTCCAGACAACAAGACAGACTGGGTCATCATGAGGGAGGTAGAGTGTTAATGATTAGCATGATATATATTGCAGTGAGTCTAAATATAGTTTAAAAAATGAGGTTTGGGGGAGTTGTATGACTCAATGCTAAAAATATTTGGTGTTCAAGAATCCCTTGTGAAATCCTTGTTCATCCAAGAATGTTCCTTGGAGAACGAATCAAAGCTTTTCTTCACCTTCAAAAGCATGTTGACGAAGACATCATTACATGTTCACATAAGGTTTTAAATTCTGCCACAATTATTCACCCTTTCAAGTAGCATGTCTTAAAGAGGAGGTCAGTTATTCTATACAGTGAATTTCTTCAACAATTTGTTCACATTCACTGATTGCTGGCAATACTTTATTCAGCATTTTTTGTGTTGTGAGTTTCTTTATATTAACAATTAGTTAATAATATTCATAATAAATAAATGAATACATTTTAAAAAATTGATAAGACAACATAACTGCCATTGTTTTGCCAATAACGTCAAGTTGTCATATCAAAGGCATTCTCTAATAATGTCAACTTTGCATAAAAGGTGACATAATGCACTGAATGGCACTTAATGACAACATTCACAAGCATGCATGGCGCCTTTGAATATTACTTAGAAAGTCTTCACAGTCTCTTCGAAATTATTTGAAAACCTATCAAAATAAGTGAAACACTAAATATTTTGGCACAGGGGATAACATTCCTTAAAACATAACAAAATAATTCAATTATTTTGATGTATTATTTATTTATTACTGATACATTTCCTTAAAGGGGCTTGCGCAACGTGCCTTCGACATAGATATAAATCTGATCAAAACATGCGGATGTTATTGTTTTTAGTGGCTTTTCTATTATGTTCAAAGCTCATGGTCACCTGTCTCAGCAATGATAACCGTGAGTGAGGACATGAAACGCTACAGGAGTGAGACCTCTTTTCTCCTTCCTCTCCCTTCCGCTTGTCGCCGAGCCCATGCAGCTCATTTACATAAAATGTGTGTCAGTAGGGCAGCGTGAGCTCACATGCCATGCGCACATGCTGTAGAGCTTTAACCAGCATTCCTATGTCGAACGAGCCCAATGTGCCGTCTCCACGCGGGGCTCTCGGCCAATGAAAAAGTGCGAAAGAGTAAAAAAGAGTGGGGGCACGAAGAGAGGAGGTGGGTGAAATGTTTTCAGAGAGCGTGACAGAAAGGAAAGGAGGGGGAGAGAGAAAGAGAGAGAGACATCCCTGATACACATCAACAAACAGGCGGTTGACGGGACACAAAAAGAGAGCAGAAAAAAATGGTCACATTTCTCAGGCACCTGAAAACGTGCTGGTTATTTTAAGACGCGTGTTGCTTATTGATGAGTGGGGAGTGTTTAAACTACTTCCACCCTGGTCATGTTTTAATGGTGACTGTATATGGCAAGCAGCTGAATGTTTTGGGACCTCTGTAATTTGGAGAAGCTCAGTTCAGTGCCACCGTACCACTAGACTGGTGACTATCGTTATAGAGTGCGAAGACGAGGAGCCGTGTTGCCCTGCATCACATTGAAAGATATTTGGATCAAGACTAGATCTGTTCCAGTTTTCTCTCAGTAAAAGCCTAGTGATTTTTTTTTTCTACCTTCGCTGATTGGGTTCTTTAAGACCCCCAATGCCCTGCGCACACTCGTGTTGGTCTAATTTTTTGGATACCCTCTATATGCCTTGGCAGTTCATGACTCTTTCACCTATATCAACGAAACTCCTCGGTGACAAGCAAAGGCAGTCAGTCCAGCATTAAGCGCCTACAATTAAACAGCGCGGAGCTACACAACAGCGACCCATTGGGAATCATGGAAAACAGCCCTGGTGGTGAGTAAGATTTTATTTTTACTCAGTTTCTCTTGCCATATGATTTAAAATAGCTGCGATATAAGAAACATTGAGAGTGTTGCACTGAGATGGGACATGACATTGCACTGTTTGACATCAAATATAAAGGCAAAAGTCAGAATGTATTTAATTATACCCTTTATCAGCCAATTCATTCAACAAACCTATTTCTCAAGGACTTACAAAAAAGCCGTTTATTTTTAATCTACTTCAGTGCATGCCATTTTAAACAATATCCAATGCATGTATGCAGCAGAAGAAGAGACTTCACCTTGCTAAGTCTGATATTGATATATTGATTTATGTGCAACTTTTATGCCCCCGTTGCTAAGACTTGATATGTTTGAAGTGACACAGTTTAGGTGTAATATAGCTGTGCAACATATGGACAGTTGCCAAGCGCTTCTGGGCTGCAGACAGGGAAGAGTTTTGAGTCAGTTAGCTGAGCATAGGGAGGGAAGTCCTCTCTTGTCAATCCTTGTGTTGGACTTCCGATTCTCTGCATGTAAACAAACTCCAGCGCAACCCCAAACGCCCCCTGGCTGGGCGCGTTCTCGTGTCACACAATTGTCGTTTCTCTCATGTTCCTGAATTTTGAAATTTAGACAGATCTGGTAAGAGTTTCTTCAAGTTGTAACGACCCGAGGCAAACATACATGGAGGGTTGTAGTGTGTCGTTTGTTTCACTTTTGCAATGAGTGAGTCATTACTCCTGGCTGTGTCTCATGTGTTGGGCAGAGGTGCAGCTTTCTCTCAAACACATGTGATAATGTCATGGATCAGTCACGCCTTCTGGTTCAAGAAAATCGTTGCTTTTTTTTTTATCCACTGACCATGACCGGAAGAAACAGTGCTGTCGTCCAGTTAAAGCACATTTACTGGAACCTGAACCGCAAATTGTTAGCTCAAACAAGTAAAGCACGTCTGGTTTTCCTCGTAGCCTCCTCAATGACTGATCCGCTTAACTATAAAACGTATAAATACAAACAAATTTGTGATTAAATGCTATGACACGTGTGTATAAATGAATGGATATAGAAGCAGCTCTCCACTTTATTTCACTACCAGGCTACCGTACATATTAGGCCAAGCGCGCAATTAGAAATAAAATGGATACCGTATTGATCCAAGTCCTGCACATGGTATGAACCACCACTTTATTTATTGAACACCCAGTTCTTTGTTTATTAATTGTAGCCAGGCAGAGTCACATTACATTAGACAGTAAAACGACCTTGAATAGCAATGAGTGTTTTGACCGTCCCCTCTTTTCAAGTGCTTTCACACAAATGCACCCTGGGAAGTCGCCTAACCGTCGTGATAATATTCAGAATCATGCGCCTGATTTTTAATACGCAGTTACCCCGCCTCGAGCGATAGCACGTGTACACAGCCTCAGTGTCCACGTGCCGCGCCTGATTCCCAAGCAGCCCCCCCTCCCTGCGTCGCTCCTCTCCACCGCGTGCACTCTGCTCGCGCTCAGCTCGCACGGGGATTCCTCCTTATTTGTGGATAGCTTGGTCAGTGGGTCAGAGGGGTTTAATGGTGTTTTCTCCCGTTCGGGTTACTATAACTGGTTTAAAATATTCACGTTATTACAGTCGGTCATATTAAACGTGTTATATTTGTGTTTGGGTTGGGGAAGGCTTATTAACCTACATTTGACTGCTTTAACCGTTTCTTTTTCTTTTTTTTTCCCTTTTTTTTCTGGGGGGGGTGGGGGGGGTACCAATTCTTATTGTTATTTAGCTCATGTACCACAAATGTTAAGAGGCTCTTGTGTTGCAACAATAACACAATATCCTCCATATTAGGTCATTATTTCAACAGTTTACTATCATGATTCCACTCAGTTCACTTAAATTCAACATTAATGTATCATTGGAGCTTTGGATTTCCATTTGTTTACTTTCCTCTGTTTCATGTTGTTTTTTTTTCTGTTAGACTGAAAGAAGAAAAACGTTAGGGTTGATGTTTTATCTTTTACTCAAACATGCTTTTCCCCCTAGATTACCAAATGATTTTGTTATCCACTATTGCAATGGTTTCATACCATCCTATGGTAACTGAAGAAATAGAATAAACGAAAGCATTATGGAGGTAATGAAAGCATTTACTGGGGCTTATATGGTCAGGACTAGGTGATGACAACATTTTATGCACTGCAAAAACTGAAAACTAAGCCAGCCATTATGTCTTGATTTTAGTAAAAATGGTTTTATCATTCTTGAAATGAGCCACATTCCACTGACAAGTCCAGAAAAAAAAATTTCAAGTCATTTAAAGACGTAAATGAGGTTTGAATTGCTTGTAACAAGTAAAAAAAAATTGCTCACCAAGTTTCTTGAAACTAGAAAGATGTCTCAATATAAGAAACTTTTTCTTACCAAATTGGCAGATTTTTTTTTGACTTGCTACTAGCAATTCAGATCTCTTTTTTTTCTTTAAATAACTTGCAATAAGAAACGTTTCTGGACTTGTCAGTTTACTGTGGCTAATTCAATCAAAAATATGATATTTTTCTTCTCTAAAAATAAGACATAATGGCTTAGATTTCAGGCTTTCCAGCTTGTTATCATCAGAGTTTAAGGTGCTGACCTTGTACCTTGAATTATGATTTATGACCAACAGGTCAAAAAAAATCTGCTACAAGAAAATCATGGTGGTTGGTTTTCATCCAGCCCAAAACAAAATAGTTTGTAGCCTTTATAGAAGTATAAGTGAGCATGTTTAAGTAGATCAATGTGTCACATGTGTCTCTTGCAAACCTAACAATGAGCTTTATGTTAAGCTCTGATGCCAATCCTGAAACCAGATTCTCTGCAGTTGTCAGCGTGACAGACGATCACACACCTTACTAATTCATATTAAAAGCCAGTGTTGGATCAGTGACAGATAGTGTTTCTATTCAAGGATTGAGTGTAGCCGTCCACCTCCTATGGATGTGTCCTAACCTACAAGAGCTGCATGTAAACAGCTTTGGAAATCTAAACTACTTTGAAAGTTTCAAGTGGAAAAAAATACAAGAGAATCATTCATGTTTGTCAATGAGAGATAAGTTTAAGCTCATGTGACAAAAAAATATAAATTATTCTCTGTTGCCTTCAGAGACCAGTCCCCCTCTAAAGCTCCCCAGAATATATACACATGACATGCAGCCCAGTTTTTTTTTTCACGTGTCATGAGGCTTACTGCCCATGCACAGATGTAAATGTTCACATGAAAGAGTACAGACTAGCTGGAGTTCAGAGTGGGTGTCTCCGCCCCAGACATTATGGGAACATGATGTCTATAGTTTTCCTTCCATGCATGCATGTCCTGACATGAGAGGGAAAGTCATGGCAAAAGGAGGGGCGATAGAGTGTTTTGTTTATGCTAGGGCTCTTATGGCTCTGTGTGTATCCACAGGTCACATGTTGTAACCTGTGCAGGGATGATATTCCCAGAGCACGTTCTGGCACCCAGTCAAACCAGATTCCAGGAAATGCTTACGAGGGGAAGTATATGGAATGTTTTTATGCCACGGGGCTGAAGAATATGAATGTAGAGGGTGGGTGTGGAGTTCATGTGGCAGTTGGGTGTGACCTGGTCCTCTGCAGGTGAAACACATGTCCAATAAAACTGTATCTTCCTCTGACAAACACACCAGAAACTTGCACATGCAACATTTGTGTGTGTGAGGTCAAGTCACCGTCTGACACAAGAGCTGCAACCACACACAGGCCATTAGGCTTAGTGTACCTTGCATTCAGTGTGTTGACACGTGTGAGCGGTGGAATTAAGGAGGCTCTTAGAGATACACAGAAAAGCAGCACGTGTGTTCTCAAGGAGAGAAAGCACAAGAGCTGAGGGAGGCTTTCTCTGTGATGAGTCAAGGTCCTTAAGAGGAAATGTGCACAGAATGACAGAGAAAGAAGTCCAAGGATATTGACAGAGATAGCACTGCCACTACCATTGCACAAATAATTGTCTACTTAAAGTGCAGCTGTGTTATCAAGCCTTACTAAAAAGACACTTATTTGCACAATAGTAACCAAGAAGGTAATCTCCAGGATATGAGCCCTGATTGTGAATGAAGACCGTGACACATGCAATTTTAGGAACATGGGCAACATCTGGGTTGGCAGACTGTTATGCACCAGTATTCAGATACCTGACACAGTGATCTAATAGCAAATAAAGGAGGGCAAACTTGAAAGTGAGAACATGGATAAGTCATATCAATAGAATTTAAGACAATATGCCATTTCAGAATTTTGTCATCCTGAAAACTGTATAAGATAGTTGAAGTGAGGGGGTTATTTTGTGATATAGATATGCAAAATTGCACCATACATAGGCCTAACTAAAAACCTGAAGAAAATCTTAATGTGTCAAGTAATAGCCCTGAACAACATGACTGTAACCCCCTACACAGTTTCAGGAATGCAGAGACTCGAGGTAACTGTGCCCCACTAGCTTCCCTCTGTGTCTGTAGTCACATCATTAAAGCAGCTCTCTATCCCAAACGTGATCAGCCCCAGCGCTTGTTATTGTGCTGCTGCTGTTGTCTACACGGGACTGCGCAAAGAGCCTTGTGAGCCGGGCGGGAACTGTGTCAAGAGTCCATGTGAGCTCCCGGTCAGGTGGCTGGCGGATAGATGGGTCTGCAGGCCCGCAGCCAGAGAGGGGAGGGTGGGAGGGAGGCGGAGGTTTAGAGGGGAGGTGGTTAGAGAAGAAGGGGAGGAGGGAGAGGAGGAAAGACTCGATGCAAAAGCAGGCAGGCAGCTGGCTGGCTCAGCCTGCACGTGAGGGGCAGTCTTTCACATTGAAATAGAAGAATACTGTCTTCAAAACAAGGGGGTGTTTCAGGAGGGGGGGGGCTGAGGGTAATAGGGCATTTCCGACTTGATGTGACAGCCAAAACAAAGGCGTGTTTATACCCTGTAATAACACATAATGTAAATGAATTACTGATATTTTATGATGCACATGTCAGAGTATACAAGGTAGATTTGTTATTCTGTTAGTAATTAATGTTAAGTATGGATACTTATCACATTTATATGGCGGTTTAGGAGGTTTTTATGATAGTTTAGGATGGTGTTACCAATCATATCTTAAGTTTGATACAAACCTGGATGTGAGTGCCGGTTCACTCTGTAGATCTGTTTATCTATCTTGCCTCGTCTTTGTGTGGTTGGATTCTGTTTGTTCTCAAAGAAGTCTTCAACTGGCATCAAGCCTATTGGCATACAAAGCTTTTATACTGATATCCAGGTCAAAGCTTTTGTTTCTCTAGCTGACATTTTTTCTCAATAATTCATCAGATCAAATATCTGTAGTCCAAACATGATCAGGGGTTGTGTGAGCGTGAGTTAAAGTCTGCCAAGTGAGCTCACTGAATCAAAGTGGAGCATTGCTCAATGCTTGTACTCCCACTCACATGTGAGTACCGACCTAGATGAAGATGGCTGATCTGAGTTCTTCTCTCTTTCTCTTTCTCCAGGTGGTGTTATCTTGTACGCTGGCTCGTCTGGCAGTGCCAGCCCGAGCCCTGGCAGCCCCTCAAGTGGATACCAGACCCAGTCTCCTTCCTCCCATTCGCAGCCCTCCTCACCAGAGGGCGCTTCCTTTCAGGAGATTGGGGCTCTGAAGCAGAGAGGGGAACAGGGGGGAGGAACTCCTCCTCCCAGAATGGTCTTCCAGTTTCCTGAAGTAAACAATGCTCCAGTTGCCCAAATAGCCACTGTGTCATCTGCAACCTACGGCCACCCCACAGTGGCCAAAAGACCTTGTGGTTTCACTGGCACGTTTACCAGTAAGGACCCCTCACCCTCTTCCACGCTTACCTACAGATTCTTTGTTGTTGCATGTCTTTTCTGATGTTGGATTTCTGCTTTGTTCATAGAAACCGGAGGTATGGTGCTCCTGTGCAAGGTGTGCGGAGACATTGCATCTGGTTTTCATTACGGTGTGCATGCCTGTGAAGGCTGCAAGGTATGTGTGAACAAAGGTTGTATTATGTCATGTCTTTGTGTTCAGAAGGTCAAAGCACTTCCATTCTGACAAAGAGATAAACTTTACACTCTTTATCCTTTTGTGTCCTCTCCAGGGTTTCTTCAGACGGAGCATTCAACAGAATATCCACTACAAGATGTGTGTGAAGAATGAGAAGTGTCTCATTATGCGCATGAACCGAAACAGATGCCAGCACTGCCGCTTCAAGAAGTGCCTCTCTGTGGGCATGTCCAGAGATGGTGAGAGATGTCTTGTGTTTTTGAAAACAATCTTTCCCTTATTGCAACTCATACTCTGTTTTTTGTAAGGGTGGAGGAAGAAATGTAGTCCCAAAATGTAAACACGGTGGAACAAGAATTACGTTACGTCTGATTGAGGTTATGGCCATAAAAAAGGCTGCTAAGCAGGTCTCACTCCTCCCAACTGAACTTTCTCTCTGTGCTCCTTTTCCTTCGTCTGATTTACTTCCCTGTCTTCTTCTCTCTGTGCCCCGCTTTTTGATTTATGGCAAGTGGTGCGATGGAGTCCCAGCAGTCACATTCACAGAGAAACTGTGACCAATATAGTTTATTTTAGGAAATTGGGGCACAAAGTTGTTGATTACTCAATGTGCTCACCAAGATGCAAAATATACTCTTTCTATTTTTTCTTGCTCTCTGACATTTACAAACAGTATTATTATGCCACGTTAATCACTGGCTGAAGTGGAAAAATTTCTTGCATGGTTAATCTTCTCCCTTCTCTGGGGTTACAAGGAACTAGGTGATAATAAATCAATTTTTTTTCAGGGAGCTAACACTTTTACTTGACCCAAAAAAGCCAAAATGTGAGGCTGAAAAATAATCTCTTAATTTATCTCATCACAGGAGGCCTCAGACAAGGTTTTACAGCTATTAATTATCTGAATGTGGGGGAACGTTTACCTCAAAGAAAATATGTATCCTTATCCTTCGCTGAGAATGATACTTCCACAGAACCATATAACCACTTTTCATTTTCACATCATGGTTTTGATTTTACAGAATGAGCTCTGCTCACTGATTCCTTTTTGGGCACCCAATCTTTTTTTCCTTTCCCTCCACCTCTCCTCTCCTACCTGCCTTGCTCTTCATATTTGACCCTTCCACTTCATAATATGTTACTTTGCTAATGACATCATGTTCAGCTCTGCCGACCCAGTGACCTACTTCCACAGAAAAAGAGTGAGTGAGCGCTCAACGTCAAGGCAGAAGGAGAGAAAGAGAGAGAGAGAGCGCAACTGGGGGAGGTGGAGTAGAGTACAGCGAACTATAAATAGGGCTGTCAGTGGAGGTGCAGTATTGAAAAGGGGGGAGGGAGGTTTGCAGAGGCTGGAGAGGAGGAGGATGAGATGAAGGCTTAAATGTCTGATTTGGGGTGAAACAGCTGTGATGGGCAGAGAATAGTGACAGACTGCTGAAGTCTATGGATTAGTAATCCCTATAGAGATTATCACTCGAGTGTCATCTGTAGTATTCACATAAAAACAAGGAGTGATGCGTTTATACGTTGCCAAAATGTGTCAACAGTTTTAAATGTCCTACGTGTTTGCTGTGAAGCTGCCAGCAAGAATCTGGTGGTGATGTGAAAGTTCAATGCCAGCAAGTGCTAACAGTGAATTCTCTTCTCTGTTTGCTTTCAGCTGTGCGTTTTGGCCGTATTCCCAAACGGGAGAAGCAGAGACTACTGGATGAGATGCAGAGCTACATGAACAGTCTCAACGAATCGGCTTCCATGGACATGGAGGTGTCACCACCTCACGACGCCCCCTGTAGTCCACAGAATCAGACAAACGAAGGAGCAGGCTCCATATCGCAGTCTTACCGCAGCAACATGATTACCAGTGACGAGAAACCCCCCAAGATGGCCACTGGCAACAGCAATAGCAATGTAGGCACTCCTTCCTTCCAGAACGGCACAGTTCAAGAAACTCCCCTGTCACATTCTGCTACCCAGACTCAGCACGCAGCTCAGGCAGAGCAGGCAAATGTTGCATCAAGCTACCACGTTCCTATAACCTGCCCTGTAGCCCACAACAACAACAACAACAACAATGAAAACTCCTCTAACGCCAACGTAGACAACGCCAAGTACACCTTCTCCTCCAATCAGAACCAGTGCCCCTTCAGTGGCAGTCAGTCATCTCAAGCCTACACAGCCAGAGATTCCCAGAACCAAAGTCCCTGCCCCTGGAAGCTAAATGGAGGAGCCAAAGTGTTGGTAAGATAATCTTTCACATCAAGTGTCTGAACACTTATTCATTCAAGTCAATAAAAACTTAACACATCCTCTCCTGCTTTCTTTTCACCCCCTCTACAGGCTTGTCCTCTTAATTCCTGTCCAGTGGCTCCTGCCAGTCGCTCCAGTCAGGAGGTGTGGGAGTCTTTCTCCCAGTGTTTCACCCCTGCCGTCAAAGAAGTAGTGGAGTTTGCAAAGAGCATCCCAGGCTTCCAGACTCTCAGCCAGCATGATCAGGTCATGCTGCTCAAATCCGGGACTTTCCAGGTAAATCCAGTCATGTTTTTTCAGAGGGGATGGGCGGGGTTCTCCTGATACACACTTTTTCTGATGCTAACCTGATGTCTGGTTGTGTCCACAGGTTCTGATGGTGAGGTTCTGCTCACTATTTGATCCTAAGGAGAGGACAGTAACCTTTCTTAATGGGCAGACATACTCACTGGCGTCACTGAGGGCTCTTGGTATGGGCTCCCTCCTAGATGCCATGTTTGATTTCAGTGAGAAGCTTGGATCTTTGGGTCTGGAGCCAGATGAGATGGCCCTTTTCATGGCTGTTGTGCTGGTTTCAGCAGGTAAGACTTGTACTTGTGCACGTACACAACCGCAGACAGTAAATCCACTTTGCTTGTCTAACCAGAATTTCTCCCTTTCTTTCCTTTAGATCGTTCTGGAATAGTTGAGGTAGGAGCAGTAGAGCAGCTGCAGGAGAACCTCATAAAAGCACTGCGGTCTCTCATCACCAGTCGTCGCCCAGATGACAGCACTCTCTTTCCAAAGCTGCTGCTACGTTTGCCAGACCTGCGCACCTTGAACAACCACCACTCTGACAAGCTTTTAGCTTTCCGCATTGATCCTTGAGCTCAAAGAGCTGAAGCTAACTGAAGTATTTGCTCTGGGGGAATTCCCTGCTCCCGTGCAAGCCTGGCCTGCCACATACAGCACACTGGCCTATGCATGATGGACAGTTGTTGTGGGAGCCAAGCCAGGTCCAATGCTGTGAAACAGCAAAGAAATCAGTGAAGGATGTTGGCACAGCAGGAGTTGGAGGCTCCTGTACTCAAACTGTTTCCTCCTCCTCCTCCAGTTGTTTTCAGGTTTCTTCAACAAAAAAACCTGGACTGTGTTCTCCCTTGAGTTTTTCGAATACACGAGACCACCAAGTCATCACCTCTCCCTCCTGAGGCTTGTCAGCGTTGTCAGTTTTTATTCTGAAGACCAAAAAGAAGAAAAAGTCTGCTGTTCCTCTCTAGACTCTAGACGCTCTCTTCTACCAGCTCTTATAGCTAACAAGAGGGAAGCATATACTCCTGCCCACAGAAACAGGAACACATGCAAACAGTCACCAACGATGATTTATAAAGCTAAATTCATGCTACATTGTGTAAAGGGCACTTTCCATTCATCACAAAGACCTCTTACATCAATATTTTACATAGCAATAGATATACCTGATAAGTTGGTTGGACAGTTTGTGTGTACCCTGTTCAAACTGAATAAGCTATTTTCACAAAATGTCACCCTGTGGGAAATCTCCATGAAAATTATCGGTGATTGAGAAGTGTGGAACATTTTTCTGAAATGAGAGTAAGCTGCATTGTCTTTGTATGCGGTAATCAGGGAGAAATTATCGGTCATTTTAGACCACTTTAAGGGGTTGTGTGTTTCAATGTTTTGTTGTACATTTTGTACATAACCTTTATTCTTGGCTCTTGGTAGTTTGCAGATTATTGGGTATGTAAATGAAGTTAGTGTTGAGTTATTGTATAATGTCACAAATAATAGATTGCTACACAGAAAGAAGCATTTAAATTGAAGATATATAATTGAAATAAATGTATTGTCAACTGACTGCATCACCTTGTGAATATTTTGTAAATGTTTTATGGCGACAACATAGAGTATCATTATTAAAATAACAATATATAGCATTCATTGTCTTGTGCTCATTTTTTCTTTAAATTTCCATACTTTCTGTGATGCTACAATCAGCCTCACCAAGACGGCATACTATGGGGCTGTAGCCTAGCAACAGAAGCAATGAGCCAATCCTGCTCCAGGGCTGGGAGCCATTGAGGGCTTCATTACCAACGAGGAACAACACTTGATATTTTGAGTATGTAAGAACAAGTAAATGAAATCCAAAAATGAATTAAAACACAAAATGATGCTATTTCCCACCTCTATATTAAAGATGGATGCTGGAAAAGAGACTGTCTACAGAGAGGGATGAATATGAAGGAATGTAATTCATAATGACAGCAGGAACTAACGGGCTGGAGGTCATACAGGGACATGGTATGAAATTTCTCTAGATTTTGATAACCAGGGTCTCAGACATCACAGTACACAGCCCCTATCAATGTTACCAGCACAGAAAGTTCTAGTAGAAATATATACAAGCTTTAATGTTTGGGAAATTTTTCAATCAGCAGGTGCTTCAACCTTCATACGTCTTCAAACACTCAGGGTACCTAAAATAGTGCTTGCATCAGAAAAACAGATTGTCCTTAATATAAAGAAAAGTAAAGATGCATACTAAAATCAGAACACTCTTGGGTAGTTCTGAGCTTTCTATGCTTTGCATTCACTCTGAATCAAATCATACAGGACAGACTATTGATAAATTTCCAATTAAGTAGTAAAAAGCAGAACATCATCTACACATTTTACAATGCTTTCACAGCAAATCGCCTCAAATCAATGGCATGGATCTCCCCGGTGAGTCAGGAAAAGGGAATAACTATCAGCAAAAAGTTGCCCTCTGCATACATTTTTTTGGCCCAGTCAACTTACCTGCTTTATGCAGCATTTGAAAAAAAAAAAAAAACAGCCCCTGCTGCGGCTGAGGCAAAGCCAGTGTTCTAGTTTTTTCTATGAAATAATCAATGATGTTCATGCGCCACCTGCTGGACAGAATTGAGAAAACAGCAACTAATTTTAGATGAGGCATATAATGCGTTTCAGTTGTAAGAAAGGCAAAGACTATTTCTGACTCGTTCTCGTTATTTATAAATCAGTGGTACAGCCTTTATTTGATTACAACACATCTCTGTGAGATGCACCACCAACACATCATAGTGTCCATCAACCTCTTTGTGATCTCTTCAGTTTACTGCTTAGTGTACGACAAAGACACAATTTCAGATGTTTATCCCACATATTTGAACCACAGTGGGGAAACAACGGTTAACCCACAATACCTGTAAAGTAGCTGGTCTGGAGTTTTAAATTATACTACATCAATTCAATATGCAGATGGTGCTTTTGAACTCAACAAAAAGGTTCAATAAATTTGCTCAACTTGTGAACAGTGTTGGATGAGAATAGTGAATGTGATTTATTTGTTTTTAAGTAAAAAAAAAACTTCACTCAGTCCAGTTTTCAGTCAAAAGGAGAGTGTGTATGTTGGTCTTTTTCTTTCTCATCTCTCACAGCAAAGAGACAGAGGACTAGCATTCACTGACATAAAACTGTGTCTGATGTATGTTTTTCTCTACAAATACAGAATACATGGTTTATTTTCTGATGCCACCTGGTGGCTACAAGCATGAAGCACATAGAGGAACCAGCTTTCACTCTGAGGTGATGGAAAAATGTCCAGTTATACAAAAAAAAACGAATACTTCGAGATACTTATATCAATTAATATGACTTCCCTTGAAGCTTTTGAAAAGTGTGCAAAACTTTATACATACCGTTATTTGAATATAAAGCTCATATTAAACCTTGTGAATCATGTTATTAACTTCGAGGTCTGCAAACGAAACATGGGCTGAAGCCAAGAAAAGTCCCCTGTAATCACATTTTTTCCCCTTACTACTGCATTTGTGGGTAAAGCAAAATGCAATGTAATGAAATGAAAAACAAAATGGGAAAAAGAGAAGAAAACTATAGCATGATCACACACGACGGTTTTAGGGGTTGATGCTCTTGTGCCCATGCAGTGATTTACAGAGCATAAAGAGATGCCTTTGACAATACAAACGCTATGGTGCTCTTGGTTGAGTCTTTTAAGGCTTTAAGTTAATTTCTAATTTATTTCAACACCTTTTTATCCTGCTTACCGTGAAGGCTCTGCTGTGAAGTTGTCTTTCGTTCATGTGTGTCCTATGTGCGTCACGATTTTGTATCAATCTGAGCTCGTCAATCGATGAATCATTTTGATTCGAAATTGTCGACAAAACTTTGCGTGTCCATGTCACACTTTTATCCCACTTTCGCAGTGATGTGAAAAAAGAGGCCTCTGGCAGTTCACGCGCTATGATAAGTTTGTCCAAGCATGTCCCGGTAATGGATGAAATGATTGGACAGCATACCTGCCAGTCAAGCCAATACCTGTTGGTCCTTATTTATGCACTTTTTACCTGGAATTCAACAGCTGTGATGATAAAAGGGCCAGAATTATCAGCAGAACGACGGGAATATGGTGGAGAAAGAGCAGACAAAGTTTTACCTCTACTTCAACTTCTGCTGCAAGGAGCAAGAAAATGACTTTCGTCCAAACGTGGTGAAAGCTAAAGGGTGAAAAAAGTTTCTTAAAAGCTAGGTGATTGTTGCTGTTCTTATTGTTGTTTTTTCAGGTTAAAAAAAGTTGCCAAAGAAGTGGAAATTTTGAGAGAAAGGTCAAAATAGTGAGGAGAAAAATTGAAATTCAACTTTTTATCCCAAAATTTTGATCTTTTTCTCATAATTTTCACTCTATCTCAAAATTAACTTTATGTAAAAATCTCAGAGTTTTAACTTTACATGTCGAAATGTCTTCTTGTTATCCCATCACTTTGATCTTATCTCAAGATGTTCACTTGTTTCGAAATGTCAACTTTTTATCTCATAATTTTGTCGCGATATGGGCCAATAGAAGTTTTCAACACCGGTCACAACAATGAGGAAAAGAGGAGTACTGCCTGTTGTTCATCTGTATAAGTGCTTTTCTTCTTCATCATTTGCAGCAAGCAGTCAGAGCAAGTTTCCCTGCATGGTCAACATCTTCACAGGTTGGTGCATCAGAATAATGCCAGTAGCTCAGTGCAGTGCTTTATTATGAATATCAACTGTCTGTAGAACAAGCTGAGAAAAACTAGGACATTTTGATCCTAAAATCTGACCCCCCTGACGTATTTTAACAACTAAAAATAAGGACATATCCGAGCAAAAGAGGATGTTTTTTTCACCCTGGTTTAAAACCCATCAGTGCCCCGTTGTATATGTTATGGTCAATCCACTTTTGTTGAAACTAGGATGAGGCAGAGGCAGGCCTTTACTCTCTTCACTGACAGTAGGCCTGTTTGTCAGTCAAGTCAGCTGGAGCCTTGTATTGGAAAAACATGTAAGTTTAACAACTTAAAGATATAACATGCCATGGAAAACTCACCCCCTGTGCGCTGTTTGGACCCAAACCTATTTTTGAACCAGTAAGCATGTACATTTTTACTGCAAAAATCACCTTGTTTGCTTGGTATATGTGGACTCCAATATTGTGGCAGCCAGCGTCAAGGGGAAACTTGAAGAACTGCTGTTTTCATACTTCCATAAAGGATTCACACTTTTAGACCCAGTGTTTCTGCTTGGTTGTATCATTTGTCAGTCTAACACACTCTGCTGCAAAGATCTCACTCCAGCTCTGATGCTGCTTCATGCTTTTCTTGCATGACTGATTATATCCACTCCTCTTATACTTGTGCTGAAGGGTCACACTGTCTCTCTCCATACCAAAAGGTCCTGTCTGGTCTAATTTCAAAAAAATCTTGCCAATCTCTGCGTGAAAGGGCCATCTGTGTCCATGTTTAAGCTTCCTGTCTGTCTTAATTGAGAAGGATCCTGTTAAAAGGCCCCGAGTTGGAGAGTCTGGCAAGTGACTTAGGGTCCTGTTTTGTTTGGAGAACCAAGCGTTTTTTTATAGGCAGAGCATAGCGGCAAGAATAAACATAAACCTTGATAAGTAAAGGCAGGGACTGTATTTGGAGCAGTTTGGAGCAATTCTTTTTTTTTTAAAGCTTTTAAAAAGAAATGAACAGCATGGTGACTGTTGTGACTGGAGTACTGTTTTGGGTTGACTGACAACCAGATAAGGTGCTACTTTTTGGATCATCTACAGAGGTCTAAATGAACATACAGGTATCCTGCTAGTGAGGGGTTGAACTAGATGTGTCAGCCTGAACCAGGAGCTGTGTCGTATGCGCTGACTGGCAAATGTTGTTAGTAAAAGGATGCTGTGTTTAATACCATATCCTGTTGTACTCAGCACTCTCTAAATAAGAAGGAGCCTCTGGTTTATCTGTTGCTTTTGTCTTGGTTGGAACTGTATTCAATGCTCAGTTTGAGTCATGGCTAGTGAGGAAATAGAAAAGTTATCTTTATTCTTACCCTGATGTGTCCATCCCTCTGGAACAGGGTAAATCTGGATTCATCAAACCACATGATCTTCTTCTATTCCTTCAGAGTCCAATCTTTATGCTCCTGAGAAAACTTTAATTCTTTTTCTTCAGTTAGTCTTATTGATTCGTGGTTTTCTTTAGGCTACACAGCTGTTTAATCCCAATCCTTTGAGTTCCCTTTGCATTGTGTGTGTGGAAATGTCAACTTTTTCTATTTAACATACTCCTCATTTTTGCAATCTCCTTGGATGTTTTCTCTGCTTGATGCATGTTAATGATTTGAATGATTTGACCCTTCTTAAACAGACTAACAGCTTTTCCACGACCACAGGATGTGTCTTTACCCTGAGTTGTTTAAGAAACGAGAAGTGACTCATTGCATCAGCTAGGGTTAAATAACTTGTTACCAGCTGATAGATAATCCCCCATGTATTAGTTATCCAATAATTATCCAATAGGAGGCTTGTACCAATTTGCTAGGGTAAATCCAGGTGGCAACTTTTTTTGGCCAGGCAGTGTGTGTGTGTGTGCGCGCACGTGTGTGTGTGTGTGTGTGTGTGTGTGTGTGTGTGTGTGTGTGTGTGTGTGTGTGTGTGTGTGTGTGTGTGTGTGTGTGTGTGTGCGTGTGTGTGTGTGTGTGTTTCAGCAAAAGCCAAAACAAAAATGTATCTGATGTGTGACAGAAATCTCATATTTCCAGCATTGTGTGTGTTGAAGGAGTGAGAACATGTTTAAGATATAAAAAGGACAGGAACAAAATCGAGTCACTCTGATAGGACCTGACTGTTGACTTTACGTGGTGGCATATCAGACTTTTTTGTGGTCCTGTGTCATGCTTTGTTTACGTCTAGCTGGCCTCGTGGTCTGGCAGAGAAAGCTTACATGAATATTTGTAAAAGTAGATCAGAGGTGGGCGCTGTCGGTAAATCTCATTAAGGTTATGTATGTGCGTTAATGTTCTTACCTTGAATCTCATTAGTCTGGTGTAACTGTGACTCAAGAAATCCCGTCTACAAAAAAAGGTATTTATTTTCATATTAGTCAGGTGTAGCCACAAATAAAACAATCTAGAAAAGATTTGTTGAATTGCTATGAAACACTGATATGGATAGAAATGCAATAAGGCAAACATTTGAGTATATATTTGACTTGAATGGGACTAAAAATTATGCATCATAATTATCTTTGATTAAAATACATAGTTTTGCTTTGTAATATGTACGTTTTAATTACAGTGGTTTGATCTTCTACAGCATTGAAAAGCTCAAACTGATGATTAGATATTTCTTAAATATAATATTAATATATAATATTTTCTTCTTTGTGTCTAGTTTTTTCCTTTAATTGGATCAAATCCTTGTGTAATTCAGATATTTAAGTGCTATGAGTCACTCTGGAGAGCTCTAGGATGATTAACAGTCCCCAAACACTGTTGACATGGTAGAAAGAATCATAAATGACACCCCCATTTAGAGACAACAGTGGTACATTCTGGCTTCATCTTAGTGTTTCTGACTACCTGGAATTTGCTAGAATGTCCCTGTTGGACGGATGATAGGGGTGGCCTGGGATCAGGGTTAGAGAGAGATTAACCACATGGAGGCCTTTAAAGCCCCAGTGTAATCCTTACGCAGGAGATAAATTTGGAGCAACAACTGCTCTCGAGACAGAATTTGTGCTTGCCGTGTTTACCACTACAAACCTGAACAAACTGGAAAAGAAGAACAAAATCAGTTTCCTCTACAAAAACTGGATTCACAGAACTACCTGATAAAAATTTGTTTTGATCTGTGGTTTAAAAGGAATCTCTTTCATCAACACAAAGTGACATAGACGGAAGATCATGAAGAAGGGAAAGGTGAGTTTTTTACTTTCCTGCTTACAGTTAGGAATACGTTTTTTTAATGGATATATTTGTACACATTTGTAACATTTAATTCAAAAAATGTAATGCTTTATTTTATAATGACTTATAGCAGACAAAAGAAAGTAACAAAACAATCAACTAGCCAAGAGATGACAACTAAATAAGATTTTGTTTTTAAATGAGTGTGGAGAAGTCCCTCAAATCAACTTTGTGCGGTTTTCTTTAGGTATCGTGTTCTCTACAATATAAAAAGATGGAGGCCCATCACATGCCTCTTAATCTTTTGAACTGATGAATCTCAAAGGCAGTTTTGTAGGAAAATCCAATGAAAACTATGTGTGGACATGGCTGTAAATGAGATCTTGTGTGTACAAGTAAACAATTTGTTTGATACATGTTGAAAGCAAAAGATGGATTTTTAACTTCATCTGCTTTTAACAACCCTACTAACCACCTTAATATCCCAGCAGGTAATTGATGAAAATGAGCCACCTACTTATCAGGAGGCCACAGCAGGTAAATACTCATCTCTTTGTGTTTGATTACTTGTCATTATAAGAACGCTGCTTTGTGTTACTTGCTTTTCTGAAAACCAATTTAAAAAATAATCACATCCTTTTCTGTTCTTTTGAAAAGCTTTTGTTTTTCCTACTCAGTGTTTTTGTGTCTGACATGTTGTGTCTAGGTTTCACACGTCTAAAAGTACTTTCTTATGAGACACCCCCCCTTTTTAAGAAAACTACTGCACTATCTCAAAAAGATTTAATCTCTCATACATTCCCCCTCATTTTTCTCCAGGCTACGGTGAGATGGAGGCCCAGTTTTCTTGGGATGACAAAACTGTCAGACGGACCTTCATCAGAAAGGTAAATTGGTTTATGTGACACATTAACATGGAGGAATTTTCAACCAGGGACAAGTACTGTTTTCTGACACAATGCATGCCTCCCTGTAGGTCTATGCCATCCTTATGGTCCAGCTGCTGGTGACTGTGGGAATTGTTGCTTTATTCTCATTTTGGTACTCATTCTTTTGTTCTTGTCATTTTTACCTATGAGTATTCATAAGTAAATTGTTTATTTTTACTATTCTGATAAAAGTGTAAATCAAAGGTATTTATTTTTGTTGTTTTTTTGGTCTCCTCAGTGCTCCTGTAAGGTTTTATATCCAGACTCATCCTGGCTTATACATGGCATCTTAGTAAGTGCTATTCAATAATAGCTTCCAGTACATTGTCACTTTTTTCTGTCAATCTATTTATTGAGACTGTATCTTTCTCTCCCATTTTATGACAGTTTAATGTTTTTCGCCACATACATTGCACTGAGTTGCTGTGGTGATCTGAGGTGAGCTTTTGCTTTAATAAATGAGCAAAAACAAAAAATTTTAATTGCAAAGATAACAGTGTATTTGAAACGTGTAAAGATGAGTTGACAGAAGTTTTCCTCAACAGGAGGCAGTTTCCTTGGAACCTCATTTTGCTCGTCCTCTTTGTGAGTAACAACCCCCACCCCAAAAAAGAAGCTTTGAAGTACACATCATGCACTAAGTATACATGTTTTCTGTGGTAACATATCTTTTATTCCTATCAGACTTTGAGCATGTCCTTTATGATGGGATTTGTTTCAAGGTAAGTTGTGATACATACAGTTTTTTTTCCAGTTGCTGTCTGATTGATTTTTTTCAAAGTAAAAGCCTTTGCTGTAAATGTCATTGTCTCTTTCTCTTCCAGCTTTTACAACACAAAGTCAGTTGTCCTGTGTTTGGGAATCACAGCTGTGGTGTGTCTTTCTGTCACCCTTTTCAGCTTCCAGAGCAAGGTGAGGAGTGTAGCTTAAACCTTATGAATTTAGTAAAAACAAAACAAAGCCATCATTGGTTCTTCTTTGTTTCCCGCAGGTTGACGTCACATCCTATCAAGGGGTCCTGTTTTCGTTGTGCATGGTTATGCTCCTCTGTGCCATCACCATCTCCATTGTTGTTCCTTTTGGATACGTAAGTCACCCCTCCAACCTCAACAGCCTTCTAGAAATGCTCGAGAACAGTTAGCTAAACAGCATTTGCAGCTTAAGGCCTCAGGTGCTGTTGTCTGTATTTGGGTGTGTAAGAGTGGATTAGCCTCACAGATAATCTAGCAGTGCACTGTGCTGTCTTTCTTCAATTAGCACCCTACTATCCTTCTTATCTGTGTTTTGTAACATCTTTTTTAATTATTTTTTTACCACAGGTTCCTTGGTTACATGCCATTTACGCTGTGTTAGGAGCCATTCTTTTTACTTTGGTAAGAAATCAACATAATCAACATCAAAGCCATCATAATGGAATAAGCTGTGGTTATCTTAACTCATTATTTGACCTTTGTCTCCTATATTCTCTCTCTTTTTTTTTTTTACAGTTCCTTGCATTTGACACTCAGATGCTACTCGGAAACAAGCGTTACGCAATAAGTCCAGAGGAGTACATCTTTGCTACTCTCAGCCTCTACCTGGACATTATCTACCTGTTCAGCTTCTTACTACAGATCATGGGAGGAGGCCGCGATTGAAAACCAATCCATCCTTCAGCTACTGTTTTGACTCTTAGAAGCTCAACCTGGATCTTTTACCTCCATGAAGACAAGAAGACATCAGGACTTTATGGTTCACTGATTCACCATTTTAACGCTTTATCTCTTTTCTTTGAAGTGAGAGCAGTGTGTTTATTCTTGGTGTTTTGGTTGTGCAAACTTACTGCACAATACTTACTACTTAACGTATAATCCTACAGCTGATTTTGTCTTTGTGCCCTGATGTAGCTTATTCATCTTGTACCTACTGTAAGTTCCTGCTGACCTGTTCTTATATGGGTCAGGGGTCTATTAAGAAATTGCCGCCCAAGTGTGTGTTCAAACACTCATTCCATCTATGGGTAGACAACATGCCAATAACACTGAGTTGTAAGAGTTAATTTTGCTGCATGACAACATTTATTCATTATGGAGCCAAAATATAGGAAAATTCAGGGAATTTGCACTTTTTAGCTTTAGCAGGGACTGTATCAAAATGTCTGTAAACATGATAGTGTGTTTTGTACTTGTTTAAACATGTTTAAGATGTTTTCATATAAAAAGCTTAGATTGAGTGTGGGTGTGTCTTGGTTGACATACTATATGAATGAAACCTCAAGTTATGTAAAGATGCTTTTACAACATTTGACAACAACCAGTCAGGTACATATCAGCGTATAAACTTTAAAAATCCCTCTAACTTCTTACACATCAGTTGCAATTTCTATTGTAACTTTAATGTGGCCTTTGGGATGTGATAGAAAACTAGTGTTGTCTAAAGATTAACTGTATAGTGAATTTACATCATAACCTTTTTTAGACATTTAGCTGTCTATTTACCTCTTATATGATAATATAAGTAAATAAATTATGTTAAAGTGATGTGTATCCATCTGCTCATCCATTTTCTACTGCTTTTTGGGGTGTGGACAGCAACACCATCAGCAAAGATCAGTGACCTCTGTACCCGGCCACCTCCACCAGCTCCTCTGGGGTGGGGGGGGTGTACCGAGGCATTCCCAGGTCAGCTGAGAGATAAAGTCCCTCCAACGTGTCCTGGGTCTACCCGAGGGTCTCCTACCAATGGGCATGCCTGAAACACCTCCCAAGAGAGGCGCTCCACCAAAATATTAGAGTGTGACCTTTTTTTTTTGGGCAGCTTGTTTTCTCGCCAGGCAGTGTACCTGAACTTTTACTCAAGTGTTGCTTTTGAATTCTTAATACAGACTAGTTCGCAGTAGAACCTGCAGCAGGTGTTTCCATAACGGCATGTATCATGTGACAGCAGAACTTCTTCTTTACACTTGGCAGTTGACAAGACAAACCCTCACTGCATCGTCAACTTAAATTTCTTCTGATTTAATTTTGTAGTAATGAGTAATGGATATGGTTAGGGGAAATGTATCAGAGTACAATTGCCCATTTAAAAGTAATGTACAGATATGTGAAAATTATACTTAAGTACAGTAACGAAGTATTTCCATCACAACATTGGGGTACAGGCTTTGAAAAGTTTGGGAACAACTACGTTACAATTTTTTTTGTGACGTCATAACTTTAATCTCATACTCTTACAACATTTTCTAGTTGCATCAATCACAACCGTTTGCCAAGTAAAATGACGCAATAATTTTATTCTTGTATCCTTGAAACATTAGAACTTTTTTTAGTTTCATTAGTTCTCAACTTCATTATCGATTGATTATTTACTAAACTGGCCTTCATCGCTACGGCTGCCATAGTCCTTCACACTCAAAAGTGGGTCACTCCACTCGAGCTTGGCGGTCTTCACTCTGACCTCCTAATAACAAGGCAATTCTTTTCAAAGTGTACCACATGTTTATGAATCAGTCAAGATCCAAAATGATAAGAATCATGATATTTTGATACACAATGAACCAATTATACTCTTGGTTTTAAATACTTTCTCTTAATCATTTTAATGCTCTTTTAAAAGGTTTTACTTTTGATCACATCATTTATTAAATTTCCTCTGTAATCCATTTTATGTCACCTTTCTTAAATGTCCAATGTGACTAAATAGCTTTACTATTACATTTTCTTGATAAAGACCCAATATCAAAGAAAATATCAAAGTAAATATCCAAGTTGGATTTGGTCCACCACAACCTGAAAACACTGTTCATGAGTACATTTCAGTCAATATTATAACCTCCACACTCTAAAAGTGACCTCAGACAGACATAGTTTAAAAGACACAGTTTGCTCACTCATTAAAACACGGCTTTTATTAAAAAAAGGAAAAATTGACATATTCAAATTCAAAGAGAAAACCAAGAAAGAAAGAAAATCTTATCTCAATCAATAAAAAAAACACAAGTTACAGACAATTTAGCATCTCTGGCACAGGAAGACAAAAGGAGCCAAGTGGCTTTGCAAAATAACCAAATATCAAAACCTCTTTCCTCTAACAAATCTGTACAAAATGAGTTCTTGTATAAATAAGAAAACTGTTCACAAGCAGAAAGTAAGACAAGCCCACAGAATTCCCAAATGTCGGCACTTCACACAAAGTGTATTCATTCTGTGTGGAAAAAGATCATTTGCCATGTTCTGTTCATCAATGTCACCCAAAGACAACATTTTAGACTTTTGTGTAAGTCCAAACAAAACTTTTAATCACGTAATTCACCAGAAGATCTTTATCTGTACATGATGTAGTGTAACTATTATTGGAAACAGCTATTGGGAACTTGTTAAAGTGAGCACAATTTGAAAATCCAGACTGGGCTTCATCTTAATTCCTGCTTGGAAATCCTGTTTTAGCAGCAAAACATTTTGAATCTATGAAACAAGCCATTAAATGGACATTGCTGGGAAAAAAAGCAAATTTCAAATAAGAATGGACTGAAAAAAAATAAGTGCAAGCTGATTTTTTTTAATCTCTAAAATATGATGCGCTGTTTACATTGCACACCACTGATCTGAGAAGTCCTAAAATTTCCACCAATTTTAAGATTCAATGATTTCCCTAATGCTGTCTAAATTTAGAGCATCAAAATTTTTCTTTATATAACCTCTTAAAAAAACACAAAATAAATAACACGGCATTGTAAAAAGTGGTCATTTCATAGTTTCAAAATCCTGTATTTTGTATTAAAAGTGATGGCTAATACATGGAATATCATTTCTCCAAACATATAAACAATATCCATGACATTTTCCTTCATGGTGCACTGAATCCGAACAACTTGCTTATCACTGTGTTTTCTGGACAGGTCATAAATTGTACAAAAAAAAAAATCACAAAAACACACATGAAGAAACAAACACAATGGTGTGAAGAGGAAGGGAAATGAGAAAGAGAAAAGACTATTTACAGAATTAGCTCTCGTGTCTAAAAACTCTTCTCTGTTCCTTGCAGGTGTCCAATGAAGACATTCAAATTGGTAATGAGTTCATTAATGTATACTTAAATCATCTTTGTCGTAGATTAAGGAAAACTGTAAAAATATGAAATTTTTAAAATCAGACTGCTGTTTGAAATATTCTTTTGAAATCAGCTGAAAAATTTTACATCATGTCTTCTACTTCACATGGCTGTGCCACAGAGTTAAAAACAAATGTAGTCGTGATGTGAAAGAGAGTTTGTGTGTTGTGTCGTCACCACCAAAACGATAGCTTTTTGGACCAAGACAGAGAGCTAAGACAATGGGCGGCGGTGACATCTTTGGTTGTGGAGAACACCA
The DNA here is from genome assembly GCA_008086565.1 of Thalassoma bifasciatum. NCBI lineage: Eukaryota > Metazoa > Chordata > Actinopteri > Labriformes > Labridae > Thalassoma > Thalassoma bifasciatum. Next base: position 324,355 of record RPOG01000038.1, read on the forward strand.
GAAATACAGAGTAAAACATGAGGAAAAATATGTGGACAAAAACAGAATCATTAAACTGTGAGCTTGAAAAGAATTTTTCACGCTGTTTCACGTTTCAAACATTGTTGGTTAAGAAGCAGGTAAAAGCTCCCAGCAACTCTACAGCTAACTCCACATCTGACCACAAACTTGATGTCGTTCGAACAAGCCCGCTGTCATTTCCACAGTATATACAACTTAGTATGGATCCTACAAGAGATGAGGCAGTTCATCCAGAGAGAAAACATTAAGGCTTAGCTTCAAATAGTTTTTGCAGAATTTTGGATCACCCTAAATTTCATTCAGACAATCTGTCTCACTAAAGGCTATAAGAATCGTCTTTAATGGCACTTCCATGGTCTAGTGAGCAGTCCTTTTGTAAAACCACAATTTCTCATATCTACATATCTACAGTTTATGATGTCTGTATAAATTAAAGTTCAACACATTTGAATGTACTGTAGAAACACACCAGGGCCTGTGCATGTCAAGCCTTTTTGAGCCACAACAAGGGCGCAGAATCAGTATGAATCTTTTGTATCAGCACTAAAAGAAGTCATCGTTTGGTTCAGCTCTCCATGCCCAAAGGCTTTCAATAAACAGGCCTGACAAAATGTGAAGACAGATGACTCGAGGTTTCGAATGGAAATTAGTGTTTAGACAAAACAAGAGAAAAACATGTGCACGAGAAAAACAGCGTCAATCCTCAGTTGGGGAAAAGAACTAAACCTCTACTCTACAAAAGACATCTACAAAGCTGAACTCTACAGCTAACATCCAATCTACTTAGAGATAAATTCATCAAAAATAAGGCAAATTAGCTCAAAAGATTTTCAAGTGACAGAAAAAAAGAAAAAAACAGAAACATTGAACTTTCTACAAACTAAAAAAAATCACTGACAGAGAATCAAACTCATGTGACAACAGCAGGTAACTTTTTTTCTGTTGAGGGAAAGGAAATATTGTTTAATAAGAGTCCCTGACACATTTAGGATAAACTAAGGGGAGTGACGAAAACGATTGGATGTGGAATTAAATCACTGACGTAACGAAAAACATGTGTATTAGAGAGTCATTGTTTAGTTTTGACTTGTGTAGGAGAAAGCAGGATGTTGTCTCCTACCTAAATTGGCGCTTTTCCACTATACAATTCCAGCCCTACTCTACTCGGCTCGGCTCTACTCTACTCGACTCTACTCGGTTTGGTTTGCTTTTCCACTAGCCCGGCTCCAGACTCACGGTGGGCGTGGATTTTGTAGCAGCTGCGCTAAAGTGCTGCGCAGAAGTGCGTGCATGTCATCTATAACGCGACACAAACATAATTTTGTACTAACATATGTGCCACCGTGGTCTTTAAAGGAAAAAACAAAGCTTTCAAAAGATTTCATTAAAGTAATACAGCGGCTCAATGTCGGGCGGCATGACACAGGAGCGGAGGTAAACAACAGCCTCGTGCTGCATGCNTTATGGCGCTTTTCCACTATACAATTCCAGCCCTACTCTACTCGGCTCGGCTCTACTCTACTCGACTCTACTCGGTTTGGTTTGCTTTTCCACTAGCCCGGCTCCAGACTCACGGTGGGCGTGGATTTTGTAGCAGCTGCGCTAAAGTGCTGCGCAGAAGTGCGTGCATGTCATCTATAACGCGACACAAACATAATTTTGTACTAACATATGTGCCACCGTGGTCTTTAAAGGAAAAAACAAAGCTTTCAAAAGATTTCATTAAAGTAATACAGCGGCTTAATGTCGGGTGGCATGACACAGGAGCGGAGGTAAACAACAGCCTCTGCTGCTGCGCGCAGAGGGAAACGAAGGCGCTGCTTAACGACATTAACTCTTCACTGGATCCAGTGAGATCGCTTTAATTTTTTATTTTTGGGCCTGGTATACCGGAGATTTTTTATTGATCAATAATTCTTCTTTGAACTGGTTTTCCTTTTTGGATCCCTGTGGATTAATGGACTGATTGGTGCTTAAAGACTCTCGTGGCAGACAGATCGCTCCTGCGCCGACGAACTTTGATTTAATCGAAAAGACTCTGTAAACCGAACTATCTTTGCTGTTAACTTCTTTTTCGTTTAAAAAGGACTTTTAACTTATTTAGGAATCATGAAGGTGCATTTTAAGGTGGTATTTTGTGTTCATTCAGTGTGGTTCTGTGCCGTCGGGTTTAAATGTCATTAAAAACTCGTCGCGGACTTATTTGTTTGCCTCTTGTAAGTGATTCTACAGAGAGAATTCGAAGGCACTCCTGTAAGAGACTGGTTACTCACTGGCCGTCTGGCAGCTGCAGTGCAAAATCATAGCCGAAATGAGCGAACCTTGGGCCCATCTCATCCATGATTTTTGAGGCGTCTGCCGCGTAGTACCGCGCTAGTGGAAATGCAACACAAACCGGGTAGAGCCGAGTAGAGCCGAGTAGAGTAGGGCCAAAGCGAGTCAGTGGAAAAGGGCCATAAGTGATACCTGAAGGTTTGCCACAACAAAACCGCTTAAAACCACTTCTCATGGACACGCATGCAGTAATGCAGAACGAGACAACTGTTTGTGAGAAGAGGCGTCATTTGGGTGTAATTTCATTAGTCGGAAATTTTGGTAATCCTTTCTGTTGGGTAGAGTTCAGTAATGTCCATGTCATCTGGTCTTTAAAGACAGGTATTAAATAACTTCTTTTATAAATGCACGCTTGAATGATCTAAAAACTCTAAAAATATAACTGTAATTCAATATAAATAGAAATAATTGATTGTCTTTTGTTCACTTATGGAAGAATGGTTGAACGTAAAAAAAATAATTTGTCTAAACTATAAACAATGTTAATATCATCATCTGTGCGTGAGTAGAAATCTCTGCAGCAGTTACAGGAAGAAGAAGTAGCTTTAAACGGTAATGACTCGACTCAGAGCAACAAAGTGTGTTTTGGTTCCTTAATCTGTACAAGTTCTTGCCCCCCTGCTGCAAAAAGAACATCAAACATCAGACATCAGGAAATAAAAAGGAAAGTTTGCATATTTTACAAAAAAAATCAAAGACACATTGTGTTTCAACTCTTCCTTAAATCACCCTGAAACGTCCAGAATGCTTTTTAAAAATAAGGATTTGTTATATAACGTGCACAAAAATAATGCTCTGTGTCTTTTCCTCCTCTCATAATATATTTTTTTCCTTTTTTTTAAGCTTCTTGTTGTTCCTTTTTTCAGTTATCAAAATAGATCTTAGCTTCTGTGAGGAAGACCCCCAACCTTTGGTTGATCAACTCTTGAGGATGTGAGCAGTAAAGTCCGATGATGTGAGTGTTGTCCTTTCTTAGGAAAAAAAAAAAAACAGACATGCACACACACACACACACACACACACACACACACACACACACACACACACACACACACACACACACACACAAAGATACACATACACATACACATATGCGCGCACATACACACACAAACATACATGTTCCTTTTGTTATCCATGTTCAAGTCTGGGATGCTTGGTGATGGAGCACAGATCTTTCCAGCTGAATCCTGTTTGGTTGGATTCATCTCGTGCCCTCGGCTCCACCCTGCTGGGAGCTACAAAACATACAAAACTCAGAATTGATGCACTTTCTTTCAGCCCCCATGGAAGACTTAAATAATTCAATTCTTGGAAACGAAGCTGAACTAGCAAAAAGAAATCTGGGAAATATTATTGATGTTTCTGAAAACACTTTACCTGTCTGCAAATTCGATCATAATTAGATAATAGTCAGACAACATTTTTTTCTATTTATTTGAAACTTTTCCACAAATTCATGACAATTGGGTGAAAATAAGCACGTAACTTCTCTAAAATAATGTCTGAATTTCATTGGAAGCAAGTCACAATTGGAAAGTAATAGTTTGAAACTGCCTCTGAATTTCAAGGTAAGTAGAGAACAATTAGTGAATAATTTATTTTAAATCGAATCACAACTCATCACAATTCGAATACATTTTGAGTAATATTAAGTGAGGTCCACAAATAGCTATAAAATATTCACTAATTTTCACCTACTAACCTTGAACTTTGGAGGAAATTTCAAGGAAACTGAATTAAAAAGGTGCTTACCAATTGTGACTGGCTTACAGTCAAATTATGACATTATTTCAAAGAATTTACGTGCTGATTTCACACAATTGTCATGAAATTTTGGGATAATTTCAAACCAATTTTAAAAAGTTTGTCTAATTATTACTGAATTCTGATGAAATTTGAGGACCTGTAAAGTTGAGTGTTTCCCCAGCATTCGGCTTTGTAACCAACCTCAATCTTCATGCTGATTTTATAAGTGTCATATGTGTAGTGTCCCTGATGCCTGCTCTTTTCTGTTCTCTTGACCTTACTTTTACCATTACCTTGTAAGTAGTCTTATGAGCCTTATTAGTATCTATCTCAAAAAGAGTAAAGCCTATCCCTGCCATATACTTTTTTTAAGTTATGTTTTTGGCCTTTTGTGCCTTTCTTTAGATAAGAGAGAAGACAGTGGATAGATCAGGAAAAAGGGTAAGAGTGGGGAGTGACATGCAGGAAAGTGGCCACAGGCTAGATTTGAACCCAGGCTAACCTAAACCACTTGGCCATCTGCACACCCCTGCCATATATTTTGACTTTCATTAGATAAATCTGTTTTATTTTAGGTTTATTTGTATGAAAGTTGAAAGATTTACTGATTACTTCCAGTTGAATAACATAAAATTGCATCGTCTTACCTTAGTTTCACTTGTTGTGTTGGTATGAGTAGTTTGTATGTTCTGCTGTGGTCTCCAATGCAACCTGTTGCTGTTGACCACCATTCTCCTGGAGAAGAAATGACAAGTTACTCCACTGGTTATGTTACTTGATAAATTCTCTGAAATAGTTTTCAGTCATTACATTAAAAAGCGAACAGCAAGTATTTTCTCAAAATTGTCCAAGTCAAAAGAAGACATGATCTGTTGAGTAGATAAACCAATCAAAGTCTGATTTTATTGGTTAATTTATTGGTTCATCATATTTTATTTCACATCTTAATTAAAGGAGTGGGTAAAGTTCCCTCCCTTCCTTTTGGTACTTTCCTTTCGAACTCATTAAACCATAAAAAACTGATTAAATCGCAACCTGAGTTTCTGGTGTACAAAACCTGTAATTGTGAACCTGCTCTATTTCTCATTCACTGTTTTTTTCTTTTGATGAGCCAGTCTTTTGATTGCCAGAATTATTCTTTATTCAGAAAGAGCATGTAGGTTTCTGACATAAAAAACCAAGCTAAATTTCTTTTTGTTTTTTGCAGAATCAGTTAAAGCTAGAATATCTTTTTCCTGTACATCACAACGTTAAATACACATCCTCAGTGAACTTGAACACTGACCTTGGCTTTAATTACCACCCCACCCCCTTTACTCCTGTCCCATCTAAAGATACCTCTGAGACCAGGTAGAAGACTTTTTTTGAGCACAAAGATGCCTGTAGCTTTAGTAAATACAGCTCTGTGGAGAGTTTGACGGTCACTCTTTCTTCACACAAACACAATTAACTCAAGCGGCTGAATTTGAGCTGACTTTCATACCTCGACTGCGACACTGGAGGGAGGCACTGGGGTGTACTGGGGGAGATAGGTCCCCTGCATAGATGTGTTGGCCGGAATATACTGTGGAGAAGGCAGAGAGGAAAACAGAAATCGTGTGTGAACCTTGACAGTAGCAGTGATTGACTTTGTATTTCAGGACATTTGGTCACTGTGACAGTTTTCTGACCCTCTCAATGGGCCTCATTTATCATTCACAATGAGTGCCCACTCCCAAATTTGTGCTTAAAGCATGTGTACGACCGTTTGACACACAAATCGGTGATCCATCAGTGCTTTATTACTTGATACCCTTCTTTCTCTAAGAACAAATTTATAACCTCCCCTGACCATGCATACGCACAAATAATGAATGATCAGCTTTCTAATAAACTTTAAAGATTCTCTTTGCCCCCTGACAAATTTAAAATACTCTGACTAAAAGAAAAAAGTCTTTGATAAAATTGAATAATGAAAATTGTGACTTAATTATATGTATTAAATAACCATGACATTGACGCTTTTTCACCCTTTTCATATGTACAATATGGAATTTTGAATTAAGTTCATTGGTTACATTAAAAATATGACAAAATACATAGTATGATCTCACATTCTTTATTCACTAATAGCTGCAAGGTGGTGGGAACAAAAATAGATGCTATGCATGTGTTACGACTCTGACGGTGATTTTGCAAATGTTCTTCTTTTATGTGGGGAGTAGGAACATTTATATTCGTGAATGAGGCCAATTATGTGTACATAAGTCTTTGTGTTTGTATGAGTGTGTGTGTGTGTGTGCAAGATAGGTACTGACTGTGCCCGTGCTGCCTAGAGAGAGGTGGCTCAGCTGCTGAGTGAGAGGTCCCATCATAGATGTGGGCTGGATGGACATGGCGTGATCCATTGTTGGGGTTAGAACTGTACCCTGTGTGTGCATATAAAACAATATTAGCGTGGTGTTAAAAATGATCCAACATCAGGCACAGGAAGAAGACTGCATGGTACCATAGCTTGACTCCACACACATGCACACACAATATTTATCTTTCTCAACTGAATTCCTGTTTTTAATGCCTCTTGCTTGTTTTACTCTTGGTTTCCCTGCTACCAGATATCTGATCAGTCTAGACATATACACACTAGAGAAGGTGGTGAGGGAGGGATACTCACAGCTGGCTGCATGAGGTATGACTGATGGTGCATCCAGGACGGGCTGTGTACCTACAAAGCAGAAATGATCAATGTCCAGCACAAGTGAAGCTCAGTTACTATACCTTTGTTCACTTTCCAGTAACACACATACACATTCTGAAAGGTGTTCAGCTACAATCTTTAACACTATACTGCTTTGCTACTTGATTGCTGTTTGGTGTCTCTGCTGTATGAACAACTATTTCATCAAAATCTGCATCTCAGTCCACCAAAGTTGATGGATAAACTTGGCATACTCATGAGCCTATTGTAATGGAAGATCAACATCTCATTTCCCTGATGATGAAGAAGTGAATGACAGCTTGCTTCACTACAGGAAAGTTTGCTTTTTAAAATGGGTAAATTATGTATTGACAGATGTTCATTTTTATAGATGCTGCAGATACAAATTTCTTTTCATCACCCTTAGCAATTGACTGATTCAGGCTGCTGATTTCTTCTGGCCGATATTTGGACCTGATACTGTTTTTGTTCCCTCAATTTATATCACATAATTGACACAATATAACAACAAATATTACGGCATTATCCTTGTTCAACTTTATCAAACGTATGTTCTGATATAGTTTTAAAGTTGCTTCACTCTGAAGTCTGCAAGCAGGTGTCTCCTTTGCAACACAAAGCTGCCCGTGGATGCCTGTCTGTAAATCATGCTAGAGAAAAGTACATTGGTGAACCCATATCAGCCGGCCCATACGTCAGTCAATCCTTAGTGTGATCTTGGCATGTGATATTTAGCCCCCTTGCCTAAGGTGATCCTACTTTTTTGGATTCATTTTGATGGTAAAAAAAGCCTTTCGTGTTATATTCCATCCAGGGTTATCTCAGTCATACACTGAAACCAATGACACTTGGGCCAGTGGGTTCAGAATGTAGAGGCTAGGAATCAAATCACTTACCATCGAAAAGCAACACAACTATCACTGAGCTTAAATCACATGGCTCTATTTATGTGCTGCTTCAGCAGACCCTTGAAATCCTAATTATGAAACTTTGTGGGCCTTATCTAATAACAAGTGTGTAATAGCTTGAAGCAGCTGAGAGTACGTTTTATTTTATGTTGACTTTGGCAGCCCCTGTGGGCCTGGCAGTACATCTTATCTCTTTGCTGATACTGTGGGGTTCATGTGTGTTGTATTTTCTAAGAAAGTCTCCAGAACCCTTTTAGTAGGTTAATGAGACGCTTACTGTGAAGCTTTGCCAAGATAAAAGTACACAAAAGTGTCTTTGTTGGCTGCTGTATACCCCTTTGTTGTAACCTGACCTGAGAGCTACGATGACGATGGAAGGCGATGAGAATGTTACTTTAGGAAATTGTCAGTCCATCATCTGGTTTGTTTATGTTATTTTGCACTAACTGTTCATTTCAGTTTTTTGACTTCTTATTAAAAATTCCTTCAAGCATCAGATAATTAGAAGTTAAGACTTTAAAGCAAACAAAGACATCTGCAAAGTTTTAAAGTAGATATGTGTAAATTATGAATAGCAGACAGTCCCACCTGGTAGGATGAAACAGGAGAATGCATGTAGGGGGGAAGCGAAGTCTGGGCGATCATTCTGTTTGGAGCCAGACTGTAGGGTGAGGAGTAGAAGCTGGCAAACAGATAGAGCAGAGTCAGGAGAAAAAAAACTTTAGACAGCCTTACCATGTCAACTATCTGCAGCATTTGCCCAGCCACATTAACAACATTTTTTTTTCCTGGAACATACAGCAGAGGGCAGCACTTCATCACAGTTTGAATAATACACGTTCTTTCCTGGAGGGTTGGGACTGTTTTCAGTCAGTGTGTGCATACCACTCACCCATTTTGTAAGGCTGTGGGGTCATACGCAAGCGTCATTCCTCCCTAGGAAAACAATACACAGGATTCACAACCAGTGAGGTCATGCAAACACCGGTGCAGTTTGAGCAGAAACAGTCAGCTAGCACAGTCAGACTGATCAAATAGGAAACTTTTAAACCACTTCATGTAACACAGAAAGTTTCAATTTGAGAATTACTCATGAGTATTGGCCAGCTTACTGTGTCACCGTCTCTAGCCCAGGGCCTTCCATTTTGCAGGTACTTCCCCTGGTTCTGCCTCTTCTTCTGACCTCCGTCTGCAAACTTACATAATAAGGGCTCTGAGGGCACTGTGAAAACAACACATCAAACAAGAAGAGAGGATTCAGTGATCGCAGCAGGGAACAGAAAACACAGACACATCCAGCAACAATATCAGGGTCCTATAATACAATACAAACACTCCACGTACCAGGCACTCCCGGTGGAGTCTTGATAAATTTGCCATTGAAATGCTGAATTATGGCCTCGCACTTCTCTGTGGACTCCATTCTGAAACACAGTCCCATTCAATCCTAAAACTTTTTCTTTTTAATCTGTAGCACAGATCTGAAAATCTACATCAAAGTCTGGTTTTACCTGGCAAATCCCACACCCCGGCTGGTCCCATTAGCATCCCTCAGAATACGTGTGGAGATGACCTGGCCAAAGGACTTGAGCATGCTCTCCAGCTCCTGCTCATCCATGGATACTGGAAGGTTGGAGATGTAGAGGTTCGTGGGGTCCTGCTCTTGTTGCTGTCAAGTTGAGACATTAAAGTATGTTCACATTAAGACCATTTTAAAAAAGTTTCTGTTCAAATAAAATGCATTGATGCAATGTTGTTTTAAGGTGTCTCACTGACGGTGTGAGTCCCAAGTACTTCATGAGGCAGTTATTTAAGCAGGGAACTTTCAAACATCTCTGCAAATGCATTTGCATTTGCTAATGGAAAATTTTCTTGTCAGTTTTAAAATCTTTTTCGCACTGCAGAAATTCCTGTGTAGGCTGCAGTGTGACCTGTCTTTCCATCAACACCTGCCATCACTCCCAGCACATTAATGCTTCATCATATCCATGCACCATGTCAGGCATAATTTTAAAAAGGCACACGATATGGATGAAATGTTTTTAGGTAATTAGTGCCTGACAAATAAACTGAAACTCTGAATAATCTGTCATCCTGTGGAAGCTCAACTAAGACTTCTTTTAATCTAAAGACACATGATTTAACTGACATACTGTGAATTTATCTGCAAAGATTAAGTCACGTTTCTGATGAGGGGTGTCTAATGAAGTGGTCCAGGTATCTTCAAGGAAATTACAGTGTAAAAGGGATTACTCAGAGACTTATTTTGCAGCACTGGCTTGACAGTGAAACCTTGTGTGACTGCGCTGGAGCAGACAGGAAGCCAGGCATGAAGTTAAAGAGTACAGAGAGCAACAGGAGCCTGGCAACCAGGAGAAAAGAGGCTGGGCTTAAAAAGGGGAAGGGAAAACAAGTGAGCAAAGGACAAGTACAGAGGAGAGGGAGGGTGGGAGAAGTGAGTGGCAAAGACCGATATTTTGTACAGAAGGAGGGAACTGACATGATAGGAAGTGGTGGGAGTCTGGAGTAATTTGGGTAATGAAAGAGGAGGATGACAGAAAAGAGCAAAGAAGGAAAAGCGGATAAATCAGTGCTCGCTGATTAAAAGGGATCTTTTCTTTCATCAAAGTCTCTTTTATCTCTTTCATTTTATATTTTGTCCTCTTCTTACTGACACTTGGTGTGATCACAGAGCTCTACAGTGTGAATAAAACAACACAAAGGTTGAGCATTTGAACTAATCTAACCCACACATCGCACATGAAGGAACAGTCAATACCACATGCTGGAGCAGAACAGGGGGCAGGTTTGACATCTGTAAAGTAAGTTTATACATCTGGGAGAAACTAAGTGAATAAATGTCATTACAGTTTGATGACATCTATCATTGATGATGATTTATTCCCTGAATAAGAGGCCTCTGTCTTCAGCTTCAAGCCACCTGGCGAAGAGGTAACCTATTTTCTTATTGTCGTCACTCTAGGTGCGGCAACAAGAATATTATGTAACCCAGTGGCACTCTGCAGATGAGATTAAAAGAGTTCATGTCTTAATGACAAAGGACTTTTTGATCCTCATATTTGACTTCTGTCTTTGCTTGCACACAAAACATCCATATCTCAGTCAAACAAAATCCACCCTGGTGCAAAATGAAAGCACAGTTGAATACATGCCAGGCAGATTTATTGAGCCATCAGTGCATGTTTTTTTGCCCAGTCCTAGGTGAGCCCAGTCTATGAGGTGTGTCTCTGTATATTTGCTTTTTGAATGTTGAACAATGCGTGCAAGCCTACGTATGGGTTTGATCAGGGAGGTGCTGGCAAGTAAGAAAGGGATCTATTTTTAATTCTGCCATGGTTCCCTTGCCCCTTGTGCATGCTGCGCCTCTGAGCTGGCAGCCTTGGGGCCGGGTCGGCGCGTCCAGGGACCATGTGTCCTCTGAAGATAGAAAATATGAGTTGTGACTTGTTGTGTTTGTGAACAACAGTGTGTACCAGTCACGGTGATGGTGCAAACTGGTGAAACTGACCTTCGTAGTTGATATTGATCTGATTTTAGACTGCAGGTTGTTCTTCGTGACCTGGGGTAACCCAGTGACTCTAGACCAGTGGTGTATATTTAGGTTTTTATTGTGGCTATCAACACCTCTGACTTAGCACATGTTGTCTGGGTGAGTCAAGTCTTGGTGTCTAGTTACAAGTGTCAGGTATTGAGATACACAGGGCAGTGTGGCACTCTGACAGAGTAGCTGCAGTGAACTTAGACTCCGGGTTTAGTTGCACAGGACTGGTTCAGGTCAGCTGGCAGCGTGGATCTGTTACACTTTTCCAGGGCTGTGCTGAGGGAGACCCTGGTGTTACATTGCAGTGGGTCTGTTTGGGTGCACAACAAGGGGGGTGGGGGGCAGGGACACTGGGGCGGAGTGTATTAAGTGCTGGTGTCAGCCCCAGGCTTGGGCCCAGATGATGGACAATGCCAGCCCATTGTGCCGGTCCCATTGACAGTGGGTGTAGTGGCACCCTCCCCTGGGTTCCCTCAATGGGGAGCCTGAGAGCCAGAGGGATCAGCTTAATGGGCCGACAAGAACTGCTTTGACTGCAGACACTTGGACAAAGGGCTCAGAACAAGCACTACGACAGGAGCAGGTCAGTAACATACACAAGCACAGAGACAAGGGCGGACAAGGGGAGGTGGAGAAGGAGAGTGGTGAAAAAAAAAGGAAACTACATGAGAACAAAGGGAAGAAATTACTGGATTGACAAAGCAAAGATACTGATACAAACAAAAACTGATCAACAAGGAAAGTTATTTCAGGGAAAAGTTCTCAACTGTCCGTCATTGGTAGAGAGTCACTCAGTAAAGTGTACCTCAGCTCAAACCCCACCTATGAGCCTGAGATATCTTGAATCCTTACCAGCAGCACATTTGCTTCCAATCGAGCCACTCTGTGCCAGGGCACCAGAATTTTTCCGTTCCAAACAGAAAAAGTATTTTAAGGTTTTCAGTTTTTGGTTCCACCCCAAAATTAGCATTTCCAAATTGGGTAGAAATAAAAAATTTCGTCCAGAATGGGTTAATATTGTCCCATCTCAGCCATAGTTGGCAGGTGTACCATTAGCACAGTCGAATGGGCTCTTATTTTTCACAAAAAAACACTACAACTCACCAAGCCTGTGCATTATCAGGGGTTGACATTAAGATCAATTTGCCACTGACCTGAGAAATTTACAAATCAGAAGAGAGTTAAGACAAACTATCTTGTCTTTTTCATACTCGACTTACTGGTCTGCGTATTCCTGCATTTATCAGCAGATTTGGAAAAAGACTAAATCAACTGCATCGTATCCCAGCCAACTACAGAGATCTCGCCAATGTGACTGAAATTTCCTCTGCCTCTTGTTTACATTTTGAGCAACCTTGCCTGGTTTTTGACCTGAAAACTGAAGTTTTAAAAATATTTGTAATACTCATGCCAGTTGTAATACTCTGCCCAGTGGCCAGGGTAAAATACATTTAGGCTACATGGCCAACATGACGGACCAAAAATTGAAAAAAAAAAAAAAAACGGTACTGACCATTGTTTTAACATTCCAGACAATGATCAGAGAGGACTTGACTATACAGTGAATTTGGGAAGTCTCAATGTAATGTGATTGGTTGCTTTTGGAGTAAAAGCAATGCTGTAATAGCTGAACAAGAGTTGTCTTAGTCTTACCTTAGCCATCTGAGCCTGGACCCCACTGGACTTGAGGGCTGTAACAGCTTTCTGTGCTGCGGCAGGACTATCAAAGTCAACAAAGCCATAGCCTGTGGAAGAAAAATAGACAAACCAAAATTAAAGGGATGTTACATAAAAATGGGACTTTGACGCAAATCTAAAAAAGAGCTACAGGATCAATGCTGCTGTCATAGATGTCAGTTTATCTAAAACCAGTAGTGCATATAAGGGTTGGGTTACAAGTGAGCATGAATTACAAAAAAAAAAAAAAAAAAAAAAAAATTACCTACCTTTACATTTGTTGGTGGTTTTATCCAAGATGGCCTTAGTTGACACAATCTTGCCATACCTTCAGGGCAAATGAAAAGGGAAGAGGAAAACAGGATCAGAGACAGATGAGGTGACTGTGAGCCAAACAGAGGAATCTGCCCCAACCATACGCATACCAATCCCGTCCCACTTCCTCCGGCTGTATGACTACAGGTGTAAACATGAACTCTTTCTTGCAATTAATTGTGTCAGTCATGTGTCACAGAAAACTTTGTCTGTCTCCACCCTTTTGGTCTTTGTCTGCCAGCGCAGACTGCTGTGCAGCTTCTTGTGTTTTCAACAGACAGGAGACAGCACCTGAGGGCCAAAAACAATTTGTCCCAAGCCGAACTACACTGCGCACACAACTAGTCGAAGACACAAACACACACGTCCCTACTAAATACAGCTCGGCTTTTGAGTATTTTTGGTTCAAACAAAGCTCTTAGGTGTTGTCACAAGGAATGTCTGACTCGCGAATAGATTTTTTTGCACTACAAAGGGAGATGACAGGAAGCCTAATACACTTTACCATACACAAGTAATAATGAAACATGAGCAATTGTCCTTTTTCAGACAACCACTGAAAAGAAACATGCCAGTGACAGAAAAATCAATTGATGGATTGATTCAGAGTCATCAATAATTCATGGTGTAGAACTCATGTTTGAGGAAATGAATAAGAGAAGTGTTGTGTAACATTTTGGGACTAATGGTTGACAGTGTACAGAGGCTATGCATGTGCAATAGTAACATCGGGTGAATTCAGCCAGCCAGGGCTGCTGGTGCTCTTCTGTTTGGGCGACATGGCGTCTGGGCGGAATGTACACTGTAACCTGATGCTTCACCCCTCTGGTTCGCCTTCCTTCCCACCACCTCCCTCTCCCTTGCTCTGTTTTTCCACCCTCACATCACAGGACGCCGCTGGGTCCTACACTCCCACCTACTTCTAGTGGACATTTGCCCAGATGATTCAGATGAGATGAGACGGTCATACAGAGAACTCAGCCTACATCATGATTTAAGTATTTTCTTTTATATAAATACACCCAAACAAGTAATGCAGGCCTGTTTGAAACAGAAACCATGGAAGGCAAATCCTTCATAATCTCAAATTCAACTGATACATGCCACAGAGAAAACAGATTAGCAGTGAATTATGACATGAAGGTTGGATACATTATAAATGGAACTTCTTCTCTGTAGGAATTAATGAGCTGCCAAATAGCTGGATGACCTTTGCATAGGCTATGTTTATAAAATTCCCTCTGTCATCTCAGAGCTGCAGAGTAGTCATTAGGCCATAAAATACACATAACACATACAGTTTGTTCAAAAGAAAGCAAGATTTCACATTTTCCAGCACAAAAAAGTTGCAGCTTAATTTTAAAGCAGCTGCATATATTTTTGAGTTGCAGTATTAAAAAGCAACATCTTTTCTACCATGTCAAAATAAAGTTTTAACCAACTTCCAGAGTTATACTGCTTGGCATCATCAACATCTCTTGCTTTTGACCTTTATTAATATTAAGCCTTGGGGTGCAGTTTTTCGTAGCCTTTGTTCCATGCACAGACTCCCACAAACACACACACACACAGATACAGAGAAAGTTTGTTTTATTTCTTCTTATTCTTACAAACTCATCTCAAATTTATGACTTATTTTTTTACATTCCAATTAGAGTTTTCCTTCTTTTATAGTCATTGATTTTTATTAGAGTATAGAAAAGTTTAGTTGACCATAATCCAATCTTGTAACTGCCCCTTACAAGTGTCCCTATACTGTAAGTTGGCTGGCCTTCAGTTCTGGACTGAGATTTAAGCCACTAGTAACTGAATCTGAAATATTATTATTTTGAATCTGAAAAGCACAATCTGAAATCTGATCCAATGTTTTGAAATAGAACTTATTTGCTTTTATTTATTAAACGTACTTATTAATTCAACTCTCTTTACCCTTAAAATATAAAAGTATAAAATTTGGATTCAGTTTTACAATTCAATGTCAGTTCAGCATGGCACTGCCGCAGTTATTGAGTCCTGTACTGCATTCCTGTTTTGCAAAATCAACCATAAGTTTGTAGCAAAATACGTTTCTAGCAGCACAAATCTTATCCTTTGTTCAGTCCAGACCCATCCCCCATTCAAAACACTACCAAAACATAACCAAAATACCCCAAACTCAAATCAAATAAAATCATGTATCAGCCATAAAAAAGACAACTTTTCAATTTTATTTCAGAACTTCCAGATATGTTTCCAAGAATTCCCAAATATTTCCTGAAGGTTTTTAAAAGAAAACAAGATGCACCACAATAAAGATGTCCCAGAGTATTCAGAGTATTTTCAAAATTGAAAATATATTTTCTTCATTTTCAGTTTTAATTGTGTTGCTCCTGCACTATTTTTGTTTTAATATGGGCTCCAAATGATTAGCAATTGATCGATTTCTGTTTTTGATCAATACTCTACACTTCCCATGTTGATTTGTCCTCACTCCTGTGGAAGTGGGGAGTGAAACAAGTTCGTTGCTATGTGAATAGGAACTTATCAGACTTAGTTAGCCCTCAATGAGTTTTACCTGATAAAAAAAAACTGCATGCTTGGTCATGTTTTTAACATCAATTGCTCAACACTAGATGAACAATGCTGAGGGGGACCAGTCAAGTAATTTTCAAGTATTTCCAAGAGATACTAATTAGAAGTAGAATCTGCTCCAATATAGTCTTTCTTCTATTGTATCGATAGATGCCAGACAGAAACATCTGTGGGTTCATTACAAATCATAAACATTCTCTCTGTTCATAGTGGTTGACAGAAAAGAGTGAAAAATTACAATGATAAGAAAAATCTGCTTCATGTGTTCAAGTGAGTTCAAAGGTCAGATGGTGTCATGACCCTTCATTTACCTCATATCCTCTGTGGCCTGTCAACCCACTACAACCCACACAACATGAAGCAAACAGGGATTTAAAAGACACTTCTGACCCATATACAACTTCCTGACATTCTTTCCCAGCATGCTGTGCTACTCTTTGCCCACTCATTTAAGTTTCCTTTTTCAAGGGTAGCCATCCCACCCACCCCTAAAGTCTCCATCTCCTCTCCACAAAGACTTCTCTGTTAATCCTGTCTGTGTTTCACAAGTCGACTGCAGATTTCAGATTTTCTATGATTGTTCCAGCTTTGACGATGTGTGTCTGAGCAATGCACCAATCCTCAAATATTAACATAATTATCAGATGCTAGTTGAGCAAATTTGCTCAGAGGATTTAAAAGCTTCCTCTTGTGGGGTCAGAATGAAAAACAAATATTAATCAGGGAGGGGTTGTGTTGTTGGTATAATTAAGTCAGATCTTGTTCACCACTGCCAGGGATGTTAAAGGGTTCTGTGTTGTACCTGTTCCTGACCCATGGAGACGATAAATACATGGCTTAAGTTCAAAAATCACACCTCTGACATACAGTGCAGCTCTGATCCTCCAAAACCAGTTTGGGTGCTTCATGACGAGGTTTTATCTCTGTGTGTACGTGTGTACATGTGTTTGTAAAGCTGACATAATATAGGCTCGGCTGTTTGTCAAGGGGTGTGTACATTCACAGCTGTTGGAGCAAAGTCTGCCTCACAGAAAGTGGAGGGTTAGATCAGGACATGAGAAGGCAATGCACCGAACCCTTCTCCGGCCCCTTCTCTTCGTCTTCACCCCTATCCCAACCTTTCCTTGACTCTCACTCGTTCCATCTTGGGCCTGTTTCTCAGTCAAGCAGTATTCATTTGCTGACAATCTCTTCTGTTTCTTGCTCAAGTCTTGTGTGCCTGTGATTGTCAAGTTTTAATCAGTGTGGCTCTTGTTGTGGGTTTTACAACATCTTTATTTGCAAACCATGTTTTCTTCCTTCCTGCCGAAACAGCTCCTTTTTCTGAACATCAAATTACAGTTTCAAACAGTTTAATTTCATCTGTCCAACAGATGAAAAGCAAAGCTCAAGAGAACAGATGTTATCCGCTCATTTAGAGTTTTCTCATTTTGTCTGACTTGTTTTCCAACATGAGCCAGAAATGAGCACCTGAAGGACACTTGCACTAAATGACATGAACAATGCACCTTTGTTTTACACTGTAATCAAGCTAAAATCTCATTCAAGGCCATCTGATTTTATCAACATGTTCGTTGCTGCTCTTTTACATGTTTACTGTTTGTTTTTTATGAACCCAAAAAGATTAAAGGTCTACATTGGTAAGAAATCTTTGGGGAAGGGTTTTTTTTTACTGTAAATCAGGCAGAGCTAAAGCCTTGAGGTAATAAGCATATCACTAAGACTTGAATCAGGAGAAACAATTCAGCTGGGATTCTCACTCTCTCACACTGTGCCCCAAATCATTTTATAACGTGAAACACTAGTATGCTTACATAAACATGAAAATGATTGTTTTACATTCATTATTACATGTTGTGCATTACATTTTGCACTTATTGATAGAGTTGTCACAACACTAGAAGTTTGAACTTATCCACAATAACTGATGCAGATGATGTACTATTTATCTGTCTTGTGGTGGATACTCTATGAGCATCTGATTTCATGCAAAGGTTTTGAGCTCACAGCCAACAGTCTGCTGGTCAGAACTAAAGAAAAGCAAAGAAGCAAATAAGGTAATACTTTTATCTAAACATGTAAAATAAAGTTAAGCATATTGTATAAGTTAGATTATTTCTTTAGTGTCACTATGTTTTTCTTTTCTATTGCAGAGTCAATAGCAACAGCTGAACAAGCTGTTTGGCATTAGAAAAGAAGATTTGGCCATTTTTTTCAAGGATGAGACCCAAATACTCAGCTTGAGTGCCCATCTCACAAATGCATGCCCCTTGCAAATCTGTTGCCATTTAAAAAGGGAACAAAAAAGGCTTTCAAATGGTAGAGGACTTATTGTTGCAGAAGCATTGTTCCATTAAAGAAATATTACACAAAAACACAAATTCCTTTACTTTCTGTCAACATTTGCCAACCTGTGAAGCAGTATAGGGATTGTGTCTGAAGCTGGGGCAGAGACACATGAGAAAGTATCGAGGAAATGTTTACTGTAACCAGCAAACAGTCAAAAACATCTTGTTAGTCTTTTTCACAGCTTTGTCTTCTTTACTGGTGATCTCTCTATGCTTTGCCTTATGTTGATTAACCAGCCCTCGTTCTGTCAGTCACAGCCAAAACTTTTCATTCAGAATGTTTCCAACATTAATGACTTATTTTTGTGTCCAATAAGACTCATTGTACTCTCACATGTGTGTGTGTGTATATATTGCTGTGAAAAACAATAGGTAGAAGGTAGCTTGCACTTTGAACTGTTTTACATTAGATTCTGTTGTCCAACAGCATTTGGTGCTGAAAGTGTCTATTGCCCTTTTGATATGGTGAGTCCCCAACTGCATCATCATGCAACTCTGCTGTTATTTTCATACTGATCCTGCAGCAGCATGATATTTGTGTCACAGAGGTCATTTGACAATAACCACCCAAAAACTCCTGACTGGGACTATGCATTTTAAGCTAGTGAAGCAGGTACATATTCCAACTTCAGACCAAGGTTACCTGTTCCCTTTAGGCGTTCTCCCTGTTGTGATATCCACCTCAGCAAGATTAAACCAAAATGAAAGAAATCTTTTTCCCAAGTGCAACCCCAATTCAGAGAAATAAACAAGGCTCATTAGCTGAACAAGTTACTCCTTATTTGAAAAAAACTCTCTAAGCCACTCACGGTTGGCAGAGCTTGACCAGGTCTTGGTCCGTGGTCCCAGGATGAAGGCCACGAATATACAGGTTAGTTTTACTCAGCTGTTCCCCTCCTCCGCCGCTGCTGTTGCTACTGCTATTAGTGTTGGGACTGGGGGGCGCCATCTGATGGCCGGAGGACACATAGGACTGCTGCAATAAGAAAGAGAAGTTGGCATTAGTTCACTGTTCATAAACACAACATAAGTCACTGTTGAAGTAAGCTATGATATAAAACATGGGCAAACGCTGAAGAAGCATGGCAGTATTAGAAACTAAAAGAAGTGTTGAGAGATGTTGAGAGATCGAAGGTAATCCTGCATGAGGCAGATGATTATGTGGGAGCTGAAAAAGTGATATCACACAGCCCTCATGTCAACACTCACCAATACTGCTTTCTGAGGGGAATGCGGGGCCTCTTGGCTGCCTACTCCATATAGGGAAAAGGGGCCTCTTATGCTTTCTCTGTGTTGAGTAACTTCTTTTTTTCCTTGAAAACCCCAAAAATTGTTGCGGTGGATTTCAAAACCAAATCTCCACATATCTAAAGCAAACATGTAATCAGTGTGCTGGGACAAATTGATGAGAAATGGTCTCA
This sequence comes from Thalassoma bifasciatum, assembly GCA_008086565.1. Lineage (NCBI taxonomy): Eukaryota > Metazoa > Chordata > Actinopteri > Labriformes > Labridae > Thalassoma > Thalassoma bifasciatum. Next base: position 343,959 of record RPOG01000038.1, read on the forward strand.
AAATTTTGATTCTACATTTACTTTACATGTAATTCTGCCCGTAAAAGTATTTCTAATTGACTCGTTGTTGTGTGTAGAATGCTGGTTCAACATTTCTTTAAGTAGTGTCTAAGGTTAACAGTTAACAACATCCTGCGTGGAAAAATAAAGAACAGAGTCCTTTGCAATTCCCAATGAAGTCCATTCATCAAAATCAAGCAGAGGAGGATATTAAAGGGTGAGTAAGAATAGCTCACCAGGACCTTTTAATGACAAACAAAGAAACATGCTCATATTTGGACCATCTGCTCAGGACAGATACCAAGCTCAACCACTCTTGATCTGCTCTCTTATGTCTCCAGTTTGTCTGTTTTGTTTTATCAGTTTACAAGGACTCCTCAGTGCCAGTGAATACTCGTTGTAAGCTCTGGCAGTCAACTAGTCCATGACTCACGGCTGGAAACATGAAAGAGTCTTGCGCAACAACCAGTGCATCATCTCTTCTCACTATGGGATCGTTGCCCTCCTTGGAGAACTCACACAAAAGATTGTGTAACCGTGCGAAGCAGTATTTTTTATTGGGATAAATGTAGTTTCATTATCACTTTGGCTGTCAAGAAGTCACATAAAAGTGCTCTCTCCAGGAATAGATTTATTGGCTGTCTTCCAAACAAGACTTGGGGAATAAATAGCAGCACTTGAGTGCAGACCGGGCACGCCAGAACTGGCAAATGTTGTGACTGTTTGCTTTGGGAAAAAGGACTTAAATCTCATTAATCTTGCAGCCAAAGGTTTTAATTCAATGTTGAATAGCAAAGGAATGAGAACAAACATGGTTCCTGCCAGAGATCAGAGCCGTGGGGCCCGAGTGTCTCAGTCAAGAGAGCGATTTGGGAGGAGGCGACAAGAGGACCATGGGTTAATTTGAGCACAGAGGACAGGGTCACTGATCAGACCGGTGGTTTTTAGGAAAAGCCCAGCAGGAAGCAACGGTCACACCAGGACCACCAGCAACATCAACCAATCCCGCTAATTAGACACCACCCATAATGCCCCTCTGACCTCTGCTCCACCAGCAGCATGGCCATCATTCAACAACAGGCCCAATTATGCAGAGGAAACCCTCTGCTCCTCTATTGCAGAATAAGGCTGAACGATTTGCAAAAATAATCTAATTGTGATTGTTCTTCACTATACTGCAATTGTAATTTATGGTGCGATTAGTTGTCGGTTCTATATCCCGTGTGTTGTTAAAGTAATATATTTGTGGAAGTGAACATCAACATTAATTACATCATTAAGACAAGCCATAACATTTTTTTTTCTTTTTGCCTGTGACTGTGTTTTGCCCACTTTTATCACTTTCCAGTTCTTTTCTGCCACTTTTGGACAATTTTTTTGCTACTTTCTGACTATTTTCCAAGTGTTCTCCTGATTTTCTAGCCAGTTTTTCTTGCATTGTGACAATTTTGACACTTTGATGTTAATTTTGAAGCTATTGCTAGTTTTCCCCGCTAAGATTGTTTCTCTCGCAAAGGTAGTTGTCAACAATCTGGCTCTTTGGTCTATCAGGGTTGAGTAACACTAGTGTAGAGCATCAAACATCAACAACAAAAAATTGTGCATGGTATTCTGACACATTTGAGGTTAAGGAAATATTGCACTGCAGGCCATATTGTGATTTAATCTATTTTGTGATTAATTGCCCTGCTGCGGTGCATACTTGAATAAGTGTGCATGCAGTTTTGCTCATATCAGGCAACATGAAGACACCACTGGATTCATTTAAACAAAGCAAAAGGGGTGTTCTGCCTTTTAACTCTGAATTGTGAAGAGTATTCACAGTTTACAATTTGAAATGCATAAAAAACAAGATGTAGTGCAGGGACTCCTACGATGAGAATGTGTAGTAGTAGAGTATAGTGAATGTGATAGATATTTATTTGCTCAATTAATGAATCTCAACCCTGACTTTTAAGGGTCTTAATGGAAAGTTTGATACAAATGTCAAACAATGCAACGAACTCCAGCCTAAGGGATCATTTTTTCAAGTTTTCCTCTTTTATATCACACCTAAAAAATCCCCAGAAGGCCGGGAGAAAACCTCAAAACACATCACAAGCCAGCCTGTAGGAGTTTCATCCAACTTGTTATAGTGTAACTCATGATAAATACCATTTTGGAGTCAGCTAATTTGTGAATGAGCAAAGAACAGGACAGCAGAAACCTATAATCTCATTCAAGCACTCTCTTAACCAAAGTGCCAATTCCCAATCAAGCTCTAACTGTAGCAGGAGAAATCATTGCAGCAGCACCCCTAAAATCACCACTCTGCACCGACACACATGCAATCATACGCCCACAAACACACCACTCACACATACTTTAACTGCTTCACCATGCCTGGTTGTAAAATTTTAAAAAGCTGCATATCAAAACAAACTTCAGCTCTTTACAATCAAACATGATTTTAATCTCTTATCAAAAACAGGAAACAACATCTTTTTAGAGATCTTATAAACAAATACAAACTGGTAACAAGTTACCCATCATGTACCCAGATGCTATCAGACAATTTAAAGCTTGATTTAGTGAAGGACAAACTGGTGCCGAAAATGCTCTGGAAAGCCTTTTTGCATGAAAGTTTAATTGACTTCATTACATTCAAGTACTTTAAAGTAAAGCTTATAACCACTCTGTCAGCTGTCATCAAATTTTAAGTATTATGTGCAGAAAAAGTCACTTAATGACCTTCCTGTCAAAGTAAGGATATGTCTCTTAAACTGCTTGTGAAATATGATTATGCACATCTCAAACAGTACTAATCTAATTCTAAGTACAAGCATTTAAAAATGTTTTGGCTTCTCTGGTGGTGGATCAGCATCATCCTCACAGATTTATACATGTTTTTGTGTTACCATTCATATTCTCTCCCTAATGCAATGCTTTACTTTTGAACAGAATTCCATTTTGCCAGCTAAGCAAACTGTCGACCTGATTCTGACAAGGTTTAAAACCTGTACCTCATGAAATTGTATGAGCTTTTTGTGAATCTCCACAACAACATAGGATTTATGTATCAAAGGGAGCTAGTATATCCACATTGACAGTTTCAAATTCAAACTGAAGTACCAATAAATCATGGCAAATTGAAGGGGCCTTCAGTCTTACACAGTTCTGATAACTTGTTGAGATAAAAAACACTGACAATACATCATTTATCCTCCTCTGCAGAACTGCTCCAACTGCATAACAAAAGGCTCAAAAATATCACAGGATATTTTAGGAACAAAGTCAGGATAAAAATGAGGATAACTTCTATAAATAAAACCTTTTTCCTTGCCTAAATGAATGGATACATGAATCCTGTTTATTATTAGTACTGATTGGCTTTAACCTCAGAACATCAAACATTTAAAAACTGTTTCATCTTGTGATGTTTAAAAAAAGTTATCATGAGTAACTTTGAGCACCTCAAATGTTGCCTCATGCATCTCTTTGCACATGTACCATCTGTTTGGATGTTCCACCCACTTCAGTCTCTCCCTGCCTCTGTTTTTATCTGCGTCTCTCCCTGTGGGGCCTTTCCAGTCGACCCCATGTTGACCCCTTGAATTCCACGGATTTCCTGGCTGACGGGGGGTGTGCCTTCCTTGCACCCCACTAGTGCTCCTGTCTTCTCTTCTGGCAGGAAAGAGCCATGACTGTCTGACCAGCTGACTGACTTACAGGCTAATGCACAGATTTATAGCTCAGCAAGCTGAATGAGGACACTGCTTCCAGCTCGAATAGAATTACCCTGCTGAGCACCCGCTCTGCACTGGCTCCACTTCAGGACCAAGGAAAGTGAGTCATGGGGGAAGCCATTGGATGCTCACCGTCAAGGCCTCAACAAACCTTTTGAATTTATAATTGTGGAACCTTACTGTTTTCCGTTTTCAGTTTTAATAGGTAAACAAACAATAATCAGTCTGTTAAGGCAAGGTTTTTACAGACTTTTCAGCCTACAAACCCTGAAATATTAGTACCAGAGATCAGCAACTCCTTGCCATGGAAAACAACAGGATACAAATCGAAAAACAGGAATGCAGAGAAATATTTCTCTTTTTTTTTTTTTTTATTTAATCATGGATAAAATCAGTAGTTTTAACCAGTTTGCCCCCTGCACATTACTCTTGAGTAACATTTGATTCAGTTACCCCAACATTTCATATGAATCAAACTAATCCTAGCAAAGTTTGTTCAACTTTTTTCCAGAAATGTATCTGAAAAATACTTTTAAAACTAAGAGGCAGCCAGGTACCCAAGTAAGAAATAATATTTGCCACCATTGCAGATCACACAATTCATAACCAATGTGCATGGACTATTATCTCTATTTTAAGTTCGAGATTACAATCAGGCATATATCTAGAAGTATGATTTTTTGAGAGCACTTAGAAAGTCCTTACAGTTTCTTAAAGAAAGACAGAATTTAGGATCCTTTAGGTCCTTCGTGTTGTCTTTTGTTACATTAAACTTGGAGAACTTTCCCGTCTTATCACCATGGCTATAGAAAGTGAAAGTAATAGCCAAAGAGAACTAGCCTTGTTCTAAAATATAATAGCCTCTTTCTGTGAGCTAAAGGTGAAGTGAGGACTGGGTCGAGTACAGCTGCAGTATGATGGCAGGCAGGAAATCCTCTGTGTCTGCCCCTGATCTTATCACACAGCCATTTGGTTGAGAAGATCTGCATTCCAACCAGGTGACAGGGACACCAAACTCACGCCCAGACTCGCTCCCGAAACCTCCTTCCTTTCTGTCTGCAACGCTCCCCTTCCCTTTGTCTTTTTTTTACCCACCTTTCAATCTTCAAACTCACGACTCAATGCGCAATTCAAATGCACACTTAGCCTCCATACCAGGTCAGGTGTCCAGAGCTCAGGAGCTTGGAATCAGATACGTACAAACAGCAACCCTGGGCTCAGCTAGAGATCTAACAAACTGTGAGGCACACCAAGTGTCTGGCATCACTGCGGTACCTGGCATCAGATTTCTGACAGCTGTGCTTTCTCCAAGGACTCAGTCTCCCTTCTCTACCTGTTCACCTTGGCTGGTTCATGTGACTGGCACTGAAGTTAGGGGATAATCCGAAGCATCTGACACATTAAACACAGAGATAGACAAACATATACCTGGAAGAGAGCCAGAGGAACAAAGGTGAGCATGTGCGAGAGTTCAGTGAGGATAGACTCACTGCAGTGAAACAGCTGGTATGATACGAACGGCAAATGCATTCAAGGAGAGTTTGTCATGCATTACCTGTCGTAGGGTTGATGAACATGCATGTAATATTTGATATTGGTCTACTTTAAATCAAAATTTTATCAGAAAAATAAAATATAACTTCTGCAGGGAAACTCTTTTCAGACAAATCTGAACATGGTTCACATTCTTTCTCCATTTCCTTAAATTTCTGTTGTTGGAATAATATAAGATTCACTGCCACTTCTGTAGTGGAATGCTCTATTATTCAGTCCAGTTGTTTGTGTATCTCTGCTGGCATTAATTTTGACGATAATTTCCCAATACTAAACAAACTACTTCCCCCTCCATACGCATTCTTTTAAAACTCTTTGCCAATCGGTGACTAATATAATGGTGAAGAGTCAAAATTAGATCGCTTGAGGGGTTGTTGGCTACTTGCCTCCTCTGTTTATACAAAGATTCCTCAATAGCTCAGGAAAACTGTGCTCAATTTTTTCACTGTACAAGTTCTGTCATAGCAATCTTAAAAACCCCTTTACCTCACAAACTCTTGATATTTTCCAGATATTTTCAGAACATTAAAGTCCTGATATTATAAGGTACTTTAACCTTTTAGCATAAATTTTTGATTGTCCCCTACAACTTAATAAAGTCTGATTGGATGAAGAGAGGGGGTGGGGGCACATACCTTATGTCAAGCAATGAGTCCAGGAATCAGTGAGTGGACACTTTAAATACTTCCAAAACCTGTCATTCATTAATACTATTAAAATGTGTAGTCCACCACTCTAACACAGTAATGAATGTGAGGAAGAAAAGAGAAAAAAAAGAATAGAGATGAGAAATGACAGATCAGGTGCTAACTCTTCCAAGATTATTACTCAATATATTGTGAACTTAATCAGTCAAAACGGATGAATGTAGCTGAACCCAAAAATGAACTTTGAATTCTTGAACTTGGTGTATGTTTGAGAGAGAGGAGAGGAGAGATTTAATTATTGGCTAGTACTCAAGATAAATATAGCAGTGTAGGAACTGAAAACTTAAGAGGGATGATGACACATGTATGAGGGAAGGAGAAAGAGAAATGATTGAGCTAATTTCACCTGCGTTTAAAATATAAAGTAGGCCATAGAAAGTCAAAAGCAAAATCTATTGATGTTCAGAAATTTTGTCAGATTTACCAAGAGGCTGGTTTCTTTTGGTATAATCATTACATAGACTAAGTGACAGCTGGAGGCATTCCAGCTTACCACAGCTTCTGCATGATCCTGTTCAGAGCTACTGCAGGGACTGACGTCACCACTACCACCACTGTCATCACCTGTGGGAGCTGATGAAGGCCCTGCTGTGGCACACGTGTGTAATTTTAGCACATTTGGCAGCGTTTGCTTGGATGGCATTTTTCTTTTTTTCTCGCAGTTTCTTTGCACCTTCTATTTGTTTCCTATCCATCTCTGAAAACTCTATCATACCGTTATTTTGCACTGCACTCTGCCAAACTGAGCCAAAGGGAGGAGGTGCTTCAGGATATGATTGGGCCCGCCCCATGTCAGTAAAGGAATAGTAAACAATGGGTTGCAGACCAGTGTGTTCCAAGGTCAAGAAACAAACTCTTGCACTGATTTTTATAAAGAAAATGCATTACACTGGCAGGACCACAGCAAAGGGGTAGTTGTCTCACATTGTGATTGGCCCAGTCCAATGTCAATCGGGCCGCCGAGCTCCAGTCATGTGAGCTGCGCCTCTGATTGGTCAAACTCCAAAATTTTTCAGACAGTTTTGAGCTCAAAGACAAAAAACTCAGATACTCGCTCGTTGCTGTCATATCCTACCCTAACAGATTCTGCTGTTTCATACAAGCAAAACTTTGCCCCTACACACTGACTTTTTGCTTTCAGTATAAGACAGCAAGATAAATGAAAGCAAAATGAAAGTGTGAAAATTTCCCCTTCAACAGGTCGTGCAAAGTTTGCCAATGCTAAAAGTGAGAGCTAGCAACACTGCACCGTGCAACAACCTCATCCGTAGTACAAAAACCCAACCAGCACACAAATACAACAAACTTATAAGCTGGCTTAATACATGTTTTTCCATCCAGTGAGTAGGAGACTCAAATTTAGGAATTCACTCATCATTTAGGTCAGATGGTGATGCCATAAAACACTCTTGGCTTTTTTTCAGACAGAAGGCAAGTTAGATTTCTCAAGTCACATGATAAAGACGGGCTATCTGCACTGTTCCTTGCAAAAGTGATCCGATCAGGTGACAGAGTCAGAACATCCAAAACTTATCACATGTGTTGCTGTTGTAATGACACAGACATCAGAAACTACACCTACAAAAGTACAGGGGATCCATCACTTCCCCGTGAAAACATTCATCTGCCATGGTGCAGAACTCTTCTGTCACATCAGCCCAAGCCCAGCAACCTGCTGCTTGTGCACAGCAGCAGCATGGATTCTGCTGCTCTGATGCAGTTCTGCCACTGTATTTGACGTCTTCATTGTGCATTGTGTTGCGAGTGACACAGAGGACGCTCAAAGCTGTTATGAGTTGCTCAAGCTTCTGAACTTTAACGCAAACCTAAGAGTTTGATTGGAATCAAACTACAAACTAACTGCGGGCTTGGACCTGATCAGCAAAAATCTTATTTGATTGGTTTTTCCTCCTCTGCCCAGAATTTCTAACATTGATGAAGACACAGACTGGATATATCAACTATGGTTTTCCAAAATAAGAAAAGACTGTTCTGGTTAGCTTTTGTTTAATAAGTACATCCCCAAACGATCATTATACTTCTTTATACCTTTAACTTTGTGCCAGATGGAATGATTTTACTGCTGTTAGAGAAGATTTTTAAGATCAGAAAAAATGGATGAGAACTGCGAGACTTAACCATTCACTATAAGTATAGGTTGTCAAACACAAGAGATACTAGCTCACAGGCTAAAAAACTAAGCCTACAGAAACATTCCTGTGAGAATTATTCCTCAGATGTTCATGTTGTTGCTTGTTACTAAGATGGAAAAGCTGTAAGATTCAAGATGAAATTTAATAACGCTTCGCAACTTAATTTCCTTCTTCTCCTTTCATCATCAAAGTTACTTGTTCTTCTCGATGGACAAGGTTTCATTCTTATTCCAGTGCATTATTTCTAATCTCTGAAGAGGTTGGTTTTCTGTGTTTTTAAAAACATATTAAATTCTAGGATTAATACACAAAACCAGCAACAGCTTTAAAAGCTTAATGTTAGACTTATCATCTCCTTTTTTTGTTTCAGTTCATGCCAGTGTGAGTGAAAAATCTCCTTGGTCTGATCTATCTTGTTTTAGCAAACTGCTGTTTCAACAATCAATCACAGAGAACATCTCGTTAGCTCCTCCTTTGGTCAAAAAAACACAACTGCTGTACAGATTAAATCAAGAATTGTCTGGAAAATTCCCCTTGCTGGAGCATCTTGAGGACATTTGACACCTGACATTTGACATGAACGATGGCGTTTTAGATTAGACAGTTTTTCGCGAAAGGCAATATCCTGTTAGACAATCTAATTTGGAGCAACAACTTTCAGCTCAGGATCTAAAGTGAGTGCATGTTTGCTGTGTTGATGGTTCCAAATGTCTTTTTAGGTAAGCATGTTAATCTAACTGGCACCAACAACTTGGAAACCTGAAAAGTCAGGGGGAAAAAAGGACTTCACCTCTGCTTTTGTCCTGTTGATTTTTCCAACGATGGCTTTCTTTGTCAAATGATGTAGTTGCACTTTAAGTTAACAAGTAATTTTGGTATCTACAGCCACTGAATCAAAGTCAGGTATGACATGAAACTGCATTCATCCTCATTTTTTCTAATACATCTAATATAACCACACATTTTTCTCAGAAACAGTTTTCACAATTCCTGAGTACAACTCTGAACTCAAGTCTTTGAATCATTATCAGAGTATTGTCCCCTGAATTTCAATCACTTGAACTGGATCTTTTAAGATCAGCAATAATGTTATGGAAAGTTATTATTGCAACTGTCTGAGATGGTTTTGGCAAACAATTTTCTTACCTGTGGTTTTGCTAAATGTCCAGATATGGAAAAGGCAATGAGGACTCTTCTCAAGTTGCAGGATGCTCTTGCTTCAAGTCTGAAAAGATTTATGAATCACAACTAGCTTGAAGGGAACTCCTAAGATGGACTGGTTAAACAGAGAATTTTGTTTTTGTTTGTTAGTCTGTGTGTGGGGGTTTTTTTCACATTATTTTTTTTCCCAAAAGCAAGAACAGTTTGTGTTAGATTTCTTTAATTATAAATAATTCCTTACAGAACAGTAAGAAAGAAACAAGGAAAATGGGGAGTAGAGTGTTTGGGGGGGGGGTTGTCACCCTGACCATGCACATCATGCTCAAGCACCTCAACCCTAAAGTCCAGTTTGTTTAGACACTGACCGCAAGTTAACAGTATTCAGGCACGGTACACTCCATGCACAAGCACAGGCATCTAAACGCAGCAAGGACAAGATGCATAATCCATGACGTATAATCCATGACAACATTTATCAGCTGCAACCACTCCAAGATGGCAAACACTGTGTTTATACCACTGAATATTTTCTAATGTTAAAACAGTCCCTCCTTTATGACCTTTTTGTAATTCAGGATATCTTTAGACAATCAAACTAAATCTAATCAATGTTAACCAGCACAAAATCTAAGACATAGTGAAGCTGATTTACCCACTAAACTTCTGTTCAACAAGAGTGTAACAAAAGCCATTTTCAATCAGCCTCAAAAGTTATTGTATGCAACAAGTGAAAAATGAATGTTTGTATAGTCCATAACTATCAAACTCAATATGATTACTTTCTTTTGACTCCCACTGCTACAAAAAACGATCCCTGATTGTTGTCAAGTAGTCCAGTTCAATACATAAAAAACCTCTTGGTTCACATGAGGCAAGAATTATGAAACACTGGTGACGTCTGGAAGCTTCTGGGGGTGGAAGAGGAAGGGTGGGAAACCTCACTCTGCGTTTTATTAAAACCCTTTACATCATGCAACAACTGCACCATTTAATGTTTCCCTTCATTTCTCTCATAACTCTCTTTTTGGATCCTTGCAGTGTGTGTAAAAATCTTTTAATCACATCAGTAAAATGACATTTGTTGGGGGGAAAAAACTTGAACTCAGGTAAGAACAGAAACATGATTGCCAACAACAAGCTGTGTGACAAAGTCCTGAGAGAGACGTGTGATACCTTGACACACGACAAACCTGTTATTTTTCTTTGCAAGGGGCTTTACACATAAACCAAACAAATCAAATTTGAGAACATTAATTCAGTTAGTTCAAGGAGGAAATGAGGTGCTGAGTAAGCGGAGGAGCAGCTGGCTTTACGCACAACAGAAACCAAACACCTTTCAGTCGCTGGAGTTGGTATTCACCTGGCAAACACAAAGAACGCTTTTCTAAACGGACTGTGTGTTTGTTTTGCAAGGAGACTTTTATTTGGTGTACTCACTCCGCTCAGGTATGGCAGAATGTGAGAGAGATAACACAGAGAGAGGAGGAGGTGGAAGTGGGAGGAGGAAATGTTAAAAATCAAAACACAGGAACTTGACCTCTTGGTGAACTATCAAGAAGCTCGAAATCACTAAAACAATACATGCAGAAAACTTGACTTCCTTTCTATGCCCTGCATTCTTCATTATGTATTTGGTGAAGTCAGAGATCCAGTAAACAGTGTTTATGGATTACATGCAGCACATATCTCATGTGTTCTGTGTTGAGCTTTACACAGTGCAGCTTTTTCAGTTTGGGGAACGGTTTCTATGTCTGGCAACTGTGAAATTTGACTTTTCAAGTGTTGTCAGAGTTTTTCATATTGGCTTTATGTGTCAATGACTTAATCGTGTTTCAATTGGATCTTGATGGAACAACTGGCAAGGAGACACAATCACACTTAATGTATCTGTTATAATCACATCAAACACGGGTAGGTTTTACTGCAATGTGTGTTTACTGTAATTTTACTGTACTCAGTCCTGTTTAATCTGTTGTTTTTTGAGAGTGACCCCACTCTGATCTGCTAAGGCTGGTATGATTCTCCGGTTTGCACTGAGCGTAGACTGTATGATATGATCGACACTTGACGAACAGCAGAATTTAGTACATATTTTCAGACCGCAGGTTGCTGCTTGGTGCCGAGAGGGGACTATCTAAGTGGTAAGAAAGCTTATATGGCATTCAAAAACAGTACGCACAGAAATAAATGCTTGATTGGACAGGTTAATAAAAGCTATATGTACAAGCTTTTGAGCTATATCCGCCTGCCACTTCTGTTAGGTTAATCTAAAATCCACAATAAGCAAATGAACAAAAATGCCACAATATTTTACTACCTTGTTGATCCCTCAGATTCTTTTGAAACCTCAGCAGCTGTACAGGGACTATATGCCTTTTTTTACATGTCATTTTTAATCAATAAATGGTGAATGTAGTTTAGGAGGTGAATTAGGCTGTTTGATGTGAAAAAAAGTGGTCTGATCTATGAGACCATTTTAGACTACAAGCTTTCATAACATTGCTTGTACGCCCAAAATAAAAACAAGTTGTGGATTATTGTTTCAATAAAAAAGCTAATTTTAAAAGTTTGACCCTCAAAAGTAACTTTCCAAAACCAAAATAAGTCTGTCAATTGGTTCATGTTGGCCCCAACACAATGATATTCCACAAGCCCTTTGAGAACACAAACAAAAAGCAAATTCAAGATGCTTGATACCGAAATTATATTTATATATGTGTGTGTGTGTGTGTGTGTGTGTATTTAGATTTTTTTTAAATCAAATGTTTCATTAATCAATTAGCAGTGGTTGGTCTTACTCTTTGATTTACTGGTCAATGCTGAATAAATCCATGTATTAATGACTGCAGCCTTATGATAAAGGAAATAATTGAATCCCCTATTTTACAAACACCATAAAATCTGAAGATTTATTTAAGGTACTTATCTACCAAAAACTCAAATTTTCAGCAGTAATGCTTTTCAAACATGGCTGATGCAGAGAGATGCATCAGTGTTTTAAGGATGGCACCTCTGGGGCTAAATAATTTTTTGATGCGGACTCTTGTAAAACAAAAAAGGTGTTTCTCATTTAAAGAATTCTTGAAAGGCTACAGAAGCCCCTTTTTTCATTAAACCATTACCTGTCTTGCATATGTTATTTTATTATGCAAACACTACATGTTAAAGCAGAAAGGACTGAATTAAACCATGAAAGCAGCAGCGCTGGCACTCACAAGACTTTTCTTCTGATGTCTCATAAAAAACCTTCCTTTTGAAAACTGACTTTCAAGGGTTTTTTTAATTTCCCCCTGCTGAGCTAAAAATGGTTTGCTTTCACAGCTTATTACAAAAAATGTTTTCAAATAGTCTCCTTGCAGCAATAAACAAGCTCTGACCAAGTAATAGCTCTAATAAATAATTGCATATGAATGTATATCCGGTGAAAAGTTGCAATTTGAGTTCATAAAAATAGACTGCACTCTGTGTGTGTGGGTGTGTGTGTGTGTGTGTGTGCGTGCATGCGTGCGTGCATGTGCGTGTGTGTGCTGGCGTGTAGAGCAAACAATTCAAACAATGCTGTTCTCCTCAGACAGGCATGAGTGTTGACATCAGATCTGGGAGGATGAGTAGCCAGGCGGTGCCCAAGATCACAGGAAGACAATATGTGCATCTACATTTTCAAAATGCCATTCAGAGGCAGCATCATAAACTTCAAGAGTAGTCTCTGCAGACTGAGCAGCCAGGAATGCAGTCAACATAAAATCTCATCGTATGGTCCACTTCAACATCTCTTTTCCATAATAAGGACTGAAGAGAGAATACACAAGATAAAGTCACACTATGTATGATTATCCACAACAAAGGAGGAGGAAATTTATGGGGTAAAAAAGTTCTTTACGGAAGTAAGACACCAGTTTTGACATCAGTTAACCCTAGTAATGGCTTTAGATTTAGTTTAGACCATCTGTTCTGACTGCTTGTTAAGTACAAGGTTAAAAATTTTATTCATTTTTTTTTTGTTTTGCCCTTTTAGGTAAGAGGTTTCAAATACTTAACAATAACTTTTGTAAAATATGGTATGAAAGTCCTTATTTACATAAAAGTATACCTCTTTTTGAGTGGAATATAGCAAAAATGCGGAATTCTTCTAACTCAAGTTATTATCAGAGGTACTTATGTTGATGTAATAACACAGAACAATAAACAGGGTCCATAAAGTCTCATCACAATTTGAAAGTTTTATTACAAAGGCAAATTTACACACCAATAGGTGGCAATTGTTGCAATATAAAGTGTAGATACTGAAGTTCTTTTTTAACTAATCTGATGACAGACATACTTTGTAGAATAACGCTGAAAGGGCTGTCATATCTAAACAATATTTTCTTCAGATGTTCTTCGCAGCGTCATCCTTTTATCCAACACTGTTCCTGTAAATGTCTTGTGCTATGCACAAATTGACATTAAGTAGGGGTGGATCTCTTACACTTGTGTAGTTTCACTGAATCTGGGTATCCAATTTTGTTTCAATAAACTATGACAAACTATTTGCCATTTCTTACAGTACCTCTTTTATCAACAGGATACCCAAAACACACAAATGCAATTTTATTAAAACTTCAACAACTACTTGAAAACATAGAGCAGATCTGATGTCTCATCAAATGGCTTGGTAATATATTTTTTAAATTGTAAAGAGACTTTTTGAAATCCCTGAATGTCAATGTCATTTTTTTATGCCAGCAAAGTGTTATAAATCTTTATAAAACACACATAACTTAGCAAAAATATTTATTAATAATTTTACAAGCAAAAAGCATAGCGTGGAAGCCTCCATGTAATTATTAAGCAATTCTTAGGGAGAAAACCAAAGTTATGGCAGAAAAACTACTGAAATCTGGTCAAATTGACCGAAAGACAACAGGAGGGTCAAGCGAGCAATGTAGCATTAAAAAAACACATTTACTCAAAGAAAACTATATTTGTTTTCCTGTTTCTCTCTTGTTTTGTTCCCCTGACAGTACAGAGGTATCCGTCCCGGACAAGTCGGTTTAATAGGTGACAAGTAAAGTCAACATTAAATGCAACACGAGAGCGCGATTCATAATTCTGGGAATGTAGTCCTCAAGGTCTGGTGGGATTTTTCGAGGGGTGGGGCATATTCCGCTTTCAGATGGGAAACGGGTAAAAAAAAAAACTTTGCAAACTTAGGCGGCAGCGGAGACAATGAAGACCTGATTTAACACCAGATACGAGAGTCCGGAGATCGCGGGAGAAAAGATGCAGAAATGATTTTGTTCCATGTTTCGCTCCCGTGCTGCCTCCTCTCACTCACCCTACCCCCACTTACACAAACACATCCAGGCTCAGCACGGACGGACGCGCTATCCCGACGCGACACAGTTACCCATAAAAGTTGCTTTCCACCATTGACTTTTTCCAATGAGTGAACAGTGCCGTGTACACATCCTTTACTGTAGTCTACTACTCACACACACAAACACTGAAAACACCAGGCGGCAAATATGACAGGACCGAGAGCGAGCTCTTTCCCACCTACACATATACACACACACATACACACTCACGGTGGAGCACGGCTGCCCTGCTGGCTGTGTTTTCACTCCAAGTCTTAAGTTAAATTCAGTACGTTTCGCTTTCAAGGACACTGCAGCCCACTGTCACAAGCCGTTTTATGTGGCGACAGACGCGGGCGACTTGTCCTGCAGGACGAACAAGCCGAAAACATTGGAAAATCCCCAAAGCGTTTACCTTTTTGCTGTTTCTGCTGTTATAGCCGTTGTATGGGTTGATTCCTGCCCTTGGCGGCACGGAGAGCAGCATTTTTCTCGGCGCTATGTCCGGAGCCGCGAGCTCAGCCCAGGCTGCCAGCTGACGTCAGCAGCTGGGGAAGTGAGAGCCTGGAGTCCCGCTGACTGACTGCGAGTGGTGCTGCTGCTGCTGCTGCTGCGGCAGGACAGGCAGGCAGGGGCCCCCACTGCTGGCCCCCGGGGCTACTTCTGGGGTCCCACCACGAGACTCCAAGGGGGTCCACATAGAGAAGGGGGTTTGGTTTGACTTTTTCAACAGTGTGGGCTATTAGAGATCTACCGAGGAGACTGTGGAAAAGGAAACTCTGAGGGCGAGGGCTGAACAACAGTTAGCAAAAGTAATCTAATTGGGATGGTTTTCCCCTGTTTTGCAATTGCAATTCATTGTGTGATTATTTTTAGGTCCCCCATCTGATAATTATGGCTTACAGATAATAAAAACCCAAAATTCAGGCTCTAAGGAAATTAGAAGATTACATAACCTCCTGAGCCCAGAGGTTTTTGTCTGGTGACCATTTTTTTTTTAAATTTCTTATTGCTATTTGGGGTAAATAAGTCCAAAAAAGTACAAAAACTAAACTTGGTCATATTTACTTTTTTTTTTTGATGCACCGATACTAGTACCAGAATTTAATACCATGCTGAAGTACTCATACTTAAGTAAGATAATATGACAACAAAAACCACTATAAGCAAGCTGGCTTGTTATTGGTGCTCATGTAGAGGACTGTTAACTGTTAAAATGTCAGCATCATGTGCAGGTGCAACATGATCTTCATTTGATGTGTTAAAGTAAGGGAATAAGGAAATTAAATATATTTTTGATGTCCCCTTAGAACTGCAGTGATGGGATCAGGTATTCGGAACGTAATTCAAACTCAAATGTAAGTACTTGTACTTGTTCTTGATGTGATAAAATTGGTATCAGTACATCCCTTATGTTTTCATGTTA
Source organism: Thalassoma bifasciatum (assembly GCA_008086565.1). NCBI lineage: Eukaryota > Metazoa > Chordata > Actinopteri > Labriformes > Labridae > Thalassoma > Thalassoma bifasciatum. The sequence goes on from RPOG01000038.1 coordinate 360,024, forward strand.
TTAGTTAGCCATTAGTCTTGAGTTATGAATGTTACTGTTCATCACTACACTGTTTTTTCACTGAAATTGGAGTAATGTTGAAATATCATCAACAGATGACATGGGCAGTGTCCCTAAATGTGGCTAATAGGTAAAAGTTTCAAAAACAGCAAGGTGTCAAGGGTCTGAGAGGCAGGAATGTGATGTCCATATGAAAACGCAGGGTCTTAAGAGGACAAGATACATTGAAAAAATATTATAAACAGAAATGTTAGGCTTCTGAGAAGTTTTGCTACTTTTTTATAATTCAGTTTTCTCCAAATTTTCAACCTTTTCCACCAGTTTTTGCTGCTTTTTGACCATTCTTCCACTTCAAACTTACTTGCGTAGCTACATCTATCTGTTTTTGCCACTTTTCACCACTTAAAGAGGTAGTTTTCTACAGTTTTTCACTTTCGTTGACCAGGGTTAAGTAACACTGATGCAGAGAATAAATCATCTACAGCAAAATTTTTTTATCTGTTTTTCTGACAAATTACAGCAATATTGCACTATCTGCAAGTAGAAAATTGCTTTAGGACAAATAGCAGTTCAATCTAGTTTGCAATCAATTGCCCAGCTCTACAAAGAACTGTGACTCCAAGACAAATAGGTGCTTCTGTCACTTCATGTGGGCTTATTTGGGGTCTATAAAGCGCTACTTAGCCTCACTTAATTTCTAGCTTCCCTTAACCTGCCTCTAGCATATGCTCTTTATCAGTAGAGTGTGACAACTGATTAACTGTAACTTTTTTCCACTCAACAGTGGGGGAAGAGCCAATTTCAAGCCTTTTCTGTTTTATAATCAAAATAAATGTTTTTGGCTTGAGACTGTTAAAAATGACTGTTGAAAACAAGAACTTTGGCTGTAGTAATTAAACCTTTTTTGTTTGTTTGTTTGTTTGTTTGTTTGTTTGTTTGTTTGTTTGTTTGTTTGTTTGTTTGAATGGACCAATCAATGAGACAGTGAATGTCACATATGATCTGAAATATATTTGAAAACTAAAAGTATTGTATATGCTGCTTCATTGGCAGGATTTTACGAAATCCAGATGGATTTTGTCTTCATTCAAATATCTTTGAATAGACTTAGATTGAAAATGCAAATAAGAGCCAATCCAAGAATGACAGCTTTGTTTAAAAAAACACATTTAAAGTAAAGTTAGAAATTATGCAATAAGTGTTTTGGGTTCTCTTTGTTGTTGTTGTTGTTGATTTTGTTGGGGTTTGTGTGTGTGTGTGTGTGTGTGTGTGTGTGTGTGTGTGTGTGTGTGTGTGTGTGTGTGTGTGTGGAAATCACCTGGGCTGGAGGAGGTCCACAAGAGACCAATTTTCTAAGGACAAGTATTTTGTTCCTTTTGTCAAGTAATAATGATTTAAAACAGGATTTTATCAATAATGCTGGTGATAGTATGTAAGAGAATAATATATGTGTAAAACAACTCCAGCACCTTTTAACCTACACACTGTGTGTGTCCCCTCACTGTCCTTTTCTCTGCTTGTCTAACCTTCTCTCTGTTTGTTTGTATTGATTGCTCAGTACTCTTTAACCTTTGCAGTAGAAATTTTTTACACAAACATACCATCCATACAGAGTTAAATAGGTAGGAGCAGTAACATTATCTTGATATATCAGAAAGCTTACCTGTACAAAATCAGGTTTATTTCAATATTCAGCACATAAAAAACAAGACCTCCCATTTTTCTGAGCCTAATTTTTACTATGTTCATGTTATTGGGTTGTTTTATAGTTGAATAACAGTATCATGAATGAATGGTGATTTTAAAAATCCATGTGAGGTTGAGCAGTCTATAATGTATGTGAGAAAATTAGCTGCTGGAGCTTTGATTCCCCCAAAGAAAAGAGGGGACGCACATTTATTTTTCAGATAATTAATTTCAAGATGTCCTGGATCTACTCAACCTTTGAAATGTATTTAGATTAACACCGTGGCAAAATTAGTCTAATCTTAATATGATGTAATTCTTGTTAAAGTTTTTTTTTTCTCTCTCTTTATCACCAAGGTGTCTTTCACTGCAGATTACCTCATCAGCGAACTCAAAGACAGAAAGTAGTAGGTTTCAGTGCATTTTATACAAAATAGGGTCCATACTTTGCCACTTTGGTGAATGTGCGGAGCTTGTTATCGATCACTCAGTCTACATAGTCAAAACATCAGTGGTCTACCTCCATGTTGTACAGTAGGAAAGGTGTACCTTGTATCACAGGGCTTGTTGATTCCTCTTCAAATGAAACCTATATGATTGTGGCCAAAAAGTTCAATTTTTGGTCTCATCACTCCAAATGACTTTGTTTTATATGTTTTGAGGCTTGTCTCTGTGCTATTTGGCGTATTGTATGGTGGATACTTTGTGGCTTTCGGGTAGAAATGGCTTTTTTCTGGCGACTCGACCATACAGCCCATTTTTTCTTCAGGTGCCTCCTCAATGTGCATCTTGAATTTTTTTTCCAGAGAATTCTGTTTTCAGCTGAAGTTGTTTGTTAGTTTTTCTTTGCATTCCTAGCAGTTGTGACTGAAATTTTTGTTGGTCTGCCTGACCAACCTGCCTGCCTGCCTGGTTTGGTTTCAACAGAATCTTTCATTTGCCTCTTCATAAATGAAGTTTGAACACTGCTTATTGGTGTCCTCAGTCCCTTGGATATTTTTTTTATATTCCTTTCCTGTTTTATACAGTTCAATTACCTTTTCCTGCGGGTCCTTGGACAATTCTTTTGATTTCTCCAGGACTCAGAATCCAAAAATGTCAGTGCAGCATTGGGTGCAAGATGCAGGCGTCTGTCAAGAACTCAGAAGCTCACTGACCTTTTATACACACATTGATTAGAAGCAAATAGATCACAGGTGAGGATTGTTACCTTTAGCAGCCATTCAAACCCATTTTTGTCGACTTGTGTGAATGTTATAAGGACAAAACCACTTGAGTATGTAAACTTTTTATCAGGGTCATTTTGGAAGTTTCTGGTATCATTATGATTTGAAAAGAGTAAACAGTGATTTGTTGATGAATAGATTCACCCAACGATTAACCATGAGTAACAGAAACAATATTGTGTTTTCATACATATTCTCTGGAAAATGGTCAAGACATCAAAAATTCTGCTGGGGTATATAAGCTTTTGAGCATAGCTGAATGTGCATTTAATAACTATACAATATATACAGAAGTAAAACATCTGTTATTTTTGATTTGACATGTTGAAAACCTAGATTCGTTAAATATGCACAAGTGTAAAATTTCTGTAACTTTACTCTAAGTGTTAGTGTCAAATGTACAAATCCAGGTCTTGAATGGTTTCCTCCATCTCGAGATTATATCAAAAGCCTTTTATATGGTTGGATGCTGCACTTGATCTTCCTCAAAGCTGTATTTGTTTTTCTCCTCCATTAAAATGCTGATTAATTCTGCAGCAGAAAGGTGATGCAAGGCAGCCTCACAAATATTCCCTGAATCAGACAAGGTGAGACCCCTGAGGCTTCAGCCAGGTTGGAGACCTGTGCAATGACAATGCCTCTCAAATGGTCTAAAGTAAACATGTCTGAATTCTTAAACTGGACTGATCGTGGTTTTGCTGCTGCAGGTCCTCTGCATCTGGTTCCCGCGCTACCTTTGTCCCACAGCTTCCCCTGAAGGTCACAGACTAATAAGGCTGTTAAACACATACATACAGACGCAGACACACACATGGGGTACTAAACTTAAACATTTGCCATCCAAGTGTGAATGAGCCCTGTCCTTGAGCTACCTCTCACATCTTGTTCATGTCTGACTACTCAGTGGGTCCTGCTTGTTATCCCCTTCTGCTATATTTAAAAGCCCTCTTAACTTTCTCTGGTTGCAGTGATCGGACGGGGGATGTGTCCCAACCCACTGATACCTGATGCTTAAAATCTTGTGGCATCAACAAATTCACAACAGTTGAAACCACAAAGGAAACCCACCATAAATAAACTCTTATAACATAATAATATCAGCTTACATGTCATATTCTTGATCTTCGGCTAATTGCTCACTACTAATGGCTCATAACACAACTTTAATATATACCTGTTGGAACAACCTCTACAAAATATTTCTTTTTTTCTATGACACACACAATCACTGTTCAACATTCATGTTAACAAGTTTATGGAGAGTTGATTTCAAACATGCTTTCTTCTAACACTGAACACTGAATTTTTTTCACCCTCTTTTTTATCTAACAGGAGGGCAAACTTAACTTGACTTACATGGCATATGTTATTTAAATGAGTGAGCTTGTCTCGGAGACCTTGCCAACCTCAAAATATGAGAATGTCTGCTTTTACAAGCGGACTCACAAAAGCAGTTTATACAGTGAAATATAAACACAATAGCACCAAAGTAAAGTTACAAGTGAGATTTCATGTCCAGTTGAATAAAAACTTGATGTCCTTGCTGATTAGAAACTACTCATTTCAATTTCTTGCCCCCCATAAGCAACAAACTATCAATTCTCCGTTTTTGTCCTCAGGTGAATGGATCTGTTCATTGTCTAGTTGAAGCTCTGCATGCAGACGCAGTCAAATGAAAAATCGAGTGGTGGAAACAGCATTTCTATAAATTAGCGCTGCTGTTTCATTCAGTGTTAGCCGCCTGTCTGTGGGCTGTTCCTGCGTCTGCGTTTAGGAACACACCAGTGACATTGTTGCACTCAGCAGAACCTCAGTCTGGCACAACCCGCCACTTTGACGACACGAACATTGTTTGGACGTCAACAGGCTGGTTGCTAAGTAACCCAGCCCCCTCCATCCCAAGTGTTTGGCCCTATTACCTCTAGGGTAGCTAAGCTCTCTGCCTGTGTGTCTATGTTAAATTGTGTGCTTGGGAGTGTGGGAGTGTGAGTTACTAAATAGCCTGACTGTGTTTAATAGAGATAGAGGAGATGCCTCATCACTTAATTTTCCCCATTCTAATTTTTTATGATCTGGATGTGGAATTGAGCTGCCATTTTCCAGAACTTTGAAACACAGGTCAAAGTTCATTTCATAAAATCAAAGCCGAATTTGGTCCAGTTTTTTGTTTAAACACCCTTAAGCTGTGTTTTAATCTAAAATGATAAGAAATAAAAATGAAATCTGGAAGTCACTCTTAGTTTGCAACTCTGGAGTAAAAACAACAACCAGCTTCTATATCCTATTTTCAGACTACAGCACATGTTGAGGAAATACCACCCTTCCACCCTCTGCCTGTATTAACAACCAACACACCCACCCACAAAGTCACACACACACTCTCACAGATGCACACAACAGCATCAATGCTGTGGGGGTTAACCTCTGTCATCAAAGTGGGCTGTTGTTTGGGAGGAAGGGGAGTCTGTGTGGGTGGGTGTGTGTGTCCATGTGTGTATGGATGAAAGTGGATGTGAATGGCGTGGAAGAGTTCAGGGAGTTCATGTGTGAGTGAGGGGCACGATCATTGAGTCTGTCGTATGGGGTTCAAGGCCACAGTGACTAACAGAAGAGAAGAGACAGCAGAAAGGCAAAAGTTCTAAAAGTTAACATCAAGAAGTTGTGTGAGGCAGGAGGTGCATGCTTTTTAATGTTGACTGAAGAAATACACACCCTAATTTTATAGAGATTTCAGCCTGCTTTACATCAGACACTTGTCATGTAAAAGGAATTTCTGTGAATATGCAGAGCTCAAGCTAAACAAACTGCAAACTTTTTATCTGTGTTTACCCACGATTGTTATCATCAGACATAAACCTTTCATGTACTGGTTAGTGTGTGTAACAGTAATTTCAAACCGTCTCTCCTTGTAACAAACTATAAAACATATAGAACTACACAATGAAGTCGTAAACAGTGAAATCAGCCTGAGACAAGACATTTTGGCATTACTTACATCTGTGTTATGGCAAATTAGAAACAGTGAAATTGTGTTCAAGACACTTTCAGACAAACAAATGGATGTGTTAGCCTGCTTCACGTGAGAGAAGTTTCTTTACACGTTCACCAAGCAGACCACACACAAACACACACACACACACACACACACACACACACACACACACACACACACACACACACAGGCTCAGACAGCAGATAATCAGTCAAGCATTGTGGTTGGAATGTGTTTTTGAGGGAGAGTGTGAGAGAGGAAGTTTTGGTGAGGAAGGCTTGAGGGGAATGGCAGACTAAAACAAAACAAACATTGTGCATGTAGGAGAATCTGATTTTCATGTTCAAAAGTGAATTTGAATAATAGTAGCTTTGTTTAATGTGTGTGGGAAAAGCGTCATATTTCAAGACGAATGTGTTTTTTGTGATGGTGAGAGTAATTTGCAACCCCTATTTTAAAATAAGTTGTGTAAAATGTTGATGTGAATAGAATTTGATGGTTTCAAAATAATTTGAACTCTATGTATGATGAAAATATCTTTATTTTGGGCTGCACAAGGGTGCAGTGGTTTGTGCTGCTACCTCACAGTAAAAAGGTCTGCAGTTTGAATCCTGGTTTCAGGAAGGTGGGCTTTTCCATGTGAAGTTTGCATATTCTTCCCGTGCATGCAGAAAGTACATGCATTAGCTTTCGATAAGTGACAAGTTGGACTGCAGAAAGGTTCATTTAGCACCAGGACTCCACTACTACAGAGTTACAGTATTATTATACATGTCATATATAGTTTGGTGTTGTCTGGCTGAAATCTGTCTTAACTAGATGGTAAAAGCACCATTCAACAATCAGTAAAAAATCATGGCTGTGAAAGATGGAGGATTAGTGACATATATTCATTTATTTTCATGCATCAACCAAAGTGCATGTACAGTGGGTTTTGTTTAGAGCTAACCTTCAAAAAGTGCACTCGCTGTAAAGTCTTGTTGCTGGGAACAACCATCATAAGCTCATGCTAGAGATAAAAAGTTGTTGACCAACGCGCAGATAGATAAAAATCTAAGGTTGTTTTTCAACAAACCAATACTTTCTACTTAAATCTATACTTTTTATTTTTTCAAGTTTGAGTTTGTGGCTTTAATTTCCTGAATCACTTACTTTCTAGGGAATTGCAGAATACAACATTGAATGTGTGAAATTCACAATTTCACTCATACAAGTCATTTTATGTTTGTGTTTGAAGCTACACAAACAACACGATTCTAGCATAAAGTTGTGTTTACAAACAAGTGAGTTTTCACCAACAAAAACATTGAATTTTTAACAGGACTGAAGATAAAAGAAAGCAAAATAATGTCTCTAACAACATAATAGATGTATAACACAACACTCCAATTTTCACCTTAATCTTAAGCATCATTTCCTTTCTGTTGTTAATTAAGTTTCAGGCATTTCTGGAGTTGACTGTTTATTCCACATCACAGCTGGAATAAATCCTGGCAACAGATTTGAGTGTAAAGAAGCAGAGACACAGACAGCCCGGTGTTAGAGCGGGAGGGTGGAAAAGGGAGAAGGAGGAAAGGGGATAGGGGCAGGAGGGGGGATTCTGATGGGGGAAGGGCTGTTTGTGCATGCCTTGAATTCCTTAGGTGTTATCAGCATTGCCTGCTCCATAATTGTTCCTTTGGAGAAGGAAAAAAAAACTACAGACTATGCATCATTGTAAAGTTCGGTCTCTGTTTGGGAGAAAGAAAGGACAAGATCTTTGATCTGAGATACCTTCATTTTCAACTTCTCTGGTCTACCATTGTTGAAAATAAAAAGCAAGGATTAATTTGGTATCTCTTTCTCCATTTGTGACAAGGAAAAGATTGTCAATTAACAACTGTTACAGGCTTTTTCCAGCTTTGATTTTTTTAAATGAAATATTAATATTATAATATATATTATAATATGAAATATTTTTTCAACTCATTGTGCTGAAAGGTACATATTTAAGAGTCTCTTAAATTAAAAACACACTCATATATTTTGTTTTATTTTTAGCTGTATTTTTTTATAGAACATCAATTTCATCAATTTACTTAAGTTCTTCATCTTTTTGTATTCACACTGTTAATGAGATGTTTTTCAATGAATTCTGTTTTTTTTCAGACAGAAGAATAAAAGGAAAACAAACCAAAAAAGCTCTTGTTGAAGACTGTGTGCCTTAACAGCCATTGTCATAAACAGCATTTCACAAACATGGAACTGAGTTAACATATAATCCAAATACAAAACTAGCCTTGAAAAAGATTATAAACTGGGATGTTTTTTTCAGTGACAATGCATCTATTATTGCAATTGATAAAGAATGCGACCCATTTTTTTATCTTCAAGAATAGCAAAGTAAAAATAGCATTTATCAAAGAAATTGACTCCCATTTTTAGCTTTTCCTTTAGAGAGGAGGTTTTTTTAAGTGTTTCCTTCTCATCAACCTCACAACAGTCATGTGTCAAACCACTGAACTTCCCCCAGCACACTTGAAAATAACACCAATTCCTCACACACTGAAGAGGGCAACACCAGCAGTGTGATCTTGAGTTGCATTTTGAGCAGATGATGAGCGAGAAATGATGAAGCAGTTACTGAAAATAACTTTCTCTTTGTTTCAAAATGGCCGCAGTGAGTATATCTGGTTATGTTTTCCTTTCTGAATGGAGCCTCTGCATTGGTGGGACACACACGCACAGGATGTGATTCTGGGAACTTTGATTGATGAGGTAATCCATCTGGCTCTGGAGCGAGTGAGGGGAGGACGAGAGCATCGGCAGAGGGAGGGGGGTGAGTGATGATGTAGGCCCACATCATGATGCAGTTTTGAGATTTATGGACGTGTGTAGGCAGATATGTCTGAGTATATGAGATGCTGTCTTATCTGTGGTCAGATGAAAATAGATATTGATATTAAATCTTTAAAGCTGTCTATACTTGATTGCTTGGATAATTAGGGGCGTCATGTATCTCAATAGTATTGCAGTGACCTGTTTCTCCTCTCTCTAGACTCCATTCTGGCTTCCATCACAGCTGCAGTGAACTGGGCGGAGGTGCATCATGGGTTTGAGCAGTAGATGAAAGAATGACGCATGAAATAGTTGCTCCAGTCATGACAAAAACCAGATGAATGGTGTTTTCACTTACTCCGACAATAAAAATTGCCCTGGAAAGAAACTTGCCCGCAGAGCAGGAAAGCTTTTCTAGCAAGAGACTAATAACCTGCACTTCTCTGAAATTTAAGACCAAAGGCGTGAAAATCTATCTTACAAGGAGAAGAATCACACAGTCAATCTGCTTCAAAACATGTAAGTTTTTTGGTTTATCTTAAAGGTTTGTCAAATTGCTGATTCAAAAAAAAACAAAAAACCAACAAGGTGATCAAAACAACAACAATGAGAATTATTGTGTTTATTTCTTTTTAAGAGAAAAAAACACTGTCATACTATACTTCCCACACAAGTCATGTGGCAGACAAAGTATGCCGCTACAACATGATACCCCAGAGATATGGATCAATACATACAAGCTGCAGATGGAGGAGAAAATAGCAGAGAGATAAATGAGAAGAGGCAATAATGCAGGGCGTAATGTCTAAATAGGAATAACGTGTGTGTGTGTGTATATATAGTATCAGTAAGTCACTTTCTAATGACCGCAGGGTCAAATATCAGCATGAGCCACCATAACTTTTCCTCTTTCTCTCCATCTGTTTGTCTTTAACACCTTGATATCTTATTTTCTTTCATCAGTTTTCACAAGTTTGTCAAACAGAAATGTACTTATGACCTTATATTGACTTGAGTATGCTCAAAACTGCTTAGCTTATTGGGTCAAATTAAAGAGACTTTTGGACTGTTCTCAGTTAAGACGACTCCCTAAGTTATACCCCCATCTGCTGGTAGTTTGTGTTCAACACCCCTTAATTTTGAAACAAACACTTACCCCCTTTGTGTAAATACTGAAACCTAAGACACATATAATACCTCACACATTTCAGCACAGCCAGTACCTGAAGATTTCCAAACCTTTATTCACACACATCCCTCACAGGGTAGAGTTTGTCCCACTCCTGTGTGAGTTGATGGGGAGATATCAAGAGGTAGGGCATGATGTAAAGAGGTTGCTGAGATAAAATGGAGCCTAAAATTATAATGGAACTTTTTCTTTTCTCTCTTTTTTTTATTTGCATCAGCTAAAGTAAGAGGTTCATGCAGTTTCTCACCATCTGTCGGCTCACAGCAATCCTCCCAGAAGCTTCACCCATGAGTCTTGAAGTGAGAAAAATCATTAAAGTAAAGGTGAAAAATTCTGCTGTAAGTGTTCGCACAAGATGCTGAAAGTGAGATCTCTTGTAGGTTTTTTTTCTTCCTTTTTTCATGACAAAATCCTCTGACAGTAAGGTCTATTTGTTTTGATGAGGGGAAAAGACAAAAACGAGCAGGGTTTGCAACAGAAGAATTTAAAAACACAAAAACAACTTTTGGAAGTATTACAAGGATGGAATAAACCAACAAAGAAAAGAAAAGTGAAAAGGTGAAACTTAATTTACAAATGAAGGTAAACAAAGTGGAGGGAACTCCACAAAATTATATAAAACTGAACCCGACACACAAAGTGCAAGTACAATAATAATATACAGTAATAATATCTAGTAATGCTATAAAATAAATAACTAAAAGAATACACCCAAAGTTATAAAAAAAAAAAATCAGCAACTTAGAGCAGTTTATGACATCTTTTTGTTTTAGTGGCGGTAGAATAAGTTTTGTGTATCTTCTAAAAGGGCAGGTCCTTTTTCCCAGAGGCCCTATTATTCACTCTGATGATTTTGTTTCAGAATTTTTTAACAATGATTCTCTCAGACAGGGACAGGATTATGCTAATGCCACCAGTTCTACACACTTTGGTTTTTACATGCCTCTAAATCCAACAGCTAGCAGTTTAAATGAAACATATTAATCTTAAACAAGGATTAATAGAACAAATGAGTCATCTTGAACTTTTATTCTTTTATCCATGTCTTTAATACCTCTAGTGTTCCAGCCAAGTATCCCTTGAACAGCTCAAATGCAAAAAAATATCTTTTTAACCCGGCTAATAAGTTCTAAATGTGATGAATCAAGTCACATTGCCCCTGTGACCAATAAAAGTAACTTTTTCATGATAAATTTTCACCAAACCTTGAACAGTTTAAATGTGTTCTCAAAATAAAACCTTATTATAAAACAAGGAACAATAAGGAAAAAGTACCTGTAGTTTGCTTGATTAGGTTTGTGTGTTTGTGTTTATGTCTGTTTAGGTTTCAAGAATACTGAAGAAGATTAAGACTGTTTTTTTTTTTTGTTTTGTTTTTTTTGTGATCTTATTTAATAGTATTTGAAGTTATAATCTTACTGTATTGAACATTTGGTGTGTGTTTTTTTGTTTTTTTTTGTTTTTTGTTTTTGTTTTTGTCTGGCTGTGAAAACTATTTGGTTACAGCAAATTTCTTGAAAATGTTAAGAATCAATGTTGTGCAACTTTTAGCTATGTATTTTTTCTTTATGACAAAACAAATAAAAATCCTTAAGCCTTGACAAACATCTGTTCGAAACAAAACATTACAGGAGATGATTGAGGATGGATATATCAGACATTTCAGGTTAAATAACCACAGAACTAAGTTTTTAAGAGGTATTTCATCTTTTTTCTACATTATGTTTTGTTTCAGCCCCCTTATGAAAAGAACGCTTTCTCCTCAGACTGTCTGCAATATGCACTTGATAAATAAAGTGTCAGGCAGGCCCTCAATGAGAAATGGCAAGATTACACTTGTTCAATACAGCTGTTAAGACTTTTTATAGACTCAGCACAGTAAAAAAAATGTTTTTCCTTTTTGAGAACCATCAAAAAATACAAGGAATGATACAAAGGATCTTCTGTTCTCTGAAATGTAATTCAGGCAATGTAGACCCACTAGGTGTCAGTGCTGTGCAGCGTCACACAAACAGGTTGAGTTGTGATGGTCACTTTAAACCAAGACCATAAACAACCATAAACTTTTTTAAAACGGAATGCAAAACAGCTATAAAAAATAGTGTGAGTAATCTTGAGGATGCTGTTTACGAAAAACAAAGTCTTTGAGCTAGTTTTGAAAATGCGTCAGTCTCTGTCATATTTTTTTCCTTTATTACTCACAGAGTTGTGTGAGAATTTAGTTACAAACCTGTTTGAGATCTGTCTAAAAATCATAAGGGTGTGGAGACTTCAAGATTATTGCTATTTTCTGAAGCTTTTGACTCATATTAAATGTATTTTGTCTTGGATTCATCTCTCACTCAGAAGATGCTGGCAAAAAAAACAGCACCCCAATCTAATTTAGGCTACTCTGACTTGAGACTTGAGTGACTTTTAACTTTATCAGACCAGAAAATATATCCAAAGCAGGCACTGAGACTTGTTTTCGAAATTTGAAGGTCAGCTGCACTTGCGCTTTTTTTTTTTTTTTTTTTTTTTTTTTTTAACTGATTTTAACAGAATTTTTCACCCTTGTCCTTATGTAACAGGAATGGAGAACGCCTGCCCATGTTTGTAGGATGTGGTTTTGTTGTTGGGAGGCATTTGCTTACCGTGGTTATAAAACTGCCCACATCTGGTTTCTTTTGTAATTGCACAACATTTTTAAGTGTCTCTCAAAAAAAGTACTGGAAAACATGAGTATTTGGAAAAGTCTTACACAGAGACTGGACGAGAAATGTGTTTTTTGTATGAACTTGTACTGTTTTTGATAAGATTCCCATTACTTATTCCATTTATTTACTTAAGTTTATCCACTGAAAAGACATTTCTCATTGTGAAACCTACTCCAATGTCATTTTGACTCTAGGGGAAAAAGACCTGACCTCAGTGAAGACATTAGATAGATATGTTCAGGAAACAAGAACCCCCCCCCAACACACACACACACACACACACACACACACACAAAATCAAACTATCTCGTTGTACATGCGACTCCTTTTCCTTCCCATTTAACTCAATCATGAGTATGGCACAGTTGTTACATAAAAGATACAAGACTGTCACCACAGAGATAACAGTCTGCCATTTGAGATGAGTAATTTCACAACTACCAGTGTTTATGAAGTGGTCTTTGATCAACAATAAATCAAATATGTAAAATGTGAACTATTCTAGAAATCTACTTTCAACAAGGTACCTTCACCTACAACCTTCAGTTATGAGTTTTGAACAGAAGTTAAGATGATAATAAAACTAAAAAAATGAAAAAACAAACAAAAAACAAATAATAATAATAATAATAATAATAATAATAATAATAATAATAATAATAATAATAATAATAATAAATTTTATTTAAAAGCGCCTCTTTATTACACCAAAGTAAAAGAATTGAAAATACATTAAGGATACATTTTAAAAAACATTGAGAAAAATATGTACATCAATAGAGTAATGACAATAAAATCATATAGTGGGTGCAAAATCAACAAGTTTAGCTAGGGGTAACAGGGGAAAGCTTGTCTGAAGAGGTGGGTCTTCAAAAAAAACAGTTAGCTAGTTAATTAATAATAATAATAATAATAATAATAATAATAATAATAATAATAATAATAATAATAATAATAATAATAACTGTGTGTCATTGAAGTAGCATTAATCATTTATACATCATTTTATTTGGAAGGGAACAACACATTTAGGCATTGCTTCATCTAATCAAAGTGCTATTGATGTATTGAAGAACTCAACCTACAGCTCATTTGCAGTCCTTGTTTCTGGTTTGGCTTTTCAGAAATGAGCTTCATGTTAGTTTGTCTTGTTGCTGATGGTGTTCATTCCTTCATGTCTCTTAAAGCCACCAGTATTAACTCAGGCTACAAAATTACATGAACATCAACACTGTACATTCATGATCTCTCTTTGCTGAATTTTTAATACAGAATATTTTGGAGGAAAAAAAAGCAAAGATTTCTATATGCAGTATCTGTGAATGGAAATCTTGTTTGGGATCAAATCATTTAGGCTGCAGTAACCACACTTACAACTTGGTAATAGTACTTACATGAATGTAAGGGGAATTTAACCTTGTCATGAAGCTCCTCTGTTTGTGGAGGCGTTCTGGAAATATTTGAAGGGGGGGAATTTCTGTGTGGTTTAGAAAAGCTAGTCAAGAGCCAAACCTTAAGCCAGGGTTTATGACAGTTTTTGAGAGCTCTTTGAAAGGAGGGTATGTTGATTGCAGGATGTGTTACATTATAGAAGCTATTATGCCTCTGTCATCAACATTTTATTTGGATGTATCTGTGCCCTATTCCTCACAACAGAGAAAGAGATCTTATGCTGTTGAAGTTGGGCTTGACATTAAATAAGTGAAACTGAATGTTGTCGGCGTAGCATCAGGGGGCTAATTTATTCTGCCAGAGAAGAACTAAAGCTTTTTCATTAGAAGTATAAACTTAAAAGAAAAAGGTAGTAGGGGGGAGGCAAATAGATATTGGGGGATTGACTCTTTTCCAACTTCTTCCTGCATTGCTAATTGAAACCCACTGAAATTTTATATATTAGTAATTCCAAGACATACAATTTGTATTATACATTAGTGAAAATTTAGTGCGATGATAGAGACATTGCTTTTGCAGCATAGCATCAAATAGATTAGTCATGGCAGTTATATAGACGTGGGGGGATCTGAGAGGGACTGTGTGAAGCTCCTACTCATGATGCCTTATGAAACTCTCCTCAGTGAAAAGAGATGTCAGCCTGAGCTGGCATGTGTCACAGAAGCAGTACAAAACTCCATAACAAGCTGGTTTCAGAAATGTTTCTTCTTCTTCTTCTGCTTTCATATCCTCTGTAAAGAAGTACATATGGCCTTAATTGAAAGGTACCTCCCAAGTAAGCCCGACTCATTATAACTCACCAAGATTTCATTTATTTTATGTGAAAACATTTTTCCATTTGGAATGTTAGCTACCTCTCAAAAACATCTTTATGAATATCTAACGAACAAACGGGTCGAGTAAAGTGGGGAAACTGAATAAAATTATGAAGTGACGTGGATTTCGAGACTATGTGCAACTTAACAAGCAAGCCCAGTTCAAACCTGCCAGCCCAAGTCACGCAATTAGATGTTTTACTTGAGTTTGAATCATCCAACTTGTCATCTCTGCAGAAGAATTTGCATGCCAGTCTTAAGTTTTTGTCCTCCTTTGACTGCGGGCCAGGTTTAGTAATGATGCAATGTTGAATCCTCAGTTGTTTCATCTCATTTGAGGCACACATTCAGTCAGACTTCAGTCCTGTGAAGGCCACATGAAGGCTGCTTCCTTGACAGTAGAGAGTGCTTGAAATTAAGGCATGTTGAATACTGATTCATAAATTCCTTTTTAAGAATTCATAAGGCATCAAAGTCAAACGGTTCAACAATTACCCAAGACACTAGTGGATGGGTACATGGGGCTGCAGATGGTGAGACTAAACGTAATGCTCCTGTGCTAAAGGCTTTGACATCTTAACTCTATATTACATCAGTGAGTTGTTGTTTTTTTAATCTTAAACTGAATACTGCTTGAAATTGCTTTGTGTTTCAGCATAAAAGTTAACTGTCTCCTCCATGCTGATAGTTAGATCAGGTCTATATCAAATGGATTTTTTTCAGTTTAACCTGGGTTAAAGCTTATGTAACTGAAAAGTTGAAAAAGTATTATTATTATTATTGTGATCAATGTTTTATAGGAATTTAACTTAGATTGCTTGTGATGAGCTTTAATGACAGGTGTCTAAGATAGCATCATAAAAAATACAAAGTATTTACAGATTGCTATTGCCTCACTGGCGAAAAAGGTACATAAGACAGAACAACTAAATTGAATTATGACATGCAGTGCACACATCCATACATATATTCATGCCCATAGACACATATACACATACATCTATATCGACCAATTTTCAGCCTGGGTTGATTATTAGTGCCGATATTCACATTTTGATGCATATTGGCATCTCCCTTTTTTTTTTTCATCTGACGGCTGTAAAGAGAAATAGCTTTTAGAAATAACATATTTACTGCACTTTTACTGCAAATGATTATCAGCTCAAATATGGGTTATTGGCCCTTGACTACTTATAATTGGTATCAGTATCGGCCATCAAAAAACCATGTCGTTATATTTCTAATTTATATCTACATATCCATACACCCCACACTCACACATGGATACATACATAAAATGAAACCTCAATAATTGAAACTATAACAGATAAACAGATTTTTAAAAAATGAGTGAATGAATGAATAAAATAAATGACTCTAGGAAACAATTCACAAAGAATGTAGGTCTATGTTTTTATTCAAAATAAAGCGCAGAAATGGAATAGACTGCTATTATTCTGATGAACCAACCGGTTAAATGTTGAGCATGCACACAATAAAAGTGTCGTTGGTCAGCTCATTTATGCTAGTTAAAAATAGAAATGGACACTTGGCTTTGTTGAGGATTTTTTTGGCTCAAAAAGTCAAAATTGTGAGGGAAAAAAAGTCAAAATTATGAAATAAGTCAAGGTTTTGAGAAAAGGGGATCACATGTAAAGACAAAAAGTCAAAACATTAAGAAAAAAGTAAAAAAAAAAGAAAAAAAAAAGTAAGATTTGAGGGCAAAATGTTGACTATCAGGGAAAAAAACAACAACAACTCCTCTGACGTTAGTTTTCTATCTCTATATTTGACTAGCATAAATGCTTTTTTTTTATACATTATTTGAGTTTACACTATAGAACACTTTAAATTCAAGTTACTTTGTTATCTTTGAGTATTTTAGGGTATTTTGCAGAATTTCCAAGAGGCTGGGTTTGGGATTTTGAGATTATGGTCACCCCAAATAAGAAAGCTGTATCTAAAGTAGATAACCCATCCTTTATTGATAGAGTTTCAACAGAGAACAAAGAATGTATTTTTATCTTTGGAAATTAATTATAATTGCGAAATAAACTAGTACAAATTTCAGATGCTTATTCGACTGGAAAATCATTTGAAATGGAACCATGCTTATTTTTTCTCTTCTGTTCATATTTTCAAGTAAAAGCAGAATTCTGCAGAGGATTTCGACACCTCAAACAAAGTTTACATCAAAGTTAACTTGGATGACAACTCTAACATCTCTGGTGTTTCTGAGTGAGTCCAGAACAGTGTTGCAGTTAGTTTAGCTGGTCAAAGGGTGGTTTGACGTTGGTGCACGGGTGTTTTTGGGGAGTTTTGGGTGCTGGAGAGAGAGAGTGAGGGGGGAGGGCCCCAGAGCTGCTGCTGCTGCTGCGACGTCACTCAGAGCTGACTGACGGACTGGGCTCCAGCTTCAGGCTCAATCTGCGGCCAGCAGCAGCAGCAGCAGCAGCGGCGGCAGCAGTGCTGGTGGGGAGGAGAGCGGCAACATTTGATCCTCGTCTTCGTTCCCTCCTGTGGTTTCTACACGGGGAGAACAAAAGGCGGAGAACTGCATGAGAAGAGGCGCCAGCTCCCCTTCATCTCGACTGCACGCCGGGCTAGCTTGATGCTCGGTTCAGCCTGCTAGCAGCCTTTGTGGCAGGACTGTCCATGCATCCGAGGAGCCCCTAAAAAAAAAACCCGGGCTGGGAGAAGCCTCGGCTAATTTTTCTTGTTTTTTTTCTACCTTGACAGTCTGCGAAAAAATATTTCCTGTGTGGGCACACAGCTGCATCCTTGTCAGCCTCATTGCGCACCCATACAGCGGATTTCCAAAGAGAAGCATCATCGCCTGGGCTCGGTTGGTTACACGTCGCCTGTCTGTAACCTCCAGCTTGACAGGACCAAGAGGCGATTGATGACTAATTTTCTATAAGATAGGCTACAATGTTGCGCACCACAGCCAACATGTTGGCAACTGGATTGCTTTTCTTGGGATTGTTGCACAGTTTGGAAGTAATCGCTCCTGGAAGGGCTATTGATGGTAAGCAGAGCAGATTCACGCATTTCCAGACTCTGGTACAAAATGCTTGGAATAACTTTAAGTTGTGTTGATTATTGTGGGACTTATTGGGTTATTTTAATTTTTTTTCTTGTATCTGCGTGAAAGTAGAGTAGTCTGAATCCTGAAGGAATGACTGCTTGTGTGAGTGGAGCGACGTGGAGGGGATGAAACCACGGCGAGACAATTAAAGCGCTCTTTTGTTTCTATCCCCCACTGCCACATGTGAATATTGCAATGTCACAGCAGTGATCTCACATTTCCACCAGCCCTCTGGAGCTTACATTCACACTGTCAGTCAGTGATGAAACTGTAGCATAGGCCCCAGTATGCAGATCAATGCTTCGATTTTGACATTACTCTGGTCTTGATTGCTCCAGTAATAAAAAAGAAAACTCACAATAGGTGTCATGTGTATAGAAATGTCATCCCCATTTGATTTTTAGTGGAGCTGTATTGTATCAGTGCACATTCATCATATTTGGCAGGATTATGTGCTGATAGGTCAAGAGGAGTCATCTTACTGCTCTGTCTCAGTTGAGGAATGAAAGTGTACGGGTGAGCTTTTTGACTACTTTCAATGAGGATACCAATGCTGACATTAGAGCTTGCTTGGTTTCAGACCCTGCTTAAATGTGACATTGGACATCATAATCTTGTCAATACACCCATCTAATAGCATTTTTTACATTCCCCTAAAGAATCAACAGGTTTCACACAGACTGTCATGTAACAAACTGCAAAAGTGTCACTTATAGTATGAAAATGTGGTTTCCAGTAAGTAATATTGAGTTCATTTTGATATCTGGAGATATTTAACTCCAGATGTCAGTGACGTGGAAATGATGTCAAACATCTCTGCATCTTGAGTCTCTTGTGTTTTCATTGGCACGGTTTAAACTTTTGCTGAAAGGAAGTTAAAATGATTAAAGATCCATCTGTCTTACACACACTCACACAAACCACCAAAGCTAGTTTCCTCCATCTGTACTCTCATGTGTTGCAAGTCAGTGAGTAGTATGGACCAAAATGCCAAAACTCATATTGTGACCTGTACTCAGATAGGGAACAGTTGAAAACAACTCCTCCTACGACTTTGTGAACACACACCTTCACAGAGCGGAACAACTTCTGGAAACTATTAAGTCGTACAGCTCCACTCACATGCTCGTCTGTTTGGTAAGAGAAGGAAAAGGGCGTTATCGCAGAGGAGTTTATGCACACAGATTTGTTGAATTTTTAGCCATTGATCAAAAGAAAACAATAGAAAGGTGAAAAGAGTTGCTTACTTTTTCTGAGATACTGCCTCCCATTTTCAGGGATGTCTGGATAGAGAGTATTTTTAGATAGTTTTACTGCTGAGAAAATGTTTCCAGTAAGAAGAGCAAGCTGCTGTAAAGTTAATCATGGTTCTAAATTTGACATTTCATTAAATTCAGTGCGACTTTAACATGCATGACTGATTTAAACCACAAGCTGCATTTTGTGAGATTCATCGTCAAGCTGTAAAAGCTTCTCCTCCTGCCTTTGAAGTCGTCTCATCGACTTGGCAATTCAGTGTTGTGAGGTTCTTAGGGAGCAAAATCCACATAAATTACCACCTCGAAGAGGATAGCCTACAATCACCTGCAGGGTCTGCCTCCTCCTCAGTCTACAGCAACAGCTGAAAAATCCTGTCTTCTACAGTCTTCTGCCTGAACTCATGGTTATTGTTTTAGTGATATTTTCTTCCTGTCAGGATTAATGCATTCGTTTGATGAGTCAGCCTTGTGCAGTGCACCAGAGATTGCCAAACCATTGCTTTCTTTACCGGAAAAGTCAATGGCATGCTGAGGCTGCTGTGCCTGACTGAGCTTCGAAAAGAAAACAGAAATTTGTCAACAGCTGACTCACATATGAATAAATTAAACAACTTGGGTCTGTCATTGTTAGCACCTTTTCTAGTATGCTGAGGTGGCTACAACTAGTGGCTTCTCAACCTTTCCAGAGCACAGCTAAATCGCTTTTGTCACCTCTTTGGGTGCTTCTTTAATTCCTAGAACCTCTTTGATCCACATATACTATTTGTACAGTCTCTTTTAGAATTGCCTGGAACACGTCTTTTTTCATTTTCTGAACCCCTAAAGTGTTTCTCTCACTGTCTCAGTACTGTAGCCAGAGTGAAGTCCTGGGGCCACCAACAAACCCTGACTCTAATTGGGTCTAAACTGCTCTTTGTTTCCCAGAGGGGACCTCCACCAACAGTCTCAACTTGTTCAGAGGGTGCTACTAATTGGAGGACCAGTGGAAAAAGACCTGAATGAAAGAATTCACGTTGTTCTAGTCTGTGAAGGAACAGTAATATTATTAGAAAGAGAGATCACTTGCACAGAGAAATTGTGGATGAGAATTCAAGAGTAAAAGGAAGAAGACATCGTCGTAGTGATTAGTGCCTAATCTACCCTGTAGTTTTAGCATTGGGCCTTCACTTAGAATGCCTTGTTAATCATCTAATGTTTAGTGAGTTCAGTTTTTTCTCTTACCTTTTAGCATCTTTATTTCCAAAGACACCTTGACCTGATGACATTTCTCTCTCTCTTTCACTTTCCCTCTGTGGACTTTTCTGTGGTAGCATTTGGTGCAGGTCTAACATCTGGTTCAACATTTGGCTGTAAATGTTGTGACACAGTGACATCCACACAGTCAAAAGGATCACCTCTTTACTGTTAAATGACACTGGAGGGGGTATGGAAAAGAGTGTAAATTTGTCAGGTCCTTCTTTCTGTTTACCTCATGTCACAGCAGTGATATTTAACAGTGGAAAAGCAGTTAATGTAAATAAAAGGAGAAGAGTATATTTCACACAGCCTTGAATTAGTGGTTCAGATCAGTGCATTGGTTGCTGCTTGAACAGCTTCTATGACACACCAAAAACCAGCCACTGCTGCATAGCTGAGCAGATATAAAATCAAGCACTTTGGTTGACAGTTTTTCCCAGAGGAAAACAACTCAGAGGCCAAGCAGAGTTCAGTCACATTAGTACTGGCGGTTTATGTGGCATCAGATATGTAATACTAGATAAAAGACACTTGTAGAAGTCTGAAAATTAGACAATAAAACTGGATGGTCACACTTGTGAAGTGAAGTCATTGTATCCTGCTGTTATGCTTTTGCTTTATGCTCTCCACAAAGACTAACTCTTGAAGGACAGATACCACAGTCATATCTGTATGATTACTATAGCCTGGCAACGGCAAGTTAGCCTAGCAGCCTTTTCAGCTTGGCATTTTGGGAAACTAATATCACAGACATTTTAAAATTGGGTTACAGAGTAGAATTTTTTGAAAACAACCATTTTGGTCACAGTGTAAACAAGTGATGCTGGTATTCTTTGAAAAAGGTGGCAATACAGCCCTGTTTGGAACCGTGCATCCTTGTCAAATCGTAATGGAAGAGGAGGAAGACAATGGAGGACCACTGAGCTGTGATTCAGTCAGGGTCACTCTTATCAAAACAATAAATTATCACCAAACATATTAAATTTGTCATTATGATTCTGTTTTGGGAACCCCCTGCCCTTTTCTATACCTACATAAAAGGGATCTAACTTTTTGTGTCCTGGTACTGAGACCAACACCTCGTCTTTGATATTGGACAATAACAATACTGATCTGATCCAATTCCAGTATTAATTTTGCAATCTCCATACCTTAGTATAAGAATGAGAAAGAGAATAGTAATTTTGCAATTTCAGACTTTTCCAAACTGAGATGATCAGATGAACCCTATGGATTTACCCAGTAGATTGGTCTGTTTTCATCAACATCCAATCTAGCTTTTTGAGTCTGCTTCAGACCAGTACTGGATTTTGGGATCACATTGGTGAATCCGGTCTACATGCATTGACAAAGTTTAAGTTGTGCTCTTTTCAGCCCCCTCTTTTCTGTTTTGCCTTACCCATTCAGAGAAAACAGCAATGTTTATACTTGACTTTAGCTGATTTAACAAGCAAGTCAAAACATGATGATCATTGGGCTTAAGTTGTAAGATGTCATAGGTAACACTATCAAACAGATCCAGGCTCACTTTTTACCCCCGGTTTCAGTACTTTTAACACGTACTTTCCCACATGAAAACTTTTCATAAATACATAACAATCCTGGTGAAGTCTTTACAAGCTGCCATCTTTTTACAGCCAATGTGCTTTGTGACCAGGATATTCAGTCCAGCTGTGTGACCCACTTTACAGTCTTGACCCACTGATTGAGATCCACTATCAAGATAAAACTAGGCTATGTACTGTAGATAGAAGATGATCTCAGGAGACTCCGGAAGGATACGAGCAGGAACTTGTATAAGAATATCATTAACAGGCAAGCTTGGATTCACAGTTCATTCACTAGCAGCATTTCACCCAATGGCATCAGTTCAAGGGGGTGGGGGGAGAAACTGCTTTGCCCCTTCTGCTGGAGGTTTTCAACAGAGGTCAAATGCAAATGTTGAGTTTGAGACTTAATTGCTGGGACAATCTGTCCCCGTCAAGTGTTATTATCTCAAAATGACAGAAATCCTTCTTACATGGTGACCAAAGGTTTTACATTAAATCAAGGGCACCCTTCCTGGTTTTAGTAACAGACGTGGGGAGAAACTTCCTCTTTCAGTGGTAGAAACCCTGGACAGAACCAGAAGTATGCTGAACAGCCTGTAGATGGGACTGTCCTGGGCAAATCTGTCTGTGTTGTGCTTTGGTGGAGCCTACATTCTTAGATACTTAGCTACATTTTTAAATATGAACTGATAGTGGTATTGTCTACTGTTGCATGGAGTGAATTTAGTTTAGATGATGTTTTTTCAATTGATGGATGACTGGTACTAATGCAATATAAAACATGGTAATAATACTTTCAGGCATATTTGTGAAAATTTCTGCTTTGGAATTCATTATTTATCAGCTTTTTTGGCTTCTTTGTTACAGCCTTTGATAAGTTTGGTAAAATGGTCAATTTAGTGTAGAGCTTTAAAAAAAGACCTTGTGTGGCTACTGGCTCAAATAGACCAAGGCAACAACAAACTATTGAACCTAGGGGTGTTCACTGCCAGGTTTTAACTCACTATTGCAAGCATCTGCTCTCACTCAAACGCACAAAAGTTATCTTTTGATTTATCAGGCATTTGAATTTTTGACAAAGTGCAGCATTAAATCTCAAGCTCATTACATTTAGTAATGTTAAGTCTAGGTGTATTGCCATGTAAAAAGTACTTGAGTATCATATCCAGAAGTTATCCACTGGTACACATCCCAGAAAGGCAGTGTCATAAACTAATTCTTGTTCAGTAAGCAGTCACAATCCTCTGTCAAGATACAATTTCTGAGATCATACACTGATCTTTTCTCCAAGCAAATCTGAATCCACTTGGATGAAAGTGCACATGAAATACAATAGGTTTTCATCATAGTAAACTTCATAGTATTGCAACAAACTGGACATCACCGTCTAAAACTACCATATTCACACTTTTCCACAATTCTGTAAATATTGCTGCAAAAGCATAGTAATTATGTAGTTGTGTCACCAAGTGTTGAGATAATTGCAACTTTTCTATACTTCAAAACTTTTGAGTTGTATTTCATCATACTTTCACAGGACATTAAAAACTTGAAGATGCATATTCTATGTCCAAGTTCCAGCTGAATTCACATACTTTACATTGAATGCTAGGCAAAGTCAAGATTTGCTATTTTTTTCACCCCAACAGCTAGAATGGTTTCAACTTGCTGCCCTGTGTCAGACTGAAAGATCTGTTTGTGATAATGACTGGCATATGGAGCTGTGACCCTGATTTGTAGCTTTGTGCAATGCACAATGGGGGCTATATCATGCATTGTTGGTGCAGGGAACTGAAAATACCCATCAAATTATTTAATGCAGTCCAAGAGTGGGTATTATGGGCATTCTTTATGTTGAAGGCTAGTTCCAGGATGAAAATGTTAGCTTTAGTTCATACAAGCACATTTTCAATCCTGTCTCCTCTGTCAGATAAAATAGTTTATCTGCAGCATGAGCCCACAAATCAAATTCAAAGCCCCTTCACAGGCCTTTTTTCAGTGACCTCCATTCTTTTCAGTGACAGAAATGTTAGAGTCAGCATCCTTAATAAGAGTTCCCATCCCCAATGTCTGTTCTGTTGTAACCTCTCCAAACTGGGAAACTCTGTCATTAGTGGTGTTTTTTTTTCAAACTCAGACATGCTACATTGACACACGCGCTCAGTCACATCAGCACGAAGGTCACAACTCATGCAACCATGATTTAGATTTATTCTTGAACTTCTAATCCTAAACACAAAGTACCCAACCATAACCTTAACATAAGCCTAATTGTAACTATAATCCCTCAAGCAGGCATTCACCCTTCCTTCTGTAGCAAGAAATCTCCTCACATGGCCGGTCGTGGACACACAAAAGGTATTTCTGCCTTCCTGAGCAAAAGCCACGTGGATGTATAACATTCAGTTAATCTATAAAGGGTTATTCCATACATTTTACAACATTTTCAGCCAATCTAATTCTTCATATGCTCAGGAGGATATCCTATAGTAATTGCATTTATGTGGTCAGAATAGTTCTTCTAAATTATTGTGTTTTCTGACTGGTATATTTTAGGTCCAAACATGATAAAAGAATGTATTTTGCACAGATGACAAAGTCTTTTGATCATGAGATCAGAGAGAAATTTTCTCTTTCCAGTGGGTTCTTTATTTATAGTTTAGCACAAAGACTAGAGATGGGTTAGCCTGTGCCAGTGAAATGGGGACTAAATTACCCAAGGATTACAATGCATCCAAAACATACCCTCGGTGCGTCACTTTTTCAACATGGAATAATTGATGAAATTATTTTTTCCACCAAAGTTCTACTCACAACACCCCTTAATTACAACTTGGAAAAGGTGTTATTAAATGTTTTGTGGATTTTTTAAATACATGAGTATTCACAGGCTTTGCCATAAACCTTAAAAATGAGCCCAGGTACATCCTGTTTCCAATGATCATCCTTGAAGTGTTCCTTTAGTTTAATCAGAGTCCACCTGTGATAAATTTAATTAATTGGATATGATTTTGAAAGGCGCACACACCTGTCTATAAGGCCTCACAAGTGACAGTGCATGTCAGAGCACAAACCAAGCATGCTGTCAAAGAAAATGAATTTCAGAGATACATAGAATGAATCTCCTTTTCTATGACACAGCTCATCTAACGTTAGTGTTGTTGTATTGTAGTTTCAATGCTGACTCATCCCAGTAGGTGACAGCAATTCACCTGTACCTGAGTGCAACCCATGTAGACAAACAGCATTAGCGCTGTGCATTGTGGTAAACAGTATGCCAGGTAAACTGGTCTGCTGCATACTCTTAAATTTTCTCAGACTACTGGGAATTTTTGGCATGCTGCAAATCCTGCGAGTTTTTGCCTACTGCCTACTACATACTGAATTGCAGGCATATCAGGAGGCACTGCTTGTATAGTAGGCGGTTTGGAAAACAGCCGCAGTCTCATCACAGTCAACACAATGGAGAACATGCCCACGACTTAAGTTACTTTTTACATAACTAGTTACTTAAGTTATGTTTTGGTTATTCAGTTGCATTGGTAGACACAACCCTTTAACACCCCCACCAT
Source organism: Thalassoma bifasciatum (assembly GCA_008086565.1). Lineage (NCBI taxonomy): Eukaryota > Metazoa > Chordata > Actinopteri > Labriformes > Labridae > Thalassoma > Thalassoma bifasciatum. The sequence continues at coordinate 385,602 of RPOG01000038.1, forward strand.
TTTTTAAAATGATTGTTTAGAGGAGCTTTTGCTCATGCATAAAGTATACCACACAAGGGCACACCTATTTGAAGTATGCAAAAGCAGAGAAGTGTATTGTACTTGAGCTGTGTGTGCTTGTGGTCACACTGGCCAAATGAACAGGACTATCGGGTTGAAGCATGCATAAGAACGGTACAGATGACCAGTGTGACTGCGCCATAAGAGCATGAGAAATAGAAGTCTCTGTTCTAACGAAACACAGATTGAACTTTTTGGCCAGATGCTAGACATCATGTTTGAGGAAAACAAGGCACTGCTCAGCAATACCATCCAATATTATCCCTACAGTGAAGCAGGGTGGTGGCAGCATCATGCTGTGGGGATGTTTTCCAGCGTAGGTTCCTGGGATACTAGTCAGGATTGAGGAAAAGTTATTCCCTCCGTTTGATTAGGAAGTTCTACTTAGCCAACACTTCTGTAAAATTCCCCTGTTAACCCAGTGTAGTGCGTTTTTTGTTTGTTTTTTTTCAATAGAAAGAAAGTTCAATGAGGAGTAGTTATTTTTGACTGTATGACCCTGTCATGGGAGCCCTCTGCCCTTCCACGTGCTTATTTCCAATGCCAAAGGCTGAGGTGGGGAGAGCGCACTTCCCCCTCTCTTTCATGTGAACACATGAAAAGCAAAGGCGGCAGCAAACACCCCCAGAGGAAGACAACAGAGTGGGCACAACTGCTGCCAACAACCACGCAGACTTGAAGTTGAAAACTTTCAGTGAATATTTTCCAATCTTTAGATACAAATCCAACAGACTATTAGTGCATGAACGCTGTCTGCCAGTAGCATCAGAGCTGGACTTAATGTAGCCAGGTAATGCTCCAACTGACACCTGACCACATGGACATGATTTTAGTTATGAACATTGTGCTGCTGCAAAATGTGGCTCAAGGGAAAACTGTATTAGGGATGTTTTTGACCTGGGATAGGATCAAAGAATTCAAACAAGAATTGATTGTTGACTTTCCCAAAGATTGGTCGCGGAGAACACTTAAAATCTGCATAATCGCTAACAATTTATATGATACTGCTGAAATCAGACACAGCATTTAAGGAAGTGCAGAGGTGGTGGGGTTTTAAAGCAGTTAGTAGGGAAGCAGCAAGAGTGGGCAGGATAAAGTAGTTAAAATGGAATGCTTATTTTGCTTTTGCCAATTAGATATGTAAATAAAATCAGCCAAGCTGTCAGTTGATGGGGGCTGATGTAATGAACAGCTTATGTATTGTGAGTCAAACATAACTTTGTGGCTTTCCTGGACCAAACTATGCTCAATAAAAAGTGTGTTGTTAATGGGGATTGTGTTTTTTTTTTTGTTTTTGTTTTTTTCTTTGGTAGTGACTCCATAATTTCCCAGTAAGTGTAAAGAGTCCAGTGCCTTGGCCATAACCGTCATAAACAGAGAACTGTTTTTCTAAACTATGACATCCCTTTGATTACAACTGGCAGAAAGTGATGCCTTTGCTGAGGCAAAAAAGTTCTCCCTATCTCAGTCAATCCACATCAGTGTAAGACTTTTCACATGGCCAGTGATTAGGACGAGATGTTTTATTCATTAAAATAAGGTTTTCGTCATCTCAGAGTTTAAGTATGGACCACCTTTTGCTAACTGTTGGTGTTCTGTAGAGGAAAAGGTGCTCAGGTTTCTGTGGTGCATGAATACTAAATTTGAGAGAATGTTCTAGAGTTTGGTCGAGCTCATACCTCACACTAAGACTTGAAACTTGCACGGGTCTTATGAAAAGGCACTAAAGAATTTCATATAATCTCCTTTAATATGTTTCCCTCAGCAACATGCTAAGCAGGCTTAATTGTCATTTTCCTCCCTGTGCAGCTACAAACAGTGTGTGCTCTAGTGTTATTGTGGCTAAAGGATTTGTCTAAATAGACTGTTGATCAAGGTGGACTGCACCATGTGTTTTATTTTGTTTTATTCATTTGATCAGTTTACTCTATTTGATTCGGTTTATCTTTCGGTCCCCCTCTTGCTGTATAATTTGATGTAATCTGTCTGTGGAAGGGAAGGAGGCCGTGGCCTCCTCCCTCTGGGACCTAGCACTGACTCTAGCACAAATAGCAGTCATGGCTGATTACCACCCTGGGGTTGAGACATGGTGAAATCTCAGCCAGACTTTCAAATAGCTCTTAATTAAGTTCACATTTGATTACTCTGCTCTGCTCAATGGGCTCTGCCTCTTTGTACCACAAAGGCTGAAGAACTTTGTGCTCAAATGTGACCTGGAAAACATAAACAGTCATAGGCCGGACTGTGTTGTCCTGCTAGCTAGAGCTCCATTTTACTTGGCAAGTTGTACCATACATGAGCACATTCCTGATGTTAATTCTCCTCAGCTCTAAATGCATGGATAACAGAGTCATATGAAGATGTTGACTGTCTCAAAACCACACACAATATATATGCAAAATATTAACAACATAAATAAATATATATATTTAACACGACCAAGCTAAAATTTCCCCACTTTTTGACATTTGTTTCAACCTTTTAAATTAAAAATCTATACTTTGAGCTAAGACTGCTGTTCAGACATGGTTTGGTGTTTTGATCATGTCTAAATTTAGCTTTGACTTGTCTTTTATCAGTGTTCTCTACCAGCTGGACTTACACAGCTTCTCTGAACCCAGTTTCAGGACCTGTTTACAAGGCACAGCTGGGTTGTCTTTTCCTCCTTTTTTTATAACATGACAAATTGGAAAACTTTTTCTTTCCCCTCCCTCTTCCTTCTCACTCTCTTCCATTTCAAAGTTCTTAAGCGGTTTTGCTTGGGCTGTGGAGGAGTACGAGGAGGCGGCAGGCTGGAGTCAAACAACCCAAGATAGACTCTTCCCTCTTTTCTGGCCCTTTGCAGAACCCCCTCAGGTCAGCCCAGGGGTTGACAAAATAGACAAACTGTCTCCCCCCTAACTATCTTCCTACATGTGTTCCCTGGATTCACTGTTTTACTTGTTGTGTTATTGACCAGACTTTGTCCTGTATTCAAACCTGGGGAATAACAAAAAAATCATAGGACAGTATAGATGCATTGGGCATCAGTGTGAATGTTCAGAAAATGTTGCATGCATATCGCACTTAGAGGGCTGAAAAACCACTCACCACAATGCAAAGAGCTGTTGTGGGCCCATTTACTCTGGGAAAACACTAAATGTTAAGTTTTATATCTTACCTGGTTGCCAAACATGAGTTTGTTGGCACTTAACTAACTTTACTCTATGTTCACTTGGTCCAAATAATGTAAGATTATGTCAGTGTTTGCCAATTGATGGATCAGTAGTTAAAAGTAAAGTGAACTACACAGCCATGATTTGTGAACTGTGAAGCTTTCCTTGCAACTCTTTTGTTTTCAAGGCTGTACTGTCTATGAATTTCTGTGTGATCTCTCACATCATCAGAAATGAAAGTCATCAGGTACGCAGAAAACATGCATGTCCATTTGATATTGATAAAATTAAGTTGAGTTTGATTCATCATACTTATTACAAATGTGATTGTCTCATACCATGTGATAAAGCTAGCTATCAAAAGACACTCAGTTATGTCATGAACTGAGTGGGCAACTAGTCTTTTGTAACAGAAGTACAACAAACTGATACTTCTCTGTGTGGTTAATTAATGTAGCTTTCTTTGTTGTTGAACAGTAATGACTCGATCTAAAACATGACAAATCCTGAGCATTAACCAGTGCTAAAATGAAAATCTAGTTTTATTTTCTAAGCACTGATCTGATTTGTTTTCTTAAATTTTGCTGGGTTCAGATGTTTTATTTTGTTGCATTGTGTCAAAATATTCAGCTGTGAGTCAAGGTTTTGACAGGGAGTCAAAGGTGTTGGAAATAGATTACACACATTTCATGTTGTTTTTTTGTCCTCATGTAAACCTCCTGTTCCTAAATATTTAGAAAGATAATGTGGCTTTATCAAGTTCAACAGTCAGGCATATCTGGAGTAAAAAGCACATAAGTCCACTCTCCTTGAGAAAAAGTTGAGGTGTTTTATTGGTCTGAGCACACACTATCTCCAGTAGACTAAACTGCTTGTTTTTTCCCAGTAGACACTGCAACAATCTCTGTTACCATTTTGAATAACTTCACTCTGCACTCATTTCAGCCAACACTCCCACCTGGTGCGTTTGTGCAACCTGCCAGCTTTATTATTCTCCACAGTTTTGGATGAATCAGAAACAGTTATGATGCTCCTGGAGCTAGAGAGACTCACCTTCTCTCAACTTTGTGGATACAGCCCCATGAAGTGGTTTTCAGCTGGGTGGATTAAAGAATATCAGCTACTGTCACGATAAATACATTGGCTGCTTTCTACATCCATTTTTTTTATTTTAAGGACTGGTAGATTCAAGGGTTATGGGATCACTCTTGGGAAACAGACATAACCAAAAGTAAATCATTGAGTATTGGGCAGTTAGCACTGAGCTAGCCGCATGACTCAATTGATGCTAATGTATGTTTGTCTCTTCATCTGTTGATCTTGTAACTTGGGTTGTCAGATCAAAGATTATTTGGATGATCTTGAATTTCGGCTGATATACAGGGGATTTAATCTCTGAACTTGGACAGGACCTTGGATTTTTTATAGGTACACCAGCTATTTGAGAATAATAACTTTTGGTTAATTTTCTTACAACAGCTGACTGAATATGTATACAAATATATATGTATATAAATTTCTGAGGATTGTTCAAATAACTTTGCTAGTAATTTGACTTTTTTTCTTTTTTGAAGGGTTGCCAATCATTCCAGTAATGTAGTTTTTCACTGAGCATTCACGCTGTCACACTTCAGTACCCAGGGAGCATGGTCATTTTTGATAGCACCAATATTCTTGTATCACAGTGTCAGTTTGTTTAAACTCAAAGCACTATCATCCACCCAGTGAAAACCAAAGTTTGCAAACCTGCAGTTTGCTACAAACAAAATTTACCATTTTGTAGCACTGCCCAAATAATGTGAAAAATGTATTTCAGTCAGTATCACTCTTACCAAAAGAGTCAATGATTTGTTTGCCCTTTGGCGTGCCTGTCTAGAATGCTAAAGCTTTAGGATGGGTCAGATTAGTGGTGTGTTACCAGCTGAGCTTTCAGCGTTCACATACATAGAGCAGTCCAACTTTGGTCATAGCTCGATGGTAAAGTCACAGCGGGGGATCTAGTCTCGTCTGTGTAAACATGCAGGAAAGAAAAGGTCACGCTCCACTTCGACAGGCAGTGCTGTGTCCCTGTGCCCTCAGCTGCAGCCAAACTATCTTCTTATCAAACTAGTTTCACTTCACCCAAAGAGGAAATATACTGGGTGATACATTGAGAGGTGGTGATAGGCATGAGTTCAAGTTTAGCCTCACGAACCTGATAGCACCACTTGAGTTTCCTTGCATTATTTTTTGATCATTATAGATGATCAGTGTTTGGCTCCTCAAACTACTGTCTGTGTCTAGTCTCAAGTCAAAGATGTAGATTTGTTTTAAAAAAGCAGTCATGAAATCGAGACATATTGTGTTGGTCAAGGGGACTTAAATTGTGGCGTTTGAGTTGGAGGAAGGCTCTTTGTGTGCTACCACTCACACATCTGAGTCTTGATCCCATACAGCCCGAGCTTCCCTTCATCACCTCTGTCGACAGTACTTTAAGTCAACCTTCACTTTAACCGCTGTTGAGTGGTGTGTGATGAGGCACTGGTGTCTGCTGGAGCTTGGTAGCGCCCCGGCTGATCCCAGAGGGCAGACCTTCAGCTTATTTATAGCCAGAGTTGTGGGTGTCTGAGGAAATGGGGCTGTGGCTGGGGGGCGAGGCTTGTATTTTTCTTTGGAGGACTTTTTCTCCAAACCAGACTGAGCTCATCCTGGAGGACTTGTAGACAGCAGCGGGGGCAGAGGACAGTGCATTTGTAATCTGGTCAAAACGGCGATGACCCAAGGCGTTTTCACGCTGCGCCGCTTTGGTAAACACACAGGCAGCTCATTGATACCATGTGTGACATTCCTCCATCCCATCTCAGTACCTCAGTCTGGTCTGCTCTCAGATCTTCAGGCCTGAACCCAGCTGTGAGAGCCCTGCCCCCGTTAGACTTGTAGTTCACTTCCCCCATCTCCATTTGTTCTCATACAGTTGCAGATCAACCAGAGGGCTCTTTTATGTCATCCTGTTTGTGACTCAACCATTAACCATCATTTTACCTAGTTAGTTAAGTTCTATATGCCTGCCTTTAAAGCAGAAGAATAAATTGAGACCTGGTGTTTTGTGCAGGAGTTTGAAGACCTGAGATCAACAACACATACTTGTGTGGGAGGTTGTCTTTTGATTACACCAGATGTGAAAATTCACAGGAATCACTTGCTCCATTCACGAGACCCAAAAATGCAAATCTGGAGCTCCCTTCAAATGCTGCTCCAGTCTTTTGTCACAAGCAATAGGATAACTCTCAACTACATTGTGTAAGCTGGTTCTCCTAATGTGGGTGGTGCTAGCTTGTTAGTGCAACCAACAGATAGATTCAACTAGATGACGCAGTGTTCTCTCTCACTTTGCTCTCAGCGTGCTCGTTTTTATTCCTGATTTCATTAAAAAAGTGTCATCGAGTTTAGGGGACTCTTCCACAGAAAGTTGCAACTTGCTCTTTATTTTCCACATTAATGACCCTTTACTGGTCCAGCTGAGGTTCAGAATTTCCTTTGGTGTGATTTAATGTCAAATCATTACTATGTTCACAGTATAAACAAGAAACTTGAAGAATGTTAAAATGCATTAAAATGAATGTACCAAATGTAGGAGAAATATTACCCACATCCAGTTCATAGGCAGTGAAGCCTCTAAATTTTGATCTCAAAACAATCCGATCGAAACAAGATTCTAATGCAGATCAAAAACTTAAAATAATTGTGACCTCAGCAAGAGGAGCTTCGCATCATTGATATTGGATAGTATATTCATATCTAAACTCTTAGGCATCAAAGGGCTGTGGAGTGGCAAAAGCAGCCTGACAGCTAACACTATAAAAACTGGAGTGTTTGATCGGGGAGGACATCTTAATTTTCCCTGCGCTTTCCCTTGAAGCTCTCCTTCATTGAGAACAATGAAGAAAAATGCAAGTTGAGGAATTGAGAGTGCAACAGAAGGATAAAAGGAACTGATATCCACCGACCATCTGGACTTCCCTTCTGGTCTTTCCAATAGGTTTGAGGTGTTTAGATTCTCAGCTTTCTGGTTTATTTTTTAGGCTTGTGAAAATCAGGCAAAGGTCATAAAATGCACAATGGAAGATTGTGAACAAGGAAGGGAAAATATGCGAATAATTTTCCTTCACAAAAAGCTGTGTAACTATGATAACATGTAAGGTATGTAGTAAAAGATTTGTATTTTGCACTGCAGTTGTCATTTGGAGGACCTGAGACTCTGTCAAAATGTCAGTGAAGGTGTTTTCTGTCTACTTCTTTATAACCCCCACAGCTAGCTAATCTGGTGATTCGGTGTATTCCTTATCATTGCCTGACTTCACCTTCAGCTAACTAACCTCCTGACCTACTTCCTTTGCTCCTTGAGATGCTTCTGTCGGCTGCATCTTGTGGTTGAGTCTGAGTAGGATGAGCACTCCTCCCATAGCCATCATTGAAAGTCAAGTTGCAGACATGTCCAGTTCTAGCATGTCAGCATATAAATAAACAATAAATGAGAGAGCAGCCCACTACAACTAGCTTCCTGTTATAACTGCTGTTGACACCGCTAAACAAACAAGCAGATAAACATGCATGCAAGCACAAAAGAAGAAGCGATGAGGAGCACAGAGGAAATTCTTTAACACCAGCCTGGTTGCATTTTATGAATAATTCAAGCCCTCAAGACTTCTGAGAGCGGAAACGGCTTCTCTCTCTTCACACACATCCACCAACCTACATGCACTCACACACGTTCACACAGTGATCACAGTAGTACATAGAGGAGGATAAGTGGGGAGTGTGTCAATGTGTGCGGCAATATGTCGGCTTGAATTCATGGTATTTGGGTTGAGCTCCATTCCCTTCACTGCAGGAGTTGGTGGCTAGGTTTAAATGTAAACACAGCCATCCTGTTTATCCTGCTTCATCCCATCATTCACCCTCAGTCAACCACATGCCTCCTCATGTCCTATTTGTCATGCCATATGCCAAAAGAATGTTAAATTTACCATAATGTTGCTATTTCAGTTCATATCTCTCCTCACAGAAGATCTAGACTTGGAGAATGTCTTTTCAAGGAAGCTAGTGACAGTTTTCCAGATATAATATTTTGTAAAGTATCATCAAAACATGTTGACAGAGGTACCCCCAGACCAGTAGTAGTTTTTATAAGTGATGATAGCACCAAAATAAAAATGATTGCTTATGAAAACAACCTTTACAAGAGAGAAACCAAGGCTCAAATTTACAAAAACATTTGTTCAGTCGCAGCCTTGAATAATTATTCACACACTGAACTATCGAAGACTGGAACCCAATTTTAGATCAGAATTGCTGGCTGCTCTTTCTAAATGTCAGCCGGTTAAATCTGCGGTTTAAACAAATGAATAGTTTTGATGAAAGCTTCACACTGAGACAAATACTAAAATTTCTGTACTCAGCAACTCGTCTTCAAGTGTCCACGTCCTCAAATGCTTTGAACCACTGTATAAAAGATGACCCATCAAAATTCAGGGTTACATATTTCATGATTTTTTACATAATGAATTTAATGTAATTTTTTCACTCAAGCATAAATTAAATGTGTGTACATTTCATGTGAGTAGCACTAGTTTATGACATTGGTACTTCCTTTGCTACCAAAAATAAATATTCAAGTTAAACTTGAATAAATAAGGAGCTGCATGTATACTTATAAATAAGTTATAAACAAGGAGCTGCACATTTCAACTGACAATCTCCACTGAAAACCAGAGGGATTACAAGATTAATGTTGAACAAGAAATAGAGAAATGTCTGAAGAGTTACAGCCAGAGTTAGAGTTGGTAGGGTTGTTGTTTCTATGTAAATTTATTATGTGGTAAACCATAACATTTTTCATCCTGAATTTGCTAGGCTACCCGACATCTTTTAATGGCCTCATGTTCATGTAAAGGTCCCTACCTATTATTATTGTTGTCGTGAACAAGGGGTGATTTCTAATATTACCAGCTTGAGAGCTAACAGGATTGAATTAATCAGAGTTAGAAAGTAATGCTTTTATTACCGATGTTTGCTAACTTTCTTTGTACCAGTACATGAAATCACAGTTTTATATCGAACAACTGCATTACAGTTACTATTCCTAGATATGCTTTTTGGCTAGCATTTTGAGAGGCTTGCTTGTTTGCTAGTGCTTTGATGAAAATGTAAATACTGACTATGAAATATCTTGAATATGTTAGCTTAACAAAAGAAGTGAAAAGAAGAGTAGTTGAAATTCAAGTCACACTAGAGCTCTCTTTAAAAACATTGTGGCTCAGCTTGACAGCCAAAAGCTAACTAATGTCTATCTTTATTAACTGGCCTGCTGTGTTTATTTAGAGCTAAAGCCTTGAGATGATATCTCATCTAAAAGGCTATCTTTGGGGCTTTTAATTCCAGGAAAATTATCTTGCATATCAAAAAACCTTTGAATATCTCAATTACTTGGCGCCAATTTGAGGTCCTTACTTTCATCTTAGATTTATTGTCCCTTTTGCAAGGTCTATACGTTGGCAAGTTACAAAATAAAGCAGTTAAAAACATTACAAGCATTTCTATTGTGTCAAAACCAAGAGCTTGGATTCTTCAGGGCGACTAAGCTTTGTGTTTGTTCCTGTGAGTGTGTGTGTGTGTGTGTGTTGTCAAATAGTTATTTGCCAATCAAGGAGGACTTGAATAAGAGTGGGTTCAAGTTTTGCTATGGCTGAAGTTGGCAGTTTGTCCTCAGTAAGTTTTTGATTGGAGGGGAAAAGGATGATGGGGGTGGGGGCAATTCAGTGAACAAGATGTTCTTTTGATATCCTCCAGACATGTTGCATCACTGAGGTTGGCTTGGGAACGCTGACCTGGATATTGAAGTGCAGAAGGTTTATGTAAAGCCTCTCCAGTCCTGCATGAATGTGTGTTGTGGTTTTTGTGAGCCCTCCTTCTCTCCCTCCTCCATCCGGTAACAACTTTCCAGGGCCTAATTAGGGCCAGTGAGGGCCACTATTGACTCTGAACACAACAGACCCTGCTTGCTAATGAGACCTCGGCAATAAAATCACTGACACAAAAGAAGCTTTATTCTTCTCAGAAATCTTTTAATTAAATTACTTTTTTCCTTTGTCTCTTTTCAGCCCCAAAGACCTGCAGCCCAAAGCAGTTTGTGTGCAAAGATGGAGTAACATGCATATCTAAGGGCTGGCGCTGTGACCGAGAGAAGGACTGTCCAGACGGCTCTGATGAGGAGCCTGATGTTTGTAAGTCTTTAAAAATACTGGATTATGAAGTCAAGAATATTGTTGAATTTGTAATGTCCACGACTTAGACCAGAGATAACTGTGGCTAATACTTACAAGACATCTCCCATGTAACTGAAGAAGATGAATAGAGTCTAGAAGGGGAAATGCATTAAAATGCATGCACATGTGTTTGATTAAAATATTTTATTCATCTGAAAGAATTTCAACCAAACACAAGTTACTTGTCCTCTAATAGAAGGATGGGTACCAAGTGAGGGAACCCATCCCATTAGGCTCTCACCACAACATCTTTTCTCCATTGATAAGTTACATAATCCACCACATGGCTCCATCAAGACAGATGGCAGAAAAAAAGCAAGCACATCACTGAGGTTATTTTGTGGGCATCCACCTAAGGCCCATGTCACCTCAGGAAGGAAGAGTTGGCTTCATCGAAGGTTAATGCAACAGATTCATTCTGTTATCCAAAAACATTTGGAATAGAAGCTCCACTTATCTCTTCAGATATAAATATTTTTTTTTTTGCAAGGTAAGATAGCAGTTCCATTACTGCAGAATTAACTTTCATCCTTTAACCTATCTTTTGTTACAAAAACAAAAAAGTCTTCAGCCAGAGTACAAGATGTTCTTAAGCCTTGATAAATTTAGGCTTTAGTTTACAGTTTGGGGGCAAGTAAGAATATGTTAATGCCCTTTTTATTTTAACAATACAATCTTTTCTCTGGGCTACAATACATGAAATATATACAATACATTTTTTAAACTAAGTCATACACTGGAATATTATCAGTATAGAACACTGAACTCATGATTTTTAAAGTAGAGAGTAAATTCAAAGAGGATAAAAGTTAATATTTTGTTGGTGTGCACACCCTGGCAACCCCTACTTATGTCACTGCCCTCATTGTGCCACCCCAGTCTGTAAGTCTGGACACACCTCTGCACAGAGACACATGCTTAGTAACGGTGTGGAATGGAAGCTAACAGCCTCTCAGGTTAGTTCAGCAGAAGCTGAAGGAAAAGTCCTCTGTTGAATTTTTAAGAATGAGAGGAGGGATGGCAAAACTTGGCTTTTTGGTGATGTGTTTTGTAGCATCAAGGGTATCCTAATGAGATACTGTAGCTCTTAAGCTTTCCAATCACATCCTTAAGGTGGTTGTGGTCCGGCAGACTGAAACCTATTACAATTCTTTGACTCACCACAGCCAGGCAAGATAAAATAAAGTGATATTTTACCAGCAAGTGACAGAGGTCATTCTGAATTTATACAGTCCTGTTATGCCAAATTAGAAGATTTACAAAGTTTGTCTTGTATGAATAATGTGATTTCCTTTTGCATTTCCAGCCAAGTAGATGAAGCTTTAACAGAAAATATACAGAAAAGGGATCTAAAAGAAGACATCCGCAGTCTTTTTAAGTCTTCATTAGAGTTGAGATGCTGCAAGGCAGAAACCCTGGGGAGGGAATGAAAGCAGCAGTGTCTTTGGTCGGCCTCTTAGACTGAAACGCCTGAAGTTTTCTTAAAGGACACACTGCTTAGGGTGGATGGGGGCCACTGTGCTTTTCTGTGTGTTCATGTTGCTTCCTTAAGATGGGCATGACAGGGGAGAGAGTGAGCGAGCGGCTGAAAGGGCAGGGAAGAGAGCTGGAGTCTCAGTCTAGACGCAGAGACTGTATGAGAGGAGGTCTGGAAGTCATTAGAGACTCACCCAGGGCAATTGAGAAACCTGCTGTTTTTCACAACCTGCTCTTTCCCCCCTTCATCCGTAAGTCAGCCCTTTTCCCCATGTCCATCTGGGATAGAAACAATACTTCACCCTCTATCTCCAGCCTGATCCAAACACTTTTAGAAACAGCTGTTACCATTATCCAACAACCTGATAATGATAACATTATCGAACTGAAACACCTGCTGAATCTATTCCCCATTAAGAGTTAATTTGTTTTGCTCGCCCATCATTTATGCTATTGGAGAGTATTAAACAGAAAAATGCTTCTGACCTGGCGAAGTTTTCTCTGGCTTGAGGTTTGGTAGCTGGTTAAAATGCCATGTTTTCACATCAGAAAGTATTTTGAACTGTTCTTTGTGAGCACCACCCTTACCCAATAACTCTTTCAGTTTTATTGTTGTGATAAATGTGCTCTTTGTGAAAGCACTTTTGCAGATGCATCTGATTGAACGATGCATGAGAGAGGTTTATTTATTCACTCATGTGGACAGGGCTTCACAGTGGCCTTTGTCAGTGCTTTGGCTATGGCCAGGGAAGTCAGCCACTGTCCAGTGCAGCTGCTTTTCCCTGCTGTGTAACCCCCACAATGCAGTTCTTTGTACCCCAGGGTGCTGGGTCAGACTGGCATAGAAGGATACTGAATGAGTAAAACAAAAACAAATGGTTGTCTGGGCATATGACCTCTGTGTAGATCTTTGATCATGTCCCTAATCAATCAATGAACAATCGAAAGGGATGGAGATAAATGTGGGAATAATTTATCTGCTTCACAGCCTTCAGGTAAGGTGGATGCTATAGTAGATATATATACTCATGTACAGTGAGTGTAATGATTCCCACCTAAGCTGCTGTAAACTTTTTAGGGGACAATGCAGTTCTGGCACAGCCACATTGAGACTAAAAATTATCTTCTGTCATGATGCAAAGTGCACCTCAGTGACCCTTTAAAAAAAAAGAGAGAGAAATCAAATGACAAACTTCAAACTTTGTCTCTGTTTTGCTAGCTAAAAAATCTGATGAGCAGACATTTGACCCAAAGCCAAAAGTTATACCACTCAGATAAGGTAGAAGAGGTGACCTGTCTGAGCATGTAACCATCTCAGCCAGCCTCTGTCTGATCCAGATAGCCATCATGTCAAAGGGAACAATCTCTGCCCAACATGAAAGAGTCTGCCACTCTGTAGCACCTTGTTCCTGCACAAATCTGTTGCAGGTGTGAGAGCAAGAGCTCACAACCTAATCTCCACCTCCTCCTCTCTGCATTTCTCTAATATTGACAATAATGGATACAACTGTCTTAAACAGAGGTGTTTCACTTTGTTTTTCAATATACGCTCCCAAAGCCACAACCAGCATGAGCACTCAGACTTTTTCATGTGAGCATTACATAATATATCAACAGAGGAGGAGGTTCTTTCCCATGAGTGAGCACGACTCTGGTATCAAATCAGGTCATACAGCACAGTATGAAAATATGGCCTTTTTGTTTGGTACATGGCAATTTTCAGAAATGTCGTGATTCCTATGGAATTGAACATCAATTGATACTGAATCCTGTTCTGACTCCAAGGTTGGTAAAGATAAACTTGGCTTAAGTTGTAAGGAAGTGAAGCTGCTCTCTGTTTTAACAGCAATGAATAGAGACTACAAACATAGTTGCTGGACACAGTCATCTTATTGTTTTCACCATTCACTGAAACGTTAATTTTCCACAAACCAGACTACAACTTAAACAGACCTGAATCATCCCAAACTGGAAAGTAAAGGAATCAATCCAGAGTGCTGCGAGCGGAAACACGGGACATTTCTGGTTGAATAGTCTCAAAAAAGATTGAACCCTTTGAGTGAAAGAAAAGACAGTACTGGTCTTTTGAGAATCTAAGTGCTTTCCCATTGAGTGGATGTTATTGATGGCAGGTGCTGTGTAAAAACTACAATCCATCAAGCATGAACCAGAAAAAAATGGTGCATTCTTACCTTGTTATATCTTGCAGCTGCAGAAACGTGGAAAACTGGCTGATAAATAGGAAGTCATTAAGGCTTCCAGTGGAAATTTCTGGAAATTATTCAAAGATGTCATAAAAGAGGCTAGACTGCTGAGCAAAGGTTTGCAGTTGGTTTGTATGTATTTTTTATGAAGCAGCTGACTGCTGTGGCTCACATAAACAAAAAGGGGAAAACAATATGGATGTGGAGTTTAAATCCTGATTGTCAAAGTTATTATTAATTATTTTTTTGGCTTTAATGCCTTTATTTGGATAGGAGAGAGGACAGTGGATAGTGTAGTAAACGGGGCAAGAGTGGGGAGTGACCACATGTGGGAAGTGGCCACAGGCTGGATTCGACCCCAGGCTGTTTGTTTGAGGTTGGACCCCATGGAACGCAACCTCCACCACTAGGCCATCTGCACTCAAAATCCTGGTTGATCAACAAGAAAAGCTGAATCATTTTTTATCTGTACAAAATGCAGAGTTGGTTCACAAAAAAATATTTTTTGGTTGACGTTTTCAGGTTTGACAAACTAGAAATATTTCTGCGAGCATGTTTTTCTGCTGATACAGTGACTCATAGTTAATGTTTTTAATCAAGTTATTGGTTTCAGAGAACTCCATTCTGAAACCCTTACACTCACATTTCAATGCACAACACCTTTACCTTCACAGAAAAGGTTTGGGATACATACATGCTTAACCTGTTTATATAAATATGGATCAGCAAAAAATTTACCCTTTATCAACAGAATAATGAGTCATAGATAATCTTTGTTCCATGAATTCACCACAGTATTCAGTTAAAATTTTTCTTTGCTTTTTATTTTTAAGTCTGCTTTAGCTTTCAAATTTTACTTTTAAGGAAAGATGTGGATATAAGTTAAAGCTCATCCTTGTAAAAAAATAAAATGAAAAATCACAAGGCTCCCAAAAAGAGTGTTTGCAGACAGAACTTGTATAGCCAAAATAGAAAAGATTTATAGAATGAGAGACATCATATTTAAGCTTCATGTGTGTATACTAGTGTCTATATAAGGGTGTGGTGAGTCGGATGTGAGTTGCCGGCCACCAGCTGGACATTTTTAGACAGGGAGTTGAGACTGGGGAAGAAGAGAGGGTAAAGCTGGCCCCTCGGAACAGTATGAGAGTGTTCAGCCAAGAAAAGCGTGTCAGGGGTTTAAATTTTAAAAAGAGCATTATGTAATCTCAGCAAGGCTGTCTCTGCAGAAGGGGGTGGGTCAGACAAGAGGCACCCTTAGAGGGGGACGAGGGGCAAGTCTGGGACAAGAAGAGAGATAGAGCGAGGCTTCAGATGCAGAGGATTGCTAAACATGGATGATAACCGTTTGCTAACTGAAGCAGACACACACAGATGCTGAACACCTGGCTGTGGCTTGTGGCTGATCCTTCTCTCTGTATGGCAAACTAGCTTGTGTCTGATTAGTAGCCGTGTGAATGACTACTTCCTGTTTGAGAGTCTGCATTATTGAACGTACAGCTTGTCTGCTGCAGTACTAATTTAACTTTGGCCCCCTTGGGTTTCTTGGCACTCACAGTGACGATAACTCTCATCCTCTTCTCCAAAGCCTTTGGGCCTTTCCTGTCATTTGCATGGCTGTTTTTTTTGTCCAAGTGATAATTAGAAAACTAATTCAAAAGACAAACAACTCAGTAACAAATGAGGATAACTGTCAGGAGAGGGGCTCTGTGGTTTATTTGTTATGATCAAAGTGAATCTATGCTCTCCGGACGGGGACTTAAAGCCGAATCAGAGTATGTGCCATTCAGATATTTGGTCTTTCTGGGGCACCAGTATGGTCCCTTCTCAAGGAAGAAAATCTTGCACAATACTAATAGTTTTAAGTTAATCCTTGGTCTATTGTGAGGGAATAAGAGGCGAATAAATCAAATAATGAGTCTGTTCAGTCTCGGAAAAAGGGTTGTTGTGAAAGAACCTCATTCAGTTCAGTTGGAGTCTATTTTTCTCCATTCATTTTCTCTTTTCTTTTTTGTTTATGCGAAAAAAGAAGTAACAGTGGGTTTCAATGCAACTGTGTGAGAGCAGTGATAAAGCAACTTTAATCATCTCTCCCTTTATTTAAGCATTGAAGAAATAGATGTGGGTGAACTTTTTGATTTCCTTTGTGTGTTTTTGCTTACTTTTACCAGTACCCATACATGACTGATCTGTTTATTTGCTCAAGGTATCTGGTGGTGTTGTCCTGCATGAATCTTGCAATTTACTCTGCTGATAGAACTGTTTGCTTTGTGGTTTCTTTGCCCTTAGGAGCAGCGGTGCCGCTGTGTTTGGAGACCGCTTAGTTTGTTGTGCTTTCGAGAGCTGGATTTAGCCTTCCTGCTTTGCTTGTCACCCTGCCAGCCACCCCAGAAGCCCCCCAGGAAGGAATATAAAATGTGATGCTGATAACTTGGAAGGAAAAGGATGAGTAGGGGAACATGAAACCCAAATATCCAACAAGGTTGTTAGAGAGGACAAGGTTTGCCACTGCTGTCAGACTCAGGACAAAATGAAGTGAAATGAACAAAAGCAGCGCATTTCAACTAGTGTCAGTGATCAACAAGTTGTCTCTTGAGTTCAAAAATGTAAAAGTAGAATGACCACTTTTCTTTTTACACCATAACATTGAGTTGAGCCTATGCCACAGGGGTCAAATCCCAGCTTGATCTACATAAAAGTAATTGCTAGATTGGGCTACAGAGGTTTATTACCTGGCTTACTCACAGATTACTTGGCTGTTGAATATTTGACTCTAATTCTCCCAACTTTTTTAATGCAACTAAATTCGGAACAGGAAGAGCAGCTCTAGTATAGGCCATGTTTCATATCAAACTCATCAGCTGAATTGAGTCCAGCACGTTTAATACAGAGTTAATTATTGTACCACTTTTTTTTGTTGAAAATGTTGCAAATTCTTTTGATAAACGACTTGGAGGATATTTTTACATTACTCTCAATATATTTTGAGAGCACAGTAACTGGCAGACATATTAAAATAGGCAGACAATAATCAAGGATGTTAAGACACACAAGAACCTTAGGAAAACAGGTGTCAACTGCATTTAAGAAAACAGACACTAAGCAACCACAAACAGCAACATGATGTATGCTCCTGATTTATGCTCGAGACATGCTTCAGAAGTGCTCCAGGACTGGTCGAGTCAACAGAATTGTCAATAGAAAGTTAAAGGCAAGAAGATTTAAACAGGTGCTGCTGTACCTTCAGCATGTGTTGAGAGTGCCAACAGAAAAATGTTTTTATCTTGACTGCCTTGGCAAAATTAAAGTAAATGTTAAAGTTGATTAGCATACCATTGACATAGCAGTGTTACTAATCATTACATCTAAACGACTTATTTTTCAAGCAGAATGAATTATTTGAAATCAGGGAACTCATAGTTGAATCCATATGGGAAATCAACAAGATTTTACCTTAAGCTTTTTGCCAGGTAACAAGTAGGAAAGTAGAATCTGGACAGAGTGACACAATTTGTGCCTGAGTCGTGTCTCAACAATCCTCACTTTGGCCTGATCACCCAATCACTACACATTATTCCTTTTTGGATCAATGAAAGGAATAATAACCTGAACTCATGCCCCAGTCTTTAAAAATCAAAATACAAAACAGCAAAAATCCTTATGGTTGTGTGATGATGTTTAAATAAGTCCAGTGACAGTGTAGGTGCTATCTGCGTGTCCTCTCGCTGCTTTCATCAGAGCTGTCAGTCATGACATTATATCTCTTTTATCAAATTAAGTGATTGATTAAAATTGGACTTCACCAAAAACTCTGAGGTGAGAACTAGCTATAGAGAAGAAAATGTATGAGATTGTTGACATGCTTTGGCTTTGGCTTGGAGCTGTCAATTTATAAATCTTTTTAAACAGTGAGTACATGATCCATATATCCAGTGCTGACTTTAATAACTTTCAAGTTAGATTTGAATACAAAATGATAAAATTACTCTCTATTCTGCTGCCCCAGATATAAACCACTCTGTTATTCATGAGGCTCTGAGGTTGGATTGGAGTGGCAGGTTAATGTGTTGTTCTCACCTGCACTGCGAAGGGTTAAGAGGATAGCTGTCGTGAGTGAGACGCATTAAAGGTAGTCATTGTTGGCTTCACGGTGAGCTGCTAGCTGTTCCTCTGCTTCCTCTGATCTTTTTGATGAGACTGTGTCAAGTCAAAACATCAAAAAACAACATCCTGTGTCAGCCACCGTGTCCTCTCACAGCCTCGACGAAGCTCTGCTGCTGTCGCGTCTTGTTTTCTTTTTTGTTGCTGTGTCCTAGTTGTGTGTATTTTGGTTGATTTGGCAGGGCAGCGGAGGAGGAGGAGTAGGGGTAAGGGGGTACCTTGGGGCTGCTTGGTCAGGATTCAGGTGCTCCAACAGTGTGTCGTGTGTTGAGAGATACGTAGTGAGGGCCAGCTGGTTTGTGAGGACACTGTCATTAGTGGTCACGGAAACCCTGTATTAGTGTGTCATTAAGAGCAGCTGGCATTAAACTAGTGCAGCACTGTTAATTCATGAGGTGTATTTATGGATCAACATATTAAATTATTCATCCCAATCTAGATGGATGATGTCTGTGAAAAGTAGCGGGACTATTTTTAATTATCTATTGCTTGTTTGCAGAATGTGTGGTAATACTTTGGGTAAGTATTTCTTACATTGTTTCACATAATGGAAACAAACGGAGGCAGTGGGTAGCTGTTTGCTCGTTACAGTTGGCCTCATTCTGGGCCCAATAAAGTCCCTTTTATGTTTTCGCTCCAGCACCGACAAGATCTTGTTATTTGTCTGTGTGTTTGTTGTTGGTTGAATAAGCAATGGGTTTACCAGCATATGCAGGGGAAGCCTGAGCTAGTGAATGGAAAATCCCCACAGCCTAACAAGCTCTGAGTTTTATGAACCAGACCGAGATCTGAACTCTAAACTCCTGGAAATGAAACACAGATCAAGAGTCACTTTCCAAGATGAGTAAGCCCGTTAAAAATTGTGAAAGAGACAAACTCAGGGGATCAGAGAGTTGTTGTTGCAACACCAGAATACTAAACTTTGACACAACTCTAAGAAAACTGAACCACAATGATACCTGTTTCTAGGGATGCACAATCTTTGGTTAATATTGGTATTGGCCAATATTGGCTTAACAGTTGTCAGTGTGATATCAGCTGATTTAATGGGCTGCTGCTTACTCGATTAAATGATGGGTTAAGGCACCGTGTCCCCAGTGCGAAGAAGACAAGCATTGTGCAACATGTGAACAGAGGTTGTTTCCTCACTGACTCACAGAGAGCATTAAGTAATTAAGTCTTTTTATTTTTTGCACAGAAAATGAATAATATACAACAAATGTGATAGAAGTATATACCATATTACTGTGCACTAATTCAGTTACAGAAGAAAGTTAACCATTTCTACAATTTGGTATGTGGAAAAAATATTGGTATCAGTTATCGGCTAAATGAGTGGTAAAATATCTGTGTATTGGATAGCTGTTAAGAAATAAGAAATGGCCACAAAGTTGTCTGATTACATCTTCACATCCGACTGCAAATTGCAAAATATGCATTCTGTTTGTGCCTGCTCTTGTTGCTCCACCTGCAAACCGCTTTGTAACCCACCTTCACCCCTGCTCCTTGTGTGTTGTTAAATGCTGCATAAGATTTAACCAGATCTTTTCTGTACCTCTGGGGGTCTTTGCTGCTCCTCATCCTGTCCCAATAAGACTATTGAAAAATATAAGGATATACCTTCAAGGTACATTTGGAAAAGGTAAGAAAATATTTGATTAATCATGAGGTAACTTTTGACAATCATGCAATTAAAGACAGTGGAAAATGGAGTGAGTTGTTAGTCAGCCTAAGTGAAGTCAAGTGGAAGTAGAAAGCACTGCAGTATCATAAACTAATACCTTAATAAAAAGTATGAAAGGTCCAAAAAAAGTCTTCACTGATGTGCTTGAGAAAACAAATCCTAAAACAGTACAAAGTCAGAAAATCCACTCTCCTTTTATCACTGGCCCCCGACCCTCATTGCTACCCAGCTCCCCCCTGCCACTGGCCTTTCCACAGTTCAGATCAGGCTCGGCACGTGACTCCGCTTACAGGACTGCAGATCAGCCTGCTTTGTAGAGGGTCACTGCAGATTTGTGTGATTCAAACAAAGGCCGCAGTTCTCTTGTCGGCCCCCCTTCCCCCCATTTGCCACCCCTTCTATTCGAACTGGAAAAGTGCATGTGATGTATGTGCATCGGCTTAAAGACTCGTGCAAGGTGTCTGCAATCCAGTATGCCGCAATCAACTTTTGACATATGCTTAGTGAAGAAAGTCTTTGTTTGCATCTAATGCTTATTTTTTTGCCTACAGAAAAGCGGCTTTTGGAAACTGTAGGTATTTTCCTCACTACATGTGATTACACTGCAATTTTGATAAATTCTAAAACTGTTTGTGTCTCTTTGCACTTCCTCAGGACAATTTAGTGAGTCATGTAAACCCATGGAAGAAGTGAAATCTGTCCTGCTATCTGCTGACGTCCACATGACGTCTATGCAGAGAAATTGAGCCTTGGAACAATTTCACCATAGGAAAAGAATAGTCAAATCTGTTTTGAGTCATTAAAAACTGTCATGAGGTATCAGTGGATGATGGAGACACCAGGATCATTTTACTTGGATGCTGAACTGATTAGTTGGAGCAGTACCACCCAGCCTGTGTTGACCTTAAAGAAACAGCAAATAGAAATGTCTCAAAGAAAAAAAAAACAAGGTTTGGGCCTTCTAACCTGGCTCACTCACTCTAGAGGAATGTTGAAATGTTGAATAAAAGACCCTGTTTAATTCAAATTAGCAATGCCTTTTCCACTGCAGCCCCGCCAACTGCTGCCAGCTCGCACAAGAATGAAGCCTTGTGGGGCTCCATCCACTTCCTGTGGATGAGGTGTTCCACTCGGTCTTCTGTGTCTGCTCTCTCTCTCTCCCTCTCTCTCTCTCTCTCTCTCTCTCTCTCTCTCTGTTTTTCTCCCAATATGTTTCTCTCAGAGTTTCTTTTCCACACATTGCCCTCCTCCTCTTGTGCTCTTAAACTGTAAATGGGTCAACAGATGTTGGAGGAAAAAAATGTTGGGAGGAGATAAAGAAGGCGAGAGAGTGAAGAGAAGGAGGAGGAGGAGAGATAGACACCATTGGCTAAGAAAGATGAACTGTGTAGAGGAAGGAGCAGTCTTAAATAAAGTTCATGCACTGAAGAATAGAAGGGAGAGAAAGACGACTTCATGCGTCTTGCTTGCATATTCATCGTCTTCTTAGTTAAAAATAGACAGCAAGTACAAGTTTGAGAAATCTCCTGCTGTAGACATCATGTAGACATTGCTCTTTAGTTAAACAAACACAACAGTCGGTCTATTGTTTAATGGAATGGTTGTGATAGAGAGAGATTGTTTGTTTTTGTCCTGATAGATAGATTTGAAAACCAGTACCGCTCAAACTTTCTGTCACACTCCTGAAAGTTAGCCAGGAGACTCTTTGCCCAAAAACAAATCATACGATGCCTAGAGATCTTTAGAGCTAACGATAAAGGCACAAATGAGCTGTTTGGTATGCTATGCTACGCTAAGCTAAGGTAATCACATCTGGACTCCTACTTCAGATTTAGTGCATCAGACTTGTTTTGTATTTTTCACATGCTGCTTTTTCCCCCTTTCTCTTGCATCTTCCAGTCAGTTGAATTTATCATGAATGAAATTATATAAGTTATTTTTTTATAAGTTTCACAAACAAAACCATGTCATTTTTCGAATAGTTTATTTTAAATATGTATACTTAGTTATGTTTATATACTATTATGGTGCTTTTGGCAGCTTTCAATAACAGCCCCTGACTAGTGTCAGGATCATAAGTAGGACAAAAGTGACTAATTTGTTTGATTAGATGGCTCCCTATTCGGCAGACAAAACTCACAATTAAAAAAATAATTCACCTTAAGTAGCACAGCTAGCCAAGGGTTCATGGAGTTTACAGGTAAACAAAGTCCAGCAGAGCTAGCAGCATTAGTGTTTGCTTTGCATCGCTCTGATTGAGGTTAACCGGACACAGTGCACATGCAACCTTTATCTCTATTTTCTAAATCAGTGTACTGCCAAGTTCCTCTGGAGTACGAGTTGCCATCTGCCATCTGTGGTTCGTGCTTTTGTAAATCATGTTAGTAGTTGCCATCGACCTGCGATAACTCCAACTAGTGGTGGTCGGTACAGCTCACACACAGCAAATAACCCACATCTCAGGTTTATAGTCATAAAATCCTGAATAACTTGTTTAACCAAATGTGCTCATTACCAGCCATGAATTGTCTGACTCACCAGATACAGCCCTTGAGAGGTACAGCACAAAGTTGAAGGCAAAGCACTGATAAAGTGGACTGAAGAATTTTTGCTGAGTCATAAATGTTTATTTGGATTTAAGCTCAGTAATAGGGTCACTGGGGATAAAGGCCCCTGCTTCTTAGCTCTATAGATTTAGTGTTTAGGAGGAGGCAGTTTTGGCAAAACTCAGATTCCTCCAAGATAAATATGTGTTCATTCCCAGGGATCCCAGAGTGCTTTCTTAGAACCGACTACAATACCATCTGCGTCCCACTCCACTGGCGTGCTCACTGGTGTTGTGCCTTTGGGATGGATGTGTGTGCACTGCAAATGCAGTGAAGGTAGTGATTTGGCTCTGCCCAGCTTGGATGATGATGTGTTTGTAATCCTAGTTAGTTTTCTCTAGTGACCATCGTTTGTTGCCACAATGGTACTTTGAATTTGTGCTTTATGGTTGTTCTTGCTTGGCTGGCAAGAGGAAAGGAGGAATGTAGATTTATGATAGACAAGAAAAAGAAAGGAAAAATTGCTGATGAAGTTAATTTCGGATATAAATTTTGCAGCATGGACATGATGGCACCATTGTGATGTTCTGAAAGAGAGACAGTATATGGCGACTAGGCAGTTTAAACATTCACATGCCATTAAATGTCCTCATGCTCCCAAATCAGCACCAGATTTAACTGTCAGCTAAATCAGAACTTCTTAATTTTTTGATTATAGATTCAAAAACAAACCAAATGTTAACTTATAGCTGGAGGTCCTGCTATTTTGTGTGTGCTCTACTTCTCAGATGCAAAGAAGCACAAATGACATCGAGCATCTCATAGTGTGGCATGGATTTGGCAGTTTTCTGATTAAGAAAATGGAGGCTGTGTTTGGTTAAACTGACATCTTGATTGTTGGATTGTGTCCAGTTCAGGTATGTGGACATTTATCTGAAATGGGGGACTGTAGCCACACTTGGCAAACCCAATTTAGCATTACCTCAACTCTGTGACCCAAGGAGTACGTTGGGCTCTAAGATTCAGACTCTTTTCTGAGTGTTTTCGTACCTTCAGAACAGCCAGTTAGGCAGAATTCACATTTGCATTTAAAGCAGAAGGAAACTAGTGACTTTGAAACCTCCAAGGATAAAGATTTTCATTTCAATCCATTTGTGAAAACACAGGAAGTATTCTTTATTCTTTATTCTGCTTCTCAGTGTGAAATGCTACTCAGTTTATGTCTGCTGAGTCAGACACATGATGCAGGCTGTCTCTCCAAGGATGTGACTATTTAGAAAGACAAACATATAGATTCACCATGTGATATTTTTTATGAACAAAACAATACCACCGACCAAAGAGGTGAAGGTATTTATGGTTTTCTTCTTCCAGTGTCATTGAGAATTGTCATTTGATTGCAATAAGGACTGATTTGAGGTTCCCATTACGCTTGTTTTCTGGGAAAGAATAAAATTCAACTCAGAGGCTGTGAAAACATCTTTAACAAAGGATATCAATTTAGATGGAAGAAGCTAAGTTAAGTATTTTATTCTGTCTCTTAGCTTTTCTGTGGAGTATTTCACCTTGGAGGAGTCACCTGATAGATAGCTGCAGAAGTGAACCTGTGCTGAGAACTGGAGTGATTGAGATTCATCTGTGCCCCAGATATAGCTTACAAATCTGAAGCACTGCTGATAGCTTAAAAAAAAGTATATTTTTTTATTTTTTGTTGGAAGTATGAAAGACTGCAGTGGTCAATTGATTTCCTTTAAGGGTGAACTTGAGTGATCTCAATCGGTCCTCATCTTGCTTGTTTTGATTGTATTCATAGCTTACACACTGCAGGTTGCTCCTGGCGCGTATCTGTGCGTGAGAAGGTTTGTGATGAGACATATCTCAGCAGTGATAGCTCGATGTGTGCTCACTGTGGGAGATGGGCAAGAAAGATTTCTGTGTCGCTCCAGTCTGACAAATATGTTGTGAGCCACACAGAGAGTCCGCTGCCTGTCAGAGTGTCCGTCAGAGTGAAAGGGTAGCCATTTATAAAGACTTATTTTAAAGCATTTCTGCTTTACAGAACAGATTAGAGTCAAGACGAAATGGTTGAAAGAGACAAAAGTAGGAGGCACATGACAAAGATCCCAGGGTGAGATCAATCATAGGGAATCAAAGCTTCATGGTACTATAAAAGCCTTCAGAGCTACAAACAAACCTGTATGTGTGTGAAGAGGCACAGCTGGAACTGTGTTCATACTTCAGGTGCTTTAGTGGGGTTTTGGATTTTTGCTGATGTTGAGCTTGAATTTCTGCCTGTTAGAGTGACTCTTTCTGAAAACTCACACAAAAGAGAAAATTCTAATTAATTTAGAGAAAAAAAGTTGCACACAGACATTTCCAAAATTCAGCAAGAGTTTGCATATTGTACAAGTTTTATACAGTCTACATTATCAATATGACTGCAACTGGGAGAGATAGCACCGTACAGTTATGAGGGCTTTTTGCAGAAATATATTTATTATTGATAGGCTTTTGAAGCAGAGACACTTGAAGTTACAACGTAAAGATAATGATGCGATCATATAGTTATAACATTCTGTGTTGTTAAAGACTACAAGAATACACAGAACAGGATTAGGACCATCAAAAAATTACTTTTTGTTGTGACAGCCAGCACCAAAAGTGAAATCAAAGTGTCCTCTGTCCCAGACCTGCCACCATTTCCAATTTATGAGTCTCCTGCTTTTTACAGTTCTCCCCCTGTACTCCCACTATATAATTTCTCCTTATTATCTACTGATTTATCGCACTAATACCAGTTAAAATCGTATTCATTTTTGCTATGTAAGATCCGCTGTTGCAGTGCCTTCAGACCTGACCCAACTTGGCAAATGTAGAGGCAGGGTAGGGTGGGATGGGGTGGGAGTGCGATCCCTGAGTTCGTCAACACCTGGTATTGTCAGGTGTGGTCAAGCCTCTTACTTCAATCTCCCAATTCAGATTCTTTTTCCTCAACTTCCGACTTTGACCTCAGAATTTTGACAAAAATGTGCAGTCAAAGTCAGATTTTGGAACAACATCAACACTGGTGCATCTATAACTCTGATACATCTCAGAATTGACTTTTCACAATTCTGGCTTTAACATTGGAAGCATGGGAAATAACAGGAAGAAAAATTGGAATATTTATTTTGTACTGTTCTGTCTAATTAAAAAGAAATTTAGTGACGCTCATTATTTTCATTGAGAATGGATATATCCAAATCTGAGCCCAACTTTCTGACTTAATCTGTCCTGACCTTTTCAGTGTATCATGTTTTTATTTGTGTCCTCAGGTCCACACAGCACCACCTCTCGCTGCCCTCCCAATGAGTACCAGTGTGGAGGAACTGAACTCTGCATCCACATGAGCAAACTGTGCAACGGGGCTCCAGACTGCACAGATGGCTGGGATGAGGGCCCTCACTGCAGAGGTATCACTGTCAGACAGAACACCACTTCACAAAGATACATACATTTTTTATAACGTACAAAGGGAATGTTACAGGATGTTCAGACTCTTGATGAGACTGATGGAGGGTTTCTGTCTGTATTTCTGTTTTTCTAGTTGTTTCTTTCTTCCCATGCAGTTCTCAGCTCTGAAAATTTCTCGTTGTGAAGTATTGGTGAAGTCACTGTAACAGATTGGTTTACCACATCAACAGAAAAATATTGAATGTGCATTGTTATGTGTTACAGAATGCTGTATGTGTTTTTCTCTTATCAAACCTCATTAATACTTTCCACTCAGTGGAGGCGAAACCAAATAATAGGTCTTTAATGTCTGATATACAGTGCCTGAGCAGGTCATGGAGTCATTCTCGAAAGGGGTTGAAAAAGGACAGTCATCATTTTGAAACCAGAAATTAGGAAGTATTTTGTGATGAGGCTAATAAATGCCGTGTCCAATTTGAGAAAGTGCTGATCTGGCTGAACACAGTGAAAGAAAATAGACGATGATTGTGTAAAAGTGCTACTGTATGAGTCTGCACTGGAGTGATTAATTATGACTGTCAAGAGTGAAGGTCACAAGGGAAGTAGACTTCTGTATGAGGTTATGTCGGACTAAAGAGAAGCACACAAACATTCGTAATCAAACTTTTTCCATTTTGCAACTCTGTCTCCTGATAGTTTGAAATCCTAACACAAGTTACATCAATTTCCAGCAACCACCGTTAGTTTCTTATTTGACATGATCAATGCCCAAACTTCCCATCTCATCCACCCAAACAAATTTCACCATTAAAAGCTGTCTGAACTAACACCAAAGATTTGATTATTATTCTACCCCCAGGCTCCAAGAATTTGATCGGCACAGCTTGTGCAACCATCCTTTCAATATCTGATTATTTTCCGCATCACACCTCAAGATAAAAGATGAGTTGATATAAAATATTTATTAAAGGAACATGGAGAGAGGCATGGGAAGAGCATCAAATTTTCATGTGTTTTCAGGCTGACTGGAGGTGGAATGGACTTTTGTGGACAAGTGTGTGTGTGTGTGTGTGTGTTAGTGTGGGAGAGAGAGAGAGAGAGAGAGAGAGAGAGAGTGAGAGGGAGAAACAAAAATCAGTCCATGCTTTTGCTGACTAACAGCAACTCCTTTTAGTGTCGAACTTGGTTTTAGGGTTAGAATAAGGTCAAAGTGCTTGGAAATGTATTTAGATTTATATCCTTATTAAAACAAGCTGTTCTCTGAAATGTCACAGGTCATTCACTGTAAGTTTATCTTATCCTAAAACCAAACATTTAATGTTAGGTGTCACTGTAGGTTGTTTACATTGTTGCCCATGTTGGTTTTGCACACACATTTCAGTTAAGTGCCCAGACTTGTTTTGGAAAATTCCGGGCATGTCTGTAATTTGACCTGTGGTTGTCCCAGCTAGACCCGGGGAGCAGAAGGAGGATGTGTTTTTTATATAATATTCTGTGTTGTATGTGGATTGACATCAGGAGACTGAATTTTTTCTGGGGACTTATCTGGTGATTTTTCTGTCTTGTCTATCAGTTAAGTCTAAATCTAAATCTGCTGAGCTTCGTGGTTTACTTTTCTTTTGTTCAGCAGTTTGAAGATGTTCAAGCTCAAGTTTAGCTTAGTTATTGATTCAAGAAAATGCTTTGTGTCAGTTCTGCAGAAATAAGTTGGCACAGGACAGTACTAGTACCAAGTTGTGAGTGTTCTTTTATCCTTTAAGTGTGGAGAAATTGTTGCTCCAGCTCCTCTCTCTCTCCGGAGGTGTTGCATTAGTGTGAATCTTCCCCCTGGGTTTATGGGCAAAGTGAATCACTTGGGACTGATAGATCTCAGCCTCGGTTGACACAACTGTGTTTGTTTGACGATGACTCACTGTATCTCTCAGGATCTGCACTGCACTGTCAAAAACCCTGCATTCAATTATGAGACAGTCAGCTGACTGGAAGGTGTGACTGTACCGTTATGTGACTGTGTCTGGGTTTTATTTGATGTGTGTAGTCTTGGAGAAACTGGAGCTATTGGTTGTGAGGATCAGGTGGCATTTCTATTGTGCTTTTGACCATTTAATTGGGATCTTTTATCTCTTATTTTTTAATGTAAGGTAAAAACCCTCCTCACAAAGAAAACCCTATCTTTTTATTGATTCAAAACATTACAGTGGAAAATGAGACTTTTTGGGAGCCAGTAGTGTGGTGCAATGAAGTAGTAGTTCCTGCCGAGAGATCTCAAGTATTTCCTGAGGGTATCTGTGCTTTTCTTGAGTTTTATATTTCTGTAAACTTCTGATTTCACTTCACCACCTTTCAAAAATAGAATCTATACTGAGATTTAGTTTATTTTATAACTTTAAATCCTAGTTACATATAAAACTATCCAATCATGACATGGCATTAATAGAAGACGAAAGAGCATGTCTTCGTTGTTCCTGCACATAGTGAGAATTTCATGGCAGACTCAGCCCAGTTTGCAATAGACTATAGCCTAGCATGTTTCCTCTAACATTTTATTACTGAAAGGGTTGAGCTGACCAGGGAATTGTGGCTGGTACAATTACTCGGGACATTAAACTAGTATAACCCCACTTCAAAAAGCTTAGATATTCCTTTAAGCACAGAAAATATGTGATACTTCTGAAATTCTCTGCAGCCAAAATATTTCCCGTTGTGATGTATTCTCTACTTTTACTCAATCATGGTTTTCAGATACTTGATCCACTCCTAGTGTCACCAACTTAGAGTCAAAACTTACAAATAGGCTTTTCAGACCCTTGCTTTGTTACTGACCCTTGGCAGTTTCATGAAATAGCTCAGCTGCTGTTGAAAGAAAGAAATCAGTTGTTGTGAAATATGTACTTGAATGATTGATGATACGATTTCTTCTAGAATAAAGTGGAAACTTTGAGCAACCTCTCTTCTGATCACTGACTGTCAGCTTAACCTTCCACAAATATATAAACATAGCGTGTTACAATTTAGTGTTTATGTATTGGATATGTAGGTTTAATTTTCTCTCCGCACCACAATGCCAAAATAGTCATGATGCACACTTTTGTATTTTTTTTGCTAGATATAGATGAGCGTTTTATCTATATTAACAACCTGTTTGTCTGTGCCTGCTGCTAAATTTGTCCCCATCGACCTCCACATTACCTCTGTGTTTCTGACACATCTATTGTAGTTTTGTAGTTTTGCGCTGCCAGCATCCTACTCTTAAACCACAGCACCTGGAAAGACTTGAAGGTGCTGTGCTCAAAGAGTGGGTTTAAATGATGCTGTGATTATCTAATATGTGGGAATGGTTGGCAGTGGGATCATGTGTAGATTTAGTGAACACAGATTCAGGATGTATCACAGCTTTAATTGTATTCAGTCATAGGGAACCCTCTTAATGCTCTGTGGTTTGAACTAAAGCTAACAAGTCTGAACAGATGTAAACTAAACAAAATTTGCAGATGTGGAAAATGAAAAATGAGTGTTTCTCTGTGTCTGTATTCTTTTGTTATTGTATTGCGCTGTTGTTCATTTGGCTTACATGGCCCCCACTGCTGAAATCATTGCTCCCATTTTCATTGAAGAAGAGTTAAATGTTTCTATTTTGCTTTCAGGGTCAGAGAAAGAAACTTAACATGAGAGGTTTTCATCTTCTGAACTGCTGATTTAAACCCCAGTCACATTCAACAACATCCGGCATAAATCATACCTCCTGTTGGTTATAATGCTTATTAATGAAGAGCTGATGGGTCCCCGAGATGACTGCTCATTATTTGTGTGCCTTGTTGGCAGGAGTGGGCCACAGAGAGTTTAGGTCAACAGTTTAGCCACATACATCAAATATTTGAGCAGTTCATCTCAGTGCTGAGCTGTAAATATTCCTGAAATGTTGCAGCTTAATATTATATTCAAACTTCTGCAGCTTGAGCAACACCTGCCCCTGCTCACACACCTCTCTGTGTCTCCTTCCAGAAATCACAAGCTGTTCTCTAAATACTTACTACTGTCTGTAGCCCCTCACTCCTCCTCTTCTTTGTCTTCTTACAGAGTTCATTTCCAACTGTTCTCTTGGCGGGTGTCAGGAAAACTGTGCGGTGACTCCAGCTGGGCCTGCTTGTTACTGTAAGAGCGGCTTTGAGATCAGTCCAGATGGAAAAACATGCAAAGGTGAGCTGCTTGAGGCACTGGCCGCCCTCGGGCCCTCCATGAAGTCTGTGGTTAAGCATGTGCTGCAACAATTCTGCAGATATACCTGGAAAAATGGAATGCTGTGTTCCTGCAGGGGGTAGGGGTAGGGGAGAGGGGACCTTGTGATTGGAGGATGAGAAGATATCATGTATTTGAAATTTAGTTTGCTCTCATGCACAAAAAACGGAGTGCTTGCCTCCACGATTACTTGCTCCCAAATATTACTTGGGCTCTTTTTTAGCTCAGAATTTCACAGGTGTTGATTCAGATTCTGGAGGCACTACATCAAATGGAGAGCACACAGGCAGCAGTTCGAGGGGGTTTGGAATTTAGAGCATTTCCCACATTTAAAAACTTTGAAAGACTGGAAGGAATTGAAGCAGGAACATAACAAATATTGATTAACAGATCAACATATGTAATGGGCTATCTTTGGTAGATCAAGGAAGTATTTGGATATCTGCATTGTTTTATTTGTTGTTTTGTCTTTTTTCATTGTAACAGTAGGACCATCTGTTGTTTCTGTTGTGTAGATTTTGATGAGTGCAGTGTGTATGGGACCTGCAGTCAGACCTGTACCAACACTGAAGGCTCATACACCTGCTCCTGTGTGGAGGGCTACCTGTCCCAGCCAGACAACCGCTCCTGTAAAGCCAAGAATGGTGAGTAGCAGCAGGCAGCAAAAACACTAAAAAACCATCAGCTGGATTTGAGCAGCGCAGTTTTTTCCCCCCTCCTCTAACTGTTAGGCTTCAACTGTTCCCATGTTATTTTGCAGTGCCAGTAGACCGGCTGCCTGTCCTGTTGATTGCCAACTCACAGAACATCCAGGCCACCTCCCTGAGCGGCACTACTGTTCACAGCCTGCTGTCCACCAGCACTAAACAAACCACTGCCATGGACTTCCTCTATGCACAGGAGACAGTCTGCTGGATTCACGTGGGAGATGCACCCTCATCCACACATCTGAAATGTGCCAAGATTCCCAACCTGAAGAGTTTCACAGAGGAGAGAGTGATCAACATCTCACTGAGTCTGCATCGTAAGTACAATGTGGATTTAAGACTAATTTGGCTTTATACGTACATACAAAAAATAAGGTCAACATGACAGTCTCCTGAAAGTTAGCCAAAACATTTGGCACTCCCCCCTGGTGACTGGCTGCAGTGTGAGTAATAATAACCTTTTCTCAAACATGCCCTCTGTCGTTACAGTCATTATTTTGCCCAAGTACATGCACATGTTCATTTTTAAAAGATGTTTTTAGGTTGTTGTTATTTTTAGCTAAAAAAGAGTTATGATGCCATGATTGACAGATGAGACTCCTGCAGCATTCTTAAGTAGAGTGAAGTTAAAGAGAAAGAAAGAAAGAAGAAATAACAACTGCTAACACAAGGGTGATTTAAGTTTCCACATTGGTTTGTATTAGCTCTACACTGACACATGGCTCCCCTGTTGACTGTACCAACTGAGAGGAGCCTTGCCATTGTATCAGTGAGTTAAATGTGTGCTCACAGCTATATTTTGGCTGTTTTCAAACAATGGGAGCAGATGGAGGAACTTGGTCCATTATTATGCACCGTGAGTGATTCAGCCGGTGTTCGTCATATGCACAGGCCGCAGTTAACAACAAATCAATGGCATATCAATAGCTGCTTATGGATCTCGCTGCCACTCCAACATTATCTGACAAACTCACCACGCTGTGCATTGTTCGATGGTAATAAAAAAAAAAAGATGTGTTTTGTTTTATTTCATACCAGTGCCCTCAAATAGAAATCTTTATCAGTATGTTTAGTATCTATGTTGTTCTTGTAAGGCTACCAAAATTCAAGAAAAGTGAAAACCCAGAAACCCTGAATACCTGCACAGCTAGTTGGTTTGTGTTAAAGAACTCAGTCTGGAACTACTGACCTCAGCTGATACTCCCCTTAAATGCCTGAGTTTGTCTGATTTTCAAAAATAGGATTCCTGGAAAATATATATCCAGAAGTGAACTTAGCATAAACACCTGTGGAATAGATGTGTCCTCAGCTCCTCTGCTCTTGTGCAAGGGCTGTGAGTCAGACTTATTGTTGTGGCTGCACATTAAAAGCAGCTGTACTTTTCCATGACTTCAGTGTCTTTTCAGAAACACGTATGTCTGTTTTATTGTTAAGATGAAACCAAAAGTGGACTGTGGACTTCTGAGAGAGCATGATTGATCACAGATGAGGTGTGCGTGTACTTGCCTGAGACAAAGTTCGCATAGACAGCCTGAACATCCACGTTATACATGCACCCATCATTTATTCCAACAACAGTCAAACCTCATGCTCCTGGCTGTGTTTTAGCTTTTCGGCAACTTGTGTTCTTTGTGAGTCAGAGGCAAAGCAGCTCCAGAAACAACACAATTAAGCAAACAATAAAAAGGCATCACTGTACTATCCTCTATGATGTTGGGTTCTCAGTTTGTTTTTAATCATCTGCTTTGCCACTCTTATCTGCAGGCATTCATTAGAGGATGTTATGAAAAATTCATTTATTGACCTCTGTGTCATTATGTTCATATTTTCCATCCAGTCTGCTTCTGATTTAAACATAAGCCACCAGAAACCCAAATCAACAATAGCCTTACAACCATGTAATCAAGGGTCTGGTATGCAATTGGTTGGCTTCTGCATCCTGATTGGAATAGCACTCTAAGACTGGACTCACACTTCCTGCACCATCATTTATTTTGGCGCAGACAGAGAGAACCTTAATTTAAATGTTGAAACCCAGTCCAGATCCTCTCCAACAGGCAGTAATACAAAAGGGCGCAACCATAAATCTGACAACACATGGAAAATGAAATGGTTATAAAGTAAACACCTCCCTCAGATGGACGGACGGACAGACAGACAGACAGACAGACACGACCTTTGTGTGAAGTTTTAAGGCTGCTCTAAGTTGTATGAAGTTATAGAAGCTATCATAACTTGCTGTATATGTTGGCCTGGCTGTTAAGATAACTGTTTTAAGAAACATTTAAATCAAGGCAATACATTGTTGTATAACACAACAGTTAATTTTGTGGGGAGCAAAGATAGAGTAGATTGAAGACTACCATGAGGAAGAATGTGGGTTTAGATTAAAACTGAAGCTAAACAATAGACAACCACCTCTCCCAAAGGGAAAAAAGGAGGGGGTGGGGGTGAAAGACCCACAGAAGAAACCAAAAACACAGGAAGGAGGAGCTGAAAATTACAATACTTCTGGGGTCTGCCTAGTTAAACATGCAGATAAACTTAAAATAGCATCTATAAAGTAGCATTTTTCCAGAAATCTATTGCAAGTGAAATTCAATACCATTATTCAACCTATTACAAATCCAGTAATTTGACTTGTGATAGTGTTTTTTTCCACTCTTGAAAGGTGACCTTTCAAAACACTTTGCATGCGTATATGAACTTACCTAATTACTCCTGATACTTACAAGGCCTATTACAGGAACCTGTTAGAGGCCCACTGGGGGACTTTATCCCCTACTAGAGCCAGAATTTAATACTATGCTAAAATTATTTTTTTGCAAATAAGGACAACATAGTAAACAGTCTAAATAGAAAGGCTCTCACAGTCAGCAGCTGACTTACGCTTAATATATTACTGTCTATATTAAGTAGTGATAAACAAGTGGGTCGGTTATTACTTATGGACTTTTTCATTAGCCAAGTGAACACTCTG
Organism: Thalassoma bifasciatum; assembly: GCA_008086565.1. Lineage (NCBI taxonomy): Eukaryota > Metazoa > Chordata > Actinopteri > Labriformes > Labridae > Thalassoma > Thalassoma bifasciatum. The sequence continues at coordinate 419,568 of RPOG01000038.1, forward strand.
AATGTTGTGTTGATTTTGGAACCAAGTTTGGGCTCACACCATTTAGTACTTTGTGAGCTTAATTTCTTACATGCTTCAGTCTTGTTTTAAGACAATAAATCTTAACTTGCTGTTTTTGAACTCCAAATATTTGTTGTGGACAATTTTTTTTTCTCTTAGGTGCGCCGTCAGCTACCCTCTCACAACAGCAAACATCAGCTTTGGTGCTGATGGTCTTGTTTTTCTTCCCAAGTCATTAACAAGCATCCTTGGTAATTTTCAGCGTTTTCATGACCAGATAAAAACTACAAACAGAGGCTTCAAATGTCCAATGAGCTGATTTTCAATGGTGTCAAAAATTTCTTTTATCAAACACATGATGAGTGATTAGATTTGATATTTATGAAAATTGTTTTATCAGCAATTAAAGTTGTGAACATAACTGGACTTTCTACTATGGCTTTATGTCGGATAGCTAGCTCAATTTTGTTGCTGTTTTTTTCACAGACCACATACAGTCAGCAAATGTGCAGCAACTTGTGTCTGTTGAATCCACTTTTCCACGAGGCCGAGATGGCATTATCATAACAGAAATGACTTTCTCAGTGCTGACCATCAGAGAAAATGAAAATACTGGATGATGACAGTCAGGAAGTCTTGCATACGCGCACACAATGTGGTAAAGCTGTCATTTGGAAATATCTTCATTTCATTTCAGATCAGATGACCTCAGGCAAACTTTATCCTGTGAAAATAATACTTGAGGCTTTGTGGTTTGCTTTGTATAATTTATATCAATGTCAAGTCTGCTGTACCTCTCCATCTATTTTGAGCCTTGATGCCTCATTTTTAACACATTACAGAGAAAACCCTTCATCATGCTTGATAAAAGGCATCACAACAGCTTCTTGAAATTACAGAGACAGTGCCACATTAATACAAAGATTTGGTTAAAAAGGACACATTTATTTGTGCTTGGTAATTATGATCAGAGCGACTGAAAAACAAGGATTGTCGCTGGTGCTATTATGGAGCAGCTTTGCCCAGAATCTCAGTTCCCATTGGACGACACTATCTAAGAACCAGAAAAATCTGCAGGAAATTCCAGCAGCTTTAGCTGGGTTCTCCTCGGCTGTCCCCCACACATGCAAACTCCCACACACACTGCAGTAGTCACTCTTAGACATTTACTCAGAAATATAGTGTGCAAACAAATGGACAAAAACAGAGAACTGACTACCTCAAAGAGCATGAACAGGATGCTAATAATCAATAATATAGGATTATAGTTACTGATAGGTGAGAGGCTTAAGAATTACTGACCAAATATATTTGAAGATACGGAACATGGGTGAGTTTTTTTTTTTGCAGAGTAAAGGCAAATAGATCCCAGACACAGACAAGTATTATGTATGTCACAAAATGTACACCTTTGTGTTTATGATGACTGGTCCAATGGATGTCTGCAGGGCTGTATCCCTCTGTGAAAACAGCCGCTGAGTGTCAGCAGAAGAGAAAATAAATAAATAAATAAATAAATACACAACACAGACATGCAAGTTTTTGTCATCTGCCCCTGTCCATGAGCTTAACTGGTTGCTGGTGTGCTGCTGTGACAGAATAGGAGGAGCAGGTTTATGCTCACAGTCAACATGGAAGGAGCCAAAATCAACCAATGGCAGGGTGTGCGCACAGGAAGTGATGCTCTTGTGGTTAGAGTGACTCATGACCTCAGTAAGCCACCAAGAGTTGTCCAGATGTGTCCCAACCCAACCCCACTCCTTTTTTTCTCTCTCTGTTTGTCTCTTTATTTTGTTTCTTTAATTACAATTCCCTTGGACTTTTTTTCTCTGTCTGTCTGCTGCCAAATGTCATAAAATGTACGATTTGTCTCATTCTATATTTGTCAGTGTCTGCCTCTCGCCATAGTCAATCATATGTCACTCATAGTCTTGTTAGTTGTTCAAAAGTTGTGATATGAGACCTATATGAAAAGACATTATGTGATTTTTTTAACTACTATTGCTTTGTATTAAAATACCAGATGATGTGTGCAAGTTTAGAATAGTGCAAAATTAGCCTCTAACTCACTGAAATTCCCCAACAGTGTTGGAAACCAGTTTTGTCATCACAGGTACACCATTGTTTTAAAACTGTGCAATCTGAAACAGCCAGATATTTGTGTTCCTGTGTGATTACACATCTCATTGTGTCATGCAGAAGCGTGAGAGGCACGGCTTATTAAAAGCAGCAGGAGTGCAATACCTGCTCACACTCGCTGTTCCAGGAGGCCAGCTTCAACGCAACACTTCCCTAAATTCTTACCCCAATATGCCTTCTAATATCTAACTTTAACTGACCATCCCCTCTCTGCTTCTGTACTAGATAATTTTAAGTGTAAATCTCCAGGAAACACATGTAATAGGAAGATAGACTGACTGCTAAAATGACAGGCAGCCAGAAGTTTGATCAAAGTGCATTTTGAATATGTGCTGCAGTTACTAAATAACTTTGAGGGACTGTGGCTCATTATTTACATTTCCTCATAATTTTCTAATAGTACTCCATTAAAAATTGATGGCTTTGATTGGTTAGACATAATGTGGTGAAATAATCTTTGTATGCTGATAAGGTTCTCTGTTAGTTTCAGTTTAACCAGTTATCCATTCAGTCGATTATATTGCTGCAGAGAGCTGTCCCTGTGGGGAACCTAGCAATGTAACTGAGATGGCTTTAAATTCAGTAGTGGGAGCTCATGCGTCACACTATGCACAGAAGAGCTGATCTCAGAGCTGTCACTAAGCTTCCCCTCCCTGCCTGTACTGTAAGAGCTTCAGTACCTGCTCGCCTGCACAGTGAGCCACAGCGTGCTGCTTAGCACAGACACTGGCCTGAAATCTCCTTAAGAGGTCATGTGCTGTTAAAAGGCAGTCCAGTCAGCACATTTTCAAATCTTCCCTCAATTCAAAACCTTATTCAGCTTTAAACCCCCTCACCCCCATGAGCTGTGAAATACATTTCTTTCCTTTAGTGCTTCAACTTATCCACTTTTCCTGTCTAGCTTTGTATTTATCCTGGATCCTTACAAAGGCAAAATTTGTGTTTTTTGTTTTTCCTCCTCCTGCCTGTGTGTTTCTTGTGTGACGCCTTTGCCAGATTCTTAAGGGAGTGTTTTGGACTGTGGGAGTTTGGCGGGGAGGAGAAGTGGGGGTTGGGGTGCTTGAGTGGGTTGAGGTTAAAGTTTCAATCACAGGAAAAAAAATGTCAGGACCAATATCAACTCCTTCAAATGTAAAGCCAGTGGTTTCACTAATGTTTTTCCTTGTGTTTGTGGTCTCTCCTGACCAGCACGTTCTTCTGTAAAATGCATATACAACTATTTTACTTTTACTTGCGAATCGTTAAAGGGAAACTCTGCCCTCTAGCATCTATACATAATGAATACATTTTATATAAATTCACTCAGGTATTGTTTTTCTTGGACCAACAAGGAGCAGAGGGATGAACAAGAAAACACGAAGAAAACAAGTTGTTTAGAGAAAGCAGGGGGAAAAAATGAAGAAGGCAGCCGGTTCTGTTTTTTCAATTATGCTGTGTTGTTTTTTTATAGCATCGTTTCAGACAGACAGAGCTGCAGTTAATGAATCCAGACTGTTTTTCCACCTCTGGGGAACAGACATAGGGGAGGGATAGGGGGATGATGCATGGAGGAGGAGAGAGAAGGAGAATGGGAGGAGATAGAAAAGTCTTCGGCCATTACCGGAGCCATTTTTGGAAAGCAGAAAGCATGGTGTGGATTTTATTTTAGAGCTATCTTTGAACTTTTTGAATGCTGCACAACCTCTTCTTTTCTCTCTCTTTTGGGGTGTGGGTTGTTTGATCAGTGAATGAAGTGTTGAAGGGCAGATGGAAACATTTAAATTGAAAACTGTGTGTTAAAATATCAAGTGCGCAATAGGGAATACAGCCCCTTGATATCTATAATCCGCAGAAATGTTGCTACACAATGTCTAAATTTCCTCTTGAGGAAATAAGATTCTCTCTCTTTTTGTCCTTCCACTCCTCCTTCTTCCTTTTCTCTGCATTTTTCTTTTTACTGTTTTCCATTTTTATGCAAGCCAAATATTCTGTTAAGTGTCTTCCCTTCCTTTGGAAGGCACATTTGTTTTCTGACCAGGACTTCTGTGGAATTTCTTGGAATTGCACACATTTGCTCCACACATCTGTAATGAACCTCTATGCATAGAAATTTGCTCTGTCAAGGTGAGCTCATCTTTCCCAGTTTGAAAAATTATCCCCCAGTCTTTCCCAAATCACCACAGTGACCTACTCACCCCAGTAAACATACCACCACAGTTAGAGCTCCACCCTTGCAACCCGCCTCTGCATGATCGAGACCCCCTGCAGCCAGGCTCCAACCCAGTGTCCAAGTTTTTGTGTGAGGATCAGTGTGTGAATGTGTAGAGTGAAACTTGTGGCAGCTGAGAAAATAGAAAACTTGTGGTTTGACAAGCCGTACTCTCCATTCCCCCTCTCCAATTCTGTACATATAGACCTTTAGTATATATTTCCAGAGTTGAGATTACTATTTAAAAGTTTGTGCTGGGGAAAGTATTTGGTTTCTTTACTTGAACAGCAAAACCAGAGTTATGAATGAAAGTCTTTCACATAAATGTTATTTACAAATTAAAATGTTATACTGGCTGATTTTCACTTTGCTAGAATTTAAAGGACAATTGATTGGGTGCCAGTTCTGAATTTTACACAGCCTCTAACAAGGCCGATGTTTTATTATAAGGGGACTGTAAGGATCTCTGAGCAGTCACAGCACTAGATATATGCCCGGTCATAATCCACAACTTAAAATGAGGATGCCAACGCAAAAGTAGCTCTTTCTCTATCGCTATTTCTCAGCTTCCTGACTGGATGGGACAGGACTGGATTGATCTATGGCACGTCCAAGTCTCTGTGACAATACCACACTGACTGAAGTTTAGTGGTGAGAGTAAAGATCTCTCTCTTTTTGGCTGAAAAAGATTTCTTTGATTAATTTTGTAGTAATAGGCTGTCTGACAGGAGAAGGGTAGAAAAAAAGCACAGGCTAAAAGCTAAAACGCTGGCTAGGCTGTTTATGATCATGTTCATTTCAACCCACACGCAGCAGTTATACTGTAGTGATCTGCTCAAACTCAAGAGTCTATCAATAAAATGAAGAACCTGGTCACGTTAGCTGTTGTAGATGAGCACTGGCAGGATATAAGCAGGATTCACCTTGTTGCATCTTAGAGCACCAAGCTGTGAGTAGTGTTAAACATAGCCTGCTCCTGAACTACAGTAATTTACAAAGTTTGCTTGTTGTCACATTTTAAACAGTGGTGCTAAGTAACTGTTGCTCAATACATTAACATGTGGAATTGTATCCAGTAAAGAATTGTCTTAAATAAAGAGGAATAGGATTAAAAAAAGAACCCATCTACGTTCATTTTCCAGACAAATACTCCTTGTAAAGATTCATGTCTTTATGACAGTGTGTGTGTGTGTGTGTGTGTGTGTGTGTGTGTGTGTGCGCATAGCTACTCATGGAAAGAGGGGTCTTTGTCCTGGGATAACACAGCTGATTCCAGCCATGGGTGTTGCTGTTATTTACTCCAAACGAATGGTCCTCACGACTCCTTTAACCACTGCACTTGGAGAAAATGTGCTTTCAAGACATGTATTTTCCATTGTCAGCCTTAATTTTACAGTAACAATGGAGATGCAGATGAGTGCAAAAGGAAAACCCCTGAATGCTACTTTCAAAAAAAAGTCAGCTACTCACCAACAGCTAGCTGAACTGAATATTTGTCTTCAAGGTGGAGTGTTTATAAGCAAAATGATAAGATGTTGTGTTGCTATCTATCAAGGCTATTTGTTGTATCATGTTTTTCTAAGCACATACTTGAATATTTATTCTTTTTTCTTCAGTTTACTTTTTTTGTTTGGCATGGCTGATCTTGACAGCAGATATTGATGTGCTTGCTGCTAGCTGTTTGACCCTTTTTTGTCTCCCTGTCTAACAGCAGATATCAAAGAACTAACTATTAGTGAGCTAACCTTTAATTAAACAGCATAACAACGAAAAGTTGACAAGAGCCATTGTAAAAACATTCATTCAATGACAATGAAAAAATATTGATTTTTGTAATGCAACATGAATATTTCAAAATCTCAACCATTTAGTTTCAAATATTTTTTTAATCTAAACCTTCAAAGAATAACTCACCACAGCTGCCAAATGTTTTGAAATGATATAAAGTTTCATAAAGAAAACTAAGAAAAGTGTGAGAATCTTCAAAGCACATTTTAAGACATAATTTGGTTGAATGAACTCAGTTCTTCTTCACTGCAGTAAATTGATCATTCTGGATCTTTTATTCCCTCACGTCCTTTCATTTTGCTCAAACAATAGCTTTCTGTCTCTGATCCTTGGCTCAGACTCAGTGTGGCTGAGCTGGTGTTTGAGGAAATAGGAGGAGGGAAGGGAGTGAAGGAGAGGGTTATGTTAATGTCTCATGTTATTTTTTTTCTCTACTGTCAGACCCTCTGTGGTCTTTTACCACACACACAGAACAGTTTATGGAGCTCGTTTATGTTGGTTCTTTTTTTTCTGTATTAAGTCTATTCTCAAATGAAACACTGTTGTCTGTCAGTGTTCCATAAGTTGTGTGTGTGTGATGCCAGGTAAACACAAGTAGGAGTTTGACTTTTATTGATGTGTAGGGCATGGTAAGCTAAGCCTAAGGAAAATAAAAGTGAAGGAAACAGCACCATGGCTTTGCAGAACATACCCTTTAAAGCAGGCTGTGTCATATTCTGTTCATTTGGTTTAGTTTGAATGACAGATAAAACTAATTGGTGTTGTCTGTCATTTTGTTTGTCAGTTAAGCAAGCAGCACCCAGTCCAAACCTGAAAACCTGAACTGTGTATAAATGTGTGTGTAACTGTTTCGTAGGTGTTGCAGTTGCTGCAATGCAGTATTGCTGACTGATAAACTTCATCACATGACTCTTTGTCAGATTTCTTCCTAATACGCTCAAAGTGTGGACAACTTTATCAAATCCTCTTCCCCTCTACTTGTTGACAAAATCAGTTAAGAGGCTGGTTTTTCTTCTTCCTGCATCTCCAGCGTCCTTTTTTACCCCCTTCCCTCCTCTCATCTAATCTCCGCCTCCTCTCTCTCTCTCTCTCCAGATGTGGAGCAGATGGCCATTGACTGGCTTACAGGAAACTTCTACTTTGTGGATGACGTGGACGACAGGATCTTCGTGTGTGACAAGGATGGGCAAACATGTGTCACCCTCCTGGACCAGGAGCTGTACAATCCCAAAGGCATTGCTCTGGACCCCTCCATGGGGTCAGTTTGATCACTTTCTCTCCATCAGATGCATAAAATCACACACAAACAAATGCAGACAGAGTCACCATATACATCTGCTAGTTTACTGGTTGCACTAAGATAAATACCCGATTGTGAATCTTTGTTACCTGCGAAATACAAGAGGGCAGTTAAAGTCAGATTTGTGTCATCTGTCAGTGTTGCCTAACTTTCAAACAACAAGTTGAAGTGGGGGGAGGACTAAATGGAGGCTTTGACATTGGAGTAATTGAACACAGATGTTTGGTAGCTCTGTGGTATGCTGACGCCAGGGTTTGAGTGAAAAAAAAAGCTTGATTTTTGTAACAGCTCTTTTTGTTTAGGACCAGACTTTATAACCGAATTCCTGAAAGTGTTTGTATAACTGCGGTGCATGCCTGCTTGTGTGAGAGAACGTGCATATCAGAGAGAAAAAATCAAACACAAAAGAAATTGAGAATGTCCCTGCATGTGTGTAAGTGGAAACACTTGGTTGTAGCTACATGTTTCCTCCCAGTATCTTCAGCTGTAATTGGTCTCCCAGTAACCAGGTCAGGTGGATTCACTAGAGCTGTGTTTTTTATTAATGGGGTTTGCAGGGTCATTAGAGGTGGAGCAAAACAGCAAGAACAGCAATATCTTGTAGTGCTCCCCTTTGTCATCCTTTGTTTGTTGTGTGAACGATCAATGACTACAAACCTCTGCAGACATTTCTCATCGACTTTTTATTGTTAAAGGAAATTTTTCAAAAGATTAAAGGAAACATCATTAAGTTTCTGCTTCTAGCAGTTTGCCAGTTTCTGATCTCAGGCTGACTCCACAGGATGAAGAAGATTTTAGTTTAGACGGGAAACCTTAAAGTATTTCATGTGTGTGTAATTATATTTTTGTTTGAGACATGTAAAACTTATAAAAATAAGGATCATGCCCTGACAAATGTGTGATAAATCTTGTTTAAAATTTTCCTTTGGAGTATTACTTGCTCAAGTAATTTTTTTGCGATAAATCTTGAGAAAGTGGCATAAATAGTGATTTCTAAATAAATGTTTTACCAATAATCAGCGTAACTCAGTGAAGGATAACTTCAACTAGAGATCTTCTTTTCATCCATCAGAGAGCTTTCTAATTCCCCTGCCAAAAAATAACCAGATCTTTACTTCTCGAGCAAAACTTAAAAGTAAACAATCACTTTTAACACAGCTAAACGAGGTAAAAATGAAAGTATGGTGATGCTGGTTGATCTTGCTCCCTCAACCTCATCATGTCTCATCTTTGTTTCCCACAGGAAGGTTTTCTTTACAGACTACGGTCAGATCCCAAAGGTGGAGCGGTGTGACATGGACGGCCAGAACAGAACCAAGCTCGTGGACAGCAAGATTGTGTTCCCACACGGCATCACGCTTGACCTGGTCAGTCGGCTGGTTTACTGGGCTGATGCTTATCTGGATTACATTGAAGTTGTGGACTATGAAGGCAAGAACCGGCACACTATCATCCAAGGCCTGTTGGTAAGAACGGAAGCACTTGTGCTCTATTATCAGGGGGGTGATCTCTCCTAGAGTTTTTGTGTTTGTAGCCTTTTCATAACACGTTACAACTCTTAAGTGCTGAGGAGTTCCCGATACATCTATAATACACCTGATGTTTCTCCTGTGTACTCCTGTAATGTCTTCTTGCACAGTGATTAATGAGTTCAGACAAGATGTCGGACGTTTGCCTTTTCATTAAAGCTGCTGATTAATTGTGTCTAATACTGAGTCTGTTGTGTAGATACTGCAGCGTTGGTGAAGCACAGTGGCTCTGAAACATGTTACCATACCTTTTACTGTGATCTGTGTTGAAGTAATGGCTTCATTTACTCACCGAGCCAGAGGGCACAGACAGGGACACAAAATCAAAACCAGCATGTCTCGCTTTGTCTGTGTGTTAGCACCTGTTATAGGGCATTAGTAGATGTTCATCCTTCAAGTAAAGGTTAAAAGAAAGTGTGTTATTGATGTTTCTCCTTAAAGGCTTTCTTATTGAGGGTGTATATCTTATCAAGACCAAACACCCTCCTCTTGCTCCATTTTAACAATTTCGACTAAGAGTGAAAATACACTTTACAAAGTTAAAAGCTGAATGCGGGAGGGTTGATGGTGAAAAAACAAACTAAAGCAATATATTTGAGGTTCAAGAGTAAAAGTACACATTAAAAAGTTAAAAGATAAATGCACTGGGTGTTGATGAAGTAAAAAACCTAAAAAAGTAGCTTTGAGTTTCATACTAAGAAACACTTGCAGCTAACGTTTAGCTGAGCAACGTTTTTTCTTCTCATGGCTTTAGTTTTCTTGTTTGGCCTGGTAAGATCTGGGAAAAAGTGAAACAAAGTGTACAGTATTTTTTTCCGTTCAGTGTGACAGCATTAGATTTCTATACTGGTGCTTCCTCTGCAGAGCTATATTCTCTAACCTATGATCAGAACATTTTCATCTTCTTGTATGTCTTTGTGTACTTTGGTGCAGCGAGCTCCTAGCACCCTGCTGTGACAGACCACAATGACACCTCAGGTTTTTCTGGTGCTGCTGCTGCATGAGACACCAGTCACTGGCTGTATTTGCTTGATTTTAAGATCTTCACCCAGCTTCTCCCCCTCATTTTCTGTCTGGTAGAAGCAAGTTGGTTTGTGAGTTTGTTTCTGTCAAGAGCAGCTGAAGCGCTCCTGGTTTCCTGACACTATGTCGAAGTGTGATATCACTTTGAGACATGTGAAACGGAAAAAAAACTGAGTTTCAAACCGGAAGGAATCAAATCAATGAATCAGAAAGAATTTTGGGAAAGGGTATAACTACTTTCCGTCAACATAACACATGGTTTATTTAACCAAAGGGAATCACGGCAAGGGTACATTTTCATGCTACATTACCTTTTAGCGCTCACATGTGAAATTTAGCCAACCCCATTGAAGAACTGAACAAAAACATTTATGACATGAAGGATAATTCTTACTTTTGGTAAGTTATTGTGGTATGATTGCAATAACAGACTTATGCACTCCATAGGCAGAGAGGAATTGACTCACTTTTATAAAGTGAAATCCCATCCATCGTCACAACCATCTCATTTTTTCCAACCATAGTCCAGTGTTTTCATATAAAATGGCATTACTGCTTTGTACAGGAGCCCAGAAATCCAGAGATTGAAACATCTGTGCAGTTATCTCACTTTTTGCTAAATTTTAAAAGCTCAAACCTCAACCAAAATGATGTATATTGGCGTAGACAGTCTCCACTAGAGCACTTAAACCCTCTCAACAAGCTCAGGATGTATGATGTTTGTATAGTGGGGCCAGTTTTACCTGTCTTCAAGCCATGAAGAGCAGCAAATAGCACAAATTTAGAACTGCTGTGTTTTTGCTCTTTTTTTTTTTTTTTTTTTTGCTTACTGGGTAAAAGTCTGAAAAAGGAAAATAGTATCACTAAATAACTCTGACTCATTACCATCTCCCTAACTGCTAGTCTCTCTTTTATACCTTTCATCATATCCACACTTCCCATTTTTTACTCTTTTCAAGATCGAGCACCTGTATGGGTTGACAGTGTTTGAAAACTATCTGTATGCCACCAACTCGGACAACGCAAACATGCAGCCCAAAACTAGTGTGATCAGGGTCAACCGCTTTAACAGCACCGACTACCAAGTCGTGACCAGAGTGGACAAAGGAGGAGCGCTGCATGTGTACCACCAGAGACGCCAGCCACCAGGTAGAGTGCACACACAAAGGCTTTTATATCTCTCATAGTTCAAGATGCATTGAAAATACTTACGACTCCTTGACTTTGTTTCCCACCTCATTTGTGTTCAGTGCGTAGCCATGCATGTGAGGTGGACCAGTTTGGGAAGGCTGGAGGCTGCTCGGACATCTGCCTGCTGGGAAACAGCCACAAGACGCGAACTTGCCGTTGTCGCTCGGGATTCAGCCTGGGCAGTGATGGAAAGTCCTGCAAAAGTGAGTGAGACAACAGTTAAATTAAATAATGATGACTACAAAGGGACTCCAGTTGTTACGGTGAGAGAGCTGTCAAAATACTCTTTCACACATCAGCAGTTACATTTATTCTGGTACATGTACGACTGAGGGTAATGCTGCAGTTTTTAAAGGGTTTATGGAAAGATGGCAGAATAGCAAGCTTTATTTTTTTTCATATCAAACAGAGAGAAATTCAAATCTATTTCAGAATCACAGAAATTACATCATCTCATAATGCACTAAGTTAGCTCTCTGAACCTTTACAACTGGGCAACGTTTTGGGAGTTATGAGATATCATTCTTTCCTAAAGAATTCTGTTTTTTTATGCATATAACACTCCATGCTTCAGGTTGTTATTGATGCAAATTAGAGTCAGAATTAAGTCTTATCAATGCATTCAAAAGGATTTACATATATGTGCTTATGCTGCTTTTTAGGTCGTTGACAACTAAAAGTTGCCCAGTGGTTGAAGTTTCAATAGATTACTGACAAGAGAAATGTCATGACTAGTTGAGCATTTGCCACTGTCATGTAGAAATGATTTTATGCTTGTTATTTTTTAAAAGACACAAGGAAAGTAGATTTTGAGCAAAGAAGAGAGTAAAGAGTCAAAAACCTGGTATCAGACATGTAAAACAGCAATCAAGGGTTAAATGCTGAATTGGAGTTGAAACAGAGTTGAAAGGTCCCAAAAGTTGCAAAAAATGTATTAAAAAATAGTTAGAGTATGCCACTATTAAGTGGGGCCCTTTTTATACCACATGACCTAATGCATAAATGGTTTAATTATTTAGCAGATAGATAACTATTAATGTTGCAATAAAAACTGTCAGTGATAGAAACAAGCGTCCAAAGTAGTTTGATGAAACATATTTGTTCATGCCGAATTGCTTGTGACAATAAATGCATCTACATGTGTATGATTCAAGTATTATGCGAGTTAAAGTTTTGAATAAACCTAAATGAGATGATTTGGTAGGATTTGGGGAAAATGTTAGATAGAGAACTCTGAGCCACTGCACTGTTGCATAGACTCAGCATGTCTAAAACTGAGCATGCATGCTCCCTGTCTAACTGTAAGTATTAACTGAGGAGCTGCAGTGATTTAGCACTGCTGACCTGGAGCCAAGGGCAGGCAAGGTTGGATCAAGGATGGAGTTTTCCCCTGGGCTGCGCACTGGGAGAGAGTGATGCAAAAATAAGATGAGCAACAACATAACTTTGTCTGACTCTCCACCTCTCCACTGACCTCTACATGAAGCTGCCAGGCTGATTCAGCTTGTTCTGAAAAGTGTTTCAGTATTCTATCAGCCAATAATGGCATTACATTGATCTACCTGCTGAGAATAAGCTGTCCTTGAGGATGACACAGTGGATTAAACAAAGGCAGACCCCCCCTCCAATCCTCCAGCTTCTTTTTTTTCATCTCTCAGCTTCTCTATTAGAAAAGAACACTTCATTTTCATGGAGGAGGATAAAAGCGGCTGAAAGTAGCTCAGAGTTAACAGCTCCTGTACGCATACGTTAAGGTCTAACCGTCTGTCTTATTTTTTTGCAGAACCTGAACATGAGCTCTTTCTGGTGTATGGTAAAGGCCGCCCAGGAGTCATCAGAGGGATGGATTTGAATGCCAAGGTGCCGGATGAGTACATGATCCCAATAGAGAATCTGATGAATCCCAGAGCTCTGGACTTCCATGCTGAGAGCGAGTTCATTTACTTTGCGGACGCCACCAGCTACATCATCGGCCGACAGAAGATTGATGGAACAGAGAGGGATACCATTGTGAAGGAAGGTATGTTAATAACATGTAATGGGCACAGAAACAAAGATGGTACTCTGGAGACTGTATTTAGTGTGAAGTTTGAGATTCATGAGAAGATCTTGCTGTCTGTTTGATTGTGTTTTCTCATATTGGCTCTAAACATCATGTTTTTTTCACAGGAATCCACACTGTAGAAGGCATTGCCGTAGACTGGATGGCCGACAACTTGTACTGGACAGATGATGGACCTAAGAAAACCATCAGCGTGGCTCGGCTGGAAAAAGCTTCACAGACCCGTAAAACCCTCATTGAGGGGAAAATGACTCACCCTCGTGCAATTGTAGTGGATCCTGTGAATGGGTACGGACGGTGAAGAGATTTTAATTCAGAGATAATTCATGACCGTGGTAAAAAAGATTATGGGTAATAGCTTCACAGCCCCGGTTGAAAGTTAAGAGACAGTTGTTCCTCTTGGTTGTCTCTCTCTTCCAGTTTAACTTATCTATCATGCTTGCTGCTTTTAGTATTGATCAGTCAACAGTTGTTGCTAATTTATAATTTCTAGTATTTATAGAATCTCTTTTTGACTGAAATCTGCATAGCTGTTACATCCCAATCATATCCCACTGTTTAATGAAGCACATGGAGCATTTTCTGTATTAACTGATATATTTCCTCAAAAGCTTCTAATACACAGGCTTATCTTTCTTGCACTATTTCAAATAGCTTTTAATCTTGCTCTGTATGGATATGTCCTATTGATCTGACCTCACAGGCTCTCTGCTGAGGAAAAAAATGCTCTCCTAAGCACGCACATACTGTTTGGATTGCTAGTGACAGGGTGATGTGTGTCCACGCACTTCCCAGGGGAAAGGCTCTCGCTTCCACTAATGCCTGTAATCAGTCAGGCTCAGGGAGAGAAGCAAGAAGGAAGAGAAATCTGCAGAAAAGAAAAGAGAAGGGGGATATGAAAAGTTAATGCTAATGCCAGTCATCTTCCAGTAAGGGGGATTGTGTTCAGTTTTGCAAAATACCCCTGACAGCTGAGGCTCACAGGCTGAGTCTAGATCAGTGGAGAAGATTGACATGTCTTTGAGTTCCTGGTTTGCCTGTGGGTGATAGGCTGAAAGGAGCCATGTTGCTGCCTCAGTGGATGCTCTGATGAGTGTTGTGCTTTAGGGGGACCCAGCTAAAATTCTGTCACCTGTCTTAATGCGAAGAGATTTTTCATGTTGACTGGACAAATATACTCTCTTTTCTATCTTGCTGTCAAATGTCAGTTAACATTACAGCTCTTTTCCCGTGCTCCAGGTGGATGTACTGGACAGACTGGGAGGAGGACCCTAAGGAGAGCAAAAGAGGCAAAATTGAGCGAGCTTGGATGGACGGATCAAACAGAAATATACTCCTGACCAGCAAAACGGTGTTGTGGCCCAACGGCCTGAGTTTGGACATCCCACAGGGGATCCTCTACTGGGTGGACGCCTACTATGACCGCATTGAGATGGTGTACCTCAACAGCACAGAGCGCAAGGTCAGCACTTACTTGCCATCATCTGGATTATTTTACTGTGGCATAGAGGCAGAGTGGTGCACGGGAATCATGGCAGGGGATTATTTTGACAGGGTCTGACATGTGCTGAGAGAGCTCATGAGGAATGTGTGTTTTAAAGCAATGGAGAACTGTGTGTGTGGTCCATCATTTGCAGGCTGAAGTCTGTGGGTTTTAGCCTTTTTAATACGTCTTCAGCAATTTGTTGTTTTAACTGGTGTGTTTGCTGGTTTAAGTGTGGCTCTGTGGCAAAGTTTTCATCCTTTAAATACTAATAAAGTCTCTGGAATTTTATACTTGATATAAAATGAATTCATTAAAAATTATTACTCGCGCATAAGAGGCTATTTTATGGCCACATAGATTTATTAGGTTCGAATTGCCCAAATTAACTTCATTATTCTGACAATGAAATCAAACTTATGAAGCATAATGAAATGATAAATGCATCACATTTCATCTCCTCTTGTATTTATTCAGCAAGATGTGTTTGAATATGTTTTTTTCTGTAATTCTGGGCACATGGTCTGTTTTGAAAACACATTTGGTCATTTTGTTGCTTTTCTCACATTACCAGACTGTGTATGAAGGTCAGGAGCTGAACCACGCCTTTGGGCTCTGCCACTATAAACACTTCTTGTTCTGGAACGAGTATCGCAGCGGCAGCATTTACAAGCTGGACACTACTACTGGCACTGCTACTCTGCTGCGTGACGAGAGACCTCCCATCTTTGAAATTCGCATGTATGACCCCCAGCAGCAGCAAGGTACAAAAGATGAATCTCTTTTCATCCATGCTTCAAAAACTGAGATCTAGGCAAATGTTTATGTTGCTTTTTGAACAAAAAATGTCTTATTAGACTTCATGCAAGCAACATTAATTTGTCAGGTCTAAAAACTGTCTTATTTCAACATATTAAAGGACTGAAATGAGGTCTGGATTACAAAAATTTTAGGATGAGGTAAGATTTGTTTGACACGTTTTTTCAAATAAGGGAATGTCTTAATGCCAGAAACCAAACAAGTACATCTTTTTATTCCTCTGTACTAGCAATAATATTAAAGGTAAACACTTGCACATTGTCAAACTTGCAAAAAATCATTGCTTATAAACAATATTTTGGTGCTAAGACTTTCATCAGGCAAACAGTTTTTTAAAAAACATTAGGACATTTTTTAAAAACTGATGAAGGTCTTAGCACCGAGAACGTTTTGATAAACAGTGATTCTTTGCAAGTTTTACAGTGTGCAGGTGTTTGATGTTATTGCTGGATACCTGCTCTCCGATGCACCAGCTCACAAAGTAGATGTGCGAAGTTACCTCCTTTTCCTCTGTATCAGAAATCCAGGCATCCATTTTTATTTAAAAATCTTGAGCCTAAAAATGCTACAAACTCTTGCATAGATTTCAGTTTTTGCAGTTTATCCATCTACGTAAACCAAGAAATACTGATTCTAATAATATAGTACATGAAGCATTATTGTTATTTTTTGTGCTTGCACTGACCCTTTCACGTCTGATATTTCTCTCACAAACAGGCTCTAATGCGTGTCGTGTGAATAACGGAGGCTGCAGCAGTTTGTGCCTGGCCATACCAGAAGGCCGGCAGTGTGCCTGTGCAGACGACCAAATACTAGACCCCGCAGATAACACCAGCTGCAAAGGTAAGGACACCTCTTTTACTCAGTCCATTCATGTGCATGTGAGTGTGTGATCAAGGGTTATTTCTCATGAGCTTTTATTTTGCTCCTCTGCACACACAAGGTTTTTATTTCTGGTATGTTGGAGAAGATGAGTCAGGCTCTGCAAATGTGACTGCGTGATTCTGGGAAGTGTTTGACAAAAAAGTGAACAAACAGGGGGGGCTAAAATTACAAAAGCAGCTGTGTTATGCAAGGGAGTCCAGTTAAACTCTCTGCGTGGTACAGTCAAGATGATGGTTTTTCCATACAAGTGATGCTGTTATTTTGACTAACCAATGTATGTTTACACACCATCACTTTTATCCATCATGCCTCGGTGTTACATGGTAGAGGTGGTAGTGGGCTTCTTGTTTTGTTAACATTGTTGCAAAATTATACTGAAAACTGTATTTGAGTCACATCCCCTATACTCTTCTTTCCTTCTACCTCTCCTTTGCCAGCCAACCCGTCATACATACCCCCTCCTCAGTGCCAGCCTGGGGAGTTTGCTTGCAAGAACAACCGCTGCATCCAGGAGCGCTGGAAGTGCGATGGAGACAATGACTGTCTGGACAATAGTGATGAAGCACCTGAGCTGTGCCGTGAGTTGCACAACAGACACATGCACACCCCTCATTTGACGTTTTTTTAAATAGCTTCCCTTCCTGTTGGTACTGAGACATATGATCTCTGGCAGTCTGAATTTGACTGTCTGGCATTGCCAGAATAAAATGAAAGAGCAGAAATCTAGTGAGTATGTGTTTGCAAGTACTAATTTTGTGAATATGTGAGCACATGATATGAAAATGTGTGTGTGTGAGTGTGTGCAGGGAGGAATGTAGCAATGTCTGTGTGTCTGGAAAAATCTCCCTGTGTCTGTCTGTGGTTGAAGTGCAGACATGTTCCTGTCCCAGACAAAATGAAAGCCTGTCCAGAAAGAAAAACTGAAATAAGCTCACAAATGTAACAACTCTTCTCTTACACTCATGCATACCTCTGGGAGTTTTCTTTGTTCTTTTCCTGCTCTTAGTTGTGTTTTTCCTTCCCTCCAGACCAACACACTTGCCCCACGGACAGATTTAAGTGCAAGAACAACCGCTGCATCCCTCTGCGCTGGCTGTGTGATGGCGACAATGACTGCGGGAACGATGAAGATGAATCAAACACCACCTGCTCAGGTACACTGACAAATATGTTGTCATATTGTGGTCTACTTTTTTGATGTTCTTATCGCTCATGAGTTCTTCTGTGCTGTCTTCTAGCCCGTACCTGCCCCCCTAACCAGTACTCCTGTGCAAGTGGGCGCTGCATCCCTATTTCCTGGACCTGTGACCTGGATGATGACTGTGGCGATCGTTCAGATGAGCCTGCATCTTGTGGTAGGTCAATTTATATTTGTGGTCTGGTTGAGTGCAGATGAGAAAACATGGTCTGATCCTAAAGGCACGCGCAAAGGGTGTAATGCTCCACAAACTGCACTGCAGAGCAATTAGCACCACTGTGTCTCAGTGCTGTTTACATATACTTAAACGAGTCATTACACATCAAATAGGATCTTATTTATTCTATTGAGCCTCACTGCAAATAATGCCTGATTCACTAACACTGGGGCAAAGAGCTACACACAATTTGAATTAATTATGTATCACCAGGTGAAAGATGGTGGTAACCAGTAACCACACCACGTCACCTCTGAGACCCAAACACCTGCACATACAAGCTGTGCTACTTTGCAGGATGCAATGTTTCATTATTTGAATGAGGTGTAGATTTCCAACTTGTTGAAGTAAGGAAGTACACTTGATAAAATCCATGTGATTTGTGTTGAAACTGTCATGAATCAACTCCACTTCTGGTCAAGACTCAAAGTAATCTGCTTTGTGAATCAGATTTGAGATAAAGCAGATAGCTGGGGCAAAACATACACAATTTATAGTGCTTTTAAGGGCTGCAATTTTTATTAGGTGAATTCCCTCCTTAGTGTGTAGTTTAGTAAGAGACATAAGCAACAACAAGTCTAAACCATTGTTTTGTCCACAGCCTACCCCACCTGTTTCCCCCTCACCCAGTTTACCTGCAACAATGGCCGCTGCATCAACATCAACTGGAGATGTGATAATGGTTAGTGTCTACTCTTTTTTTTTTCTTCTTCCCTTTCTCTGTGGTGTGGTGACTCCTTGCCTTCTCTTGTCACAGTTTGCTGTGCGTGTTTTGCAGACACTTTCCTTTTTGCCACCTTGTTGTTGAGCGTCGTCACTTTTCTGTCCTTCCTTTTCTGTTGTTTCTGTGTCGTTTCTGTGTTGTTTTTTGTCCTGTGTCATTCTGTATGCCCACTCTGCTGTCTTTTCATTGGTTCTGTCTTTCAGAAAAGGATTGTGGGGACGGCTCTGATGAGTTGAATTGTCCAAACCTGACCGGTTAGTGCATAGATCAACATGCACCAGAACAGCCATGCAATAGCCGAGCTCTAGGAGCATCAGTTAGGGCTGCTTCTCTGCTAATTTGACGTTGTCACAAGCCGAGCCCAAAACTGCTGCTAAAAATAAGCTGCTGCGAAAGGAATTTTGAAGATAATTAAGATTTGATTAATTGCAAATGCTTTCATATAGCATCCAAATTCCTAGGGAAACCCACGTGTAATTGTGTAGGCAATCAAATCATGAATGGGGGAACACAATTTTACTGCAGGGTAGATTCTTCTGTTCCTAAATGAATATGGAATAAACTGCTTTAAAAAGTGATAAAGTAATACAATAGGCTGCACTTATACATTAGTATCGGTACAAAGTGCTTATGATGCTGCTGCCAAGCTCAATGTATCACCTCTTGGTACATTCTCTCATGGTGCATGGAGTGATCTATGCAGTTTCTGCCATTATTTACCCTTTTATACCCAGTTTCATTTGTATTTTATTGTTTTCACTGTCTGTCTGTAACTCTACCTGCATATTTATATACATTTGCTCCCCATGAGGCAGCAGGTGCCTCATAATGTGAGAGAGTGAGTGTTGTTTGACTGTTTGTGTTTCAGATAACGACTGCGGGGACAACAGTGATGAGGCAGGCTGTAGTCACTCATGCTCAAGCGCTCAATTCAAGTGTAACAGCGGCCGCTGCATCCCAGATTACTGGACCTGTGATGGGGATAATGACTGTGGGGACTACAGTGATGAGACCCACGCAAATTGCACCAATCAAGGTCAGTATCAACCCTTTGGCTCCTGATATGTTGACACCGACACATTTGCGCAAGCGCACTGTGAATGACCATTATTCATAAACTGTTAGTACATTCGGAAAAATTCCAACCGTTTGTGAAAGCTAAAATATTGCTCTCTCAGCCAATATATGGTTATTTTGGTCATTTTACTCAAGCATTTAAGGAAGCCTGAAATTCACACAGAGTGCAGAGCAGAATCATAAAAGGAAAGTGCAGAATAGTGGAGTGATTTGTTCAAAAATGCAAAAAAAAATCCGTACTGGTTGTGAAACCGCCACTCAGGTTCCCACCCATGTGATTTTGAGACATAAATGAGCATCTGAAGGAGCAGACACTAAACTTATGAAACCAAATTATTTTCATGTGTTTTTCTTTATTTTGAACTGCTGTGCTCTCATTTAAATGTAGCAAATTGGAAATAACTCCCAGTTATTGATGGTCCAAATATTCCAGAAAAATGGTTGAAGCACTTCCTCAAAATAAGCAAAAAGGTACCTGAATGCATCTAGAGGCTCGGGTGTAAAAGGGCTAACCTGACAATCAGCCAGGATTTCCTTAAACTACCAACACTTAGTAGAGTCTTCTCTGCAGCAGGTATTCAAAAACTAATACCAAAACCGAGGTAAAAAAAAAAGAACACAGGTGGCGTATTTAACTTTGCGTATTGAGCAGAGCTGTAACAAATTGTAGTTTTTATACAGTTTGATGGTTACATCTATGTCATTTTTGTCATGTATTCCTTGAGGTGCGCTCAATACTAAAACCATGTCCAGACTTCATATACATTCAGAAAATTTGGTCTTACCATTGACTCTCAATATTAATAACTCTTAAATAAAAACACATGGTTTAGACATAACCACTTATAGTTTTATGTTAGTTAATTTTTCTTTCAATGCTGACGGAATAACAAAATGAGTCAGTGACAGCTGTGTTTATGACTGCAACAATGAGAACACACACTTAAATCTGCTTGGTCTCTCCTGTTGGTAAGATTTGTTGCCATCCAGTTTTGTAACAAACATTAGTTTCGTGTCTTTAATGCTTGATTTCCTGATGTGATTAAATCAGGCGGTGACTAAAGAAGATGTTGTCCTTAAGTCTTATGTTGTCTTTCCCTCCACAGCCACACGTCCCCCCGGAGGTTGTCACACAGATGAGTTTCAGTGCAGAATGGATGGCCTATGCATCCCTCTGCGCTGGCGCTGTGATGGGGACACTGATTGCATGGACCTGAGCGATGAGAAGAACTGTGAGGGCGTCACGCACATGTGCGATCCAGCTGTTAAGTTTGGCTGCAGGGACTCTGGTGAGAACAGTCTTAACTAAAAAGCATGTGAATAAGATATAGTGGGTTTAATTTTTCATTTTTTAAGTAATCGCTGATGTCTGGCTGTAGCTCGCTGTATCAGCAAAGCCTGGGTGTGCGACGGTGACAGTGACTGTGAGGACAACTCGGATGAGGACAACTGCGAGGCGCTGGTGTGTAAGCTGTCCCACCATGTGTGTGCCAACGACTCCACCATCTGCCTGCCTGCAGAGAAACTTTGTGATGGCGCTGATGACTGCCCAGATGGCTCTGATGAGAAACTCTGCGGTAAGAGACCACAGGACCCAGGCTAGATATCAGAACTGGGAATGCCGAAATGGCAAGCAAAACTTTAAAACCATGATCTCATCACATATTCACAAACAATTCTCTGTCTTTGACAGACCTGTGTTCACTGGACAATGGTGACTGCAGCCATAACTGCACAGTGGCCCCTGGCGAGGGGGTGATCTGTTCCTGTCCACTGGGCATGGAGTTAGGGGCCGACAACAAGACCTGTCAAATCCAGAGCTTCTGTGCCAAACACCTGAAGTGCAGTCAACGTTGTGAACAAGACAAGTTCAGTGTGAAATGTTCCTGTTACGAGGGCTGGGAGCTGGAGCCAGACATGGAGAACTGCAAGAGTACTGGTGAGAAAAATGAGAAACTAACACAAGGAAGAGAATTATAGTAAAGGGCTGGTGAGGAATGTGAACATTTTATAGGTGATAGCTGTACAGTAAGGGAGTAATCATGAATAATGTCTTTGCTCAAGGCTTCAGAATCATTGAGGTTGATGTGAGTTTGGGATCAAACAAAGGAGAGGCTGCCTGAGCAGGAAACTGTGGTTTGAGGAAGCATGTGCCAAAATATAAAACACCCACTACAGATGACATGGAAACAGAGATGAGGGATTGAGTCAAAGGGGTATATGATGAAGGGACAGAGTTCACGAAGTACGGACAGAACGATATGAGAAATGTTTTTTTCAGCTGTAATTGTTAATTAAGAAGATGAGGGAATCAGAAATACATAATTAAAAAGTATTGAGCAAATGTTTTCTCTTTAGTGACGTTTAATTTTATTTTCACCTTATAGTTTCTTGCCTGCATCTTCTAGCCAGTGGAAAATAGTAATTTATGACACTGCCAAGTCTTAGAGCCCAGTCACCACCTTCTGTTATTCATCTTGCTGCCTGTCTGGCTGCCTGTTCGCTCCTGATATCTCCTGTCTTATTTACACTGTGTTTTAATTACCGCGCATCAGAGCCTCTTTGAACACAGCACCTCTCTCACTGGACTGCAGTGAGGCGTGGATGTGTGGGTTTCCATGCTGTGGAGCGGAGCCTCTCTGCAGTATTTTGTGTAATAATCAATGTTAACTAAGCCAAGGTTTTTAACCCTTAAACCCCCCGGTCACTGCTCTTACCTGTTTATTCAGATCCTTTCAAACCCTTCATCATTTTCTCAAACCGCCACGAAATCCGACGAATTGATCTGAACAAGGGAGAGTTCAGTGTGTTGGTGCCAGGCCTGAGGAACACTATTGCACTGGACTTCCATCTCAGCCAGAGCGCCCTCTATTGGACGGATGTGGTGGAGGACAAGATCTATCGTGGGAAGCTTTCTGAGAATGGAGGTGAGTGACTTTAGCTCTACTTCCTTAGCACATTAAAACACAGAATAAGCTTCCATTTACATGATGAGGAGTAAACTTTTAAACCACACACAAGTGATAACATTTACATCAGTGCACATTAAATCATCACATTTACTGCAAAGTTCAAGGCAAAACCATTAGATTGACTCCAGATAAATGTTTTGTGTGTTTAACCTGCAGTGAAAGTGGCTTTCTGCTAAAATGTTAAGCTCTTGGAAGTGTCAGGGGCAATTTACTGTATTGGGTTTTACTGTATTAGGGAGACTTTTAAGAGTCATAACATTTTAATCTCTAAATATAATATTGCACACTGAGGTTTAATTCTTAAGTTTAAACTATTTGGAGATTTTGAAGTTTCAGTCAAGTTCACACTATTTTGTTTGAAATGTTTGTCAAGGGAAGAATATTCAGTAAAAACACACATTTTTAACAATGTTCAGTCCTACTTCTGTGTCAGGTAATTCCTAAAGGCCCAACCAGTCTGTCATTGACTAATCTGGTCTGTCATCACTGGAACAGTCTTAATGAGAAAATTATGTGTGCAGGTCTGCACTTAAGATCTGAACAATTACACGTGTGCTTGTTTGAGTGTACACATGGTTGTTGTGTGCGCCACGTTTGTCAACAGGCTTTGTGTGTTTTCATTGCTGCAGACAGGATAATGACTCAGCTGGAATAATTAGACATTTCCCTCTGATTAGGGCCCAATGGTTAATCAAAGAGAGGACGAGGCTGAAAAATGTACCCCTTTACCCCTGCAGTACACCACAAATCTAGTTTTCTTTCCTTTTTTTAAGCCTTCTCTGTAATCGTTGTACAACATCCAGAGCTGGGCCTCTACTGTATTCATCTATTTTTTTCTTTTCATTGTACTGATATGTGGTTTTATCTAGAACATAACAGCTAACCCTCTGTTTAAAGAATTACAGTATGTTATGTAAGCTTCTGTTAAAATCCAAATTGCTTTATCTGATTTGCATTACTTTAAACAGATCAGTGCAGTGCAATCTGAAATGTTGCCATGAGCAAATCGCAGTCCTCGAAGCCTTCATGCGTACATATTGAAATACTGTCTGAATTAATTAAGAAACTTAGAAACCCAGAGGGCTGTTTATTTTATAAAGTAACATGCTATATTAGAAGATGAAATTAGAGTTGTCTTGCTGTGAAGAGAGAATGGATAAAGAGAGATGGATGAGACGTTACCTTACATCTAGTTTTGCTCTTGATTCACCATCCTGCTGTCCTCTTTTCGAGTTTAAATGACTAGATAAATACAATAAAATGTTAATCCAACATCCAACATACTGTTGTCATAGATAGAATAGGAAAAAGGTACGCTGAGATCTCTTCAAAGAAAGTAAAGCATTTTCAAAGACAAAAACCTCTCCTTTTATCTGTTCTTGTAGCTCTAACCAGCTTTGACGTGGTAATCCAGTACGGGCTGGCAACCCCTGAGGGCTTGGCAGTGGACTGGATAGCAGGAAACATTTACTGGGTAGAAAGCAACTTGGATCAGATAGAGGTGGCCAAGTTGGACGGCACTATGAGGACTACTCTTCTGGCTGGGGAGGTGGAGCACCCTCGAGCTATTGCCTTGGATCCTCGCGATGGGTAACTAACAGTACTCCCTGTAGCCCCTGCTGATATCAAACACAAGGCATTTCAATGATTAATTGCAATGGTTTCGAAGTATAAATGTTTTCATTATTACAGGGATCTCTTTACACACTGATAGTGAACCTACAATGATGTACAGCAGTGTTGAAATAACTGCATTTCTATGTTTGCAGTATCCTCTTCTGGACAGATTGGGATGCCAGCTTGCCCAGGATTGAAGCAGCTTCCATGAGCGGAGAAGGCAGGAAGACCATCCACAAGGAAACGGGCAATGGAGGCTGGCCAAATGGACTCACTGTGGACTATCTAGAGCGCCGCATTCTCTGGATTGATGCCAGGTCAGAATAAAATCATGCCATTAATTTTTGAGGTCGTTGGGGTTTCTCAAAACAGTATCCATATTTTAACTAAACTGTTCAATATGCAGATCTGACGCCATTTATTCAGCCAAATATGATGGTTCTGGGCTCATCGAGGTCCTGCGTGGACATGAGTACCTGTCGCATCCCTTTGCTGTCACAATGTATGGTGGAGAGGTTTACTGGACAGACTGGAGGACCAACACACTAGCCAAAGCAAACAAATGGACAGGAAGCAACGTTACTGTTGTCCAGAGAACCAACACTCAACCTTTTGACCTTCAGGTCTACCATCCATCAAGGCAGCCACAGGGTGAGGAGAAAAACTCTTGTCAACGTGCACTCACTGTCAGAATGTAGTTATTTAAATTCAGAGAACCTGCAGAAGCAACAGTTTGTTATGTTATCTAAATTAATTTTATTAATTTACATGTCTCCCTAGCTCCAAACCCCTGTGCTGCCAAAAATGGCCAGGAGCCCTGCTCACATCTCTGTCTCATCAACTACAATCAGACTTTCTCGTGTGCCTGCCCTCACCTCATGAAGCTGGGCCCTGACAAACGCACCTGCTATGGTGAGAAAGAACACACACAACTGATAAGATTTCCTTTGATTACCTTTGAGCCAGCATACGGCGACGCCCTTTGCTCGCTCTGGCAAGGTTGTCATATTCATATCATTGTGTATTGCCTACAGAATGATATTTTTCAATTTTTCTGCTTGTGTTTGGGTGTGAATGAAGGAAAAAAAGAAGAGGTATTAAACAATGTGTGCTTTTTCACTTTGACGTGCCATTGCCATGACAGCTTAGGAGCACATTGAAGTGCCTGTCCATGAAAAGAGAGAGTGGGCCTGTTTGTTTAGTTAAGAGTTTAGTATTCAGGGCACCTCTTTCTATTATCTCTGGGGGTAATGGAATAGAGAACCTCACTCTCTCTGATTCAGGCATCAGCCGCAACTCTCCACATCCACCGCCTAGTCTGGCCCCAGCCGCTGCAGCCTGACACTGTCATTACTCTCCTCCTCTTTCTGTCTCTTTCCCATTCTTCCTGTCCATCATTTAAGCTGCACACTGTTAAATGATGATAGGACTGTTGAGACCAATGCATTTGTAATGCATCAGCACTGATTGAATTCACGCTCGCTGTCATGGTTGTGCTATTGAGTTAGCAGGCTAGACACAATCATTAGAGTCAACGATGCAATTGGATTAACTGTTTGTTCAAGAGGCAGGAATAATATGCAGGCTCACCCATCCATGCTGCAAAGACCTTTCCTTTCAAAGTCTAGCATTAGTGAGCACCCAAGCATTTGACTTTTGGCTTGAAGCTGCATTTAACTCCTGATTACTCCAATTGAAGGCTGAAGCTTTGTTGAATTACTGAAGAGTGCATGTCAACATGTTCCTCAATCCTGCAGAGTCCCGTCAGTTCCTGCTGTATGCTCGCCAGATTGAGATCAGAGGGGTGGACATCGACAACCCATACTACAACTACATCATCTCCTTCACTGTGCCTGATATCGACAACGTGACTGTGGTGGACTACGATGCTCTGGAGCACCGAATTTACTGGTCAGACGTCCGCACACAGACCATTAAGAGGGCGTTCATAAACGGCACTGGGGTGGAGACCGTTGTCTCTGCAGGTATAAAACAGAAAGCACGACAAAATACAAACTGTACATCATTGCGGGTTTTGTTTTCTGATTTTTCTGTTCAAAACTGGAAGGTAACAGCAATCAGTGTTAAGATTCATCATTTTCTTTTGAATGTTTATCCCCGGCTCTTAAAAAAAACATTCTGTTCTCTGCTTCTAACACCAAATGAAAGTCTAGAGACAAAACCATGTGCAACTGATTGCCAATTAGTTATCTCTCTCAAAAGGGTTTTTAAAAGTTGGGGTCATTTATTACAGTTGTCGGTTTTCAAATCTTTGGTTAAACATCCACTGTACACCCAAATTTAGCAGGTTTCTATTTTTCTTATGTGAGTGTTTATCATATATCCAAAGAAAATAGAGACTCTACAAGATTCTGCTGCAAAATCCAAAGCCTAAGCAAGTGTTCTTGTATTAATTCTAGAAATTTCTCACTGAACTTTATATGAGCCACATTCAACTGACAAGTACAGAAAATGTCCTATTTCAATATATTGAAAGACAAAAATAACACTTCAATGGCTTGCAAAAAGCAAAAGAACTGTCTCAATGGCAAATTTCTTGTTGACCTTCTTGTTTAAAGACAATATTCCTTACATCAAGAAACTTGACAAGTATAGACATATTCAAATTCAGAAAGAGAAACAGCCAAAGTAACAAAAGTAACTTGTTTTCCAACCAGTTTGATCTCAAGGATTGTGAAATATATCCTCATACCTACCCTGAGACGGAAAAACAGGCAAAAGAATTATGTGGAAATTTAAATGGCGACTTACCCTTACTGCTACCTGAACTACCTTTGGAAACTCAAGATATACATAAACTCGTATTTACGGTACAATATGTTCTCAGTATTCACAAATTTAAATGTTCTAATGCTATGATAGACCATTATCATCAAAAAGATAAACATAAGCCTCACAAAACTCATCTGAGTTGACTGAGCTGACTCACAGTTATTAGTACAGAACAGAATAGAATAGAACTTAATAGAGTAGAATATTCTTTATTGAGCCTTAAGGGGAGAAATTTTGTGAGAAAGAAGAGCTTATGGCTGTGGATGCTTGGTTACATTCAGCTCAACTCCTCCAAACACCAGTTATCCAGTCACAGCTTTGCAACTTTTACCTTTGTTCTTACAGAGCCCTCCAATAAGATTCACTACTGTGTTCACAGACAGTGAGCTTTCTGCCATGATATGATGCCATGTGAAATCATTTTGAACGAGAATATCAACAACATGAGTTAAAAGTATGATTATGTCTTTCTATTGAATATTTTTTTCAGATCTTCCCAATGCTCATGGCTTGGCAGTGGACTGGGTGTCTAGAAACCTATTCTGGACCAGTTATGATGCCAATAAAAAACAGATTAATGTTGCCAGACTTGACGGCTCCTTCAAAAATGCTGTCATCCAGGGCCTGGACAAACCACACTGTCTGGTGCTGCATCCTATCCTTGGGTATGTCATTCTTACACACAGTGACGCAGCTTCTTTTTGTCAAAATGAAGTCTTAAGAAACTGCTCCCACACACTCATACACGCCTTACTTCACCTTTAACCTTCACACACATACATTTTTGCTCACACACACTCAAGGCTGTCGGGCTCCTTTTAGTTTGCACTCAGCAATGACAGGCAGAGTACTCAGCTATTGATGATCACTGACCTCTGACTGTTTTTCACTCAGGAAGTGCTTCCAATATTTCGCCCCTTATGTCACCTCTCTTTTCTGTTGCTCTCTCTTTCCACTTTTATTCTGAAAGATAGCTTCTTAGCCCGATTGGACTATCTATAAATTATTCACGTCGTATCTCTGTCGCTTTCTGTCGCTATTTCTGTGCCTGTGTTGATCTTACATCCTGCCCCCTCCTCCTCCTCCTCCTCCTCCTCCTCCTCCTCTTCTGTCTTGTTCAGCAAATATTCATTTCTCCTTCTTGCCTCCCTTCTGGAAACTTCATTCCCCTCAGCCCCTCAAACAGAGGATGGCCTCAGCATGTCCGCAAAGAGCAAAGGCAGACCATCTGTATTTATAGATTTGCTTCTGTCCTGCAGGAATATATGTCCTTGGATTATTTAAGGTAGATGAAGAAGGGACATTTCCTTGAGAAGTGCCTCTGCCTCTTTGTGTACTCCTTCCTCTCTTTCAAAGAGTTAGCCTACTTAAGCGGAGGAATGTTTCCGATCAGAGCATTGTTGGCAAGGGGGAAAATGAGAAACAGATGCTGGATCCATATGCTGGGGCTGTCTCCTCTGTGTAGCACACATGCACACAGCCCAGATTACGTCCAAGGGGTGGGTGGGGCCAAGGGAGTCAGGGAGGGACGACTTTGCACAAACACAGGAATGTGGTCGTTTAAATGATACTGAAACTTTATTTAAAGGCAATTGAACAAACACATGAGGGCTGCGGTGGATGTGGTAACAGGAAGTAGTTGAGTGGGGCAGAGGATAGATAGCTATAAACAGACTTCATGTAGTCTTAACAGTGAAGCAGTATCTCATTGTGCTGTATACACTGCAGGAGTATGAGCAGAGTGTTAAGAATTTTGTGCCTCTTTGTGTGTGTGCGCACGCGCACGTGTGTGTGTGTGTGTGTGTGTGTGTGTGTGTGTGTGTGTGTGTGTGGCAAGAGGCTAAGGGTGTTTGCATTCAAATTACCAACTTGGCTGCATTTCTGTTTTCTCAAATTTTGAACCACTCTTCACAAGTTAAAAACTGATTAAATATTTTTCAAGACCCATTTAAATCACATATGGTTGTGTTACGTAAACATAGCACGCAACACAGATTCTTATATTTGTTTTCTCCTTAGAGCGTATGTAGGGTATGTTGATCACACTCCAACACAGTAGATGGGGGCAATGCACTTCAGTGATTGTCACAAAAAGTTTGACTCAAATAATTACGCAGAGCTTCATTTTAAGCAGGCAACAAAATCAAAGCTGGCATCACTTAAGTCTGTGTGCCTTTGCTACAAATATGAATTATCACTGATGCTTGCTCAGGCTTAACTCTGAGGTTGTTGCCAGTGCTCTACCTGCCATTGGCCTTTAATGTATGTATGTATGTATGTATGTATGCACATGAAGAGGAGGGGGGATGTGCTCTCCCTACCTCAGGCATTTGCATTTCACATAGGCACATGGTATGGCAGAGAGCCTCCAGACCTGATCATATACTTCTGTTGATGTGAGTGGCCCTGGCTGATAGAATAGAAGAATTTTATTCATGAGATGTTTACATTTTTTATCCCTCTTTCTGTTCTGCATGGCGCTTGACTCCAGTTCTGGTCAAATCTGAGTGTACATATTGGATATTTAAGACTGAGAAATTATTGCAGTGTGTGATGAAGATTTTTGATTAACTCTTGATTTTAATTAAGTAAAAAATGAAGAGAGGTTTCATAGAAGCAGGGACTTCAAACTGTGAGTTTGCTAAGAGGTTTTTATTTCAGCTTATAGGTGTTCTCAGAAGGCTTTTTTATTGTTTTTTTTTTACTAAGATACATGAACTACTCTGAAAATAGAGAGGACAGTCTAACTCTGCTTGATCTCTCCCCTGACTCCTTTAGTAAACTCTACTGGACTGATGGGGACAGCATCAACATCGCCAACACAGATGGCAGCAACCGCAGTGTCCTCTTCACCAACCAGAAAAGCCCTGTTGGTGAGTTACATTCTTTCACTTCTTGTTTAACTACTCAAGAGACAGCACATCAAAGTGACAGGGCAGTTCACTACACTTGAGCCCTTTTTGTCTCCTAGGTCTCTCCATCGACTTTGACACAGAGCAGCTGTACTGGATTAGCTCAGGAAACAGCACCATAAATCGCTGCAAACTGGATGGCTCTGGACTTGAAGTGCTCGAGGGGGTAAAGGGCAAGCTGACCAAAGCTACTGCTCTGGCTATCATGGGTAAGTCTCAGGAGTAATCAGTTTAACCAGTGAGCCTTAAAACATAAAAACACCAATTATTAACAATCAAGCTTCTGTAGTCCAAGCAGCACTATGTCTGATTCCAGAAAATGTTAACCCTCTTGTCCCGTGTTTTATGCTTTAGGAGACAAGTTGTGGTGGGCCGACCAAGGGACTGACCAGATTGGAACCTGTGACAAGAAGGATGGTGGTAGCTGGAAAGTCCTGAGAAATAGCACATCCCCAATGATGCACATGAAAATTTACAATGAAACTGTTCAGAAAGGTTGGCTGCTCATAACATTTTTAAAATTTTGATTGAATCATTTTGCACACAAAAGAAAAAAGCATTTCCTTGTTTTGATGAAGCTCTCTTTGGCTTTCCACACAACTTGTTAATCTATACCAAAGTATATCTGTTTATGCCTTGTTAGCTCCTCCTTGATATTTTTTTGTGCACTTTTGTCTTCTCAGGCACCAATCTCTGCAGTAATAACAATGGAGACTGTTCCCAGCTGTGCCTCCCCACCTCCCCAACCACCAGGGCCTGCATGTGTACTGCAGGGTACAGCTTGCGAACAGGGCAACAGTCCTGTGAGGGTAAGATGCTGTCAAGAAAGTACCATATTAATCCAATTTTAAAACAATCCTCGATATAAGACAACTCCCTTTTCCAGGACAGATTTTTGGAAAGAAAAAGGCTATTTGATGATTTAAGCTTGTTTTATCAAGATGAACACTGTATTTGATAATTCTAATAAAGTATTGTTAAAACAATGCAATTTTTGTTTGTTTTCTGCAGGTGTTGGATCTTTCCTGCTGTACTCTGTGCATGAGGGCATACGCGGTATTCCTCTGGATCCATCAGACAAGTCTGATGCCCTGGTGCCAGTGTCAGGTACATCGCTGGCTGTGGGCATAGATTTCCATGCTGGTAAGAATTTCCCCTCCAAATGATAAAAACAACTCTGGTATGACAGCATTAACTGAATACAAAGTTTGATTTACCACAAAATTTTTGTTGTGTTTTGCTATCTTAAAAAATCAAACCATTCACAGACAATGACACTATCTACTGGGTGGACATGGGTCTGAGTACGATCAGCAGAGCCAAGAGGGACCAGACTTGGAGAGAGGACGTTGTCACTAATGGAATTGGCAGGGTGGAGGGTATCGCTGTGGACTGGATTGCAGGTGAGAGATCCTCTTACAGACCAAAACTTAACTGACAATGATCAGTCACAGCTGTTTGTGTATTTATAGTCATCAGAGAGTAGAAAGGGAAATAGGTTAAAAGTAACCAAGACTATGAATTGTTCTAAGTTAGGAACAGGAAAGAAATGCACACAGAACACAAGAGAGCGTTTTCATTTTTAAGGACACTGTAATGGCATAAAACGGATGTCATACAAGGTTGCTATCTCTTACAATCACATGCAAAAAACATGTCAGATCCTTAATGCTTCACGTCTACCACAGGAAATATCTACTGGACGGACCAAGGCTTTGATGTGATAGAGGTTGCCAGACTGAACGGCTCCTTCCGCTACGTTGTAATCTCACAGGGCCTGGACAAACCTCGAGCCATCACTGTCCACCCTGAGAACGGGTGAGAAGAAACAACTGTGGCTGTTGTTACTCTGCTTCTGTAGTTTCTCACACTACTGATTACCAAAGACGTCATCTCACTGCTCTGTGTGTGTCTGTGTCTGTGCATGTAGCTACCTGTTCTGGACAGAGTGGGGCCAGTACCCTCGTATTGAACGCTCTCGTTTGGACGGCTCTCAGAGGGCTGTCCTGGTCAATGCCAGTATCAGTTGGCCCAACGGTATCTCTATAGACTACGAGGTGCAGTATAACACGCCATTCTTGCATTTTCATCACTGTGGCTAAGTACAAAAGGTGGGCGTTATGTGAACTGTTGGTGCCTGTGTGTTTGTAGGAGAATCTGCTGTACTGGTGTGATGCCAGAACGGACAAAATTGAGAGAATTAACCTGGAAACTGGAGAGAACAGGGAAGTGGTGCTGGCCAACAACAACATGGATATGTTCTCTGTGTCTGTGTTTGAGAGCTACATCTACTGGAGTGACAGGTATAATAAACTCTTTCTTTTGATTATTTAAGAGAGATATTCCACCACTGTCTTAATATTTATCTCATCTGTAAGCCTAGGCCTCTGTTAACATTTTTCTTGTCTCTATTTTCTTTGAACCAGGACTCATGCTAATGGCTCTATAAAGAGAGGCAGCAAAGACAATGCCACAGACTCTGTGTCTCTGAGGACTGGGATCGGGGTGCAGCTCAAAGACATTAAGGTGTTTAACAGGGCGAGGCAGCAAGGTAAGCTCAGAATAGTTTATTTCAAAACATCTTAGTGTAGGCTTAGATTTATATTTAACAAATCAGAATATGACAATAATAAATCTCATGTCATCTACAGGAACAAATGTGTGTAAAGACAAAAATGGAGGGTGCCAGCAGCTTTGTCTTTTCAGTGGCAATGGACAGCGTACATGTGCCTGTGCTCACGGCATGCTGGCTGAAGACGGCCGAGGCTGCCGGGACTATGACGGCTACCTGCTTTACTCAGAACGCACTATATTGAAAAGTGTCCACCTGTCAGATGAAAACAACCTAAATGCTCCAATTAAACCATTCGAGGACCCGGAGCACATGAAGAATGTCATAGCGCTAACATTTGATTACAGAGGAGGTGGAGGGAAAGGCGCCAATCAGATATTCTTCAGTGATATTCACTTTGGCAACATCCAGCGGATCAGTGATGACGGGTCAGATAGAAAGACTGTGGTTGAGAGTGAGTATACCCACTCCTAAAGATTGTGTGAAGCACTTTTAGACACCTTAATGATCAACATCGACATTCCAAACCATCTGCAGTGTATTCCCATAATTGACAACTAATTAGTTGCTTTTGTTCCTTTGGGTCTTCTGGAAGAATAAAAAAAAAAACAGTTGAGAGTCTACAAAACACTCCAGAGATCTCAACAGAACCAAAAAGATTTTATTTTGAAGTTACAAACAATATCTGCATTTCCTCTACCTCAGCATAATAAAATACAGGTGCATAGTTAATATTTTACCAAAGTGCCTTTACTTTAAACTGTTTTACAAGAAAAGTGTGATTCAAGACTGTTCATCCCGTGATCCCTGTAAGGAAGCACATTCCAGAGCTACTGGTTTGATCTTTTTATGCATTAATCCAGACTTTGGGTGTGGAGTGAAGCAAAGATGGAGACAACAGTCCTTCTTTACCTTGTTAAGAAGTCTGTTTCCAAGTCTTCAATTGTCAATTGCCATGACTTAATTATTTTATGTGCCAAGTGTTCAGATTAGTCACATAGTTTTCAGGTCAGGCAGCAGCCATAGCCACAGCTCCACTGGCTCGTTGCCCTCTTATCTTTAGCAGCCCCAGCAGATCTTGTCTAAATTTTTGGGACATCAGTACATACAGAATGGGGTTCATCACAGTCGAGGAAGTTGCCATTAGACGTGCAAACACACTGAAGGGGCCATAGCGTGGTGAGGAGCCAGTGGCCCCTGAGCTTTTATCTGCTAATAAGGCTAATGTGAGGCCATAGGATGGCAGCCAGCACACTGTGAAAGCCAAGACTAACATGGCCGACGTCTGGGTCACTTTGTTCTGGTAGCGCTCCACCTGAGGGGCCCTGCCAGCTTGCTTACTCAGCCACAAGAACATGTAGATTCTTCCATACGCTGCTGCAATGGTGATCAGCGGAAACAGGAAGGCAACCAGGAAGTGAACCAATCCATAGATCAGCTGGTCTCGATGGGACGAGAAGGCGAAGCAAGCAAGGCCATCAGGGGTGCGACCCGGGGTTCCCACATAACGGAAAACCAGTTGGGGAGCAGCTAGGCAGCAGGCAGGCACCCAGTGAAGCGCAGCAGCAACAGACACCCGGCGAGGGGAGAGAAGGCTGTGAGCTTTGGCAGGGTGCACTACAGTCAGATAACGAGAAACCGCAAGCGTAGCCAGAGTGAAAACACTAGCCGATGAGCAGGCTGATCCCAAGAACCCCACCAGACGACACATGATGTCCCCAAACGGCCACTGCTGCATTGCTATGGCAACGGTGTGGAAGGGTAGCATGGAGAGCAGGAGCAAGTCTGCAGCGCTCAGAGCCAGCAGGAGGGCGTCTGTTCCTGTGCCCGTCAGGGAGCTCTGAGGAGACTGTGCTGCCCTTCTCCTTCGCCTCCCACACAGAATCACCATCACCATGGTGTGTCCTCCAACTCCCAGGAGCAGAATCAAAACATCCAGGACTGGTACCAGGACCTGCTCCACGTTGTTCAGCCCAGAGTCACTACTGTTTCCTAACAGCTCCTCTGAGCCTGTTGAGTTCCTCAGCAGCATCCTGTGTTTAGCTATTGATATCTCTTCCAGTCATACTGCTACTGTAAACACAGTTTGCTTTTGGGTTGGTCAAATATGTCTTAGCGGGTCGTTAAACCGCAGATAAATCATGTTGGAATGATAAGTCATACAGTGCGTCATTAGCAGTTTTTTCATAAATCACTCCCACGCGTTGCCTTTAGTTTCCTTTGAGTTGATTGTAAAATTGACTCATAAAAAGGGCTGATCAAGCGTATACTGCAAAAACTGACTTTAATAGTTGAGTGAGAGCAGCTCTCAATGTAGCATGTGTGAATCCCCTGTCCTCACAATCAGCCCCACCTCTGATTGGCCGAAGGGTGGTATCGAGATGGAAATACCACCAGACGCCCCTGGAGTCAAGACCTTCCTGATTCCTCTGCTGCTGGCGATTCTCATCCCTCTCTCTGGAGGAGCTAACCACCAACGATTGCGTGATTTCCTGTCACCTCAGAGACTGGAGCTACTCCACATGACATCTCAATCAGGCCTGTGCTCTGCAATCCACAATCAGCCTCCGAGGAAGAGATCTCCTGAGAGAAATTGTGTTGCAGGGTAGGAAAAAGAAAGGCAAATAGCTTGACAGTGGGAGAAGATAAACGGAGTGAGCGGCAGGTGAACTCTGGACCGACTATCACAGTGCAGGCAGGGAGTGGGCTGGTCTGTTCTCTGTGGGAGGGCCTATTAAGCCAAATATAGTTTTCCCATGGTCCAATATTTCTATTTACCTTCAGAAAGGATCCTAGGGTTTTCTAGAAGTGTTGTCTGTGTACACATAAAAAAAGAACATACACAGGTGTGGACTGACGGAGTAAAGTAGTGTTTGCTTTCAGAAATCAGGGTAATTATTGACCGCTAAACTGGTAGCAAACACTGCAGTGCTATCACACCTACTGTAGATAAGTGCAATAAAAAACTATCAGTGCCAGTATAACCAGCTGAGCTCAAGAGCTATAAATTCAGCTCTCATGTTGTAAACAATAAGGCAAAAATGTAAAGACTCTAAGATTGTATGAGTCAACAAAATAAAGATAAATAGAACTGAAAACTAAGAATTTAAGTGGAGATAGCTGCAGTGAAGATTTACAACTCATTAACAGCTCCAAAGAAAGAGGAAATAGGGAAAATGGATTTCATGTTGCCCCTCATTGATTTTTTTTAGCCGTTTATTTATGAGCACAAGAGGCAGAGAGGATTTTTTTTTTTTCTGTTGCATGCCTTCGCTTCACTCTCCAGATGCGTTGCTTCATTCACAGCCTCTTAGCACAAGCCAGACAAATGTTGATTCATGCACCCGGGCCAGCACTGCACTAGAGATGTTGAGGTGTAGTGTTAAGAGTCCCACCTGGTGGTGAACTTCACTGATCTTGTGCCTTAGCTGTGATAAAGTGAGGTCATAGTCGTGCTTGGAAAAGGACTGTTGTAATCTTTAGACCTCCACTGTCATTGTAGGAATACTATCATGAAAGCAAGTGTTGAAGTGGTTTGCAGTTGATCTGTTGCATGTGTTTTTTTCAAGTGACCCCGTGTTTGCAAGATTTGTTTTTCAACGTTTAAGCAGATGTCGTCTTTGTGCCCTTGCAGAACTTAATGTTCTTTTGTGTTGGCTGGCTCATGTCTGTCCACTGGCCTCTGTGCAAGTGTAGAGCTCGTTTTCAACGCTGAAGAGCAGAAAGAATGACTTTTTACTTCTCATCTGTTGATGAGGTAGTGTGATGGAAAATAATACGATAGCCAGCAACTGTTAATGTGACCTTTTTAGTGAGCTATTTGCTGGATAAAAGCCTTGAATCACACTGTGTTCTTGGTCATTAATACCAAGCTGTCATGTCCACAGCCCTGACTCTGTGCTGAAACACAACAGTCTGCCAGCACTGAGCTGCCGCCAGAGAATCCACACTTGGCCTTTTAACACAGCACTGGGACTGACGTGCTTCTTTTCCTTCCCCTGTTTTTCCCACCTGACTTTGTGCTCTTTTTGGTTTAATGTCCCCCATTCTCTTTTTTCCCCTTTGTTTTTTCCCTTTTCCTCTTATCTTTGCTCATCTTTGTTTTTACCCTCTGCCCTCCCTCTCATCTTTTGTCAGATGTGGGCTCGGTGGAAGGCCTGGCCTACCACAGGGGCTGGGATATGTTGTACTGGACCAGCTACACCACCTCAACCATCACCCGGCACACGGTGGATCAGAGCCGCTGGGGCGCCGTGGACAGGCACACTGTGGTCACCATGTCTGGCGACGACCACCCCAGAGCTTTTGTCCTGGACGAGTGTCAGAGGTGAGATTACACCTCTCTCATGTTAGCTCAGAGTTCACCTTCCTCTCATTCACAAACATTTCTGCACATTACTGATTTGTTTTCTCTTCTGCAGCCTCATGTTCTGGACCAACTGGAACGAGCAGTCCCCCAGCATCATGCGTGCCACTCTGACTGGTGCCAATGTCCTTGTGATCATTGGAAGTGACATCCGTACCCCAAATGGCCTCGCCATTGACCACCGTGCTGAAAAACTTTACTTCTCTGACGCCACATTGGACAAGATAGAGCGCTGCGAGTATGACGGCACCAGACGCTACGTGAGTGAAGCTCACACACTGTTACACATGGAGCACATCAAGCTGCATGAAGAAAGTATTTGTACTGCAGCTTGATTGTATTCTGATGTTGCTTAATAACAGCCATCAGTTTTGTTTATCCCCCAAAGCTTGTTGCAAGGCTGGAATTTCCTGAATGGATGAGGTCATGACTGCTGCTGTGTCTCCCCCTGCAGGTGGTGTTGAAGAATGAGCCGGTGCACCCGTTCGGCCTGGCTGTGTATGGAGACTACATCTTCTGGACTGACTGGGTGAGGAGGGCTGTGCTCCGTGCAGACAAATACACTGGAGGAGATATGAAAGTGCTGCGGGCTGACATTCCTCAGCAGCCAATGGGTATCATCGCTGTGGCCAACGACACCAACAACTGTAAGTTCAAGCATAGGGCAAAAGATCTGGTGGTTTTGTGTCATAACAGTGCCTATCATGTCTGAGAATGGGGGATATCATCCTGTTGGTGCAGGCTCTAACCTTCTATGAATGTCATAGGTCAATGATAAGTGGGGGTGCTGGGGAGTGCTACCTTGTGATAAAAGAGGCATATAATCATTTTGAAGTTGTGAGAAAATCAATAAACCCTTTAAATTTCTTTAAATTGTCAAAATAAAATTTAAAGCTGAGATTTCAGATTTGAGAAAAGGAACTTTTAATAAAAATTAATTAAAGAAATTTTTCAAAATTCTTGAAAAATAAGTGTTGTCTTCAGAAGCGCTAACAAATAATCCAGGGGCAGCACAATCTCAATGCTTCTTAATTTCTGTCCTCCACCCAACTTGTTCTCAGCTCGCATCATTTGTAGCCATGTCAATCAACCAAACTATATACACTGCCTGGCCCCCAAAAAAGTCACCACCTGGACTGTGCTGTAATCAAAGTTAAAGGCGGTCCAACAAAATATTAGAGTGTGTGACCTTTTTTTAGGTGGCCTTTTTATTTTTACCCAGGCAGTGTATTTTTCTCATCTCTAACTCTGGACATCTTCCTCCTCAGCTCGCCTCATTCCCATCCTCTTGCGCTACAATACCCACAGTGCCCTACAAGCTAAGAGTGTGCGGTTAAAGCTGCAAATCCCAGTTAGATTGAGTCCTATTGAATTATGCATTCAGTGAAGGCAGAGCCACACAGACATATCTGTCTGCTGATGCGAATACACACTTGTGGGATGGCGTTTTGCGTCATGTCCATGCACCAACAATCCTGACTCTTGTGTGTGTGTGTGTGTGTTGGCATGTTTGTGTAGCTGACCTTTCCTCACACTGTCTCCTGCATAGGTGAGTTCTCTCTGTGCCGCGTCAACAATGGTGGCTGCCAGGATCTGTGTCTGCTGACCTCTGAGGGAAGGGTCAACTGCAGTTGCCGTGGAGACAGGAAACTTTTGGAAGACAACACATGCATAGGTAATGTACAAGACAAAATAAAGGGGTGCAGAGATAGTGCTATGGGAACACACACATTTTCTTCTGCACACTATTTTTCAAAAAAATGTACTAGATGTTTTAATCAAATCTGCAGAAACTGGTCTGCAAAGTAGCTTTGTAAGGAGGTTTTAACTGGTAATTAACTGGCTGGAATTAACACCATTACATCCTTGTGCTCTAAATAGGTTAATATCTAGAAGTTTTTTCATGCCTGAATGGTGAAACATGAACACAAAATCAGTCAAGAGATAAATCGCCTTGCTTTGTCAACAAGGGCCGTCTAAATCAACACAATTCGATTGCACCTCACATCAGCTATCCGCAAATAATGATGTTAAAACATTTCACA
This sequence comes from Thalassoma bifasciatum, assembly GCA_008086565.1. Classification (NCBI taxonomy): domain Eukaryota; kingdom Metazoa; phylum Chordata; class Actinopteri; order Labriformes; family Labridae; genus Thalassoma; species Thalassoma bifasciatum. The sequence continues at coordinate 458,468 of RPOG01000038.1, forward strand.
GAATGAAAACAGGAACTGAGTGGTTTGGAATGATCACTGAGTATTTTTCACGCTGGTTGTGTTTTGTAGAAACTCTTCCTAAATGTACCGTTTATTTTTGTCTCACAGCCCTGAACACAACATGCAACAACATCGACGAGTTTGAGTGTGGAAATGGGGACTGTATAAATTACACTCTCACTTGTGACGGCAGGGCCCACTGCAAGGATAAATCTGATGAGAAACAGTCCTACTGTTGTAAGTGAAAACGTTGTCACTGAAGCACACAAAAAGCTGTATTTTTACTGTTGTTGACGTATGTAATTTGACTTTGAATCACTTGATGTCTGGTTCACAGCAAACCGTGTGTGTAAGAAGGGATACAGAAGGTGTGTGAATGATCGTTGCGTTGGGCACAGCTCATGGTGCAATGGGCAGGACGACTGTGGGGACAACTCTGATGAAGTCTTCTGTAACAGTGAGTCATCAAACGGGTTTACTTCACCCCCAGTCTTCTGGTATTTTCAAATGAAGACAGACTCAAATGTTAATTCTTCTTTTCTGTTTCAGCCACACTTTGCACAGCCGATCAGTTCCAGTGCAGAGATGGAGGCTGTATCTCGAACTCTAGCAAGTGTAACCAGAAAGTGGACTGTGAGGACGCCAGTGATGAAATGAACTGCAGTAAGTTCAGGGTGATCAAATTGATTCAGAGTGACATCTTCTTCCTGGCTGAGGTGTTAAATAAGTGCTGCTGTCTTTGTTAAGCTGCCACCGACTGCTCCAGCTATTTCCACCTGGGAGTGAAGGGAGTGACATTTCAGAAGTGTGAGTTCACCACTCTCTGCTATGCCCCCTCATGGCTGTGTGATGGAGCTAATGACTGTGGAGACTACTCAGATGAAAGAAACTGCCCAGGTACTTTAACACTTCCCGGATTACCCACAACTCTTTTTTTTAACTCACATTGAAAAAAATAAATGAATCATTTGTTTCAGAAATTATTCTGAGCAAAAGCTGAGTAGAACGATTCCAAATGAGGCAAAGTTCTAAACTATCCCATCCCTCAAATTGGGGTTTGACAGTAAAGTCGCCATTGGAAACTTTATACGCACATTTTTTTTCTCATTTCAAACTGCCATGCTTAATTTTTCAATGTTTTTCTCTCTTGCTTTCTTTCCCTTCTGCCAGGGAGTGGAAAAACAAAGTGCCCAGCGCCTTTCTTTGCCTGTCCAAGTGGTCGTTGCATCCCAATGAGCTGGACCTGTGATAAGGAGAACGACTGTGAGAACGGTGCAGACGAGGCTCACTGTGGTAAGTTTGAATCTACAATACTAAACAAGCTGAGCTGCAACAGATAATAACTTTGCTTTGATTTTGCGTACTAAATATTCGTTCTGGGTTTTCAGATAAATTCTGCTCAGCCTCTCAGTTTGAGTGTGGGAACCATCGCTGCATCCCCAACCGCTGGGTGTGTGACGGAGCAGATGACTGTGGCGACAGCAGTGATGAGGACAGCAAGTGCAGTGAGTCTTGTGGTCATTCAAATATGAAGACTGTCAATGTACCTATTTTGAAAAAAATGGGAATTTATCCACAAACTGAGATTCCTGTAAATTATAGATTTTTTTTTTACATGCAAAGAGTTTGACAGCTTTAACAATGATGTCCCATTCAAAAAAAGAAAAAAAAAGCTATTCTATTGTATATCTATTGTGTTTCTTTTTTTTAAATTAAGAGACAGAAATTGTAATTTAAGGGGGTTGTGTGTCTTTGAAATAAGTAAAGTAAGGACTAATGTTAAATATAGATGTGTTTCATTTTTGGGGGTTAAGTTATGGAATGTACTTAGTAATGAATTGAAATAGTGCAAATCTCTGTTGAGTTTAAAAAAAACATAGATAGAAAGATGAAAAACAAAGGACTACAATGTACAATGACCAAAAGGTGAAATGATTGGGAATAACAAGAAAGTTGAGTAATTCATGTGTTGGTTTTTTTTTCCCTTTTTTGTATTGCTGATATTTTGGGTTAGCTTATGGATTGTATAGGATGGGCAAAAATAAGCCCCGGCTTCAGCCTGCCCCTTTCTTTGGTTAGAGTGTTTGTATTCTCTTGTGAGTAAATGTTTTGTGCAAGCATGTATATAAATTCTCTTTTTTTAATTTATAAATTATTCAAAAACAATATCTCTCTATTTTAGAGACCAAAACCTGCAGTCCTGAGGCATTTCAGTGTCCAGGATCACATGTGTGTATCCCTCAGCGCTGGAAGTGTGATGGAGACAACGACTGTCCTGATGGAGCTGACGAAAGCGTTAAAGCTGGATGTTGTGAGTTTATGCTTTAGTTGGAAAGGAACAAAAATATTAAAGCTACATTAAATCACCTAAAGGGGATTCGAAAGGAAGTAAATCTACTTTGTACCAGATGATTTGTTTAAGTATTTTTCCTTAGCCACTCACTTCACCAATTTTATATCTCAGTGTTCAACAACACCTGCAGCAACAATGAGTTCATGTGCCAGAACCGACAGTGTATCCCCAAACACTTTGTGTGTGACCATGACAACGACTGCAGTGATGGCTCAGACGAATCCCAGGAGTGTGGTGAGTGGAGCTGTGACCCCTCAGTCCTGATGGGCCGCTTTTAAAAAGCTCTCCCTTTCTCGCTTTTGCTTTTAGCAACCCTCCTCCATCACCATCGCTGTGTTTTTCTGTGCAGAGTACCCGACATGTGGAGCCAATGAGTTCCGCTGTGCCAATGGACGCTGCCTCATCCAGAGTTCATGGGAGTGTGATGGAGATTTTGACTGTCATGATCAGTCGGATGAAGCCCCAAAGAACCCTCGCTGCACTGGCACAGGTTAGATGTACACAGCCTTACCAGAAACTCTCTTGGAAATTCATCATTACAGTTTTTATCTTATTATGAGTCAGCATTAGAGCGAAGTATATGTGGTTGCTTCTGGCTACTTCTTTTCTTTGTAGTCTTCCATGAGTGTTTTGATAAACAAGCAAAGTGCAACAAATGGAAAAGATGGGGAATATCTTATTTACAGAAGAAGAGAAAATGCTGACATATACATCATCATTTTCTATCATTATTGTCTTGGCAACTGGGGAGCTTTGTCAATAGCAGATTGTCAATTGCAGAAGTAAATTCCTGAAGCGCTGAAATTGCATCAGCCACAATAGTTGACATTTACTCTTTATTTGCTCTTCATCCCATTTCTTCCTGCTGTGGAACAGAAAAGAAATGCAACGACACAGCCTACGCCTGCAATAATGGAAACTGTGTCAATGAGACACTGCTCTGTGACCACAAGGATGACTGCGGCGATGGCTCAGATGAACTGAACTGCTTCATTAACGAATGTCTGAACAGTAAACTGAGCGGCTGCTCCCAGCTCTGTGAAGACCTGAAGATTGGGTTCAAGGTAAGCAAGCAGAAAATTCTGACTTAAGTTCGAGAGAGAGAGATAAAAGTTGAGTCCTCCAGCACTGTTCCCTTTACCTGCTCTGTCCAACCTTGCCGCCTCACAGTGCAGATGCCACCCGGGCTTCCGGCTGAAGGATGATGGGAAGACGTGTGTCGACATAGATGAGTGCACAACCACCTATCCCTGCACGCAGCGCTGCATCAACACGCATGGCAGCTTCCACTGTCTGTGTGTGGAGGGTTTCAGGCTGAGCCCTGAAAACCCCAACATATGTAAATCCACCTCGGGTAAGAAACATGACAAGATTTATGACTCCCAGGGAGTTTCAAACGTAAATCCTCACAACAGTGAGTTCTCTCTCCCTGCAGAGGAGGAACCCTTCCTGATCTTTGCCAACCGTTACTACCTGAGGAAGCTTAATTTGGACGGCTCTAACTATACTCTGCTCAAACAGGTGAGACTTGCAGATAGGGTTCTTCCAAGCCACTTTTAAATCCTGCAAACGATCCTGCAGGGGCTTATCATTGGCCCAGAGTGATGCAGCCTCTGTTCTGTGACAGGGCCTGAACAATGCCGTGGCTCTGGACTTCGACTACCGCCAGCAGATGATTTATTGGACGGATGTGACTACGCAGGGTAGCATGATTCGACGAATGCTCATCAATGGCAGCGATGTTCAGGTCAGTGTTGGAGCATCTCATCAAAGGTGGATAGTAAAGAGTTAATAGTGCTCTGATGGCACTGTCTTCATCCTAGGACTTAAATTGATTACTTGATCTTGACTTGTATGTGTGTTGCTGTTGAAATAAAAAGTATGTTTTCTTTTTAACAATAAAGCAAGAGATTAAGGGTTTCTCCTGCCTGCTTTTTTCCTAGGTTCTTCATCGCACATCACTCAGCAACCCTGATGGTCTGGCAGTGGACTGGGTTGGAGGAAACCTGTACTGGTGTGATAAGGGACGGGATACCATTGAGGTTTCAAAGCTGAATGGAGCGTACCGGACAGTTCTGGTCAACAGTGGCCTGAGGGAGCCTCGTGCAGTAGCTGTGGATGTGCGTTATGGGTAAGAATGAAAACTCTGCTCATCTGAGTCTTAAAGCAGAATTTCTTCCAGCCTGGAAGAGCTTCTTTTGTTTTGTTCCACTTTTAAATGTGTGTTGTCACCAACGCCGTTAATTCATGAGCTGCTTGATGAAAAGCTGCTGTGAGAAGTTTTGAGCTGGTTATGAAACAGACTGAAATCAATATCAGTGTCTCCATATGACACAACTTATCATTTAAAATATTTTGAGTGAATCTGCTGCTGAAATTTTTTCAATAAAGAGAAAAAGATGGAGCCTTGTCTTTAAACTTTCAACATCACAGATTCTCCAGTTACAGAATTGTTGAAGACAACGGGAGGAAATTTATTGCAAGGCGTGAGATCTTATCTCTTTGCTAGTATTATCCTCATTTACAGGCACGACCCATGCAGGAAGACTGTGGTCTTTGTTTCAGCGATTACTACATGTTTTATTGTCTTTTCAAAAAAGGCATAAATGAGGATTGTACTAGAAAAGAGATAAGACCACATGCTTTGTCCAGAGGGAGCAGCAAAATTCCGGTGGACCAGAAGCTTCTGATGAGTTGAATAGTTTGACAGTCAGGACATACGTTTTTTTTTAAAAAGAGGTGTTATTAGAAACGGAGGTAATATTAGACAATAAGTTGTTTTTACTGTAAAGGATTTACCCCAAATAAAAAAGTTCTTTTTGGAGATTGGGCCAGGTATTTTTTCTTTATTCTCAGTTACCTGACTCAGAAGTCAAAACTTTAAAAGTGTCGGATTTTTGACTTTTTTCAATTATTACCTAAATCTCAGTGTGCATATTTTTTTCTCTGGATTCTGATTCAGCCTCAAAATTTTGGCATTGAATTCTGTCTTCAGAGTCAGATTTTAAAAGAAATGTTTGAAAAACACTTATTTGTTCTGTCCTTAACCAAACCCTACCCCCAATAAGAAAAAAAATCTCATGCCTTAACCCTCTTCTGTAATTATTTTCTGTCATCCCAGTTTTACACTAACTTTGCACCATACTTTCCTAATAAATTTATTTTTTACAATTTTTTCCATGTTTATTTCCTACCTGTGCTGAGTTAGACTTTATGTCTACTTCTGTACTTGTTTTTATTTTGACCTTAGTAATCTCTTGAATTTCATGAATCCAGTGGATGTTAGATTCTGCTTTCTTGGGTCAGATTGCCAAACTAACACAGTACATTCCTGACAGATACTTGTACTGGTCAGACTGGGGTGACAGCCCCCACATTGGGAGGATTGGGATGGATGGATCAAACAGGAGTGTCATCGTGGAGGATAAGATCACATGGCCCAATGGTCTGACCCTGGACTTTGTCAACGACCGCATCTACTGGGCTGATGCTCGTGAGGACTACATTGCATTTGCCAGCCTGGATGGAACCAACCGACACACAGGTACCACAGACTCTCACAAACTGAACTGTTGTATCTTTGCGCACTCTACCAGCTGTTCTGTCTTCATTTTTATTCACACGGCTGTGTCTCTGTAGTTCTGGTTCAAGATATCCCCCACATCTTCGCCATGACTCTGTTTGAGGAGTACATCTACTGGACAGACTGGGAGACGAAGTCAATAAACAGAGCCCACAAAACGCTGGGAATTAACAAAACTGTGCTGATCAGCACCTTGCACAGACCCATGGATGTCCACATTTACCATCCTTACCGCCAACCTGAAGGTAAAACCAGATCACCTATCACTGTAAACTTTCCCCTCTCTTCTTGTTTGATCTGGCTCTCATTCTTCTTCTTGTTCTTCAGTGGCCGGTCACCCCTGTCAAACCGACAATGGAGGCTGCAGCAATCTGTGTCTGCTCTCTCCTGGAGGCGGCTATAAGTGTGCCTGTCCAACAAACTTCTATCTTGCAGCTGATGGTCGACAGTGCTTGTCTAACTGCACTGCAAGCCAGGTGAGACACTTTATGGCTTGTGTTTTAGATTTGCCTTAGTAACAATCTGATCAAATTAAGATAATGTACACTTTTTTCCTCCCCAGTTTGTCTGCAAAAATGACAAGTGCATTCCATTTTGGTGGAAATGTGACACCGAGGATGATTGTGGGGATCGCTCAGACGAGCCTGCAGACTGCCGTGAGTGATGATTCAAGAATAATATTATTATTGGTTATATCTAATGTCTTATGAAGAAGTCACTTTGTTTGAATCTGGTTAATATTGTTTTGTATGTCCACATTGTAGCTGAGTTTAAATGTCGACCGGGCCAGTTCCAGTGCGGGACAGGTATCTGCACCAACCCAGCTTACATTTGTGATGGAGACAATGACTGCCAAGACAACTCTGATGAGGCCAACTGCGGTAAGCGCAGCTAGACACTTTTACATCATTTAAATCCTCCTCTCTGATGTGCCCAGAATAACTCTAATCTCCTTGTTACTCAACGCTTGTCCACAGACATCCATGTGTGCCTGCCAAGTCAATTTAAATGTTCTCACCCGAGTCGCTGCATCCCTGGCATCTTCCGCTGCAATGGACAGGACAACTGTGGAGAGGGCGAGGATGAGAAAGATTGCCGTGAGTTTCTGTCAACTTCAAGTTTCTCAGGGTCTGAGTTAGTTTTTGGTTCTTGTTGCAGTTTTGAAAGATAATGACACATATTTGTGAAAGGTATCTCTATTACGAAAGCATGACAGGATTGATCCCACTGTTTGTGGTGATTCTATAGTCGCCCTTCTGTCACCTCACTAGAGCAAAAGTTTCCTCTTGCTTCCTTCACCTGAAATTCTACTGAGCAGATGGGAAATTGATGAACACTCTCCCTAGAGAATGTTTGCCCATTTTGACCTTTCCTTTAGGGACACCCTCAGGCCGGATGATGATGCAGATTATAATTGCCATGACATTTTCTGTGCACATTCATCTTCCACAGGGGGAATTTATGTGAACTGTTCTGTCATACCATCCTGAGGTCAAAATTTACATGTTTGCACCTTTAATGGCAGGGCTGTAGAATAGTAAAATCAGCATGTTATTTTGTAAAGAAGGTCGCAGCCTCTGAGGATTAACACTTAAATTACTTTCAAAGCTTGTGTAATGTTGTGCTTTTGGTATTGAATGGAGTACCTGTATATTTCTTTTGCAGCGGAAGTGACATGTGCTCCAAACCAGTTCCAGTGTGCCATCACTAAGCGCTGTATCCCACGGGTGTGGGTGTGTGACAGGGACAATGACTGTGTGGATGGATCTGATGAGCCTGCCAACTGCAGTAAGACACAGCTTCATGTTACTGTAAAAACAGGAACCTCTGCTCAAGGAATAATCCTCATGTACAGCATGAAAACAGTGGTTGTGTTAAATGGAGGCCTTGGATGTCAGTAAAGAGAAGTACAGTGAAGTGTACTGATGCATTGAGATACGATTTAGACTGACTGAAACAGGAGCCCAGTGTGTCAGTTTTCCCCCCAACAGTCTGGACCTATAGCAGCATAACTAAGAGCTTGTTCAGACCTGATCCAGCTCTAACTATAAGCTTTATCAAAAAGGAAAGTTTTAAGTCTGCTCCTAAAAATAGAGAGGGTGTCTGCCCCCCGGAACTCAACCAGTAACTTATACCAAAGAAGAGAAGCCTCATAACTAAAGAGCCTGTAGGTACAACAAGCAGGCCTGCATGATGAGAGCGCTGTGGTCTAGACAGATGATAGGGAATGATGAGCTGTTGAAGATGAGACAGCCCAATGCCATCAAGAGTTTTATAAGTCAGAAGAAGAATTTTAAATTCTATGCTAGATTTTGACCAGTGTTGAAGAGCCAACACTGGTGAGATGTGCTCTCTCCTCCTGCTTCCAGTTAGCACCCGAGCTGCAGTGTTCTAGTCCAGCTGAGGGGTTCTAATAGACTTGTTGAAACAGCCTGATAAAAGAGAGTTGTAGTAATCTAACCTGGAGGAAACGAATGCATGGATTAGTTTCCCTGTGTCGCTCTGAGATTAGATGTGTGATTTTCCTGATGTTAGGAAGATGTAAATCTGCAATTCTAGAGATCTGCTGAAAATGTGAGTTAAAAGACAAATCCTGATCAAAAAGAACTCTGATATTCCTAACTAGTAATGGATGCAATGCCGATGCTGTCTAAAGCGCACATCTGGCCAGAAAAAAGCCTCCCTGAGCTGTTTAGGTCCAACAACAATGACTTCAGTCTCCTCCAAGTTCAACGGCAAGAAATTTCTGCTCATCCAAGCCCAGACATCTTTGAGACACGCTTCAAGTTTAGATAACCGGCCAGTTTCTTCGTGCTTCATTGATAAGTACAACTGAGCATCATCTGATTAACAATGAAAGTTTATGGAGTGTTCCCTCATAATATTGCCAAGCAGAAGCATATACACGATGAAAAAAATTGCAAAGTCGACCAAGCACTGAACCCTGGGGAACTCCATAACTAACCCTGGTGCGTGCAGAAGATTTGAACCAGAGAAACAGAGACAGATCATAGCTAAAAGTGATCATCACTCCATTAAATCTTTTCTTTTGTAGCTCAAATGACATGTGGGGTGGATGAGTTCCGCTGTAAGGACTCAGGCCGTTGCATACCAGCACGCTGGAAATGTGATGGGGAGGACGACTGTGGGGACGCTTCAGATGAACCCAAGGAGGAATGTGGTAAGGGCAGAGGGCTGCTTGGAGAAAAATGGGAATTGGAAACAGAGCCACGTCTGTACTAACTGTTTCTGTTTGATGCCCAGATGAGAGGACATGTGAGCCGTACCAGTTCCGCTGTAAGAACAACCGCTGTGTGCCAGGGCGCTGGCAGTGTGACTATGACAATGACTGTGGGGACAACTCTGATGAAGACAAGTGTGGTATGTTCTCTCTGTTTTCCTCACACAAAACTTTCACTGTCTGTCTGAAACCATGATGTCAGACTTTGATACACACTGTCCATGTGCAATAGAGTCAGAGCACTAAGCTTTGTATCACCTTTCACTGTGTGTTTGTCTGTTTGGACTTTTTTCTTTTTTGCGTTAATTGGTTCTGTCATCTGCACATCTCACATCATCTCATGTCTATTTTGCATTTCACACTGGCCTGTTGATGTGAGCCAGAGGTAGGTGTTTTCACAGTTTCAGCTCCAACATCCACAACCTCAGCTTACCCAGTCCTCCCCATGTTCCCAGCTTGTCTTCTATTCTGTAAGCCTTTTCTTTCCTTTAAAATCCCACTAGCTCCTCCGCTATAGTGTAGTCCGTTTTGTCCCCACCTCTGTGCCCCATGAGTCAGTCCTGTGATATGAATAATTGACCTCCTTTTGCTCTTAAATGTAGGTTTTTCAGCACAGCATCATGTGTTATTTTAGCAGTAAGCTCTATTCCCTCCTTTCTCTTCTCTTTTCCTTTCCCTTCTACCTCTCCTTACTCCCTGCCTTGACTTTCCATCAGTACTTGTCATCTAAGCCGTCTTCTCTCTGTCCTCAGTGCCTCGTCAGTGCTCAGAGAGTGAGTTTTCCTGCACAAATGGCCGTTGCATCGCTGGGCGCTGGAAGTGCGATGGGGACCATGATTGTGCCGACGGGTCAGATGAGGTATCACCCAACCGTTTCCTCCATGATAAACCATCTGCTTTGAATTTGACACGCTGGGGGCACTAACAAAATAATAATTTGTTTTTGATCCAGAATGGCTGTGATGTGAAGTGTGACAGTGATCAGTTCCAGTGCAAAAATGGCCACTGCATCCCCATTCGCTGGAGGTGTGATGCCGATGCTGACTGCGTGGATGGCAGCGATGAGGAGAAATGTGACAGTGGTGGTGAGGAACTCGTGTATACTAAACATGTTGCACTGAGGAATAGTATGAACTTTGCACTTCATTGATAATAATGTACCAGTTATTCTTTTCTCTTCTTCTGTCATTATTACTTTTCAGTGGGTAGACACTGCCCCCTGGATGAGTTCCAGTGCAACAACACTCTGTGTAAACCTCTGGGTTGGAAGTGTGATGGTGAGGATGACTGTGGAGACAACTCAGATGAGAATCCAGAGCAGTGTGGTGAGAATCTATTTGTTGAAACTTCTCACGCTCAAAATGTTCCTGAGGAATTTAATCTTTGTCCAAATTCTGATTTGTGTCCTGTATATGTTTTGTCCCCCTGTCCTTCAGCTAAATTCCAGTGCCCACCAACAAGGCAGTTCCGCTGTCGTAATGATCGTGTGTGTCTGCCTTTATCAAAACGCTGCGATGGTGTCAACAACTGTGGGGATAACAGTGATGAAGTCAACTGCCGTGAGTTTGTTTGCTCAATACAAAACTAGACCTGAAAACAAACAGAAAATGAGTCAAAATTAAGATCCATAGTATTTTGTGACAATAAAACATCAAAGTAAAAACAATAAAGTAGAAAACCAAATTGTTCAAGACATGTAAAATTAGACTATGCTCTATATAATAAGCAGGCTTTCCAGGAGACAACCACATCACTGCTGCGCATCTGTTCATTGTCCCATGAGAAGTTCACTGTCCATAGATAATCTTCCAGTAAACACTGTATTGCACCCAGTCCACTACCATCTTTGTTTCCACGCCAGTCCTCCAAGAACAGACTAAAATGATTAGGGTGTATACAGATACAATTTATCTATCCTGTAAAGAATATGATCTTAACAATATTTCCCATTTGTCATTGTACCTATAACTATCATTTATTATACTACAGATATTCTGTGCCTTGCTCCATAAGCCAGTCTTCAGAGTTTTCTGTTTGACAATCATTATACATGTCCAAACCAAATTGGTTCAGGGGTTTTGTAATATGGGCCATGGGTTTAGTATTGCCTAATATGTGAAGACTGGGGCAGAACTCAAAATCCACTCTCATGGCCCCTGTAATAATGGAAAAGAAATTTTTCCAGAATGTCTGTATCCTTGGACATGACAATAGGACATGTGTTAGGGTACCCAACTTTCCATCACACCTCCAACAGTCTGGTGTGTCCTTCATCCCTAGTCTGAATAACCTATTTGTGTACCAATAATATCAATGAAAGATTGTGAAATGAATCAGTCTTATTTCGATGTCCCTGGAGACTTGTCTAGTGATTCCAACAATAGTATCCCAATCATTTCCTTCATGTCATGTTCAGATCCCTGTCCCATAAGGCTTGCAGAGCTGTGTTGGATGAGCTGTAACCTCACTTTGACCTCTATACTCTTTCAGAGCTCCCTCCTTCCACACCAATTTGTCAAAAAGATGAGTTCAAGTGTGCCAATGGCCGTTGTATCAGCTCTGTGCTTCGCTGCAACTACTTCAACGACTGTGAGGACTACGGCTCCGATGAAGTCAACTGCAATAAGAAAGGTGCGTTACTCAACAGTGTGGCTGTCTGAATGAGAGTGTACTCTGTGTGATTACAAGTGTGACATTATGTCAATCTATTCGCCGGCAGACACCGTGCTGAACGACTGTCGCAGCAACAGGACGGTCTGTGGAGATGGGGATGAAGCTCACTGCGTTGTGAACGGAACCGACTCTTTCTGTTCCTGCAAACCCGGCTTTGAGTCCAATGGAAGAAATAGATGTGCAGGTACATTGCAGTTTGCTTCGCGTTTTACTATTAAACTGTTTTGCATGTTGTTGACTGTAACTGTGGAGTATGCTCAACATGTGGCTTGGGAATGTTTCACAGATAAGAATGAGTGCAAGCAGTTTGGAACCTGTTCCCACATCTGCAACAACACCAAGGGTTCCCACAAGTGCAGCTGCCACAAATACTTTATCAGAATCAATGACACCTGCAAGGCTGATGGTAAGTTCAAATTAGTCTCTCTGCTTAAATTTAAATGAATTGACTTACCAAGCTTCAAATTAAAGGTTTCAAATTCAAGCCTTGTCGAAGTGGAAAAACAGACGACGGTTCCCCATGTCAACCCTAGACGCTGCTTGCAAAATTGGAGGAGTCCCCATCATATGCACCTCTTGTCACTTAATTTTCCAACCTGCCTTGATTATTTATATGGCTCTTCTCTACATTCCCAGCTCCAAGACAAGTGCTCTACATCGCTGATGACAATGAGATCCGTAGCCTGGACCCCTCCATGCCTAACTGGCGCTATGAGCAAATATTCCAGGGCGACGCCAACGTACGCATTGATGCAATGGACCTGCACGTCAAGACCAACCGCATTTACTGGACAAACTGGCACACGGGACGAATTTCTTCCTATGACCTGCCTTCCTCTTCCTCCTCCCTAAACAGCAACCGTAACCGCCGTCAAAGTGACTCAAGGGTCACAAATGTCGAGGTGAGCATGAAAAGAAAATGAGCCCCTGAAAAACAAAGGACAAAGGAGCTAATGTGTCCAAGTTTGAGGGTTATGATGCTACTTCTGTTTTTATGTTTTTCAGATCCCTGATCTTAAGATGCCTCGAGGCATTGCTGTGGACTGGGTAGCAGGTAACTTGTACTGGACTGACTCTGGTAGAGATGTCATCGAGGTGGCACAGCTGGGTGGAGGACGCCATCGCAAAACTCTCATCTCAGGCATGATAGACGAGCCTTATGCCATTGTAGTCGACCCACAGAGAGGGTAAGAGGATCTTGGGGGACTAGGAATCAATGACATCAGCAAACTTAGCTTCTTGTAAAATCAAAAAGTACTCAATTTAAATGAGATGGTTTTATAGCATTTATTCATGTAGCTTCTAAATGTCCATCTTTAGGAAAATGTACTGGGCAGACTGGGGGAACCATCCAAAGATTGAGACAGCTGCTATGGATGGAACCATGAGAGAAACGCTGGTGGAAGAAAACATCCAGTGGCCAACTGGTAAAGCATACAGATCTAACAAAATCACACATCATGAGTTGATGTTCCTAATCTTCTAAAGCTTTTCCTACGCTGATCTCCCTTATTGTAGGTCTTGCCGTGGACTACTTCAATGAGCGCTTGTACTGGGCCGATGCTAAACTCTCCCAGATCTGTAGTGTGAGGCTGAATGGCAGTGATGCAGTCGTGGCTGTTAACAGCTTTAAGAACAGTTGAGTGGTACATCCAGGGGTCCTGGACACTGACTACAAATGCTGGCTTCTTAGAGAAAAAAAAGCACCTAAAAATAAAACCCAGCAATGAACTTTCAAAACAATGCAAGACTGATATCTTTCAATAAACCACTGCAGAGTATCTTTTCTTTAATGTGATTTTATCATTTTTACACAGAGCTACAACACCCGTTCAGTATTGATGTATTTGAGGACTTCATCTATGGTGTCACCTACTCCAACAATTATGTCTTCCGAGTGAATAAGTTTGGTAAAGGCCCCATTGAGAACCTGACAACTGGGATGAACCATGCCACCGATATAGTTCTCTATCACCGCTATAAGCAGCCAGAGAGTGAGTAAAAACACCAGCGAGAGCAGCAGGAGGATGTTTTTTTTCTTCATTTCAATTACCTTTCTCTGTCTTCTCCAGTGACTAATCCCTGCGACAGGAAGAAATGTGAATGGCTTTGTCTGCTGAGCCCCAGCGGACCTGTCTGCATCTGTCCCAACGGACGAACGCTAGACAACGGCACATGTGTGGAGCTTCCCCCTCCCACTCTGTCTCCTATCTGTGAGTGAACACAGGTTTTAGCTTTTTAAATAACGTTCAGGCACTTGTTTTAACACTGGTCTTAATGACTGAAACAACGTGTCACCCACAGCTCCTCCCAGTGGTCCCTGCTTGGTGCAGTGTATGAATGGTGGCAGCTGTTTCCTGAATGCTCACAAACAGCCCAAGTGCCGCTGCCAGCCAAACTACGGAGGAGATCGATGTGAGATCGATCAGTGCAGGGACTACTGCAAGAATGGAGGCACATGCACACCCTCCCCCACAGGCAAGAAAAGGAGCAGGATTTTCCATACTAAGCTAACTCACCTTTTCCTGGCCATGAATGTGTTGTTAAAGTTGGATACATTTACATTTCTGCATGGCTCATTCTTTCTCTCTTTAAATCCTCCTGAGGCTCCATCTGTTCACACTGTTAATGTTTCTGTCCCTTCACAGGCTCTCCTACCTGTCGATGCCTGATAGGCTTCACAGGACCAAACTGTAACCTGCACACATGTAAGGATTACTGCAAGAATAACGGCAACTGCTCAGTCAGTGCCGGAAACCAGCCCATCTGCCGTTGTCCTGCTGATTTCCAGGGTGACCAGTGCCAATACAGTGAGTATTCCCACCATCTCACCAATGTAACATACTGTCTAACATGCAAGTGAAGACTCATAATGAGTTACCTTTTATGAATGTGAATCATCAGAATTTTTCTCATGGGTCTCTGTGTGTTTGTGTGAACAGGGGGCTGTGAAGGCTACTGTCTGAACAAAGGCACATGTCTGCAGAGGGAAGATGGCTCCAAACTGTGCCGCTGTCTGCCTCAGTACAGTGGCAGCAAGTGTGAGATTGACAAGTGTCACTACTGTCGAGATGGAGAATGTATACCCAGCAGCAGCTTTGTATCTGCAGGAGATTTTACCTGCCGGTAGGAGCGCACACAGACGCACTCAAAAGTCCAGATGTGTCATTTTGCTTTTTGTGGAAACAAAATCTTTTTCTGTCCTCTGTAGATGCTCAAATGGAAGAATTCAACCAAGCTGTTACACATGTGATACAAATGAGTACTGTGCTAACGGACAGTGCTCTATCAACCCAATAACTCGGCTGCCAGAGTGCAGGTGAGGAGCAGAGTTTCAATCATTGACTTATGATGTTTGTTTCGGTGTAGTTTTGGTTTCAGAAGTACATGAGTGGGTGTGATAGAAACCTGAAAGTTTCTCATAATAAAAATGCGCCAAAAAGACATTTAATTAGAGTCAATGTCCTCTTTTGCCCAGACATGTCTCCCTGTTTGCACATAAAAACATGTCCAGGGGTAAAATTATACAAAATGTCTATGATTTCTTATTTCCACAAGTGAAAAAAAATGTGAACTTACTCTATTGAGAATTCTTGTGACCCACATGGAATTAAATTTTTGAGATAAAGCCAAAACAATGTTGAAAAGGGCTAAATTTTGAGATAAAAGTCAAAATTTCCAATTAATAGTCAAAATATTTAAATAAAGTCAAGATTTTGAGATGAGTCAGAATTATTAGAAAAACTCAAGTTTTTTTGATCAGTCAGATATATGAGATAAAAAGCTGAAATGTTGACTTTATCGCCTTAATTTAACTTTTTATCTCAAAATTCTGACTCGACAAGGGACAAAAAAAATAAGCAACGTCAGTTTTTCATTTTTATAGAATTATGTTTTTAGCTGGCAGAATTGGGCTTCTATGTAAACAACAGATAATTTTTACTTCAAACAGAAAAAGAATGTTTAAAATAAATGGTCATGAAGCTACTTTGTTGTCTTTAAGTATCTATGGGTATTTTTGGACTATCTCCAAGAGGCCAAGTAGCGGGTTCTCTCTTTGGATTCTCAGAATATGGTCACTCTAATTTAATATAACCTTACGAATCACCAAAGCAACCTAAATGTTGGTGTTGTAACATTCTCTGGTTGAAACATGTTTTTGTCAGCTTCGGATGCTCAAATCTGTATTTCTCCTCTTAATTTTTTGCATATTTCCATGTCTGTGAAGATGTCCACCTGGTTGGTCGGGGCATCGCTGCGAGTCTGTTGCCAGCATCGATGTTGAACCGGGTTCAGGTGGACGTAAGTAATCTGTTTGTACAATGACATCAGTAACAGACGGACCTCATATTGAAAGATTGATGATAACTTTGATACAAATCTTTCATTCATGTGTGTTTGCAGGAACAGCCTCCATAGTGATCCCAGTGCTGCTGCTGCTGCTGTTGGTTCTGTTGGCTGTTGGAGCGTTGTTCTGGTACAGGAAAAGGATCAGAGGGTGAGTTACAGCAAAACATTTAAAAACAAGTTGCAGTCAAGAAGACTCCTTTTGCCTTTTGGTTCTCTTTTTCTTTTCCTTCCTTTCTTCCTTTCTGCCTCCTCTTTACACATTCCCTCCCCTCCCTGTAATGGCAATCTCTTGTGCTCCTCAGGTCTAGTCGATCCGGCAAAACCGGCTCCAGACGCTTGCGGTAACTTTGGGCAGGGTTACTCTCTCCTTTCTTCCACAACCTCATTTAATTCTGCATCCTGATGCTCTCTTTCTCTCTCTCTGTTTCTGCCTTACCCATAAGTCTTGATTGCTGTGCAGTGTTTGGTCCTGTGGTGGTGAATGTTGCACCATTCTCTCAGTTCATGGGAACTGTAGTTCATCCTGCTCCCACAGAGTCTCCTCTGTTCAGTGGCCTACTCCAGGGCAGCTGCTGTGCGGATCTATTGAAAAGATGCATTAAATAGATCTGTCTATGCACTTACTGGTTCTGTAAATGTGCCATAGTGTTGTCCATTTTATTGTGCCATATTGTACTTCCTGTTTTGTGCTGTGGTTTGTATTGTGATAGTGTGGTAGAGATGGAAAGTGTAACAACATTCTACCAAGCTCAGATTGGAGAATGCAATGTGAAAAACCCAGCATTTACTCAGGGGCAGATACCATTGTCAGTGTTCACAGCTTAGATGATCTGCTGTGGATCTATTGTGGATTTATTTTGCAAAGTGTGTTGCATTAACAAAATTATCCAGGGTCACTGTTTACGTTATGGGTTACATGAATGCTGGTTTTGTTTTCTGTGCCGTGGCTTTCTTTTCTCAGCCTGGATAGTGGTGAGAGTCATGTGATGCCTCTTCACTCTCTATATAATGTGGCTGTGTCCCTGCTTGCCCTCTTTAGGCTCATTTGATAGATACTTAAAATGTTTAACTCTACTTTTGATATTTCCCTGCAGGGCCAAGGGCTTCCAGCACCAAAGGATGACCAACGGTGCAATGAATGTTGAGATTGGAAATCCAGCCTACAAGATCTACGAGGGAGAGCCTGATGATGATGCAGGAGAGCTGCTAGACGTGGACTTCACGCTGGACCCAGACAAGGTGAGTGAATAACACAATTACACACACAATCATCACTGGCTCTGCATGTGTAAATGATTAAAATGTACTTTTTTTTACCCCTCTCCAGCCCACCAATTTTACAAACCCAGTATATGCCACTCTGTATATGGGAGCTCAGAACAGTCGCAACTCTCTGGCCAGCACAGACGAGAAGAAGGAGCTGCTATCACGTGGAGATGAGGAGCCCCTCGTGGACCCCCTGGCATAGACTGTCCATAGGCCTGAATCACAATATTCCAAACACACCCCTCTTCTTGCCTTTTAAAAAAGAAAAAAAGAGAAAAAAAAATCTTCAAAAAGTACAAGAGAAAAACTGATAAAAAGTGTGAACACTGTATAAAATGTACAAAAATGAAGGACTACTTTTGTATGTGATTGCAGTATTATATTTTGTTCTTTTGAGATTCCTCTGGTCAAAAATGAATAACATTTTCTATGAGAGATTTTTAATTTACACTTTGTCCCTTACCCTTTACCTAAATAGCCACTACCTCTGTGCAAAATGAAATGGAAACAAGAAAAATCAGATGAAAAGATGCTATCATCGGAGCAATTTTAATTTTTTATTTTTGTATGAATTGTATAGAAAAGAAAAAACATTGTTCCATTTCACCAGTGCCAACTGTTTGTTGTTTGTGTTGACTTTGAGTGGGAAAGGTAAAACTCAAAGATTTCTAAATCGGTACATATATTGTCTCGCTGGATTTCTTAGCGAGATTGTGTGAGACAGATTTGTGATAGCACCGTTTGTGTATAGCACATGTACAATGTCAATACCAGATGGCAACTACAGTATTTCCACATAATTTTTTCCTCAGAGAACAATGTTCATCTAATGATTGTGTTGTCTTCCTTGCACAGGCTATATACTTTACGGTATAGTGTAAACTGAAGGCTTTATACTGCAAGATGTATAAGAGGCATGTTTGTTTGAATCACCGTGTATGACAGGTTGAAGCTCGTGGTGTGAGAGCATGAGTGATGTTTCAGTCTGAGATTGCGGGAAGTGAGGAAGTGGGTTAAAACATTCCAGACAGAGTGGTGGGTTGAGATTACAAATGTAGAGATGGTAAGAATTGATGCTTTTGGAAATTGATGAAAATGAGAGTCACTGCAGATTAAAGACTAATAATAAGTCTGTGGTTAATTTTCTGACAGGAAGTCGGGGCTGCAATTACAGTAAAAAATTGAAGGAAATGTGATCTAGATGGGACTTTTGGTTGTCTTTTATTTCTTGTCCATTTCTTTGTGAAGACCAGGCGACATCTGGCTTTGTGACAAATATCTCTCTACCTTTAGAGGGAAGTGTCTGTTTGTTCACAGTTTTGTAATGACTCAGTCTTAAGTGCATTATGTTCATCCTTTGGCGTTTCTCTGCTCTTTCTAATCTCTCTCTCCTCTGTGCCCTGCTGCTGCTAATGCTACCATTCTGGTTGCTCTGACACGTCCTTACGCTCAGCCTCTGTCCCAAAATGCTGCTTCTGTCAAAAATGTGTCAGCCATATCTTAATGCATGTGAAAAGTAACACCAATCTCTGATATAACTACAGTAACAAGTTTTTTTTTTTTTGCTTACCTGTCAGCAAGTGTTATTTTACGCTGTTGTATATGTTGTCTTTAATTGAGAGATAAGTACAATCATTTTATCAAAAGAACATTTTTGCAAAATCATACATGCATTTTCAAAAATTGTTTTTTCCTGATTAGTCCTTGTTTTGTTTTTTAATGAAAAATGACACATAGCTTTTATAGTACACAATGCATGGAGGCTCAGTCTTTCTTCTGGAAAGAGAATAATGTTTAATTTTTGCTGGAGTACTTTACAAACTAAATAACAGATATTGTTATAAATAAAGTTTTAAAAATTGTACAGAAATCAAGCCAGTTTGCCCTGTCCTTTTTCCACATTTTCTGATTGGTGAGAGAAAATTTCAGAACCTGTTATCACTTAAAAGACAGACATAGTGTGTGTACTATGAGCACAAAGTTCAATCAATATATTCGAATACCATTACTTTACTTTAACACTGAAACACAAAAATAAATCTTCAAAGAAAAGTTTGATTAGTATGTAAAGATAGTACTTCCTGCTTTAAAAATGACTTCATATCAGCAAACGCTTATTGACTCTGCCGAGGAAGACTGAAGAGAGTAAGATAACGTGGACTCTGTCGAGTGTTTACAGAGATGTGATATATTCTCAGCTTCACTCGATGCCTTTGGCCTTTAGCTCCTCCTTGACTCTGCTCAGGTAGTTAGGATCAGGATACCCAAAGCTTTTCAAAAAGAGAATAAATTAGTGTGTATCATTTCAATGGAAATAATTTAACTATCATGACTTGAATGAATTAGAAAGAATCAAGATGTAACTGCTGTACCGTGTTGCTCCTCCTGTCATCGAGGTTTTGTGGTGAATGTCGTTCCAGGTCACCTGGTTTTCAGCCCCAGTTGTTCGTGATGTACCAACAGTGAAAATGAGCCTCTGATCAAATGCTTTTTTTAACAGGTGCAGCACTTCTTTACCCTCTTTGTTGTCTGGCAGGTAAGCAGTTCTTGTAATGCCACCATAGTGCTTCCCAGGATTTGGATGCTTTTCCTGCAGAGGAGGAGTGAAACATGAGCAAAAACTGATATTTTCACAAGAAATGCAGAATAAGAAATTCTGAATGATTCATTGAAGAATATACCGTCTGTCTTCCACCATGAATATCATAGGTGATGACTATATGGCCACACTGTGGAAATCCTGGGAGAGATGTGCCAAAAAATTCCCATCTCATATTTCCAGGAGGTTGGTTTCCTTCTATCTTTCCAAAGACTTGTTTGCACACAGGACACACTGGTCCCATACTTTCCTTTGCTTGTTCCAGGCAACCCTTACAAAACTCATGTTTACACTTGAGCTGTGTCTTCTTGATGAATGCATCCATGCATATTGGACAGTTGTCTTCTTTTTTGTCACCTGCTGTGGCTCCCTCTTCCTTAGGTGCAGCAGAGTAGTGTATGTTGTATCCCTGTTTGCCATTATGCTCAGGTCCACTGAAGGCCCCCTCTGACTGATCGACATTGCCTGAGTTCTTCAGAGAGCCGTTGAATCCTGCTGCGCCATGAGGCTGGGTGAAGTTGAAGGGGGATGTAGTGATCTTCTGGTACAGACGGAGAAGAGCTCTGAGGGCATGGCTCTCCATGGATGCATTCCTTCTAAATCCTTTGTAGGAAGTGTTGACGTTGATTTTACCTGGACTGCTCTCTGACATGTCGATGTCCACTCCAAACTTGGCTTTTATGTTTTCCAAATCCGGTTGGAAGGAAACATACATCATTTTCCAATGGTTTTCTTCAAAGATGAGCCCAGTGGTGAGAAGAGGATCATTGATGGCCATTTGAATGTTTGATGGTGTGTCTTGAGATTCTGCCATCAAACCTTCAGCAGAGGAGTTCATATCTTCTATTTTGAGCGACTTTTTGATGGCATCTTGACTCTGGCTTGGTCCACATATAACCACTTCTTCTGAGGACCAAGTTAGCATAAGCTTGCTCTCCTTTTCCAGGACGATGCGCAGAACATCCATGAACTCTTTGGGCTCTCTGGTCTTGGGAGTAAAGCTTGAACCATTGTATTCACTCTTCTGGACAAGGGTCGTGAACTCATAGAGAGCATCATTTTGGCTTCCAGCTTTGTTGGCTGCTTGAAATGTCACATGTGCTTCTGCTTTCATAGTAACCCCATACGATTTCTCTATTTGTTCAATCTCTTTCTTGTAGATGTTGTTTATGTACATGAATTGGCTCACTGGGAGTATACCGATATCTGTCTCTTCACCTGCTGTGGAAACTGCTGTTGGACTGCTGGTGCTGCTTTGTTCAACTTGCTGCTCCTGCAAAAAAATCAAATGCTCAAAACTAATATTGTTTTTTAATTTGGATGTTATTAATAATTAATTAATAATTATTAATAATTAGTGTTTAATGACACTTCACACACATCTTGTAACTTTGACCCAGGTGAAGAGGGAGGAGTTTTTGAAGTATCCACTGCACTTTGTGTCTCTGGCTGTGGAGGAATAGTTGTAGGTGTGTCATCATGTTGTTGCCTTGGTTGTTGAGCTCCCTGCACATATATAAAGAGAATGAATCAAACTGAGGTTTTACTGATTCACTTTCAATTCCTAGCTGCTCTGGACATACATTTTTGGGCTCCAAATTTTTGTCTGTTTTTTGTGTCTCAGACTCTGGAGGACTCAAAATAACTTTCAGAATTTTGACGGTTTTCTTCTTATCGACCGTCAATTCTTTTCCACACAGATCCCGAAGGTCACTCAGGTCTAAGAAGAAAGGGACACAGAAGAATGAATCCATTTGCAAAAGAGGTTGTAGTAGAGTTCAAATTAACAAAAAAAGTACCATGATCCTTGAAAGTTTTAAAGTTGACACTGTGTTGGGGAATAAATGTTCAATTTGATCATCGCTTTAATTTACAGTCATACTTTACCTGGCTCAGGCGTGATTTTTATCTTTGCCACTCCCTCATTCTGAATATCTGAAACTTCACAGTTTCTTTTGCATGTTCTGCTGTTTGCCCATGTCTGAAGTGCCTTCTCGAGCTTTTTAGGACATTTATCTGGTGGATGACCCTTAAACCACCCGAGATGAACAGAAATTTCAACTCCCTCGGTCTGTGGTTAAAACAAAGTTTGGGGAACATATTATATTCCATGACTCTTTAAAATCAAACAAGCAAACTAAAAAATTCACCATATCATAAAGTTTGAATAAATAGGACATATTTGGTATTGTAAAGACTGATAGAAGACAGACAACTCTATCTCTATGTGACATGTAACCACAGAACCTCTGTGCCTATAAGAAGTAGTAAATATGCAGACAACCTCAGTGCAGCAGAGGGCAACATAACGCTGCCACAAACCGAACCTGATTGTCCTGAAGTTTTAAAACTTCATACTTTCACTTTGACGGAGGCAATGCATGAAAACAGACGCGCGTGCGTACCTCTGTACGGGGGTCAACAGATGTTGTAGCTGGCGGGTCAACCTGTAATAAACGACACGATATTTCAAACAAATACTCTCACTTCGTCATTAATTTACAAAAATGCTTTCAAAATCGTATATTTGTATTATTATTTAGCGATGACTCACCTCCATTTCGTGGTCTGACATGTTGATGGTCTTCACTGTAACACAAACACATTGTTTGCGAATCACTAACGATTCTTTTCTAGTATATTGTCTTTCAGAAACCTGCTTTGAAAATCCAGTCAAATACCAACAGAACAGAAAGTTATCGGTTGACAGGGCTCACGGTCAGAGAAGGCCGAGACAAACTTTTAAAGGCTGCTTCACACTTTCTGAAATCAAACGATCACAACTTGACGATGCACCGAAACATTTCTTAATGCAAACGTTTAAAAAACTGATATATCAAAAAGGAATGGTTTATGATAATCGTCTTACCTTCACGGGGTTTCTAATCGCTGACTGTAAACGCTGACTCTTCCGCTTAAATGAAAGTGAAAGCTTAGACCTGGATAGTGTGACGTCACACAGTGGGCGAGCACTTATTGGAAAACAATCCGAGATTTTGTAACAACATGAAACATAATAGGAAACTGAACTGCCTAACCTCAACCCCTCAATCAAAGTTCATCTGGAATTCAAAGTTTGCAAACATTAACTGAACGTCTATGTGGCATTTAATCAGAAATACTGCAAATAAAATCGAGGAAGTGGTATTTAAATATTGCATTTAATGGATCCAAACAGCCAAGTTAACGACATTTGGTGTTGAGGATAGAAACTGTATTTGAGGATAAAAGTATTTGCTACTTGTTTTTTATGTCTTCGTGCATTCTGGTTAGATGTAGAACAATTCTACAATGTAGTGAGAAATTCCAAAGTAAATATAATAGAAAAGCCTGTTTTGTTTTGTTTTGTGTTTTTTCATGAAAGTGGGAATGGAAACCATCAAAAGGTGTATCTCCTGAATTTATTTTGACTGTTGAGGAAATATTATATGCTCAATTTTAAATGGACGACAAAATCACCAAAGATACAACGATTGAAAAACAAAATAGAATATCATGAGCACACATAAAACGATGGAGGACAAAAGAAAAACTATGGGCATCATGGAAAACCTAAACTAATTTTGAGATGCCCCATGTGTGCATGGTACAATCAAGTACAATCATACATGCATTTTCAGATTTTTTTTCCAGATTAGTACTTGATTTGTTTTTTAATAAAAAAATAACTTTCAAAGTACACAATGCATGGAGGCTCAGTCTTTCTTCTGGGAAGAGACTAATGTTTAATTTTTGCTTGAGTAATTTACAAACTAAATCACAGATATTGTTATAAATAAAGTTTTAAAAATTGTACAGAAATCAAGCCAGTTTGCCCTGTCCTTTTTCCACATTTTCTGATTGGTGAGAGAGAATTTCAGAACCAGTAATCACAAAGGTAGACATAGTGTGTGTACTGTATACACAAAGTTCAATCAACATATTCAAATATCATCTTTATTTCTATACATAGAAATACAAATATTATTTCTTCAAAGAAAAGTTTTATTAGCATGTAAAGATAGTACTTCCTGCTTAAAAATGACCTCTGATCTGTAGATGGCTCCTAACTCTTCCCATGAAGACTGAAGAGTAAGATAACATGGACTCCCTCTGTTGAGTGTTTGGGGATGTGTCTGAAATATTCTCAGCTTCACTCAATGCCTTTGGCCTTTAACTGCTCCTTGACTCTACTCAGGTAGTGGGGATCAGGATACCCAAAGCTGTTCAAAAAGAGAATAAATTAGTGTGTATCATTTCAATGGATATAATTTAACTATCATGACTTTAATGAATAAGAAAGAATTAAGATGCAACTGCTTTACCCTGTTGTTCCTCCTGTCTTTGAGGTTTTGTGGTGAATGTCATTCCAGGTCACCTGGTTTTCAGCCCCAGTTGTTCGTGATGTCCCAACAGTGAAAATGAGCTTCTGATCAAATGCTTTTTTTAACAGGTGCAGCACTTCTTTACCCTCTTCGTTGTATGGCAGGTAAGCAGTTCTTGTAATACCAACATAGAACTTCCCAGGATTTGGATGCTTTTCCTGCAGAGGAGGAGTGAAACATGAGCAAAAACTGATATTTCTACAAAAAAAAGCAGAATAAGAAATTCTGAATGATTCATTGAAGAATATACCGTCTGTCTTCCATCATGAATATCATAGGTGATGAGTATATGGCCACACTGTGGAAATCCTGGGAGAGATGTGCCAAAAAATTCCCATCTCATTTTTCCAGGAGGTTGGTTTCCTTCTATCTTTCCAAAGACTTGTTTGCACACAGGACACACTGGTCCCATACTTTCCTTTGCTTGTTCCAGGCAACCCTTACAAAACTCATGTTTACACTTGAGCTGTGTCTTCTTGATGAATGCATCCATGCATATTGGACAGTTGTCTTCTTCTTTGTCACCTGCTGTGGCTCCCTCTTCCTTAGGTGCAGCAGAGTAGTGTATGTTGTTTCCCCTGAGCTCAGGGCCACCATAGGCCCCCTCCCATATGTTTGCTGACGTGCTCCGTGGTGCTGCCACAGACTTTTTAGCAGAGGAGTTAAAACCTTGAGTTGTGTTGAGCAACTTTTTGATAGCATCTTGACTCTGGCTTGGTCCACATATAACCACTTCTTCTGAGGACCAAGTAAACATAAGCTTGCTCTCCTTTTCCAGGACAATGCGCAGAGCATCCATGAACTCTTTGGGCTCTCTGGTCTTAGGAGTAAAGCTTGAACCATTGTATTCACTCTTCTGGACAAGGGTCGTGAACTCATAGAGAGCATCATTTGGGCTTCCAGCTTTGTTGGCTGCTTGAAATGTCACATGTGCTTCTGCTTTCATAGTAACCCCATACCTTTTCTCTATTTGTTCTATCTCTTTCTTGTAGATGTTGTTCATGTACATGAATTGGCTCACTGGGAGTATACCGATATCTGTCTCTTCACCTGTTGTGGAAACTGCTGTTGGACTGCTGGTGCTGCTTTGTTTGACGGGCTGCTCCTAAAAAACATAAAATGCCTTTACCTCATATTGGAAATGATTCTGAATGTTATCAACAATGTTAAAACTCAGCAATATTCAAAGCAATCCAACTCAACCCAGTGCAATGAAAACAACCTGAGAAAAGTCTCATCATGAAAATTGACCACCAATACACACATTTACCCCATATCAGCATCTCAGATACTTCAATCTCTTTCCCAATCACAAAATAAAAACAAAATCTGTCCACCAGTATCAGTCTCATTTCCTGGATCCAGATAACATGCTTGGTAATTTTTTCAACAACAGGAGCTCCATCTTGCAGCTTATCATACCTTAAGTCCTAAAGGGTCGTTTCGGAGGCTCAGCCTTCCAAAGGACTTTTAAAGGCTTCCAGCTTTTTCTAGCTTTTTAGAAACGTGCCGCAAGAGTCAAATTCAAATTGGGCGAATATTTGAAGAAAAAAAGTTTATCAGTTTGAACAGTATAGAAAATATCTTGTCTGCGTAGTATAATCAACTGAACAAAGGTTAAAATAATTTGCGAATCTTTTTTATGTTTTACACAACGTTAGTCTTAAACAACACTGGTGATAAATTACACAAAATGGGGTTTCTTTGCACTGAAAAATGCACTCGCTGCTCACACTCACATACTGGCACGGACACCAATCAATTCAGAACAGTATCTAAGGGTTGTTTCAATACTTTACTCACCTCTATGTTCTTAAAGTTGTAGTTGCCTGACATGTTGACAATATTTCCCTATTTAACTGTATATACCGACACAAAGAAGAAAATATGAGCTGATAACTCCTAAAGGCTATTACACTTCACCCTTTCTGAAATCAAACAGCTTTAACTCGACAATGCACCGGTAACTGACAACTTTATACGTATTGACAAAAATGATACGATCGCGTTACTTTAACTAAGTTTTAATCGTCGTCTGTAAACGCTGGCTTTTCCACATAAACGAAAGCGAAAGCTTCGTCTTCAAGACGTGACGTCATATTGTAGGCGATAACCTTTAGAAAAAAAGCAATGGAAGGGTCCTTATCGACTCTCCCAGAAGCAAAACATCTGTCGCGTAAACCAAATATTTACGTGAAACAGTGTGAATTATATGCTCCTATACAATGGGTCGGTCGGGTAGTGACCCCTGGGGTTCAATCATTAGAGCGTCAGGAGTTAAGGAGCCACTCCACCCAACCCAAATGAAAGTATGCTCTGTATTTAATTATATCTTTTCTTAATAAACACAAATGGTGAGCTGTGCAAAATCAGTTTATTTTTGTTTCCATCTTCTAACAAACATCTGATTTGATCTCTTTGCAGATATACACAAATCAAACAAGCAAAAACAATTTGACACATCAAGGCAAAAAAATGCAGATTTGGTATAAAAGAAATATAAAAAAAACTCCTTTAAAATGAATTTCAAATACAGATATAGCAAAGTGCTGTGAAACATGAAATAACTGCAATGTAAAGCCTGTAAATAAAAAGATCCAAAATACTGATATGGCATTACTAGAAGTGAACATTTCATCAAAAACACAACAAATGTTACTTCACTTCAAACAAGTAAAGGTAAAATAAAGGAGAGCATGAAGCAGCAAACAAAGCAACAAAAACTGACTTCATTCTTTACAGGCCTGGTCAACCTTTCGTTTCACTTCATTTCACTTTAACATTAAAACTACTGCCTCTTCACAATGTGATCTCAATTTTTTTCTCCATCCCTCCATACTCAGCTTCTTTAGCAAACTTATCTTTGGTGACAGTACTGATGTATGTGAATATGCAGCACAGCCAATTCTGCCCTCTGCTGTGTGCTAATGCACAAACATCTGGCTGGATGTAGGTAAGGCAGCCTTGGAGGGAGTGTTTACTGAGGTGACGGGAGAAGGCATCTGTGTGAGCGGCAGCAGTGGCACGATACAATGAAGGGTGATGAAATCACCATCAGCAGCAGCACATTACTACAACAGCTACAAGCTAAATGACTACTCATCTTCATCTTTGAGAGTGTACCTGGAAAAAATACAGAAAAGACACTGGTTTTATTAAAAAGGACCACTGAATGAAATCATACAGCTTTGCATTGGCAGTGAGCAGAAAAAAAAAGAAAAATGAAAAAAAGTTTGGTTACACTGTGAAATTTTTTTCCACAGAAACACGTCAGCCTAGTCTTGAGGTATAAAAAGGGAAAAAACATAAGAAGAACACAAACTTTTTTTATAACATGGTACAGATTAATTCACTGTGACTCACCATTCTGTGACACCAGAAATCAGGTCCATCTGCGCCAACTGTATCTGTACCTGTACAGAAAAAGTTAACTCATAAATAAGTTTTGTTTGGCTTGTAACAGTCAGTGTATTTCAAACTAAAATAATTTCAAAGAAATTCTTGAAGACAATCACACATTTAATGTCAGCTAACCAGCCAAGCTGGCAGCTGTACAGATGCAGATTTGTCTGGATTATCACTGTGTTCTGCTCGGGAGAACTCTGGAGCTCTGGAGATGTCACATGAAGCCTGTTAGTGTCTGGCTGCTGGATGTATTTGATGTGGAAAAGGTTTAAACCCCAGTAGAGCTACAGGTAGAGGTGAAAGGTCAGTTTCAGACTGACCTGTCCAATGACGTCCCGACTCCTGAATGAGGCTGAGTTATTCTTCACTGATACACTGAGCTGTCTGAACCTTATCTCATCCACAGGAAGATCGTACTCAAACCTTGAAGAAATAGAAAAATTGATTGCCATCAACATTGACACATATATGATTTAAAAGGATAATCCAATCGGTACAATTATCCAATAAACCAATTACCTCTCGTTGTATTCTGGGTTGAGGTCTCTTTTCTTCACTGCTGTCTTTCTCTTAGTGGCCTTGCTTTTGTCAGGCAGTAGCATTAGGGAGACATAGCTGTCTACTCCATCCTTGCTTTGAGACATCAGACCTCTGTGTACAAAACAAAGCATCTCTTATTACATTTAGTGTTTCAAAGTGCAAGTCTATTTAAGTTCCCCAGTAAAACTGAACAACTTAAAATTTCTATTCACAACCTCAACTTAACACAACACGCATTTATCTCTGAGCCCACCACGTTAGGGGGCTATTACAGGCAGAAGAGAGGCATGCCAAGAGGGGTCAATATACTGTCAGAATATTTAGGAGATCAATGACAGTCGAGTGTTGCTTTATCACATATCCATGGTCTAAAAATATTTTGGAGGGGTTTTTATTTTACTCCCTCTGGGACCTTTCTTCAACTAGTTTTCTATGATACGGGAGTAAAGCAAGATTCAAAACCAAAACTTTAATTTAGGCCTGAATATGATCATGTGGTATCAAATGGTAAAAAAAAATTAGATGGGAAAATAGTGAGGAGCTCAAAATATTATTACACACTAGCAGTGTATCATTATTAAGACCACAAACTGACTGAATAATTCTGAGACTTTCTTTGATGTGACATACCTGCATGAGTGGACGATCACACTGAGCTTTCTCTCCCGGGAGGCGTAGGAAAGAGACAATTTCACCTGCCCGTTTCCAGACCCACTGACAGAGGCAGCACAGGGCA
Organism: Thalassoma bifasciatum; assembly: GCA_008086565.1. NCBI lineage: Eukaryota > Metazoa > Chordata > Actinopteri > Labriformes > Labridae > Thalassoma > Thalassoma bifasciatum. The sequence goes on from RPOG01000038.1 coordinate 487,578, forward strand.
GAGTGCCTGCACCAATCATGTCCACCATTTTGGATTCAAGAATCTATGTTTAAGTAATGGAAGAAGACAAACTCTCAGTGACAAAGGTAACAAGCTGCTATTAATCATAAAACATGCATGTGTTTGCAATCTAACCTTGAGTTCAGCCCTCAGCAGGATCTGGCTCTCAGGTAAAGCTCCATCCAGATAGAACCACTGATCCAGGACCAGCTGTGGCTCCGTAAGCAGCTCTTTGACAGTAACCACCAGAGATCCCATCGGCTGGTCCCAACCACTGGACAACTGCAGTTCAAGATACAGAAAGAGAAGATGAAAGGAAAATGCTTTGATGTCTCTGCTATGAATTTTCAGACCCCTTAAAAACACAATGTTAATTAAAGCCTCACCTTTACCACAAGCATCTGATTTTTAGGGTCATGAACCAGGAAGCAGAAGGACTCATTCCACTGGGGGCTGGTAGAGCGGTCACATACCTAGAGAGATGATGAAAAAACGTTATTAAAACAACTCTTCAATAAGCTGAACCATACTACACCATGTGTTGCATGTCTTACATTAGTCTTGTAGCTCGTTGCTCCGAGAACGAGCTCAGCTCCTGCTTTAGGTTCTTTCCCACTCTTCTTCAACTATCAAGCAAGAGGACAGGGCATTCAAATTTCATTCAAACTCAGCTTTTTCTCTTTATCACTGCATGGCATGAAAACCAACTCACGGGTAGTGAATGTGCTCTCTCTATGTGGACAAAGAGTAAAGCTGTGGTGGGAACAGCTTTGTTCTGGTAAGACTGGAGAGATTGAAGCTGCAGCACCTGTCACAGAGAACACAGCCAGTAAGGACAGACAATTGTGGATGGCAGTTTAAGTGAAAGTGCACCAAAGAGATGTAAACACGGGTTCATATTGACCTGGTCAAGTTTGTCTGAATTTGTCACAGCCGGCACCCACTCCAGTATCAAGTGAACCCGCCCAGATTTCACATCATTCAGAGTGTACCACTGCAACAGAGACAGGGTCCGTTAGAGAGTAAGAAGTGGGCAACACCTTTGGCTACTGACAGAGTTAAACACGATATAGATCATCAGTCATTAACTGACCTGATCTGTGTACTGGGATTGGATGACCTCATTAAGCCTGATACTGAACCTGAGAGCAACAAAACAAGAATTTCAGCTTTAGTGTTTGAAGTTACACAAAACAGTTAACTGTCTCATTGTTCTTGAATATTTCTTGCTTAAATATGAAACGTAAGACCTGAATACAGAACGGCAAGACTGTTTACCTCTCTCTATCCAAAGAAGTATAAAAAGATTTTGCAGTAATTTAAGTTACTTATTGACCGACTTGCAGACACACCTGCCAAGGAAGTCATCCGAATCAAAGTCTTTGTCATACGCTTCAAACTTGATCTCCTGGGCACTGTTTTCCTTCAAAACAGCCTGTTAAGAACAAAAGAGGAATGTGTTTATTCAGGATACTGTATGTGGTTTGTAATATAGACAAAATCAAATGCTTCAGACAAAAGTTAAACATACCTCATACATCTCATTCCATGTTGGGTTCAGGTTCTCTTTGATGACATTACTCTTGAATGCAAAGTCCCCTACGTTTATCTTCACATAAGGGTCACTCTTGCCTTTCACCATGCCTCCCATGAGGTTGTCCTTTGCGACCAGATTCTGGGCTTCAAGTAGGTGAATCCTTAACACCCCCTGTTGGATGAAGATTGTAAGTGCTGAAAACATGGAGGGTGACTCCTTAGCACCCCCTGTTGGATGAAGATTGTTAGTGCTGAAAACATGGAGGGAGTCCCCTAACCACCCAAGATACTTGTAAAACTTTGTGACAAACACAATATGCTCCATACATTTCAGAGCAAACAAGTTCACTAGGCTTTTGTAACCTCTGCACAGTCTTACATAGAAACACAACTGCCTCATAATATCACAATTTCAGAATTGTTACTCTGCATAAAACAATCAAACCTCTGCTTTTTAAACTGAACTCTCTCTCTGATGGCAGGTGTTTCAACTTAACGTACCTCTTTTGCAAAGTCCTGGCTGGGGTTGGTGTGTGGTGGAAGAACTTCACCAGCTTCAGGGATTTCTGTGACCTCTGCTGGGAGACCAGTCACTGTTGCCTCTGCAAGGCTGCCCAAACCAGTTCTTCACACAAAAACATAAACATTTAAACAAGTATATTCTCAGGAACCTTTGAAGCAAAGTGATAAGAAAATGTTGTTTGCTTTGATATGGAGCATACTTTTCTGTTTGTATTTTCTGTGGCTCTTGATCTCCTGTGTCTGATTTCATGGGGAACTCCTCTGTATCTGTTGGTTCTTCAACCTGCTGCAGATATTACATAAAGGTCAAGGTGGTGACAAAAGTTAAGCTGGATAATGGCTGACTTTTATGTGCTATGACTCACTGTGGTAGCAGGAAATATATCGGGAGCAGAGTGAATAGCAGCTGGCTCAGCAGGGGTTTCTTTTTCAGCTACATCAAAGCGTTTGAACTGGTTGGACATGGGGCCTGATCTGAAAATACACACTGCATTAAATGTCTTGAAATGTATCTTTAAAGGCCCCATTTAGTAAAACATCTGTTTATCTATCTACTCAAGCTACGGTGTTCCAAATTTCTTGATCAGCACTTACAAGGGAGGACTGTAAATAAAATGTTCACTTCCGTAGCTAAGAAAACGCCTGGTGGCACAATCACAGCACTTTCTGGATAAGCTCCATCTGAATCTTGTGAGTTTTTAAGGAAGTACCACCAATCAGATAAAGAACACTCACTCATCTTCTGGCAGCTCTGAGCTTTTTTTGTCCTTGCTGGCTGCTTTCGGTGTCTGTTCAGCTGAAACGAACAGCTCCTCTTTCTTTGAACCAGTCACAGAGGGCTGTGGAGCTTCAGTCATCCTTGAGCTCAGGATCTGACAGTGCACACATTTTTACTGGGTTATTTGGTGAATTCATGGAGCGTAATAATAACATGAATCTGAGTGTGTATTCTCTTACTTTAAGTTCAGCCCTCAGAAGGATCTCACTTTCAGGTAAAGCTCCATCCAGAGGCATCCACTGGTCCAGGACTAGCTGTGGCTCAGAGAGCAGCTCTCTAACTGGAAGCACGAGAGACCCCATTGGCTGGTCCCATGCACTTGACAACTATAAAAGTGAGAATTACGTACAAAGTTGTTCAGAGGCTGATGTGTCCCTTGCAGGCTTTATATACAGCATGGGAATATTGTGAGAAACTTACCTTTACAATCAGCATCTCTTTGCTGGGATCATGAACCAAGAAGTGAAACGATTCACTCCACTGAGGGGATCTAGAGCGATCACACACCTTCAGAGAGAAAAGAAGGAGAGTTAATACAAGAAGAGGGGTAAGTTTGCTTTTGACTGAAATAAAAAAAATAGTTTACTGATAAAGGTGATCTTTTTTATTTAGTCAAAAGGTAATATGAAGAGTGTAATATTTTGCATTATAGCTTCTATAGCTGTCAATCTTCGTGTCAGCCAGTTGGGGGCAGTACAGATCAAAGTTTGGTAATCTCACCATACAGCAGAAACTCTCATACCTTGGTTTTGTAACTGGTGTCACCAAAAACAAGCTCTGCCCCAGCTTTCGGCTCCTTTCCACTTTTCTTTAACTGGAAAAAAAAAGATAGAATGCAAAACATCTTATGATTAGTTTGTATTCACTCTGTCATTAAAGCAACTACGGGCTTAGATACTATACCTACCCATTCGTTTAAAGAAAAATTACTAACTCACATCTCTGCATTCAATTGTCCAATAAAACTTGCTGTTGCTCAACAAGTTGTGACTACTTTGTGAATTCATCATTTAATCCAGTCATAACTTGAAAAAAGACCCCACAATGTGTTTTTCATTTCATGTTGCTCGTTTGCATGTACTTTTCAAACTTTTGTCAATGTGAAACTAAGAGACAGCAAACACGTGGTTAACCACTTAACCAGAAACTCACAGGTAAAGAGTGTGCGCTGTCCACAAAAACAAAGAGCAGTGCTGCAGAGGAAATGGCCTTGTTCTGAAAGGACTGCAGCGACTGTAAATTCATCACCTGAAAAACAGAAATGAAAATTGGAAAGGACCTGATTTATGGAGCATTGAGTTGTTTGGTACAGGAAAAATGAGATTCAAAAAGGAAAAAGTACAAATGATTAATTACACATGGAAAGAGGAGTGAATATTAACTTATTATAAAACTCCACTCACTTGGTCTAAAGGAGTGTTGTGGCACACTGTTGGTACCCACTCCATGATCAGGCGAATGCGTCCAGACTTGACATCATTTAGGTTGTACCACTGAAACACAGACATATACTTAGTGAGTTCAAGCCCATGATTACACTTACACTGCAGCAATAACTAGGAGATGAAGTGTTGTGCCAAACACTGACCTGGTCTGTGTACTGGGACTGGATGATGTCTGCCATGCTGATTTTGAGTCTGTTCACAAGGAAAACTAATGTGAAACTTTAACACAGTTAAATACATCACCTTTGTAAGTGAAGCCCATTCTTATAGGGATCTATAAAACTCAGTCTGAAATGTTAATGGGGTTCTTGGAAGAGTTAAGGTAAGACAAAAGTAGATTCTCTCATGGTTCAAACTATTTAGAAATACACCATACGTTCACATGATTGGGATTTATTGTTGTGGTAGACATCTAAGTGTGGCCAGTTACCTGCCCAGGAAGTCATCTTTGTCCATATCTTTGTCAAACAGCTCCACCTGCACCTCCTGTCCTGACTGAGGTTTCAGTACCACCTAAGAGAGCAGAACAGTTTGATCAATAACACTGAAGCAGTCTATGAGAAGTATTGAACTTAATCTAAAAAGAAAAGTCTCTCTCTCCAACAAACCTCATACATCTCATTCCATACTGGGTTGAGATTCTCCTTGATCACTTTACTCTTGAATAAAAACTCTCCAACATTCATCTTTGCGTAGGGGTCACTCTTGCCCTTCACCATCCCCCCCATCATGCTGTCTTTTGCAACCAAGTTCTGGGCCTCCAACAGGATGATTCTCAGCAGCCCCTACAAGATGAAATCGTTTAACTCTTTACAGATGTTTTTCTTCACCAAATGAGATGGAGGTGAGCACTCTAGCATGGATCTGCAACTAATGTTACCTCGCTTGCAAAGCTAAGGTCTGGAGAAGTGTGAGGAGGCCTTGCTACAGCGGGGCTCGGGGATTCTTCAACCTTTTCCTCCTCAGTCACATCAGCTGCTGTTTCTTTGACATGAACATCTTCCTGTGTGGACACTATGGTCTCTACAGGGGGAGCATCCACTGAACTTGATCTGAAATTAGAGAGAGTAAATGATTATATCCAAGAGATCTGGGTTAAAAAAAAAAAAAAAATCAAAGACAGACTTTAATTAAACTGTCTAACCTCAGCAATGATTCTGTCTCTTGATTTGTTGGAGCGGGAGGAGGGTCTGCTGAAACAACTTTAGGCTTATCAGTGGATATTGGGCATTTGCTGGGAATGAGCACCTGCAGAATGGAAACAAGGAAATCAATGAAAGGAAGGATTACACCAAGTTTAACAGAGCAAGAACAATAAAAGATGTCTAAAAGAGATGTTAAAGAGTAAAATAGACTGAAAACATCTAAGGGTTTGGGAAAGACAAATGTACAAATAAATACAGAAGATGACACAGGAACACACTGAGATCTCTCACCTTGAGCTCAGCCCTGAGCAGAACCTGGCTCTCTGGTGAGGCTCCATCCAGATGAAACCACTGGTCCAGGACCAGTTCTGGTTCAGAGAGCAGCTCTCTGATGGGAACCACAAGGGAACCAATGGGCAAGGTCCAGCTGTGGGAGAGCTGCAGAGGTACAATGCAGACTTTTAGCACAGAGACACACTCTTTCTGTTCTAGTCCATTACACACATATATCCCCATACCTTAAGTACAAGCATATCTTTTCTGGGGTCTTGAACCATGAAGCAGAAAGCCTCATTCCACTGGGGTGAAGTGGTACGATCACACACCTTTGGAGATGGAGTAGTCAGTCAATACTACTTGTTAATACTGCATCATGTTTATGATACTACAATCTGTACTTATGAGTAAAGTTTAAGGACTTACAGTAGTCTTACGAGACAGTTCTCCAAGAGTAATCTCAGCTCCAACTTTTGGCTCCTTGCCACTTTTTTTAACCTGCAGAGAAAGAGGATATGCATTACAATAAAGGGTTAGATATAAAAATCTCTGCCAACATGAACATCATCCTTAACATAAATAATAAAAGACTTACTGGCAAACCGTCTGCTTGCTCAATAAAGACAAACAGCAGGCTTGCAGAAGGAACAGCCTTGTTTTGGAAAAACTTTCTTGAATAGAACTGAAGAACCTGAGGACAGGGAAGAATAGGATGATAAGGATGTAGCTAAACAGCACAGGTCCTTTAATTGGTGACTAATCTAGGTAAAACTGACCTGATCCACATTGTCAGATTGTGAGGATGTAGGAACCCATTCCAGCACAAGGTGAATTCGACCTGACTTCACATCGTTGAGTGTATACCACTGAGAAGTGAATTCAAAACAGACCCTAATGTGTTAGCTCATGTTTCAGCTTGTTTTGACGAAACACATGAATAGTGACCAGGATCCTTACCTGATCAGTGTACTGAGAATCAATGATGTCCTTCAGATTGACCTTCAGCCTGCAATTCAGTATATGGAAGCATAATGTTTCTCTCATGAATTTATTCATGATGTTTGTTGATCAAGCTATTAAGAGGTACTCATACCTGCCCATGAAGTCATCCTTCATGTCCATGTCTTTGTCAAACATCTCCACATGCAGCTCCTGGCCAGGCAGCTGGGTTAGTATTACCTGAAGGGCAAACAAGGTCATATTTTTTAAAGGTAGCTGGTCAAATATTGTACATCTCACTTTTCTAAATACACATCAACTCCAGCAACCTCTGTTCATAACATAAGATAGTAATAACAACATGTTTCATTTGATATAAAACCTTATTTACCTCATACATCTCATTCCACACAGGGTTAAGGTTACCCTTGATAACTTGACTCGTGAATGTTTCACCCCCAATATTGATTTTCACGTATGGGTCACTCTTGCCTTTTACCATCCCCCCCATCAGGTTATCTTTTGGAACAAGATTTTGCCCTTCCAGTAGGTGAATTCTCAGCAGTCCCTTAAAAAAAAAACAGCACCACCTTGAGTTAGCAATTAGTAAGCAGAGCGCTAAATCAGAGTCACAATCGCAAAGCTCTGCTATACCTCTGTAGCAAAGCTGGGATGAGGAGAGGTCTGCTGGGGTAGCTGTTTGCTGAGTCCAGCCTCCAGATTGGTTGACTCATCAGATGCAATATGTTCCTCATCGAACCACAGGACCTACGTCACAAAAAAAGAGAAGATTACAAAAAATGAGGCTTACTTTTGAGGAAAACATTTAAATGAATTTCCTGCGTTGTTGTTTTTCAATTAACCAGTCATTAGCTGGTCATATGTAATGCAGAGTAAATGAAGCGGTCTCGCTGCCATTTACCCTGAGAACAGTGTTGATGTAGATGCGACTGGCTGACCCAGAGTTGTCTAACTGGAACCACTGGTCCAGAGAAAGATTGGAGTTGGACAGCAGACGGGACATAGGGATGGTCAGGCTGCCTAATGTCTGCACACGATCAGCGTCCTTCACCTGTTTTTTAAAAAATTTTCAAATATGAAGGAAAAGTCAATGCATGACCATGTAAATTAAGCCATCAGAAATATAGACCCCCACACAGAGTTTAATCTTATAAACTGTTACCTGAATGTCAATGTCCTGCTTGTGAGGATTCTGGATGAAGAAGGTGAAGGCTTCTTCCCACTCTGGATTAATAGTTGTCCAACATGTCTACATGACAAAACCAGAATAAATTGTATGTATGTATAGTATCTAAGTAGAACACATTACACGTTTATTTTAACGGAATTCCACAGCGGATTTACCTTGCTTTCTCTAGTAATGTCCTGCACAGACAACTGAACCATGGGATTAGGCTCTTTATTTCCCTTTTTCATCTAAAAAGATACAAAGTTAAAAATAAATATTAGCTCAAAGTGAAGAATGTGAACAATGACATCCATGAATCAAAAGCCCAGAAATAAATAGACTTATCTTCCATTCTGAAAACACATGGTCTATGTGAGTAACACTGTTTACAATGTTACCATAGCAACAGCTAAAACAATCAACAGGAAGCACCACAGAACATGGCATAGTCAGGAAGTACAGATCTGCAATGAATTAAATCACAAAGACCGAGTTTCATTTCTAAGATTCTGCCATGGCCGTGCTCTTCAGGGAATGGTGAGACTGTAGAAATCAGCACAGAAGAAGTGTGTGTTTTTTTTCATAGCCTTAGAAAAAGAACTGCACACTGAACAGTATTACAGTGGAGTGCACAGAGTTAGAGGCTAATGTAACTAATTTGGGGAATGATAAACAGATGGCAGTTGTAGCTTTGCCTCAGATTAACCACACACAGGAAGTCACTTTGTGCTAAGCACGAAACATGGGCACAGAGGGTAGAGTTATATGACTCACAGGAAGTGCCTCAGCCTTGTCTAGATATACAACCAAGATGGCAGAAGATGGTGGGTCACCAGCCTTACTACTCAGGCTTTCATTCCTCTTCAGGACCTGGAGAAGAAATGCAAACAAAATTTTTTCATAGAACAAATTAATTTGAGCATCACAAAATACAATTTTTACCAAAATCACTTGCGAGTAATTTATTGGTCAAAACAAGTGTCTCAAACCTGTTCAAGCTGGTCAGTGTTTGGCAGCAAAGTCAACCACTCCAATCTGAAATGAACCCGTCCTGATGTGGTCTCTTTCAAAGTGAACCACTAGGCAGACAGCAAAGGACATTCATTTAGCCCAACAATCAAAATATGGTTAGAAAATATCTGCCATTGGTACTTACATCATCCACAAGTATAGATTTCTTTACAATGCCCAAATCCAGCTTGGTCCTACATGGAGGGAAAGTGTAAGACACCATAACTTAATGACTATACAGCAAAGTTCTCATACAACTAAAGTGGTCAAGCTCATAAGACAAACACTCTTAAGCTTGGAGAAGAAGCACACTTTTTCAACTTGTTAAAACATGTGGCAGATGAAAGGTGACAATGCCAGATTTAACATATGCACACAAGAGACATGAATTATGCATATGTACCTGCCCAGGAAATCATCCTGGTCTGGGTCTTTGTCATATACTTCCACCTCCAACTCTTGACCAGGCACTTCATGGACAATGACCTGATGTTCCAGACACACACACAAGGACATGTAGACTGACAGAGTGATTTGTATGGACTGTGGCCTTGCGTATGAAATGAACATCCACAGCGCTGCCTGATTCAGTCCAGCCTCTTAAATACAGAACATGAAATGGTTTATGATTGAGTCCTCTGACACCTGAACACGTAGAAGATGATGAAACAAATCACAAAGTCATGAAAATCTGTGCTGATTTTACCTCATACATCTCTTCCCACTTTGGAGAGTCTGTGTTGTCAAAGTGTTTGGAGGTGAAAGTCTGAGGGCCAACTCTCAGTATAGCATAGGGGTCAGACAAGCCTGCCATGACCCCTTTCACATAGTTGTCCTTAGCAGCTAGCTTCTGTGCCTCTAGCAGGTGGATGCGCACCACTCCCTGAAAAAGAGGAAAAAGATCTAACTTATTAGCATGGACTGACACGTCAAATTATATTACAGTACAGCTCTGTATGGATCTATATATCCAGGGTTACCCTCGGCAAAGGGGAGCGAAGTTGAGCCACATGCAGGCCTTGAACCAGGGGGACGACGAGGCGGTTTGGCAATACCAAAAAGGATGCAATAGCGTCCATAATCATGCTGTCAGACATAACACTAGGACACAAAGAGAAAAGGCCTGTCAATGAAAACCATTTGTGACATAAAACTCACTGTGCAATAAAATCCAAACAACTATGGATTATTTGAGGTTCAGTTTATCATCAGGTTGTGTCCGAGTAAACCTGTCAAGACTTATTTTGGGGACTCACTTCAGTCCAGGGATATCCAACAAGTTAGTCAATCCAGTCCAATTGATGTCTAGTTTCTGGAAAGAGATAACATGGAAGAATGTTGTGCTTTTAACAAAATAAACAGCATTGATGAGAAATCAATAAGAAGAAAAGCTGACCAGCCAACACTGAGATACATGATAGTCTCATGAATGGATGTGTGTGTGTGTGTGGGGGGGTGAATGTGTATGAACATACAGGCCGACGAATGAAAAACATGGTGACTGCGCCCACAATAGGGACATCTCCAATCAGAGGCTCCAGGATCACACGCATCATCCCATGTAGCTGAAGACAGAAAAGCAGGAAGATGGTTGGTGAAAACTAGATATTCTGTATGATTACAAATAAAAGTTTGGTTCCTTTTTTCGCTTTCACTGTATTTGTCAAATAACTTAAAAAAAATGAGGCTAACCTGTATTCCTTTCACTCCAGCTTTGCAGAAGTACCTCTTCACCTCAACATTGATCTCAGCATTACCAACATAGCTGAGGACACCAGGACAAAAGTGTTAACGACTAAAATGTATTAAACAATTGTAACAGTTATAAGTGTGAAATCAACAGATAAAGATGGATTTACCTGATATACAAATCTAACAATACTTGTCCTTTATCGTTCTCTGTGTGTGCCTTAATCCCTACAACCTTCATTGCCTGGAACAAACCGAAAACATGTTTTTTTGCAGAACATAATTTACTCAGATAAATCATAAGTGTTATGGTCAAACTTAATTGGCATAACCTTGTTTCCCATGTCCACTTTTGTGAAACTGAGCGTCTGGAGGTGGGTGCTTGAGGCTCGGATAGATGGGGCAATGGTTTCCACAAGCAGCTTCTCCAGGTATTGGCCAACAAATGGCCACACCTGCTGCAGCACCTTGGTAAGCCAAGAAGGAACAACTTTTAAGCCTTTTTTATTAGGTAACACAACACATAACAGAATGTACGCCCCTGTAACTGGAGGCAGTGGCTTTAAGTAAATGTTGACATTTAGGCTGCATACAGACAAAACTATTTGTCAAATGCCTCAGCTTCTATGAGGTAGACTGGCAGAGACAGCTGTAGCTATCTGAATCCCCTCAGCTGTTACTTTGCTACTTTGGGTCCCTACATATACCACAATGACTCCTGTGCTCTATATGCATCCACTTTAAACAAAGTTTTTTAAGTTGCCACATGCACCAAGTTACCATTTTTCCTTATAGGGAAAGAAACCAAAGCAGAGACCCTGCCTGGCTGTGTGCTTGTAAGACTGTAAAAAAAATCCCCAGAGTTGGTTTCTGTCTGGCATAAGTGGAGCGTGAGTCATCAGCTGCCTGCAGTCTGAACAACAAGGCTATCTGCTGACCACCTCTTCAGTAACCAGTCTCAAACCTCTGCTTTGTGCAGCACTCAGGCGCTTCAATCTCATGGTCTTGGCTGCATGGATAATTTTATTACTGTATGTCTAAATTATTGCCTTCACAGTACTTTCCCTGGGCTGTGAGGAAGGCAGGGGGACAATGGCTGCAGTTTTATTTAGTTTAGGGGGCTGGCCAGCTCCTCCCTCTTCCTGTAAGCTAGCCTGCAATGAAATGGAAATGTTGAGGGACTTGACTGGCACTGGGCCTGCTCTCTGCAGCACAGACACAGTGGCTACACTAATGGGAGGTGTGGCCTTTTCTTGAGCATGGCAGCTACAGCAGCAGCGCTACCATCTATCAGCTAACACTGGCTAATAATGTAGCATAATGACATAAAGTGTCAATCAGCAGAACAGCTGGGTGACTCCACAGACAGCCGAAGGCCTTTATGTGGGCGTACAAGAGGACAAAAACATTTGCCTCTGTGTAGAGACATATGGGGAAGTGGAAAAAAGTAAACCACTGATACTTTACCTTATTTAGCCACTCAACCTTCTCAACATCTGGAAAGTTGACCTGAGGAAAAGAAAAATGAGTACATAATCAGCCTTTGTGTAAAGAATGAAATTCACATAACACAATAAGAAGGTGCTCTAGCCTTGGCTGAAACATGCCTTGAAATATCATTACTAACTCTCCTGATCCTGAACCAGTACCTAGACATGGCAAACAATTTCCAAAAGAGAGATAGAAGAAGGATAAGTGCATCTACTGTCAATACTAAGATCATTTAAAATGTTAAAGCTGCACAATATGAGATTGATCCATGCACCAATAAAGTAGAAAAAATCATTGTTCCAGAGAGCAACATGAAAATGTCTCATTTTTAACTATAAAGATTAGCACATGTGTGATTGTGCAACATGCACTAAAATCACTCACTGCATTAAGAGTGCATCAAACAGGAACCTTGTCTGGGTGTGGTTACATGAGTCCAAACAGGCCCATGCGGTGAGCAGCATTTCCATTCCGGTTACATAGTAAACTCCCAGAATGTGTGACATGCAAATATCAGCATTGCACTTCATGCAACATTCGTGCAATCTTCAGTAAGAGAGTGTACAAACACATTAGGTTGACATTACATGTGGATTCGATTGTCTTAATGTTGTTATACCAGTTGCATTGCACTCTGTTTGGCTCTTGCATGCTTTAAAACAAGTCCCTTCTTGACAAGGAAGCAAACAAAGCAAATTTGGCAACTCACTGAGAGGGAATGATGTGGAAGCAGTTTTGCTTAAGACTAAAAAAATGCTCCTCAGGTGAAGATCGTTGCATGCAATTTTGAGAGGTAACTATAATACAAACCATCAAAAAAAAGTTTCTGAACATGAAGTGGAAAAATTTAAGAATGAATGTCAACATATTATGCGTTGGCATAAAAGTGAAATGATGATAAGTTTGATGAAACTACATGATACAACTGTGTCCTATTACGTGGGGAGTGATTTTTACAGTATGAATATTGGGTCATCTACTATGTTACAGACTCTAATACTGTAGGTTAAAGAGGAATCGGGACTAACAGGGTTTGTGAAGACGGGTCTCACTAGCTATTGTTTATTTCTTACCCATGCAGGGAGGTCTCGTTTGATTCTGGACGCCCTGGAGGATGTGAACTCCTCCTCGTTGCTGAGCAGCTGAATGGCTGACTTCAGACGTGCTTCCTTTGCTTCTCGGGCATGTTTCCATCCTGTGTAGACCATCATACCGAATACCAGCAGACTGGTACTGACCCGGTAGTATCCGGCCAGGTAAACGGGCAGTAAGGCTCCCAGACATTTCCCGAAGGTCCACAGCACGGCCACCGCGCTGATCCCTTTCGGTTTGGGGGCCTCGGTCTCTGCCGGGACCAGCGCTTTCCTCTGGGAGTCGTCTGTGCTCGGACACACGGTACTTTTGGGTTCACTTGGTTCTGACTTTTCGTTTTGCATGATGAAATCTTTCGAGGCAGAGAGAAAAGATTCAACGTGTCGCTGTTTGATAAGCGTGAAGTGTTTCGGTGAGGTCGTACGTGACTTCACATTTCCAACCCACGCTGATCCAAAGTCGCCTCCCGCTGCGTCACTCGCTAACGTTTGTTCCCCGTTTGTCAGTTCTTCATTTTACGATACAGAAACTTACTTTGATACTGAAGTTTTACCGAATGAGCACAGGCCCAGGAGAAGCAGCCGACGACAAGTTTTGTTCGTCACGGAGTCCCGTTATCTGGATGAAAAACACGCCCACTGACACGCGCATTAAACGCATCTTTGACTCTTTCGCTGCTGTTGCAAGATCAGTCATCAAACTCAGGGCAATCACTGTTATTACTGCGGCATTAGGTTGGCGAGGGGTTTCCATGGCATTAAAATTACTTTCAGGGTCCACAGTCCAGGAAAATTCTCCAGCAGATTGATTTTGCTGTTAAAATTGAGTGAGACAGTAATATTTGCACTGCTTTAGGGCAACATTTTCACCCATCAGTCCTTTACGCTCATTTTAAAAACAACACACTGGGAATCCACCTCAGTCCCTAAATCCTCTGTGAGCTCACAGACAAAAAAACATGCATTCCCAGCAGCTCTCACACCAACACCAAATAGTTGTCTTGTTTAAACAGCCACACGGATGTGAGGCTACTGGCAAAGCAAGGGGAATAATGTTTGAGTTTACACAATGCGACTCCACCCAACCAAATCAAGCGATGGGGTTTAAACATCATGATAGTCACAAGACACCTTCACCCTGGGAATGGTTTGTTTATCTTGTATAAACTGTGAAAGTTAAGAAAACTGTAAACAAAGGCACAGGCAACGCATTTATTGTTAAGAAGTCTCTTTTTTAAATGTGCAGAGTATGAAAGTTTTTTAGTTTTTATTTTTTCCAAACCAGAGAAAACCACAAAAATATAAACAGGCTATTTCCAGAGTCCTCATACAGCCTAAAAGGCAGCCCACCAGTCTTTAAGAAATGGTTCAAACTGTAATGACCACATTAAATGTGCATGTTGTTCTTCTTGTAGTCATTTTTGAGCACATACCTGTATTACATAACTGATTACAAGTCACTCAGTCTGTTGGAAAGATGTATTTGGAAAGCACAGATTGAGACTGTGCAGAGGGTCTTTTCTGTCCTCTGCTGGACAGACATTGCCTCTGTACTGAAACAGTCACTGTTTTTCACAAGTTTATTTCATTACACATATGAGAAAGTCATCTTTGTTAAAAATTTCTGTCAAGGATGCTACGATTTGACTTTTGGATATGACAGTCTAGCACCTTATCAGTCAGTGAGGCAATGTGGTGATCCTCATGCTTTGACTGGCGATGGGGTACGACACCATCGGGGTGGTGGCATGACTCATAGTGATGCCAGGCAAGGGCTGAGTCATGGACACTGCCACTGGTGCTACAGAAACAGCAACTGGTGCCATTGAAACAGGTGGTGCCATCCCTTGGGCAATGGTCTGCGCAAGAGCAGCTGAGAGGGGGGTGATCTCAGGGTTGAGGTGGGGTGGAGGGGCTGTAGGTGGGGCTGCATTGGTCGGGGGAGCTGCAGGAGCACCTGTGGGTGCAACGAGGTCTTGCTGGGTGACAGGTCGAGGCTGTAGTCCTGCGCTGCTCAGGGTGGTGTGTGTCTGGGCAATGCCGTGATTATAGGAACTTACAGCGCCCACAGGGGGCGCCATACTCTGTTCTGTTGGTGCAGGAGTGGAAGATAGGGTCATCACTTTGGCCTGGCTTCGAAACTGGGCGTTCTGTTCCAGAAGAACCTCATTTGTGGCAATAAGATTTGAAACCTAAGAAACACATGAGAATTTTGTTAAAAAAGACGCAGCCACAAAATCCTATCATAATCAAAACATAATTCTTCAGAGTGTTGAGTATGGAGGAAAGATAAAGGTTTCCTCATGAGATACATGACAGCTAAACATTTTGTTCATGACACAACTGCTGTGTCACAGTATCTGATATTCTTCAAGTTAGCGAAGAATGTTTATCCCACAGATCTGTCCAATTCACAGTGATCCAGGAAATTATTTCTGAACAAAATGTGTTCAAATAAAATGGCATTTGTTGACTTGCAACTAGTAAAAAACAGCTGTTTTAGTCAGGTACACTGAATACTCACGTGGTTCATTTTTAAATAAACCGCTGCAGCTACCACTTCAATCTGTGGTTTAATGGCAAAAACTTTTTCATGTTCACCGCTGCTTTTGGTTTAATGTGTGACTTACACAGGGCTCACCTCACCATAAAGACAAAACAACTTGCTACCCAGAAGTAGCCTGGCCATACACTCAAAAACACATGATTTGAAGTTGCTACCGATTTACAATTGTCATGCAAACATCATAAATGCAGGTACTAATCCCATGCAAGGTCCACTTTTTAGTTAACTTAATTTAATTTAATTTCAATCTAATTTCTGAAGTCATACTTTTCTTAAATATTTAACCTAAAACTGTTCTACTCATAACAGTCACATTTGGCTGTTCATCTCCACACCATTATATCTTGAATTAGCAATTCAAAAGAATAGTCACATTGTACCATCATACAAGATATTTCAGATTTCAACCATATGAAGTACTATTTACACACAAAAGTTAACCAAACCTAAAAAAAATGCCTAGGATAATATGGTATTACATATCAACAAAGTGTTTTGATTATACTTTTTCAACCTTGTGTTCTAACCTGCTTCTTTAACTCTTCCACCCTCTTCCGCAGCAGTGAATTCTCCTCCTCCAGGAACCTGCACTCTAAAGGTCTTGATGGTAAGGTAGCTTGAACTCCCAGCTCGTAGTGGCCTCCTCCACTCCCGTCTGACAGGCGCAGCCCCTCCAGGCGCCGCCTCTTTAGCTGCAGAGTAGTGTGGTCCATGGAGGCTTCCAGAGAACCAGCATCAAACAGTCCAATCTCCATCAGGGGGTCATATACAGAACTCGAGCTCCTGTCGTAACGCCGCTGACCTGCAGAAGTGATTGACAGACAACCACTCATCCCACCTCCACCCATTCCTCCTACTCCAGAGATACCTGGATCTCTACACCCACCTAAGCTGGGGCAACCCATCCCCATGATATTACTCCCTCCTCCACCCCCACCTCCTACTAGTCCCTGCATTCCACCACAAGTACCTACTCCTCCACCACCTATCCCTCCCCCAGCATTCACCATTGGATTGGCACCTGGTCCCACAACACCACCCACTCCA
Organism: Thalassoma bifasciatum; assembly: GCA_008086565.1. Taxonomy (NCBI): domain Eukaryota; kingdom Metazoa; phylum Chordata; class Actinopteri; order Labriformes; family Labridae; genus Thalassoma; species Thalassoma bifasciatum. The sequence goes on from RPOG01000038.1 coordinate 504,303, forward strand.
ACCCTGGCAGGCTCATATTCAAAGTCCTTTTTGACATGCCGAAATTTACATTTATTGCCCCTCTTACACTCGCCTTTCAGGAAGTCTCTGCAGATAGGAACCTCTCCACGACTATGTGGGAGATCCATGGGGGACAAACCCAGTCGAGCTGCAACTTTTCCTCTTAGTCTAAGGGGTAGCTCTCCTGATTTCTTGTAATAGTCCTCGTCATCTTTGGATCCATGAACAAAGCGACAGTTGGAGCGCATACACTCCTTATTCTGGTGGTCATGGCAGAAGATGAACTCATTCTTTTGCACTCCCAGGTCTGGCACTTCATTGAAGTCTGGGTGTCTGAAACGGCAACGCTTGCCTCTTTTGCAGACGTTTCGTATAAAGTCTCTGCAGACACCGTCTAATGCCAGTCCTGCACCTTGTCCCCCACTCCCACCATTCCCACAGGTATTACCATTTCCAAGCGCCCCTCCTCCCCCCATGCTCCCAGAGCCAGACACGTTGCCTCCAACAGTTCCTCCTGAACCGCCTCGGCCCTCAGCCGTACCTCCTGCCAAACCAGACCCAGGTCCTCCTTCTTCACCCAGACTACCAGCACTCCCACCACCACCTGATAGGTAGGAACTGTCCCGGTCAGGCATGGCGCTTGGCCCAGCGCGAAGAGAATATAGCACTCATGTGTATGAGTTGGGCTGGCGTGACCAGGCAAATGTTCTCATGCACAGGCAGAGAGGAATAACCTTTCTTCTCGAGGAGAAGTGGGAGAAGTGGGATCAGCTATTTAAAGATCTGTAAGACAAAAATGTAAATCAGGATGAGCATTAAAAAAAAACAAAAAAAAAAACAAGTATCAGTTTGAAGACACATTTCAAAAGAAAAAGAGAAAGGCTTAAGTGTTTTCACAAGTCACATCATGAATAACTACAAAGACCAAAACATCAACAGATAACTTCCAGTGGATTCTTAAAAAGATACCTTAAAACAGTGGTTACCAACCTTTTTGGGCTGTGACCCCCTTTATAAAACACCAATTCTGACAGTAATTTTTAGGGTCATTTAGATGGGACTCCTGAGACATTTCATTCCTAGAATTAATTTTCGGCCATGTTTTTTTATACTGTGTTGTTAATACAGAGTTGCCAGGCTTGGTGCACAGAATGACCATTTTATTTTCACGGATTAATACAAAAGTCTAAAAAAATTTATAACATACAATCTCTCATCAAAGGAATTCTGGGGAAAATGGCTACTACAGAGTCTTAAAGTGGCCGAGGGAAAGATTTGAAGGGACTTGTATAGCATTTATGTTTATACAGGTTTAACTTGGGATCAACTAGGGTCAATTCATCCAGCGATGCAACAGCTCAGATTTTTTAACACAGCCAAAAAATGAAACTTGATATAGATTTGCTATGTCAATTAATCCCATGTTAGTGTATTAAGTTGATTATAGGAATAGTTTTAGGGTCAACTAAACAAACTAAAATTTTTGCTTTCAACTAAGTTAATGCATTTAGATGGAACCTGTTGACACAATCAATTTAATTAAAGTCAATGTTTCATTTTTAGAATATAGATTTATATTTGAGAGAGTGGACGCTGTTCAATATTATGAGTGCTGTTTTAATTTAAAAAAGAACAGCTCATACATGCAGATGATTCACTAGTTAAAAAATATATTTTCAACAGTAATTTATTTTTAGCATGTCCTCGACATTTCGTGGGACCCCATTTAGACTCCAGTCGACCCCAAGGTTAAGAAACATTGCCTTAAAAATAATCACAAGTAGTCACAGCCATGAATTTAAATTCTACGTAATATATACTTTAACTTTTCTTAAATACAATCCACTTGTTGATCTACAACAGAGTAGTACAGGAAACACTTTGTAAATAAAGAACAGCAGGTGTTTTGTTTCTGGATAATAAGCAGACAGTATCATTTGAGTAACATCAAGATTCGTATCAAGTAAAGTTGATATGATTACACAGTTTGTCAGTAGCGTTGTCGTCTCATTACCTTGAGAAAAAGCGTAAATCAGTTAAGCTTGCAGCGAGTCCGTCCTGCTCAGCACCATTTAGCTTATTTTTTGGCTAGTGAACCATTTTTTGTTCACTGACTGAAAGCTACTTTGATCTAATCGGATGAAAATCACGAACAAGACCCGAGTCGAAATCTTGAAATTACCACAGAGAAACCTCTCCTCTTGATTCGTTGGAAATTAGATTAAATAATCCATTAAAACGCTTGTGTTTTCTCTTTTCTCTTTGAAGGCCCCTGTGCTGTTTACCACATTTCATGATGTAGCCTCGTCTTCTTTCTTGTCGTGTATTTGAGATCGGCGAACAACAGATTGGTGCGTTTCTGCCACCTACTGGTGTGGAGTGTGAACTGGAATAAAATTTCCATCTTCAGATCACTTTTGTAGAATCAGTGTTGTCCATACAGTCATAGTGTTACCACGTTGCTGGCTGGTAAAAATAGAGTTGAGTGTGGGCTGCTTTCACAACATTTAGCAGGTTTATATTTTTGGGAAAATACCAGCAAAATAGTTGCCATTAAAAAAGTAAACCTTACATATTTCAATATACTGTTTCACTATTCTCATTAGTTTCATTGTTTAAACAGAGAGAATCTGTTCAGCTTTCCATCTATGGTCAGTAATAGTCATAGTTTAAACAACAGTAACTGTCATATAGTATTGATCACTGTCAATTGTTAGGGCCCCAAAGAGTTGAACCAAGTTACACGGTCACGGAGGAGTGTTGACCTTTCCTCTCAAGCTTGGACTTGGCATTTGGAAAGTGCACATCAAAGTGCTGAAAACACAAAAAGTAAACAGAAAGGAAGGAAAGACTGATCTGGAGCTTAAATCTTGTGTTGCCCTGTACCACAGTATAACTTTAGGGCTAATTGCAAGTATTGTAGCACAGAAATCGTGCATGATATAAAGAACAGGGTACCATGCAATGACATGGGTCTTGTTGTGTGACAAGAGCCAAGTCTTTGGCAGTACCACTGGGTTTTGACTGGGGCTGAGCAATTTATCACACCGCAATACAGCATGTTGCCATATTCTTATCGAAGAAAGTGCAGTATTTCTTTAACCTAATGTTTAAGAATACCAAAAACATTTTTCTGTAGTGGGTGTTTTATGTTCTACACCGGGTACCCAACCCTGATCAATACAAAAGCTAATTTTTGAAAACTTCCTTTGCAAGAGCAACAATCTAAGTGGTGAAAGTGGTAAAAAAAAAAAAAAAAGGTAAGAAGTAGTAATTTCAAGATGGCAAAAATGGACACAAAGACGCAAAAATGGGTGAACAGGGGAGGAAATTGGGTGAAAACCTGGAAAATGCTCAGACAATTTCCAGAAGCCTGATATTCCTGTTGAAATATACTTTTTTTTATTTATTGTGTGTAATATTCTCAATTTCTTAGATACTGAATTGAGGTTAATATTCACTGCAAGTTATAGACATCAAGATTTCAAGAAAGAAATGCTTGGAATAATTCACCCCTAGTTTTACTCTATACCAGGGGTGTCCAAACTAAGGCCCGGGGACCAATTGTGTCCCGCCGTCTATTTTCATGCAACCCTCAGCTGTCATTTTAATATGTATTAATTTTGTGACTTAAATTAAATCTTGTTGACTATTTTAAATTTCGACTGTGCATAGGCGACTTCAAAAAAAATAAGACACATATTTGGGGTTGAAAATGTTCTTATCACTGTCTCATAAACTAACGTGATCAATTCCAGATCCTGATCCCGCCATAAAAGACGACAATTTTCCCAGGTAGGCTACCAAAAATAAACAGTTTTCAAATTGAGCACTTATTTGTTACTCTCACTATTAACAAACATGTATGAAAGAACCTCTTGCCCATACCAATCACATTAAACTGTTGTGTGGCAGTCTGCCACCTCGTGGTCATAAATGGGAAAAGGAACTGAAGCGTCTCCTGCCTTTTCACCGACCGACAAACTAATACACAGTATGGAAACATAAAGAACAAAATAGATGAACTTCCGTTAACTTGGACACAGATTCCTGCTACAACAAGAGCTTGTTTTTGATATTTTGCACCTTGACTGCCTCGACCATATGTTGGCCTCGAGCTAACGTGAGTTCTGCGAAAGCTGTCTCAATAAATCAAACACCATGTTTTCAGCTAAGTATGTGTCTCCTACCTGCTGTAGGCCTGCAGAGCTGACTTGTAACTTTGATATCCGCATGCATGAGCTGTCTAACCACGAGGAAGCTGTAATTTCAGCTAAGCTCTTTGTTATGTAACGACTCACATTGAGTTCCTCATTTGTGTCCAAAAAGACGCACAGCATGGCAGGTGTGTTCCTTTGGATGAAAGCCTGCGTGGTCCTGCAGCTCTGCTTATCTCAAACCCTCCATGCTTCAGCCTCAGACACAAGTAGAAATTACTATGAAACTCTCAACGTTGAGCCCACAGCAAGTGACAGCCAGATAAAAAAGGCTTTCCGTAAACTGGCTGTTAAATACCACCCTGATAAGAACAAGAGTGGAGATGCAGAGAAGACATTCAGAGACATTGCTGAAGGTAACACATGTTTGTAGCAAGCTTACACTTTTTACTTTCTGTAAGTTAAAGTGATCAGTTAAGTCCTTAAATATTTTCTGAGTTGACTGCCTGCAGATTAAGTGCCTGTTTGGTATATTTTCAGCTTCAGAGAGATTAGTAGTTTGTGGTGCAGTTCATGATAGTGCAAATAAACATGAAAACACAACATACATCACTTGGGTATTAAACTCTGTAAATTTCTCTATTAGAACACCTGACCTATTTTACCTATGGTTCACCCCTCCAGCTTACAAGGTACTTTCTGACAAGGAGAAAAGGAGGTTATATGATAATGTGGGGCATGCAGCCTTCCAACAAGATGAGGAGACTTCCTATAACCCTGAAGATGGTCATGAGTCCAGTTTCCACTTCAGTTTTTCAGACTTCTTTCATGACTTTGATGAGAGTCCCTTTGTGGAGGAGCAGATGTTCCGCTGGAGCTTCCACCAGGATGTGAAAGATGAGGGCGATCTGTATGAACAGTACACCTTTGAAGAGCACGGTTTCAGCTTTTATTATGATGAAGGATAAAAATGAAGAGATCCACAGTTACAAGCATCTACATTTGCCCTGTTTCCTGAATGATTGATAGGTTTAATGTACTCTCTTTTATAGATAATAAACACACCATTGTAAATGGATCACTCAGTTTCTGTCTTGTATTGTTCCTGTGACAATTCAGGTAAATAGACCTGTGTTTGTTTTGTGTGAAAACCTGTGCTCATTGGTTGTTTACTTGTTTATTAGACTGCAAAGTTGACAGCTGCAAGGGGAATTGATTGGACCGTTATGATAGTTTTCCTATGTGGGTGTGTCCAAAGCTCTAGTTACTCACTAACATAAGTTTCACATCTTTTTCTCTGAGCCAGCACTTCACATTTGGCACAGTCTTCCTTCACTTTTTACAGGACCAGTGTGCACTTTGACCCAAAGGAAATCCTGTGCCTGCTCAGCGGTTGGAGAGTAGGCTCTCCAAAGCCAACGTTTTGACAAAAGATCCTCACAGCTTAATGCCTTTTTGGCTAGATAAAGTAGAATTTGAGCATTTTAAAAAGGTGAAAAGGGGATAGTTTGGGTACTGCAAGTTAAAGAATGATGGTAAGTACTCCTCAAAACGTTTTATCTGCAAGCCTATGACAATCATGTGACAGCTTTTTACTCCAGGCATCTATTGTTGTCAAGTCATTTTTCTCATTCCTCTTGACTTTGGGTTGCAAACTGTATGAAACCAGAATGTTGAATCAAATAAGTTTGTTTGATGCATTTTGTTCATTAGGTAAAGATGATGCAACACACAGGTGAATGTGAGTTCTCTTAATATTGAATTTCAAATATTGCCACCTCATTCAATACAACAGGAAGAGGTTAATGAAGCAGCGCCTGCCCTGAGTCTTCATCCTCACAGCATCAAGGTTTCAGAGGTGCTTAAAGATGGGGACTCTATCACCTTCCTTGTTGTATCTAAAAAGGTGAGAAAACCTTTAACTGTCACCTATTTCTTGCTGCAGGCCTGTGTTTACACATGATCTTGGTAAATACAGCAAACTAACAGGATCGGTCAGTTTGTTTATTACCATTCAAATAACATTGTTGCTGAAGGAATAAACATGGATGTCATGTTTTGTGTGTTCTAGCTGAATGAAGAAGGGGAGCATCATGTGATCCGCACCTACAGTGACTTTGAATGGCTCCAGTATCATCTTGTCACTCCGGAGGAGGATGTGCCAGGCATGGAGGGAGTCATAGTCAGTGTTTTGTTTTAGTTGCTCATCTGCAACCTTTATCTTGTAAACACATGCACAAATTTCTTGCCACATGAGTGCATTGGAGTTACAGCATGCTGGTTGCCCAGCACAAATTTACAATGGTAATGATTTCACAGCCCCCATATGAATGTTGTATGCTGCCTTGAGTCATTTTCATTCTACATAACAGCTGACAAAAATTGTACATATACAGCAATAGATTAACTCTGAGTTCATGATTTTATTTACTCATGGTAATGCAAAATGAAATATTCTTTTGACTGTTAATTTTTGCTTCACACACCAATAATAGTGCTTCAAACTTTGACAAAATTTAAGCTTTTAAGTTTTGTTTCCCAGCTTTACAACCTCTTTTTCTTAAAACCACGAAGCAAACATTAGCAATGTCGTTCCAGTTCTGAATGAATAAGGCAGGAGGTTTGAGGGTTTTTTTTTCATTAAAGATTTTTCATGGAACAGTGTCCCATCAGGAGGAGTTTTTATAACAACTTGATGACACATGAGTATCATTTTTGTTGTGTGTAAGTCCCAAACAAAGCACCTAATTTAAAAAAAATGTGGAGAGAAATCATAATTAAATGTGTGCACCTCGTATGAATATAATGTTTATATTTTGATAAAACTTATCTCTTCTCTCTTTATTCCCTGAAGTTCCCCCCCCTCCCTCCAAAGGCTCAGACAAACGCATCTGCCAAAGTTATGAGACAGCTTGGTGAGTACATCTGAAAAAACACCTTTACAAAAAAATGCCTGAGAGCTGAGGAAAAATTAATGGGGAGTATTTTCCATTTAAGTGTTATTTTTGCAAAAAGTCAGTACGATATGAACATCTTTGGCTTCATTTGTTTTTCTCACAGGCATTCTTGGTTTAGTGGAGTGGCAGCCGTACTGCAAAGGTCTGGAAATCTTCCTCCAGCAGGTTGCTGGACACAGCACACTCAGCAAAATCAGCACCGTGGAACTCTTCCTGACCAGCTTAGATGTAAGTAATCACTAATAAAAAGCTTTAACTTTTGTTTTGTTTTGTTTTGTTTTGAAATATGCACTTTTACATTCAGCATGAGTGATAGGAAGCAGTTTTAGTGCAGTGCGGTGAAACCTTAAAGGGCAACAAAAACAAAAATGGTCAAATTTTTATTTTAATATTTCACTGCAGAATAAACAACCAGCATGATGTAACAGTTTTGTCCTCAAAATGAAGCTCTTGACATTACTTGGCCCAAATTATGTTGACTATATGTGTGATGTAATGACCACTGAATAAATATTCAAACAACTGCAAATGTTATAAAGTGTGTGCAAAACCACCGCAGAGACACACATAAGAATAAAACAACCTACAAAGTGACGTGGGAGTGTATTGTGAATATCCCTGCTGACAGAGTACTGTCTTCAACACATCAGAGTGAATCAGTTGCTGAATTAGTCATGCACCAGATACAGGGCTGATAGCTTTTGTAGAAAACAGTAGGTGCTTACAGAAAAGCATACAAGGAGATTTAAGTGTTATCACAGGGCCACATTTCCTCAAATACAGATATGCATTTAAAGCAGGCACTGACACACAACGCACTTAAAAGAGACTTTATTCTAAATAATTATATGACATAATAATAATTTGGTGTTAAGGGACAAAGCACAAAGTTGAACATAAATGTTACCATTGGATCAGACTTAACTTAGTTAGTAGTTAACATTTACAGTCTCTTAGCAATTAGTTTAGCAAGTAGTGGTAGTTTCATTTTGGTGTAAGTATCTTGTTACTCAACTTTTTCCTTTCTTTAGCCTCAAGGCTCTCCTGTCATGTTGAGATGGTTTCATACACTGTGTTTACTTTGCTAAAATAGTGTTTACTTTTTAAACGCTCTGGCTTGTTTGTGCTCTTGTGTGCAGCCCCCTGGCAAACAGAGACTGAGCAGAAGCATTTTCAGCCGTCTGAGTCAGGCTGTGGCAGAAAAAAGGAAAGAAGGCCATAAGGTAGCCAACAGAGGCACAAAAATCTGATTCTACAACATCTGCACCTATGTGTCAGGTCTCATTGTTATACTGTGTCCACAGGATGTGGACGAGTTCTTTCAGACTGAACGTGATCATAACATTCTTCTAACAGAATGTACCAAGGCTGCAGTCGAGGTGAGCCAGTCAACAGTTTTTGTTTAACTTGTAAGACCAATTTACATCGAAACTAATGAGATTATGCTTTTTTTGAAGAGTTTCCTGGATTTGGTGCTGACTGAGCAAAGTAAGGAGACTTTGCTGTTTTCTTGTTCAGATAAAAGGATTAGACTAGAAGTGCTCACCAACTTGTATTATTACAGTAGGACACAAGGAATAGATTCAGTGCAGAGTGTCAATTAGAGATTGTAGTTCTGCAGCAAAAGTCTGAACACCTTAGACAATTGTATTTGTCTGATGTTAGTGTGCGCTTCTTTTTCATTTGTTTGCAGAACTAGCAGTGGCCTACGGGCACTTCTCAGCTGCCCTGCAAGTCTTTGTGGAACCAGGGGAGGATCCAGACAAACAGGCCTTCTCTAAGTAAGTCACATGTAAACATCACATGAGGTAAAAGTAATTGCCTCTGGAAAGTGAATCCAAAAATAAATCAATGAGTTTAACAGAAAAGCTGGTACACTGACAATACTTTCCTTTTTTAGGACCTGTGTAAAATTATCTGAAGTCTTTGAGTCTATGAAGGTAGGTTTGTGCTCTCCAATGACGACAACAACAAAAAAGTATGAAGAAATGCACTGTCAAGCTGTTAAAATGCTCCAAATGCAGATTATTTCCTCTTTTGTATGTGCAGAAAAGTATGACCAATGTTTTTGAGAATGATGTGACCACTATCGGTCTCGGCTTGGATATGGATTCGCGCTACCAGGAAGCAGAAAAGGTGCACCTTCAACTGTATTTCTACAGCTTCCGACCAGAAATATGATGGTGCCACATGTAATCTTGCTTCTGTGTTTGACACATTAACAATTTCACATTCAGGAAATGCTCTTCAAAAGGACCTGTAAACTGGTGGATATGGAGCATGCCAGAAGAAATGCAGAAAAGGCTAAACCAGCCAAAAAAGAAGTTGTGAGTGTCCAGAACTGTGTATTGCCATTTGTATGTACTATGTAAAGACCACTAGGTGTCAGTATTGTACTGAAATCTCAACAGCTCACTTGGGTGAAACTTGTGCACATGGACAAAATAGTAGTACATTCTCAAGTCATTACTTCTGTTTTGGTGCGAATTTTTGTTTTATAACCTGTTTTGTTGTGATTAATCTTTAGAGGGAGTTTGATATTTCAGTCTAGATTCTAGAAGTCTGGTTAAAGCTTTGAATTGTAGAGTGAGTGTAAGTTGTTTTTTCCCATAACTTTAACCCGAAAAGATAGACTGACTGTCACGTGATATCACATACTAGTCAAAAACATCTACAGCGTAAAATGACCTGATATCCATCAGAAATTTTCTGCAAATGTAGTCAAAGTCAGAAGTAGATTTAAAAAATGTGTTATTTGCTTCAAGTGATACACAGTAAACACTGATCATGACCTCAACGTGCTCCTGATATTATTACTCAGATGGAGGAGGCCATGCATGCAGCGGAGACAGCATTTGATCAGATCAGTGAAGTGGCTAGAATGGAGGTAAAACATTTCACATCTACAGTATCTCAAGTGCATCATGTAACCTCTTGTCTGTCCACTTTCATATTGTCTATGCTCTGACTGGCTTATCTCTCTCTCTCTCTTTGAAGATCAAACATCTCCATGCCGTGCGTCTGGAGATTTTGCAAAAGGCCCTGATTCAGTGGTGTGAAAAGCAGCTTGAAACAGCCAAAGAAAGTGCTGACCTGTTCGACCAGCACCTGCAGGCCTTTAAAGAGATGGCTGAGTGACCCCAGCTACTGAAGTGTCCTCAGTGTGTCGTAATATAATACTTGATTTTATTCAAACCATACTTTGCTGTAGTCTGGTGCTTTTGTTGGAATCAATTTGAAAGCAGCAGGAAAAACCTTTATGATATTTCCACCTTTTACTTATGCCATTAAAGTCTGATTGGGAGAGATGCTGTTGAAATCTTAGCTATGGACTATGGCAACTGCATGTGTGTGTGCTCTATATTATGCCTGTACATTTGTGCTGAGAGATGTAATGTGTAACTCTCAAGCCAGCCAGGGTCACACGAAGTAAAGTGTGATGAATTGATTCCCACAGTACCTGCCTGCCTTTGTGTGTGTTTCTCACTACTGGATCATTAATCAGTTTGTTTGACTGCTTCTGCAAGGGCATGGCTGCAAGGACAGTCTGCACTGCCTTTTTGTTCAGCTTTTAAAACTACTCTAGCTTTTTGAATATGTGTTAAAATACTCTCTTACAGCTGTTCTGGTTTTTAATTAGATGTTGAATGAAGTCTGGTTAAACAGGTATCTAAGATTTCCAGCACAAAAGCACAATGTCATCTTACTTTGTCTTTCATGTGCTCCAGCCTGTGATCTGTCTGTTGGGTAAATAAGGAGGAGTGGTTCCCATTTAGGGAAGTGCGTCATAGAGGGATAAATGATTCTTCTCGTGTAAAGAGAGAGTTGATAGGAGGTTTGGTTTATTTGATGGTATGTGGGTAGATCCAGGGTGATCATTTCAACTCTATGTATGCTATCCACTGAAATGAGTATCCAAAATATGGTGTGTTCTTTCTTACAATAAAAGTTGGCATAGGATGATGCATACTGTCTCCATGTTAGGCAACAAACACTGTTGGTTTGGTAATCTGATACCATCTAACTCTGTTTAACCCTTTCTTAAGTCTAACCTTTTTTTCTCTCTCAAATAGAGCCACATAAGGTAAACCAATCTATGTGATTTTCATCCCACACATCTGATCAGCAAAGAACCAAACAAATTAGGCTCTTTTCCATGTTGGATTTCCATTAATGCCTCTCAGTAGGAAAAGAAAAAAAGACGCTTCTGGGTTCAGATCCACAGTTATATCCTTGGTTATCAATTTTTAGAATTAGATCCAGGTTTACTGCCAAAGAAGGTGTGCACAAACCAAGTATTTGTCTTTGCGTGGTAAACAGTATTTCTGCTGGTACACTGAATGTACTACCTCCCACCTGTAGGCAGACTCATTCCTTCCAGAGAAAATCTTGATGAGGATGGATGGGGCCTGTTTAACTTCAGGGGCTACATGGGTTGATGACTGGAGGTGCAGCCAGTGGTATACAGGGAAAATCAAAGCCAGAATCAAATAGAAAATCCATATAATTGGATCAACTACCAGCTGCATCTATTTGTTTCATGTCAGCCCCCACGCTCTCTTTTCAGCATTCCTTTCCTTTGCTGCCTAATCCAATCAATGCAAAAAGGCCACAGAACAATCTTTTGATAAATACCATGCATACTCCTCATAATATTGCATACTCCTCATATCATTCCAGAGAGCTAACCTCATAAATTAATTAATTCTTTCATTAATTCATTTCTTACCACTTATCCTGTTCAGGGTTGCAGGTGGCCAGAGCCTGTCCCAGCTGCTTTGGGTGAAAGTTGGGCTACCCCTGGACTGATTGCCAATTAATCTCAGTGCTGACATATAGAGACAAACATCTTTTCACACACACATATTCACATCTACAGACAATTTAGAATCACCAATTTACATAGTGAACATGTTTTTGGAGCCTACATGTGCACATTGTAACTGTAAAAAAAAAAAAAAAAACTAAAAAACTGTCAACCTTGCTGACAATATTTTACCGTTAGTCTACAGTCATATACTGTAATCCAATATACAGGCCTCTGTGGGAAAAGAAGAAAATGTGAAAATAAAAGGTAAATGACTGGCAGTGACAGCTGCCAAACAAAAACTGCTAAACTACAATAAAATATCCTACTTCAAATTGAGGGCAAGTACATTATATTTATGGGAACTTTAACCAAGAGTTCTGCAGAAAAACACTAATATTTTTCAGATTTTTTCATAAATTATTGCAATCAAACACCTTCAATAAAGTGACATTGCAAAGTTCTACAGAAATACACCAACATGTTGCTGATACCTTAGACAGTCAGTCTGTGCCATGGAGATCAGACAGGCAGTCTCAACCATGGCACAGACAGCCTATGTGTGTTTTATCAATTTACAGCATGGTCTCATGTCCACTGTATACCCTCCTCACTCATGGCAACAATAATGGTTAGATAACAAATCACAAAGGCATTCTGGGTGTAACTTAAAGGCTGTAGCTCTGCTAAACAGCTGGGGAAGGCTAAAGTGTGTGGAAAATTATGAAACAAAGTGACCAGTAACGCTCAAAATGTAACGTGTGATTTAAAAAATATTAAATATTCCTGTAAAAGGGCCATATGGAAAAATCACAAAAATCATGCGATTATATTACAGTACATTGTACCCTATTCATAAAGACCTGTACATGTTAATTGTCAGGATGGAGTTGGGTAACAATAAGATTCCCAACTCGATTCTACTTTCAAGCATGTGGCCTCACCTTCCTCTTCCAAATATGCAATACAAAAAATACAACTAATCACAATATTTTCTTCCTTGAAGCCAAAATACACTAAAACATAGTTTTAAACTGATAATATACAAACATAACAGGATTTTATTGTTGAAATTTCCTGAAATTTACAGCAATTCAGTGGAGCGTATACAAAATTGAGGGAAAGAAAAATGACCAGACACATAATCACATAAAACATCCAGCCCCAATCAAATTAGTGCTTTGATCGGGGAAAACTAGACCAATACTGAGGAGCTGAAAAAACATGAAACTCTTTAGTTGACCATGGAAATGCTCTTTGAAAAAACACAGAAGGAAATCACAAAGAAAAATGGGTTTTAGAACAAAGACAATCTACCATCTTGTGTGGTTGCTACTGAGATAGTGCATCCTTTACAATAAGACCAAACACTGCATAAACTGCTCACTACCTGCAGAGGTTGGACAATGAATCAGCACAGAAAACTAGTTCCTCCATATCTGAAAAACAGGTAATCTGTCAGAATTACTTCCTTACCTGACATACTGGGCTCAAACTGAATGAGCTTTCTTACATGAGTGTGACTATAATGGCAAAATTGCCCCCCCTGCCTGAAAATTTAGCCATGTTTCTAAAGGAGCTGGTTTATTACAGCGTGAGACAACTTGCACAAGCTACCCAACAATAATATACCTGCGCTGAGAAAATGACAAACTAACAGAAGGAGCTATCTCACAGAACTGGCTTTCTTACAGAGTGATCTGCCTGTTAAAACTGAACTATCTCATATGAAAGAATGTTGTTTATTTTGTTTATTTATGCTTTTATTCTTGTTGTAAAGTGACCTTGAGTGCTGAGAAAGGCGCTTTTAATAAAATGTATTATTATTATTATTATTATTATTATTATTATTATTTAAACTTAGCCCTGCACAGCAGACATAGTTCAATCAGTTATTCAACCAAGCGCTTTCATGGTAGTGGCTACATTAAAAGCAGTTTTTGAATGACTCTGCCAGAAGAAGAGAAATTTAACCATTAAATATAGTCACTATGAATGATTTTCATAAGAAATATGTCAGATGTCTTTAAGTGAAATATGTTATCACAAAACTTAAAGAAGCAAATGAAGAAGGACTACTCAGCTCTCTGCACTGCACACCAAATATTTAGCATTTTATATGTTAATTCTACACTCCACCCACCTATTCATCCATTCATTATCTATGCTGTTGCAGGGGACTGGAGTGTGAAGCTGTTATGCAGTTTGGTGGTTTTTACAGTAAACATTAAATGAAAAATCTGTGCATAGCTTTCCCAATATCTGGGGCATTCTTTCACACCTCTTTTATTTATTTACATTATACTACACTTACAGTAATTGGTACAAAATGAACAGTGTGAGTTTTCTAACACAGTTCAAAACACCAAAACATTATCCTTTTATTCTTTGTTGAATGTTGGGATTCTTTTCACATCTACTGTTTTGTACCACATTGTCATACCTAATGGCTCTCTGGTATGTGCCGCAGCTAAATAACTTGCAAGGTGAGTGCACATAGGCATATGCAATGAGCACACACACTTACGCTCATACATACAAATAAGATTCCTTCTCAGTTACCAAGAGCCTGACCCTCATCAAAGACCTAGGGATCATGGAACTGCTCAGTTTGTTTAGGCGCTCAGCCCAACTGAAAAAATGCACTTAAGGCTGACGAGCTGTAGTAGCTCATTAATGGTGAAAAAGCAGCACTCAGCACACTGGCCTTTGGCCTGACAGGGATCACTTTGTCAAAGTGAAGTAAAGGCAGTAGCTCATCTGCGCACACAGCCTGACAGGGCCTTGTGACTCAGCCAACCCCAGTGGAGCTACACTTCACTGAGTGGACAAGTATGACAATTTGTAGGAGTGCAGAAAAATGGATTAACAGTTAGAAAGTGTATTTACACATGAGAGTTTTTATGATCCTTGACTCATTCTCGGAGCTTCTAGTGACATGCATCTGCACTGCGTGATAATCATGAAATGTTGGAATTTTAATAGATACTGAACCTTGCAACATTTTTACAGTGCTATAGATACAGAACAAAACCCCTTTAGATCCTATTTTATATTATTAGAATTGTGATACCTGAATGCTGAATGAAATTCCTCTCTCGGTTTTTAGTTTATAACAGCTGTGAAGAACGTAACATTCAATAATGAGAGCCTGTTTGATTACTGACTTTCTTCGTAAACAAACAGGTATGTGATGACAGTGAAAGAGGAGAAATCCTGTCTCTCCCTCCTTGACTTTTACCTCCTTCAAAAGTCAACACTGCCAGACTTCATCTTCACAGCTTTCTCTGATATATCTGAGGATCTCTAACTCCCGGGAAGTTGTAAGAACAAATGTGAGAACAAAATGCTAATATGAAAGTGTCTGTGTCTTCCTCTAACTCTTCAAGCTTGGCTTGACATCTCTGCCAATTACAACAGGTCCCGAAAGGAAAGGGGGGAAAAAAACAGCTTCAGAGGCCTATTCTTGAATTTTCTTGTGTGATGCTTCTGTCATGAAGTCCATGGCCCGGTTGTGCTCAGTCACAAATTGATGAGCGTGTTGCAGCAGTGGAGTTGAGTCAACCCAAGGTTGCTGGCACCTCATTAAATCTAATCACTGCCTACACAGATTATGACTCATTAAAAGTTTGTTGGACTGAGAATGAGACAGGAGGAGAGAGGGAGAAAGAGATGAATGCCATAATGCAGATGCCCCGACCATCTGTAGTTTAAACAGCATCGTAGGGAAAGTCCTATTCTGCATGTGTAGCATAGTACAAGGTAAATACCACAAAATAGAGCCTCATGGGCCTCAAATCAAACCTGATGGCAGCACTCCACCTGTGATTTGAAGAGTGGATACTGTATCAATTTTCTCCCCTTGCAGTGGATTATAGCTTTGAAAGGTATTAGACTTGCTAATTTAGTGTAGTTCTCTGTTCACCCCTGAATGGAGTCATAAATATTAATACTTTCACATTCCCCTCCTGGCTGCTTGTCATGCTTTCAAGAGCTTGCAGCTGATGGCATGATATTGTTAATTAGGTTTGCAGGAATAATGTCAGCACTGAACCTCTGGACGGGCTGACATGCTGAGGCGATGACTTCTTGACGCGCAACATGGAAAAACACGAACAGGAGACACGAAGCAGGAAAGAAAAACTGTCCATCACCTCATTTCACATCACAGTCATTCATTTGTTGATGCCTCCATTAGATATGAATAAAGGATACACATTAAAATACAACTGATAACATCTGATCATACAAAGAAACATTACAGTTTATGTATATCAAGAAGTTTGGAGTGCATACACTCACACTCACAAATACAAATGCACCCATTAGAGTCAAATCAATTATTCATCAATTTTTCCATCACAGCTTTGACCAGGGTAGCAGGGCAAACACACACAATCAGGCTGTGCACTGCAGAGGTCATACTGTCACATGGCTTCAACATGTGGCCTTTCGGGCAGAATGTGTCCACACAGGACAATTTGTGCTACATGGGGTTTCATGAAGTTACTGTTAACACTACCGCAGTGACTGCTTGCTGCTGCAGTGGAAAAGAGAGGAATAAATTTGAAACAAAGCATGCACTATTCACACCATTTACTCTCACCAAAACACACATCCAACCCACATAGAAAACACCAAGGATCCTTAATTTTGGTGTAGTCCATGGTGAAATGTATTTCTGTGTTATTTTAAAGCAGACACTCATGGCTTTGGAAAGAAAAATGACTTTTGTGTTAATGTTTCTGATTTTTGTGTAAATGAAAAACTGTGCAAGCCCGTAATTTTCAACAACCTGCCAAGCACAGGTTTGTCCAAAATCAAGTCATTCACAAAAATGCAAATGAATTTGAAATGCACACAGTTTGAACTGTGATGGTGAAGGTAGGCACTGTGACCTATTAACCATGTGCAGTCATGCTTGTACTATGACGCTGATGTTAGGCTTGATGCATTTTTGTCGATATTTTTGTTCAAAGTGTTCGGAGCCGTTAAAGTAACCGTAAGTCTTAGAGAAAAGTCAGACACTCCAATATAAGTATCAGTACACTGTCAAATGAGGTGAGTCAAGTTGAGTGCACTCACAAACAGATATACAGTTTCACAAATTAAAAGAAACAGAAAGACAAAACATTATCTCTCAGTCTGTGCAGCCCTTTTGATCCTCACACATCTAAATTTTCTCCAGTAGTGACTTTGATTCACTCCTGATTGAGAAAATCTTTTTTGATATGACATGAGGCACGAATACTGCTGTTAACATGTTTGTGAGCATATGAAATATCCTGTTGGAAATATCCAACATGTGCAAATATGTTAGCCCCATTCAAAAAAAGGATTTTAACTCGTCCTAAATTATATGACTGCTACTGCATTCTGGCCTTTTAGTACTATAGCTGGTAGGTGCCACAGGACTTGCAAAAGCCACAGCACTCTCTTATTTGTACAGAAGATAGTTTAAGAAACACAACACCAATATGGCGATTTTTTTTTTTTTTTTGAAAGTGTCCAAAGTTAGCTGATACTCATGAAAGGCACCTAGAACAAAAGTCCAGAACAAAACAAAATGACCCCATAGTGCTTAATTAGTGCATTTGAGATATTTCCAATGAGAATCAGATCACCTGAGGGAGAGGTTGACTTTCTATTCAGTAGTTTCTTTACTTTGCCCCCAAAACTGTACAGAAATTACAGTTTTGTTCAAGGACACCACAGCAGGGCGATTCTGGCTGTAAAAGGGGCTCAAACTAAAGCCTTCTGGTTGCTGAAGGACACTCTCTCTCTGCTTGCTGCGCCACCTCCATGCTCCAAACAAACATACAAGGGCAAAGCAACCAGATGGAAAGTGTCGACAGCAAACAGAGGTAGAGCATCTGTTGCAGGGATGTATCCAAGCTCCCAAGACAAGCTTTGCCTCACCTTGCCCACTTTAGTTTCCTCTGACTCAGACTTGGCAAACGTACAGATGGGACTGCAAAAGTCCCCTGGATACTGCTGTTAAATTTCACTTTGAGATAATGCATGCTAAAATCTCATTAAATTCCCGTCAGAGATAATGCATGGTAAATTCCCATTATGGTTTGATTAGAAGGCACGGGGCCTGCGGTGCTGATTGTCTTTTTAATCAGAAGCTTCCTGCTGCAGAGCAAACAAGAGCTGAGAGGAGGGGGAAGTGAGAGAAACAAAGCAAAGCATGCTGAGCAAGCACTTACAATTTCTTCTCTCTCCAAGGACAAATTGGAAAATGTTGTGTATTGTTTGTGGCATAATGAAAGTATATGAGAGTGGATTTTAAATGCAGTCGTTTCCCATTTCATTTTCTATCTTGACTACAGAAATGAATTATTTGGTTGAGCAAAAATAAATAAACAATCAGGAATTTTATTCGTTTGATGTTTCTAGTGTTTGAGGGATGTCATGACAAAAATATTATTTCTATTTCTTCCACTTTACAGAGAATCACAGACTTAGTCCTCATGGGAATAATGCTGATCATTTTTTTACTGCCATGTTTTCTAATTGCTCAAATTAAACCGAAAGTTTGCATTTACTTAAAATCTGCATTTTTCTTATGTATCATGATACAATGTTGTTGTCTGAACCCTTTATCACACTAGTATCATACGGAAAACCAACACTTTGTTTATTTAGTCTCAAACGAGTCAGAGATTATGCTTGAAAAGCTTATGTCCTCTTCTCACATGAACTGTTTGAATTTTTTTCTCTTGCTTAAAGTAAGGAAACTGATTGGGGCCAATTTTGGTTAAAGTCCAAAAGATGAAAACAAGGTTAAAAAGGTGAGAATAAAGGCAAAATGTCGAGAATAAAGTTGAAATATAATTTTGAGATTAAAGTAAAAAATACTACATTTAATAGTCCAGACAAAAGTACACATATCAAAAAAGTTTGTTGTTCCATCGCTTCAGAAACTTACCATTACACCCGTAGACTGTCATTTAGGCTCCGGTACTGGCAGCTGCAACTACTGTCAGTCACGTTTGTGGTTGGTGAGGAGCTAAACACCACTGATAAACATCAGGGCAAGGTATTTTGACTTTAATTCCACTGTAATGTCATCATTTCTACTTTTAACTTGATTTGTTCAATTTTCTTTTCTCCATCAAAATTAGCCCCAATGCACTTTTGTACTGGAGAGGTAAGACCAGCCTCCATCAATTATTTCCTGTGATTGGAACGTTGCTGCACGTAGATTCCTATGCAGTACCATAATACCCAGATATTCAGATTCAGATTCCTACTACTTTTTATCCCAAAGGGCACTTCAGTTTCAGCAGTCTACCTTGACTTTACATACATTTACTAAGAAAAGACAGGAGTATACTGGAGACAATCAATAAACACTCAACAAAACAGTCAGTACATTGATAAACAGTCAACACATTCATGCCTAGTGACTACAGTCAAGGTTCATCAGCCTGATGGCAGAAGGAACGAAAAAAATGGAGAAGCGGGTTGATATCCTCAGGGGCTCTACATCTGCGGCCTAGAGGGAAGTAGAGTGAACTCAGAGGACAGAATACGGTCACATCAGGAAACTACTCCATTAGCTATTTGAACTACCTGCCTCTCCTGCAAGGAACTCTTTGCAGAACTCCAATTATTTTGGTGCAGCCCCTAATAATACTGTAAAGGTTGTTTTTTTTTTAAATTTAAATTTTGTACTGACAAGCCATCAAACCAGTAAATAAAAGAGGGCTAAAATTCTTTTAGTAAAAGACTGGTAAAATAAGAAATATAGCAAATATAGCATTTTGTTACAGGCATTGAAGTTTAACCACTTCTCTATGCCTAAATATGTGTCCATAAATTCAATACTTACTTAATGCCATAATGCTTGTCTGTTTTCTTTGAGGAGCCCTGTGAATTTTCTTGCAAGTCCAAGTTGTTGAAGTTGTTGGATTGGATTTAGCAATGAATTTACTGGGGTTAACCTTTTATGTCACAAACACCATCACCTCATTTCCAAAGATATAGCCTCATGAACTGCTCTCTTAGCTTCTGATATGTTACAAACTAATGAAATTAAGGTTAAAACACGTTTTTTTGTGTGGATTTATGTGGGAGTAAATCTGTAACAAAAAAAGCTGTGCCTCACTGGGAGGTTTCAATTGAGTCAGGAGAGAAACAAAGATGAGTGTTATGATAGAGGTGTAGGTTGCATTACAGAAGTAGTTCAGTACAAGCCCTCTTTGACAGATAAAAATATTGTAGCCGTTGCTCCACACACTGACTCATAAACGCACTTCCAAATACACTAAAACACACCATCAGATGTTTCCTTTGTAAAAAAAAAAATAAAATTTGTAAAGTTCTTAAAATGTATTCAAAAAATTCAAACTGAAAAACCAACCCAGACAGCCAAGTCCATAGACTTTCTGAGAACTTTTTCAATATGGCACCGGCAAACAATAGGCTTTAAAAACTCTATTGGAAACAAATGAGTGACGTCACAAACGCTAGCTTAGAAGGTAAAGGTTAAAATACAAAAATCATACAAAAAATGAATAAATGTGTACTCTGTGTGATATCACCCTACATTTAGACAATCCAGCTTTTGGCACTTGATTGGTGTTTGTTTTCTGTTGGAGGCTGCAGACCTGTGAGCAGGCGCATCAACAGAATAAGCTCATGCTCAGAGTGCCTCACGCATCAAGTTTGAGCATGAGTTTCACAGACCTCTTTCAACCACACACCTCTGCTTTCCACTTTGGTTTCTATGTCTCTTTGTTTCTCCAACAGGACACCCACATGGCACATCTTGTCTCGCCTACATCTTACGCAGCTGATTTCACAGATTTTTGGACTGTTTATGCAAGTTTTCTTTTGAGTTTCTTGTAAATAAACCACCCTGTTATTAGTTTACTTTTCAATCTCAAGTTTTTGTGCAGTCTTTAAGCCGAGCTGTGACCTACACTACTGCTGAAATATTTACCTAAACTGTAGTGAAGCAGCTCCTCTGAACGCGCCAAAACGGCCCAGAGACTGTTAATCCTATCAAATTTCTTATGTAAAGTCTTAACGCAGAAAGCAAAGATAGGTTTACAGCTTGGATTTAAAAATCAGAAGACGTGCTAGTGTTTTGACAGCGTGACTTTAAGCAAAAGAGAGGGGTAAGGTAGGGAAGGGCTCAGTTTTCTGAGGATTTTTCAAACTTATGTTAAACCTGGAGGTCTGTTCACTGAGATCTCAAAGAGACTTAGGTGTTTGAGGGGTTGGTAAAGCTGAGAGCACAAGACTGTTTTCTATTTGACATAGCATACGGCTCTTTGTCTTTCTTTGTCGACATCTATAAAATGAAGGTTAGGGCAAATTATGTAAGAGAAAAGGACATTGTGGTACAGTCTGTAGGTTATTTAAGACTCAGAAGAAGATCTTTCTGTCCTGTACTTGTCTGGTGTCCAGGGAGACTTTGTTGCCTCTCCCACCTGCTGTTTCGGCAGCAGTTCTGCTTTTCTCAGCTCAGCGTAGGAGAGACAAAGGGCTTTGTGACTGGACTTGGTGAAAATTTATTTTCTGCTGATTACAGCAGCTACACAACATGCTGAGGCAAAGGAAAGAGCAACAGACCTATATGAGTACATCTACAGTCCAGAAAAGCGACACTAGACCAGAATGTTTCAGCATTATATTTAATAAAGAGACAAAAAGGTAAAACAGGTATTGTAGCTGGAAAGGTAAGTTCATGATCAGCTGTATATAGAAGATATCCCTCTGTAGATCACAATGTTTTATTCAGCAAGGCACACTGCAAAAGAGTGCATTATCCTAAACACTGGAAGAGAGAAGAAAAACAGCCATTAAAATGACAACAATAAAACATTGTTAACAAGCTGTACCAGCCCCACTCCTGTTTTCCTCCACCATTGCAGGAATCTGCTCTCTCTCTCTCTCTCTCTCTCTCTCTCTCTCTCTCTCTCTCTCTCTCTCTCTCTTTCACTGTGTGTAACAGACTGTTCTTTTTCTGGCTGTCTTGTAGTTTGAAGCAGCCAATTAGATCCTGTTTGGAGGAAAATGAACAGAACAGGTGGAGAGGCAAACGGAAGAGAGGAGGGAAAGAAGGGGGTGAGGCGGGAAATTACTTTGACTTCTGATAAGCAAGAAGCAACACAGATTTTCTGGGAAAAAGGGTCATGTAATTGGTCAGTCTTTAATAAATCTAGGTCTCACTTTTAATGTGGCTGTGGTGTTATTAATCAGAGTCAAAAAGAGTAGAGACTACTCACAAGGAGTGATAATGAGGGATGATGGAGAGTGTGTCCACTTTTGTCTTAATGGGCTTTTCCAGTGCTGTGATAAATCCTTCCAGACAAAGCACTGGGGAGTACAACAACCAGTTTGGTAATTGGGAGTATGTTAAAAATGTATAGTCATTGGTGTCACAACACAGCATGAATATATTTTTCAAGGCGACAAAATAGAACAGAAAAGATATACTCTGGTTTATAGTTTAAGGTGGGGTCTGCAGGATTTTCCTATATAAGTTAAATATCAACTTTTACAGGAATAATCTTGCTCAATCATCATCTGGACTGTGTCAGTGTCCGTGTCTGCCTCAACCCCCACCTCTACCTGTTATGCTGATGTTTTGCTTGAATTCTAGGCGAAGACTAGGTGTAGTTATGTTTTGATGGTGACCAGCCAATCACTGTGTGCTCAGTGACTTTTAGTGTTAATTTTAGAGAGTGGGAGAAGCTATCCCGAGCAGCTACAATAGTGGCCGTCACACAGAAAGCAAGAATAATACAAAATATGCAGCATACCTCATTTACCTGCAAGAAGTCAGATGTGCAGCTTTTAAGTTTCTCCCACATAGAAACCCAATGCTGGTGGGCTGGTGAGTGTGTTAGTTACATTAGTTACAATGGGGGGTGGTGGGCATGCACTACAGCTGGCACAGAACCACAGTGAAGGAGCCCAGTTTGAATGTTACATGTGTTTCATTACTATTATGTAAACAGTAACAAAAAAAAAATCCTGCAGACCTTACCTCGAAAAATAAATGTTTGTACTGTTGGATATGTTACTCTATTTGTTAATCAATTACAACTCCATTCTGTGCTGAAATATCACAATTGGATAAATAGTAGCTAGATCTCAAAAACTCTCTCACTAGCCTTGTGATGGATGCTGATCACTTTTACCTTTCATATACTTTATGGAGTAGAGTTTTGCCTGAATATTTGTTGACTTGACTCGGCTTAACTGTTGAACCACACAAAGCATACATTTGCTGCATCTCTTTATCCACTTCCTACTCATCAAATTCTCGGTCTGCTCTAATAAATGCAAAAATGCTCCAAAAAATTACTAAAAGATAAATAATCCCCTTTTCCACTAAACAAGAACTGGTGGTACTTGACTTCAATGGAGACCTGTTCTCTCTGGCTTTTTCAGAGGCAAACATTTTAGGCCCGAGTTGTGTGCATTCAAAGATCTGGGGCAAACAAGTCAGTGTATGATACGGTTGTTTGGAATACAAGGTTGGAGCACGAGACTGATGGTTTCTATCTGCTATTTTTAATTATGATAACATTCCTAAGCGTAAGTATGTTGGCATGCTGGTGGTAGCTATCATCTTAAAGCACTTGCATGCACTCAAATGGTTGTTTTCTTAATTCACTTAATAAAAGACTGTCTCTATGTGTCAATATTATTCTTCACTGTGTTAGAGAAGCACATACTTGATATACTGCTATGTGCAACTCATCATTTTTTTCATTTTGTCTTCGGTTTCATAGCAGGTCAAAGTTTAAGTTAGCTTGCAGACACAGGGCTGTGTCACTGTCACTGAGATCATGGAAGTCCTCCACCTCCCCGTATCAAACAACGATCTGCAGAAATTCTCACAAAGCCCTCTAATCTGCTCTGTGTACGCAGTGATGAATATGAATGAGGATATGAATATAGATGAGTAAAAAAAAAAGAATTAATATTAATGAAAGTTTCCCCTCCTACTGAATGATGGTGCAAGAGTGCAAAGTGGAACCAATTAATCACTTCAGAGCAAGCAGACGATTGGCAGACTAGCGCATCACTCCTTTATTTTAAACAGTACAGAACGCCTTCAGGGTGTGCATACAGGATAAATAGGATATATGTGTAATGTTAAGGTACAATGACCTTATGAAGACAGCTGGTAGCCAGCTGACCCTTGGAATTAAGTAAATCTTTTAATCTGCAATACACTGTAAAAAAAAAAAAGTCAGTAGAAAAATACAGTAAAACAGTATTAGAAAGCAACAATTAAGGACCGTAAAATCAAACATTTGGTTTTACCATATTAAATACATTAAATGACAGTGAGATACCGTAAAAAAAAAAAAAACTTAAAATTTTACTGTAAAAAATGATAACAATCTACTGAGAAAAAGAAATAAATAGGAAAACATTTTAGAAGGTAACACTGAAATATTTAAAAAGTCTGAAAACCAAAAAATTTACTCTATCATCTCTGCAAAACTGCAGTCATTGTGGTTGTGCACATTGAAAATTATAGTACAAATCTGTTGATTTCCCTGCAACATGAACCTTCATTTTTACAGGATCAGGATGTTTAAGATATGGTTCACTGTAAAACTGTCAACATCAATGACTGCAGTTTTGCCTAGATAATACCAAAAAAATGTAAGTTTTTCAGACACTTTTAATACTACAGTATTTCTTTCTAAATTGTATTCATATTTGTTTATTTTCAGGTTGGTGGATTGGTTATGACAGAAAGAAATAGTACAAAGAACACGATGGTCATGCCAATTTACCGAAAAAGAGCTGTTGATGTATCACAGTTTTAAACTGTAAAATTTACAGATTGTTCATAAAGGTTTTCATGAAATTATTCACCATTTTACTGTATGCAAAATTTCCCTGGCAACCACAGCTGCCAGTTTTTCCTTGAAAATAACAGGATGATTTTTTTACAGTGTATTGTGACTGCACTGATTTGTCTGCACTGTCTTTAATTGAAAAGAATTGTTTCTTTTACTGATAAAGTAAATGTACCCTCACCAACTGTGTAGGACTGTTGGTGTAATAAATTATATGCACGCTCACATAAATTTTCCTAAATGGTTTCATTGTCATTAAACTGATTAAATCAACTGCAGAGTTAATGAGGCATGTCGGTGAAATGGCAGATGAATTGATGGAAGTTATGGGCCAAGGTCAAAGGTCAGATTTCCCTTTTGACCAGCTTATTGAACCACCCTGAAGTAGCATATCAGTGATAGTAGGTGCCTGACTTGGCAATGTGTCGCACAGTCATCACTCTCATCAGCTTTCACATCCTTCTGAAAGGAAAGGCCTCTCACGTCTGTATCCCCTCAGTGCTTCATTAAAGGCTTAATGCAGCGTCTCCTGTTCCTACAGCTGTGGGATCATTTACCATCTCTTTACCTTGTGCTTTTCCCCCATTTACCCCAGGCCTGTTCCCAGTAATGAGTCAAGAGGCATGAGGATTATATTGTTCCCCAACCATCTGTGGGATAGCGACTACTCAGCCCTTGATTTCAACAGGAAAGGAGCGGGTGGTTGAAGATACAATTTACCTCAGAAAAGGAGTTGATTTAAGCTGATGCTGACCAGACATCAGAAAAGACATACATTGAACTCGCCATGAGTTATGGAGTCCAAAGATGGCAGCCACCAAACTGGAATACTGATTTCAACTTTTGGCCAGAGACAGTTAAAAAGGTGGAGCTGAGGCAGGTCTTTCAACACCTGGCAAACACTCTACACAACTCTAGTTTTTGTAATCATGCATGAGTAAATGAACCCAAATGTTCCCCCAAAAAAAGGTGACTGACAAAAAAAAGTTTCCATCGTTGTTTTTTAAGTGTCCCTTTAATGGGTTTGAAAATGTAAACACCCTTCTGTGTACCTTACAGGGTTGCTTTCTAAAAGTTGAGAGCATGCCATGTAAGAATAATAATGTCAAGGCACAATGTAACTGGAAGATGCAGAAGATAACAGTGGAGAATAAGTTGCAAAGCAAAGATTTTTGAGCAATACCATTCACTGCTGAAAACAACATGCCCCCAGCCATGGAGAAATTTTTGGCCATTATGATATGAAAATTTAAATGACAAAATGTTCAACCCACCTCATTATTGAGGAACTACTTAACTTGTTTTTCTTCTATGTAATGTCACATAAAGATCTTAGGATATGTCATCCACACCGTGACATACATCACAGATATCAGACTCTCACACCCCTGCACAAGCTCTGTCACTTCCTGTATCAGTTGTGACAGTCAACATATCGACAACATAGGAATCCTTGTGACAAGTGTGATGTTTGAAAATGCTGCATGCATTTCACGGCGGCAGTGCTGAGCGTGACAGGCCCAGGCAGTGCCGGCTATCTCACGTCATTAGATAGAATGTCAGTGCTGTGTTATTTCCCCTCAGGGGCACAATTTGTACGAAAGAGACACTCAAACCTTCAGGGTCCCTGCCAGAGCCTATTGAGCATCAGATCAACAACAGAGGAGGATCTCAAATTATGAATGAAGAGTTCATTTACTTTCAGTGAGCACATAATTTGCAAACAAATCACTGACACCAATCAATATAGTGTTCCATGATTATCTCTGAGGAGAAACATAATCAACTTAAATGTATGAATTTATTTGGCACAACTTTTCCTGAAGGCTTTTAGCCTGCCAGAGGTGAAAACACTTCTAGCTTTGTACTTTTCTGCTTTTATGATCCATAGTCGATAAGCAGCTAATTCCCACAGTCAGCATTAGCCATAAAACCCGCTGTCAAGGGCACAAATTACGCCAGACGGCAGACCCTGGGTGAGATCACAGAGCAAATGTTTTAATTGGTAAATGGGCTCTAAATTCAGTCTTGAGCTGATAGAGGAGGAAAGATGTTTTTCAGAAAAGATCGTAATTTAGGAACCCCCATGCCAATATTTAAGCCACTAAAGCACAATAATGGACAGTAAACGGAGGCAACTTAAAGGGACTGTGAGGACTTTCTGGAAAAGCTAGCATTTGAGATAGTAATAAAGACTCCACTTCCCATAATCCCTATCCTGTGATAAACCAGGACTTGTGTTTGTTTCAATTTGTTTTAAAAAATTGAAGGAGAAAAGATTTTTGTTCAGTAGTTAGTAGTTGGCTACATATAGCGCTAGTCACAGCCTGGTGCTCTGAGACGTGTCCATCATGGAATGTTAGTGAAATTTCATAATAGCCTGCGCCAGCATTCATCTATCAAGCAGAGGAACCGTAGCCTGACTCCCATTTTAATGATAGACCCTCAGGTTTGAAAAGATCACAGCAGTATAGCTGCTCATTGGGATGAACACTTTCACAGTCTAACCTGTTTTTCAGCCTTAAGCCTGTGTTTTAGACTGTGCTCTATCACTCTCCCTTCTGACAGGCTTCTGTCCTGTTTCTGTTAGACAGTCGAGGATAGGATAATATGATAAAGTATACTTAATTATATATCTATTATTATATAGACTTTATCTATCCCACGAGGAGAAATTCTCCTGTTTCCTCAATTACTACAAAATAAATCCAAAGAGTAATTTACAGCAGATAAAATCTTATCTGTCTTCTCACTGCTAAACTTTGTCCACCAGTGTGGTGTTGTCATAGGGACTTTGATGAGGCCTAAATTCAATTAAGTTCTGCTTGACCCGATCAGGAAGCTGAGAAATAGCATTTAGAAATAGCATTTAGAAATAACCTTTTTAGTGCTGATAATCTCATTTTAAGTTTAAGCTGGGGTTTAAATGTATGTCATAGACATTGCAGGGAAAATTGACGCACTCTCAGTCTAAACTCTCCATGAGAGCTCACCTGTCTTTGAGAATGACAGGACCAGGCAGCAACCCCTGGTCTGAAAATATGAGACAATGCTGGAGTGCTGGAATCCAATGTTCATCGAGTGTCTGCTTGAAGCTGCACCTAAGTTTACTGAGAAGATTGTTGTGTGTTCCATACAAGGTAGTCGATTTGATGAAGGTGTGGATGAGGGTTTCAGCAGCAGCAGGGGAAGAAAGAGAAAGGCAAAAGCAGGTGATGTTCTTGAGGTGGTGGAAAGCGATTTTTGTGATTGTTTGTATGTAATGGGAGAAGGTGAGTTGGCTGTCAAAGATGACTCCAAGGTTGCGGCAGTGGGGTGAGGGTGAGAGGGGGGTGTTGTCAAACAAGGGGAGGAGTCCAGTGGTGTCTAGTGAGTGAGTAGCAGCAGTGAGGCAGTTGTAGTCATTAAAACTAGCTGCACGCTGTGCTTTCTGAGAGGAAAACACAAGCTGCATGTATTTCTTATACATTTAAATCAACAGATCACTGCCTATACAGCAGAAGTGCTCCCATATTGTATGCTTATGTGGGTTGGTTTTGGCTTTGTACATGTTTGAGGTACTGCATCAATATTTAACTTCCTGCTGCAGAAGAATGACAGGAACGTGACGCGTTTACTACTCAGATAATTGATCTGGAATCTTTTTTCAGCTTTCAGAGCTTATTTAGAACAATTACTAAGAAACATTTAATGTCACTCTCACTCAGTCCTGCCATCGAGAGACCAGTTTAACAAGATAAACAAACATATGTTGTCAGTCATTGTTACAAATCATTATCCTGATCTTTAGTAAGGATAGAGGCCATAACCTGACACTCTTTTGTACAGAATTCCATAAGTAGACACTGCTTGTGCTGTCTTTTGGTGAGTCAGATTTCCCTCTTGGTTTTAAACACTCTTCTCTCCTGCAGAGTAAAAACTGGACTGCAATTATATGGCTAAAAATAGCACAAGTAAACAAAGGGTGGAAATAGTAGCTTCCCAGAAAAATTGTATCACCAGAGAAGCAGTCCTGGATGTTGTGTAAGCTCATAAAAACATCCTGCAGGGGGGTCAGAGGTCACTGCCAAGCTCTTGAACAAGGTTGACATGGTCTGACATCGTTAGTTGGATTCCTTGGTTTTGTCTTTGCACCCCAAACCCCAGCCATTGCTCTGTGTTGCTGGGACAGATGTTCACTTCCACAAAGCCTGGGAACTAAAGGCTCGCCTGGGTTGGGCCTTGTTTGGCCTTGCTCCTGCATTCGTACATCTCCAATTCCTTCAGTATAAAGAGTGGGAGGCTCACCCAAGGGACTTTGGGGTAGGGGTTTTGTAGCGCCTGGTGTGGTGCCCCTCCCTTTGCCCTCTTCCATATCCTATTGATGTCCTAAAGGGTCCAGGTTAAAGGTCAGCATTTTAGAGGTGGCAGGGTCAAACTGTCTCATGAATATGGACGTCTGCTGGGCTCAGGGGACCATCTGGTGGGCTCTATTGGAGACTCAACAAATGAGCCTGCAGGAGGGTGCCATATTAGTTTAATTACTGTGAATTTCCCAGGCCAAGAACAAAACAACGGCATAGATACTCACTGGCTCAGTTTTTGAACACAGGTTGGAAAGACTACACTGAAACATAAAAAGCAAACCTACAAAGATCCCACGTTGGTCATTGCTTTATATTTTGATATCACAGCCTCCAATTTTATCCAGTTTGGGCTTTTGATGACTTGGGTCTGCTCATGACATGGTGTTTTGTTATCCAGACTAAGAAAATAGATGGGGAGCTTAATGTGTTCTTTCATCAATAGCAAATGACACCTGGTTTTGCTTGAATGCATGAGTAAGTGTATATGCTGTCATTGTCAATGCCTCTATCTATTTCTTTTCAATTGTATTGGCAAAGCTAGGCATTAGAAAACAATCAGAGGATTAAAATTTGCTCCTCAGAAGCACTGACTTTAGGAGGCCAAGGAAGGTCTGCTAGACAAAGTTTCTTTAAAAGGTTTGGATGTACTGCAGGTTATATTGTTGTATAATTAGAGTGTAGTGGTATTTTCTGGGAGAAATAACCTTTCTATGGGTTATACATGTGTAACAATTGGATGCAAGCCTAGCTGTTTGGCAACCCTGATAAAAATCTCATCCTGTTTGTCACACTGAGAGTCTTTGTGTGGACTCCCACCAGAGGTGAGTCACGGGTCGACCTTCTGCTCTTTTCCTCCTCCTCCTCCTCTTTCCATCATTTCGATGTCCCAGGTGTGAAAAAACAATGCACAACTCTGCGTGTCGATGGCTTTCAGGGTATCTGTTTGTCTCTAGAGTATTTCTTCATGTTTTGAGTGCAGTGAACAA
Source organism: Thalassoma bifasciatum (assembly GCA_008086565.1). Lineage (NCBI taxonomy): Eukaryota > Metazoa > Chordata > Actinopteri > Labriformes > Labridae > Thalassoma > Thalassoma bifasciatum. The sequence continues at coordinate 534,401 of RPOG01000038.1, forward strand.
TGCTCTCATCCTTTTGTATTGCTCACTGATACAGGTGACCTGGAGTCCATAAAAGCACCAGCCTGCAGATTTCAAAGGAAGGTTGAGGGGGTGAGGAGAAATGTTCAGTCTGATAGCATCATCTAAAGCTTGTGATGGAAAAATACCTCTGCACGAGGGCAAGAAGGACTCAGAGAAGTTATTTGTCCCAGAAAGAGCATTTGGGGTACTAGCATTGTTAATAATGATAATAATAATAACAGAATTATCAAAAACCGTGTCATCTGTCCCTGTTTTCATAGTAACATTCATTATGTTACCACATCAGGAGTCATTTTAATGGGTAATTACAAAGCGTCCAAACATGTACATTAATGATTAACCTGACAGATTTTTCAGTAGTCTAAGCACTGACAGTCTTTGAAAGAACACAAAATCAGCCCTAGTACCCTGGTGTGTCGGGATGGGTAATGAATTCGGTACTTTCTTACTGAATGAATTTGGTACTGAGGACCGTTTCACATAAATTCAAATGGTACCATGACAAGAGGCACTTGTCACCCGTCCCACTTCCAATATGGCCGCACCAGCCATTTTGCTTCAAAACACTACTTCAGAAACAGACGGGTGACATCACAGATCAATCGTACAGTCTATGGGTGCAACACCCGAACAGTTGAATCTTGGCTATTTGGCCAAGAGCACCCATAGCACTTTAAAATTAGGTATCGCTGTAAAAAGCCACAAAGCCCAGTCACAAATATCATAAACTCCTGACTTATACTTTATGATATTTGTACTTTACATACAGTAACTGTATATCTGTGGAGTTTATGATCAGAGGCTGTGAGACGGGAGCTTTCCTGTCATGCTGAGTGGCACTAAAGACGCAGAGCATGAATAAATCACTACAGTTTGACCCATTTAAATTCCAAATGGAACCACACTCTCCATTGGGGAACAACAGGCATGCTTGAACACACTTCTTCATTTCCATGAAGAAAATGGGAAGCCACTTGAAGACAGTGTGAGTGTGGGGTCATGGCATTATACAGCAATTATTTAAGTACCCCTTGCACTTCTGCACTGACTTACGCTTTGAGTCAGACAAAAATCCTTGTCCACAGCTGCAGCCAGAGGCCAAGATCGTCACCTAACTATACTGTAAACCTGATGTGGGGTTAATGATCCTAACCACAGGGGATGACAGTTCCTGATCTGTTCACCTTTATTTTTCAGCTTCTTTACAATCCAGTGTGACCATCAAACCTCTCACTTAAATTGGCCATGAAGTCTTCATAAATTGGCCATAGTGGAAACCTATGTTCACTTAACTTTAGAGCTTAAAGCATTTCCCTCTACGTACGACAACTACAGCACTTGGAATTTGAAATCATTAATTTTTTAGTAAAATAAGTAGGCCTGCAGTCGCCAGTTTTCTATGCTGAAAGGATTTTCTCCATCTAGAGAGTTGATTTTCCAGGCTTATCTCACGCCTTGATAGGCTTATCCATGGCAAAAGACTTCAGTCACACAAAGGTGTTCAGTTATGCTGTTTGTGTGTGTGTGTGTTTGTGGGTTTTGTGTGTTATTTGACCAATGTAGATCTGCAGATCTCCTTTAACTGAACCCTTTTAACCTGCCACCACTAATGCCATCATGTGTACCATCCCAGAGTGTATGTCAGCTCTTGTCTGAGGGGTGATTAATATTTAAATTCCATGTTTTGACGTGTGCCAAGAACCACAGCACTGGGATGGAAGGATAGAAGGCTGACACAGCTGTGCCAGGGAGGATGGAGACATGTCAAGGGGTTGTCACTGATACAAACCTTGGATTTCCTTGGAGCCTCAACCCCATCTGTGGTTTCCTCTGTCTCAAACAGTGTATAAGAAGAGTTGACTCTATATTTGTCACATAGAAAATATTAAAGAAGTGGACTCTGCCATCATGATGTCAAAGTATGCTCACACTGACAATATGGTGACAATATGGAAAAACACTAAGAACTTTCATTCCTCAGCTGGTGCACTCAAAAACAGTTCAGAAGTTGAGTGTGAAATGCTAAAATCTAGAACTGATGCTATTCAGCACAACTCCATCCAAAAATGACCAGGCTTTGAGGATGCTGCATGTTGCATGCACTTCAAGTATCCATCTCCAGTGATCCATCAGTTCAGTCAGCTGTGTTTTCTGCAGTAAAACAGAACCAGGAAAGTGACCACAGAGTATGTTAAAGCTGAGAACAATATGTTTAAAAAGCTCGTGGACAGGGGAGTTTTAAATACTGGCTTGATTGCTGATGAGCTGCAGCTGGGAGCTCAGGTATGCCGGTAGCTGCTTGATGAGGTGGGCGTGACCAACAGGCAGAGAGCAACAGAGGAGATGTGAGTGGAAAAATACTGAGATAATGGGGCAGTAATGTGACAAACACTGGATCATCTTTTTCAGAGAAATTTACAACCATTCATAAAGTAGGTGTAAGATTGAATTGAGGTCTATTGTGGAATTTAGACAACAATAGAGTGGGGACTCCAAATTAAATTAGAAATTAAATTCAAATAAAATTACATTTGAACTTGCATACAGCTGGTGCAAGCCAGTGCTGCTCTGTTCATAACAGTTATGACCACATCACTACAGCATGGGGAAAATACAATACCCTGTAGCAGCTTAACCTAGAAATAATTTTGTGCGGGAGTTTGACACCATCACCCCGCAACTATTGCCTGTTTTCTATACTTCAACTCTTTTATCACAATTTAGATTTTATTTCCTGTGCATCAAAAATAAAAGCTTCCTCATTTATTCAACTCATCCCTTACCCTTCTCTTCCATATCGGTGAGAGTCAATCAAAGAGGACACATATGGTAAACTCCTTGTGACAGAGCTGACAGAGGGAATCAGTTTCGCTGAGAATGACGTGGGTTTGGGGTGTCATAACAAAATTCACGGCAGGCAAACACAAAATGGCAATCTAGTCATTGATTTATAACACAGTTTCAGATCCAGGGGCTGAAAAAACACACCAAGTAGGTTTATGTAGGTATGTATGTATAAATGTTTATGTATGTATGTGTGTGGGTGGGTGGCTTGAAAGAGTCTTAACACCACTGCACGGTGTCTCTTTGAAAGCAGTCACTATTAGCTTAGTCTGAAAAAGCTCCTCTTAAAAAATCCCAAATGTCTTCCAATTAGTCCACATAAAAAAGCAGCTTCAAGAAATCTAATGGCTGATGGTGTGTTGGTGGGGGATGCACAAAGATCACTTGTAAGTGGCTCTATTTATTACATGCTCAGGAGAAAATGAAAGCTATTGAAGTTTGTGATTCTGTCTCCCTCTTTTTCTTCTCTAAAAACTGCTGGGAAAATAGATCCTGATCCTGTTTCTCTGTGTATGAAGGGAGCTGAAGCAAGCCAAGGACAGGCTAATATTGATCCACTCGTGATACAGCTTGTCTCGAGTCTTCCATAAAAGACCACTTCATAAGTAAGAGTCTGCTATTCTGTTAGACTCTAAAACCCTCCCCCAGGTAGATTCTCAGTGGGGTTTTTTTTCACTCTTCACATCCTTCACACCCTCCCACCACTTCCTCTTTTTTCAAGCTTTTCTTTTTCTGGTACCAGTGTGATTTATAGGGGTTAATAGCTGCCCACTATTGTCATGCTCTCTAACTTCTCATCTATTGATATTAGCCTTGGAGGAAATGTAGCTAGATTATTCCATTCACCAGGTGACCTTAACAGTCCGTGAGATTTATCCTCTAAAGCAGACTATCCCTCTCTTATGCAGCATGCATACTCAGTTTTGCATTTGCACAAAGCAGTTAAATTATGCATTCAGTATTTTTAGGTAGAAATGTTATGGAGTTGCAGTGATTTTTTTATTTTTTTTACTAATAAACATTTGTAGAGTGTAAATACCTAGCAATGTCAACCAGCAGAAAAAGGCTGTCAGTGCTCTCAAGATGAGGTGTAGATCAGGAAAACACAGACAAAGAAGATTTTCAAAGAGAAACAGTCTAGTCTAGACTGGTAAAGGAGGCCACCCAACCCCCTTCTACACCCTAACCCAAATACCCTCAGAGAACAGACTGGTAAACCACGTCACCAGCCTTCAGCAAATTAGCACTGCCATGTACGGAGGGAAAAAAAAGGGTGGGGCAGGAAGGATGGAAATTCCATCACTCTCTCCTCTTCTTCTCCAAATGGAAATCCTCTTTCCTTCAGTATCAGTCTCAAAATTTATATTCATTCACCTTGCTTGACAGCCTGCCCTGTCATTAACCTAAAGCCATACGCTTGCTGGGATTATTCTAAATAGAAGAGCACTGGCAGGCCAAGAGGATAAAGTTCTGCTGCGTGCTGAGGGGGGAAGTAAAGTGCTGTGCCCATGTATGTGTAGGCTTCTGTTTCTTTGACAACACCTCATCCTCCTGACAGGAAAAGTGCAGCACTGTCTTTTGAAAATCTGAAATATTTTCACATTGAAGCACCCAGAGCAGCAAAACAAATAGGTGAAGTGTTTTGAAGAAGAAAAGGTGCTGGTTATAGCGCTTTTACTGCTACAGCTTCACTCAGTGTCTCTTCAAGATGCCTGAAAAAAAGGTGCTGATGCTCCAAACCGAAGCCCAGTGGGCACAAGGCCTAACATTATCTTCGGGATTATTTCCTCCCCCGTCTCTGCCGCCCATAGATACACACAAGCAGCAGGTTTGCTATATCTGCTTCCATCAACAGCGAAAAAAAAAGACACATTCTGACTCCGAATCTCATACAGAGCACGTAGCCAACAAAGAGCAGTTGTCTTTGTTCAGCTGGTGCAGGAGAGGGAGGGGGAAAAGGGAGGGATATGGATGGAGGATGGGGGGAAAAAAAGTCTTTCCTTTTTTTTCTATTTTGAGAGAAAAGAGCAGACAAGCAAAATTTCCCCCCACTAATCATCTTCATACACAATCCTGCCTGTTAAGACAAAGACTCCTGAGTTGTGCTCTTACACACCACTGCACTAACCTAGATGTGTCTTTTTTCTTCCTGGATTTTGTATTCTCTATTTGCAATGCTTTCAGCCATAAACCTAAGGCAGCATTTTTGAAAAGAAAAAAGTTGATTACCACAATGCTTTTACCACAAGCATTTCATCATGAGAAAAATGCTTAGGGATGAAAATGGTACCACAGATGTTACAACTGTGATGATGGTTCCTTGAACCCTGAACAAAAGAGGCTCCCATCTCACAAATCAAACTATATTAACAGGTAGAAAACTGATTTTGAGATAAAAACTGACAGCATATTCAGAATTATTTTGTCCTCTAAGATTGAGAGATTTGAGAGGGAAATGGTATAAAGGGGAACCAATAACTCTCCAAATGCATCAGCACAAGAGGGTTTCTGATTAAGCAATAGATTTAGCCACAAGCATCATCAGATGACTTACAGTTTTTCACTCTGAAAATGGATGAGCTTATTGATCATCCCAGTAATCAGTATGGATTACTGTGATCAATCAATTAAATTTTCTTAAGTTGGTGCGACCTGATCAACACAAACTCTATGAAAACTATTTCAGACACATGGGTCCTCTGAAAAAAGTAACCCAGCCTGAATCTGCATCTCTGCAATTTCAGGCAGTATCTATCTCTGAAGTTTTATGACAGTTTTCTGCCTAAAAATGATTAAGACAGTGTACACTTGCTCTGTACCTCTACATCATCAGTAAAGAGGTTATTAGTAGACATATTTATGGATGTGAATATAACAATGAAAACCTGCACATCACTGGTTCAGTGTCACTCATGGACTATCAGGCTAACACAATCATGACAACAACAAATAAAACACATCATGACCCAAGAGGTCTAAAACTACAGGGCCTAAAATATGGTTTGGAGACATTGCCTTGGAGCACATGATCACATCAATGATAAAATCTAGATGAAATTTTGGGGTAAAAAAGCAACAAAGTAAAATGTGACCTACCTATTCATCTTAGAGCCTTTAAAATTAAGTAAGACTGTAGTGTTTCAGTTTTGGTTGCTCCACAAACTCACTCTTGTAGGCATGTCAACTCATTGTTGTGTATCGTATGAGTTTTAAGACAATTCAATTTCCTTTTTACGGCCATAAGTTTTAAATGCCCATTGTTTGACAGAATCCTCAGCTTCTTTTCTCAGGATGTAAGGCTGGCTGTGCGCTGCGGAGTGTGTTGCTGCTTGGTCGATGCAGCGTTTTCAGTCAAAAGCACCTGTGATTTCAAATGATTTACAGGCTTTGCTTGACCCACGTGAATGCGCCAAACCAACAACTAATCTCAGAGGGTAATTCCAAAATTTCCAGTGGTCCCTATGTAAAACTAACCCCATGCGAGTCGTGCTTAAGTTGTATTTTTTGGGAATAAATGCATTGCATTGAATCTGCCATATATGATCCAATTTTTTATTCAAGAATGATTCATGCTCAGGGAAATGTAGGAAAATGTGGGAAAACCACTTTTTCTTGAGTGTATCATCAGTACCGTCTGATCTACCTCAAGGCAGAAGTTTGGGACACTGAAAATACCTGTATAAAATCCAGCTTCATGCTGATAGTCCTGTTTTCTCATGCAGATCATAAGGAGGCATAAACATCATTTTTCGACTGGTTCATAACCAGTTAAAATATCCTATTGGTTAAGTTTCAGCAGTGTTAGTATTCTTTAAATAGCACCCATATTGCACATTGTGTAACATGTTTCATGGTAGTCTATAGTGCTCACTGAGACAATCAATGGAAGGGGAAGTCAACCATCACATGGACTGAGTCACTAAACTCATTCTGTGGTGTTTAGATATATGAGTCTGGACAAAAATGATCGACCGACTGATTGACAAACAGACTGGTATTGCATACCCTGGGGTCCCTTATTGCATTGGAATGTGAGACTCCAGCCTAGGAAAACAGGAAAACACGTTTTAGACCATATGGGGAAACCAACCGAACATTTGACAACATGTGTAGCACTAAGTTTGGGAAATTCTGGGTTTTTGTAATCTATCTGATTATTAACATAGGTCTAGTGAGGTCTATGATCTCTTTATCCAGTTTTTTAGAATAATATCATGACTGGACACAAGTGATTATGACATCTCTAACTTGCGCTTTCTTACTTCAAGATGGCCTACATGGAAGACATGACTGCAGGAAAGTTTGAAGTTGAGGGCATTTTCCTATCATTGGTTATCTGCTGTGTCTGAAAAGTTGGTTTAGAATAAAACAGAAATAGATTTATGAGTGCAACCTGGTTTTCTCTTTATTTCTACACCATAAAAATTGCCAATTATGAAAACTGGTGTGATATTTGAAGCACTGAAAAAAAGCAGACTGATTTGTCAGAGTTGAAACACATCAGGATAATCATATAAAATATAATTAGCAAGAGGCTTTCCTTTTCTTTTTGGAGGTACATCCCAATAACAACTACCTTTATTGATTTATTTTGCATGGAGCAAGCTAATGCGAACATTGACCTCAAAAGCCAAACCCAGACATGTTTCAGAAAATGCTACAACCTTGATCTGGACCAAAATAAAACAAGCAGGGCCTCTATTTGGCAAACCTAAATGAGAGTCAATCCCCAAGAGCTTCCTTAAATTGCTTTGCTCAGGAGCAATTATAAAGGGATCTTTTGATTTTGTTGTTAAGTGGCTCTGATTGGCTACAGAGTGGCAGGCTCTAATATGGACACTAATTCAAAGTGACATGTGTAACAGGAGTCAGGACCTGATCACCTCTGTGGCTATTAGTAGCAATTCAAACCAGACATTTCACACCCACTCGCACCTTAAACCTTGGCGTACAGAAGGGCGACAAATGTCAATGCCAACACCAATGGAAAAGCGCTGACTTATTTTTGTAGCCAAAATCTGTTCACCGCAACCAAGAAAGGTTTTATCAAATACTCTTTTTCAACTCTTTTTGACCACCATCACATGTTTTGATGTTTACTTTGACAGTGTTCAGCCATTTGGCTGTAGCTGAGCTATGATGTCTTTTACATCTGCAGTCCTTGGGGAGGAGACAGAGGCACAGCTGATAATAATCATATGTGCTGCCAAATATGTCTTTTTTACTGCCACACCTGCCCGCTTTGTTGTTAGCCCTCCCTGTATATATACCCCTCTGTTTCACGCGTACTTTGCTAGATTGTCATTGTCATCCACCTGTGTTTATGTTCTCCAGCCTTGATTTCTTGTGTTCGTTTGCCGGTTTTGTGACTTCCTGGATTTTTAGATTGTACCTTTGGATTTGTTTGCCTCCTTGGATTGACCTTTTTGTGTATGACCACCTGATCTGTAAAGTAAAGAACTTTGCCTCCAATCTTACTCTCTGTGTCCTGAATTCTCCTCTGCACCTGAGCCCCTGTTTTTGCCTTTATATTGTCACAATGTTTAGGTCTGTTGAGATGAACAATGAGACAAACCTGCTGCAATTTTACCAACCAGTGAGTGCTGCCTGGATCATGCATTAAAAAAAGATATTTATTTACACTAAAATCATTTTTTAACGAAAATGATTCCTCCATTATGCTCTGTGTCCATCTTTCTGTCTGTCTGTCTCTCTCTCTCTATATATAAACACACACACACACATACACACACACACACACATATATATATATATAAATATGTATACATATATTCAAAATAATGGATGGAATGGAACGCTCAGCTTGATTTTGCACAACTACCAGCTTCTTAAAGGCTTGCTATGAAGATCATGGTCTGTTAAAAAATGAGGTACAAAAAGCCTGCTGTGGTTGTTTGTCAAGGTAAGAGCCAATTTTTCTCTACCTGGCATGGCAGCTTTCTGCAGATTCCCTGTAAACTTACAGTGACGTCAGCCCATAGCCTGCTCTGCTTTGAAACAGCAGCACGTGAACGTGTCCTCAAGTGAGCTTTGGATGTTCAGGTGGTTACGTTGTGTTGTGATATCTATCACCACATCTCAATGCAAGAAAGCTGTCCCCCCAAATGTCAAAAAAAATTTCAAAGATTTTGATCCACTAAGTGATAGTGTGATAGGGTATAAAGATAATCTACCACATAAAACTACACAAGAAACAAAATAGCACCACCTGTGCACACTGATGCAATAACGCACAACAGCTGCACAACATATTCCACCTCGGTGAGGCTCATAATGTTCAGTTTGTCCAGAGATTCAGAGCTGCTGATACAACTCAGAGGGGATTTTCTGAGGCAGTAATTTGTGTTATGGTTGGGTCCGACTGCTTATTGTGAGGCATTCTGTGTCCACCTGGTTTCACAGCTCTACTCTTTCCCTTTCTCCTTCAGAGATCAACAATGTGTTCAAATACATGCAAGCATGGTTTTTGTGACTATGTGTGTGTTTTTTAGTGTGTATCAGGGATTGAAACAACATCTGCTGTTTGTCAGCAGTGTGTGCCTGTGTCTTGCAGGAGGTGGCAATGGTAGCAGGAATGGTGTTATACTGAAATATTTTCACAAGGTGGGAGATGTGTTAAGTGTTGCATCTGCTGCTGACACAGCTGATGACAGCATCAAGCTGTTCACACTCATAACAATTTAAAATCAGCTTCAGAGCAGATCGTATCAAAAGTACTCTATTAAAACCCTGAAGTTGAAACACATATTAATGAACATGATCAAAGTTGCTAACCTTAAAACAATGCTCTTTGTAAACACGGAGGCTTAACCAGTCCCTTTACAGTGATGGAGCATTTGACTGCTTTTGAGCGTCCATTTATTTTTCTTTTCCAAAAGCCAACTCTTCAACACTTCTCATTTAACATGCTCCCCATCTGCAACTGAAACCAAGCCTTAACAGAAAAGTTGACACCCTGTCTACTCCCAGCAAAGTCTAATGCAGCAAAATGATGAGAAGACTTAGGAGAGGTAAAACAGGGGGCACGGTTTCTGTGTGACTACTTCTCCCAGATGGCCACGTGGAAGGAGCTGTGTGATCAGAGATCTAATAAACCAGTGGATATGCTGCAGCGCCTTTCCTGGGAGGGAGTTGTTACCATAGCAACCATACCACAAGCGCTGCAGGTTAATGGTGGGAAATTATGATTTGCCGATTGCAAGTAGCACACAGTGTGACTGCTGAATCCACTTTGAGGCTTTCTGTGGAGGCAGAGAGATACGAGCAGAGCCCACAGTGCAGTTTTTGGACACCAGAAGAGTCTTTGAACGAGCTCCAGTTGGCCCTCCAGCAAAATGGATTAAAATTCACTCATGCAATTGTATTTACCAAGATTTCACACTATATTTACTGTGTACTGGGCCTGCACTAAAACCCTGTACAAAAGTAGTATGACATTTTAAATGCAAAAGCCTTTTTCTGATCCTGGTCAAACAGACTAAGTAACCTCAAATAGCCTTTTCAGCAGCATTCTGTTTTTAAAATGAGGAGAAGTTACAGGAGTGCTGCTGTACTGAGTTATGTAAAGTTTAGACCACAGCGAGCTGAAGGCTTCCATAACATTTGTAGTCAAACAGCACTGTAGCATGAGTCATCATAACAGCAGATGATGCACTGATTCACTCTCTACAAGGAGGTCAGAGGTCTCTTGGCCTGGGTCCTTACATTAAAGGAACAGTTTGAGAGTTTGTTAAATAAAGCCCATTCATTCTATTAACTGTCATGATTTAAATAGCAAGATCTGAACCACTTTCACTTTTAGATCTTTCAGGGAATTAATTTGGCACTGCTACTACTGAAAATATAGCTATAACATCTCTGGTTGATTGACAATTTGACTCTCCCTTAAAATATCTGTGCACAGGGTGAACACATCATAAGAGTTAAAAGAAATCAATAAATCAAGTGAAACCCCCACAACAGAGTGCTTTAACTACTTACAATAAGCTTAGGATAATTTAACCCCGTAATGTATGCATATCTCAGCCCCTAAAATGTAAAGAAAATACTCACTTGTACATAGTGTTACTGTCAACATTCAAACTGAATGATTTCTTATTGCTTTAACAGCAGCCTATGATACAGTTGTCCAGTCCTGCAAGCTTGAACACTTATACAGAAAACTTTTTTAAAAAGTGCAAAAAAGAGAAAGAGTATGATTATCTTTGCATTAAACTCTTCAGTCAAGTACAGTGTTCACCTAACCTGCAGTGTAACTGATAGCAAGCTTTTTGAGACTGTACATCAAACACTGGTTTTATTAGGTTTGTATTGTTGTAGTGTTATTAACCACATGCCATTAGTCGTGGCTTCATTAAACCCTCCATCAGTTGAAGCTGAAACAGCCTAGGTAAACACATTGTATCATGACCCAGGCTCACAACAGTGTCCTAAACCTCTTTGTAATTTAGATAAAGTGCCAGGTCAAATAGCTCAAACTGCATTCACCATCCACACAATTCAGAAATAAATATGTCACATATGCCTCTTTGGATTAATTTCTACTCTAAAAAGCACAGGAGACCTACTCCTGGTTCATGTAGGAGGGATCAAATGCTGTATTTGAAGCGTTCAACAAAGACAATGGAAGTGGAACCTGCCAGGGCCTCCAAATTCTATTAAAACGTGGATCTTCTGTCACATCATGCTCAATTCTTGTCTAACCTGTAGGTGACACCTGCCTGGCACGGCTTCTTGTCCTAACACAGAAACAATCACTCTAATTCTCTGTGGGTCTTACAGCTGCGCGAAGAAACAGGCAGCTCCCAAAACAGCTCCTCAAACAGCGGTTGATGAAACGTTGTCATTTTCACTGCTCTCCTTGGAGAAATGGGGGGGCAGAATCTTTAACAGCTGACAGGTCTGAGAGAAAAGACTTACCTTTATTTCAACAGATTCCTGTCTAAGCAAGTGTTTGTATTAGTGTGAGAAAGGAGAGAGCAGGGGGAGTTTGGCGCATCTGATTCAGAGTCCATTTATTTCAATGTGATTATGAATTATTCATTTTTAAGGTATTGGATGCGAATCAACTCTGGATCAGGAGCACTTGTAATATTGGCCCTCCGATATTCGGCCTAAAAATATAATATTGGGAATCATCGGTATCAGGTTTTTAATAGCTGATGTCTGTTCTTGAGATTTTAGCATTCCTGAGCCCACATGAACACAACATGGGACGTTTACAGGCCTGTGCTTTCTGATGCATAACTGTCCAGCACTATTGCCCACAGTATTGATAAGAAGAGAAATTGCCCACTGTGACCATGCAGAGATGCTTGTTTTACATAAAGGAAAATTTACCTCTAACACATGGGGAAATGGAGAAATGGAAACAGGCCAGTCATATTAGTCTTCTTGGGGCTTCATTTGTCACACTTTAAAGGAGGGCTATGTTAATATATATATATATATATATATATATATATATAAGCTTTCAAAATATTTGTGCCCCTCTGGTTTTTATTCACACTATTTCATGATTAATATTATTTTGCGCTTTGTGTGTATTTACAAAGCCATATTGCATTTATGTATGCATGCAGTGGTGCAATACAATAAAATTATCGTATAATATCAGAATATCGGATATCCGCAAGAAAGTCCCCAATCACACAACTAACTTCGAAAGATGGTTTTTTTTCCACCTGAATGCACCTGAATACATTTATTATATTGGCCAGAAACTCATTTCTAAAGTCAGCCAAAGCATCACAAACATTCAAACAATAAGATTTCCTCTGTGCACTCTTTTCATTGGCTCCTCCATCATATCCACCATCACCCTCGCGCTTCTCAGCTCGTGGCCGGCAGGGTGGGACTTTGGTTCCCATGGTGCATGTTGATGACAGAACAGATGGTAAGGGTTGCTTGTTTTGTCGGAGTCGGGAGCTGTTTCAGTCCAGCTGACCTGCGCCAGGCAGCTGCTCGTCACTGTGCGCTGTGCGCCGCCGCTGCAGCGTTTCCACTGCTCAACTAACCCACCAGCGCGCCTGCCTGCCTGCAGCAGCACCGGAGAGCACAGCGAGGGTTTTTCCCTTTTCCCCCCGCAGATTTTATACTCACTCGTTCAGTCTCTGATTATTTCTGCTGCTGAACTTAACTTACGCCTCTCACGTCTTCTCCTGGAGATGCGGATACTGTATGGGTCAAACACAGTCGCCTGCAGCAGCCTCTCGGACGGAGGGTACGGCGCTTTAGAGGTGAGAGCAGTCTATTTATTTGAAGCATGTTCTGATTTTACTACCTTTCATATTCATAGCCTAACCCCTGATTGCCTCCCTGGTTTCCAGTTTGACGGAAAAGGGTTAAAATTTTTTACTTCGATGTTTATTGATAAACTTGCAAAGATGAAGGCATCATGTTAGTGTGTTCGTTTTTTTTCTTTTTATTCTGTAAAATGCAACGATAAACAAAAATGGAACAACAATGCGATCTCTCCCATGGCCTCGTGCAGCTTGTGGTAGTACTGCAAAGGTGACGGGTAGTGTTTGTGTCAAAGCTTCAAAAACAGAAACGGATTTGATTTTGAATCCTGAAAGTTGTTCAGCTTAATCGATGTCTCCTTGTCATTTCTCTACGGTCTTATCATTATTGTAGAATAAGAGTAACAAGGACTTTGCTTTTCAACTCTTCGCAGAGTATTATGAAGCCAGTCAGCTCTGGAAAGGTGATCAAAGAACTTGAAAAATATTAATTTAACCATTTCATAACTGACAATTCCTTAGTTCCAGTACTCAATTCAATACTTCTGGAATTAAAGCCAAATATCATTGTGATTTGTGAGTCTAGAGAAGGAGCATCATTAAATCTGCATCCCTGACATTTCACTGCACTGTGACACAGGGTTCAGCCAACGATGTAGTGTAACACTGACACAAACTGCAGCATCACTCACAATGCAGGGAGCAGCTGAAACAGCAGCTATGGGCTCATGTTGTCCACTCAGTCGATTTGCATGCTTAAGGGTCAGGGAATTGGCAGATGTCTGGGTGTCAGTGAAGGCGCTGTGGAGAAATAGGAGGGACAATATAGTGTTTCTGCTCAGAAGTTTGAGACAGTGGGAGGAGTGTGGTGGCATTGTTGGGGTCACCTTTGTCAAGTGGGCTCTGTTGTCTCAGCTGCTGCATTACAGCAGCACCTGTTACTAATCTTACCATCACAAAGAGCTTACTTTAGTAAGTTTCTATCTTATAGGTTTGATAAAGGAAAGATGCTTTTAACAAATTTAGTGCTTTCTAGAATCTGCAACCAAACATCTTAAGACCGTTTTTTTGTTTTGGGAGTTGGAGCAGACGCCAGATTCATACCTTACCCAATGACGAGAGAGTTTAAAGGGCTGTGGCTCCTTCCCCCAGTGTTCACAATGCGCCGTGACGTAGCTCCTCAGCTGGTGGTGACAAGTGTGAGAATATACCCAGACAAAGACTCGTCCCTGTGTTGGGGTGGAAGCTTTTGTGTGTCAAAGGACCCAACTTTAGAGCATGTGCTGGTCCTGAGGTTCCCACAGCATACAGCAGAGACAAGGGTGCAACAGCTTGACCTTCAGCCTTTGTGTGCGTGATCTGAAGGAGAACAGAGACGTACAGGGGGGTTACTGAATGTTTTCACCAAGATCTCTGAGTCAGCTGTTTTGTCACCCTTTTGTTTTTACTAGTGAACTAAAAATGTATCTTGAAAAGACTGCATGCAGAAGAATCGGACTGATTCTTGATGTGGTCAAGCATTTACAACGCACCACTTCAAGAAAACAGTTTCAAGCGATTTAAAATCCCATCATAACTAAATGGATTTAAAACTGATTAAAAATCGAGACTAAACCTGTGCTTGTATGATCAGTTTTGGTTTGGAGGTCAATTTTCACTGCGCAACTCTCCCTCCCCTGACCTGTGCGTTGTTTCAGAAAAGGGATCCCCCTGAGATTAGAGACCTTGACACTGTCAGTGTGATTGATTGATTCTCCAGTGACAACAAATTGGCTTTTCACTAGCCATGCAACTGTAAGGAGGGATGAAGGGGAGGAGGATGGGGAGGATAAGGGCAGAAAGGGGAGAGAGAAAAAATGAAAGCAACCTTAATAAACTCAGGGAAACAGTTTAATTCCACACGCTTTTCAGATTTTCACATTGTGCTTTTCCACTCGTTGCATTTTAAGCTTAGTCGTCGCCTCTGGAGGCCCTCTAATAGAAGCAGAGATCCCAATCCTCTCTCTCTGTACTTCCTCTCATCTCCTGACTGAGTGGACATGCATCCTTCTGCACCTCCTCGGCTCCACACCTCTGCCATCAGCAGCTGCACCAAAGCTCTGTGTGATGTGAAGTGAGACGCTTGCATACTAATGGAGCAGGAACAGGAAATCTCTCAGGCAGGCCAGCCCAGTAAGGCCATGGAGACAACATCAGGCACAACTCCTTAGATTTCAAACCAGCTTTATAGCTCAAAGTTATTATATTTAAGAATCCTAGCTAGTCGGGAAAAAAAAGAAAGAAAGAAAAAAGATGGTCTTGTTAACAAGGTGTTGTATATTATAGTCACGTCCTTCTCCAAGTAGTTCTTCTTTTAGCTCCCTTATGCCACTAATAGCTGTCTTCTCATTTGGTTATGAAACAGACATGTTATTGGCATAGTCGTTACCATAGTGATGCATGTCTGTGAGCCGATTGTGCGGCTACTGGTTCAGAAACACTGCTTACATTTTGCACCCAGTGAAAAAGAGCCTGAGGACCTAAGGGGGGGGGCATAGCCCACAGCTATGAAAAATGATGCAGCGTGCTCTCAAGTGAGGTTCCTTCTGGCTGCACCAGTGGCTTATGGTGAGATGTTCATTAACAGCTACATATCTGAGCTTGAACAAAGAATCAAAAGTAGTTCAAGCGCAAATCTTGAAATCCACTGAAAGGATTCTTTTTTAAAAAAACTCCTTCAGCTAGAAAATAAACAGTGCTGCCTGCGCACAACAGCTAATAGTCCACATATTCACACATTGACACAGAGAAGTGCTCTCTGTATCTGACTGCAGGTCTGTGTTTTTTCAGCTACTCTGATTACTTTCATTGCTCCTGGTGTTGTCCAGAGATCCTGTCTCATAAATGCATTTATGAGGCCAGAGCATGAAGCAGACAGCTCATTATGTCCCGCGATCACATCTAGCTGCATTGCTTTGATCCTCCGGGTCTGTGATGCTCTGAGGATATATGCAAACTGAGTTAAAATAACAAATACTGGGGATGCATTAGCGTGTGTGTGTGTGCACGTGTGTATGCGTGCTTGTGTGTGTGTTTAATGTGTAATGTGTGCTTGGATTAAAACCTCATAAGGATTGGTTGAGCAAAGACACTAAATCCCTCCTGCTAGAGGCGTCAGCTCAGACAGTCAGCTGGATAATGTCGATCTGTTGAGGGATTTTTCTGTTTCCTTTCAGTGCTCTGAGAATGCATGCATGTCGAGTAAGAGAAGGGAAACACACTGTAGATTTTATGTCAGGTTGAGTAAAGATGTGGTGTAGTTGCTCTGGTATACATGCATTTTTAAAATTATGATAACTACAGTGTAATTGCTCCCCACAGCTTTAGCAAAGAGATTAGGGATAGATTATCAGGATACAGGTGCTCGGACACAACTGGTCGGGCTCTGCTCTAGCAGTGAGAGAATTAATCTTGATTTGTGTCACATCCTGGAGAACAAAGGCGCCAGTCCAACAAAGTGACCCTATACAGCATGGCCACAGTTCCTCCTGATGGAGTTTTATGGGTATGCAATTCTTTTCTGGTACGTTTTTTTATCATGTATTAAAATACAGGTTTGAGTCATACACTTAAAAACCAAAAGCTTGCCAAGGCCATTTGCATTGTTTTTACCTTAGAATCAGATAAAAAAATATATTTTGAGGTATTTTTCACTAAAAAGGTACTCAAATGATTATTATTATTAAAACAAGAAACTTATCAAATAAATAGCTTCAGTAACTTGCTGTAAAATGGTCCTGTCAAATCATGAAAAAGTCATACTTTTTTAGTCATTTCTACTCAAAGAGTATATTACATTTTGAAATTTTTATGATTTTGAAACATACACAAAGCCAGAAAAACAAGGTTTTGTAACCAGGTTACATGAAGGAGAAATGTAAATGTGAGAGGCCTGCACATAAATGGACATCCCAGGAAGTTATGAGTTGAGTGTCTTGATCAGTTTGTATAATTCTGTTTGTAGCAGGTCTTTAAACAAGTGCCCTCAGGCTACCATAGCATCATCACATTTCTTGATGAAAAATACTTTGTAATGCTTTAAGATATTTGTTTGTTTGCAGTACAAAGCCTAGACTTAAAAAACAAACAAACAGGAAAACAACAACAGAAAGAGGCAACAGTTATTCTGGGACATACAACTCATTTAAGTTTCCTATCCAATCAAGTGTTTTGTATTATTTTAATTGAAAAATTATCTTATTATTCTCAATATGAGCCACACTGACCTGACAAATCTTGGAAAATGTGTTGATTCAAGATATTAAAAAACAAAAACACAGCTGAAGTTCTTGTTAACAAAAAGAAAATCTACATTTGGGAAAGAAAAAAGTTCTTGTCATGTCTCTTGAAAAAGGAATCATTTCTTCATTCACAACAGTAAGCCTTTGTTTTGCAGGATTTGAACCTTTGCCGCAGTAAACACAAGCTCAACAACATGCTTTATGTGAAAAAGTCTTTCTACCTTCTACCTGTGCATATTTTAATTGCAATGTCATTGTAAGGGGTGAATTATTTTAGTTTTGAGGATTTCTTTGTGCACTCTTTGCTTTGCAGAGAATTTGTCATTTGCTAAAGAACTTTGAATGCTGTGAAATGTTGTACAATGTAAGTTTTCTGTGGTGTGGATGTCTGGTGTTGTCGATGTTTTCTCATCTGGGGATGAGAGCAGCTGGTTATATGACAGTGACACTCTGGACCAGCAGGGTCCAGGTAAACTTTTTGTGGTTGCTAGTTGGGAAGAGAGCTAGTTGGGAGATAACATATTTGGCTGGTGTAGCTTGACTTCCAGTCATCTAAGAGCACAATGTTTGACTCCAACTATCAGTGAAGTTGGTCTGAGCTCAAAAACGCTCATCCGTGGGTGCACTTGTGCCTGTAAGTATTGATTCCTGCACTGCAGTGATAATGAGGAAGACCAGCGTTGGAAAAGAGCATATGTGCTCAGCAGAGCTTCCTTGGGTCAATAAGGTCAACACGTACGCACAGTCAGAGATAGGTGGGAGCGGATACTGGCCCCCGCAGCGTTGCCAGTCTGCCAGAAACCTGGTGCCAGGTGTCTGAGTTTTATGGCCTCAGCATGAAATTAGCGATTACTCTGCCTGCCTCTTCTGATTTTAAACCCAGGTATGGAGAAAGGCAAAGAGAGAATAAACCAAGTAACCAACTAAATCTCTGTGCACCGCAGAGTTTATGGTGAGGTGAGCAGCTTAAATTAAATGCGATTTGATCCAGGATTTTTTTCTAAGAGTATGAATGTTGTACGATTTAAGGGGGAAAGAAATGCCTCATGAATTGCCGTGTTCCAAACATAATGGAGCTGAGACATGGTGCAGGACCCTGTCACCTGACTTTGGTCACACTGAGGAAATCAGATCAGTCTGAGCATGACCAGGTCAGTGGAGGAACCAGCCACCTGATACACAGCATTCATGGTACTCTAACTCAAAAGAGAAAAGATAAATGCAAGCAGGGAGGCTTTGTTTTCCTGTCTTTTGCTATTTTTATTGCTCTCTTTTTAGTGAGCTCGACAAAGCTTGCTTTTACCGTGCAGTGACACTCGCAGACAGGTTTATACTTGGCAAAAATCTCATCATCTTGTGTTTTTTTTTTGCGACTTGTCCTATTTAGTATTGTAGAGCCTCTATCTATATTTTTGCGATTTGTTTATGCAAATAAAAGAAAAAGCTACAGAATGATGTCAAAACAGTGGACGACAGCACATGAAAGGAGAGAGAAAACAGTCTTTCTGGTTTGTGTTAATATCAGGGAAACTTGTCAGTTTGGATGTAAAACAAAATAATCCCTCTCTGTTGTATGCACACACTCACACATGTATGAGTGAGTACACACACACACACACACATGTAAACTGAATGCTTAGCCTCAGTTATTTTGAAGATAATGTTAATTTTTTTGACTGTGAGTCAGACTAGAAGATGACACTGGTGCTCATCTTTATTGAGGGTAAGCAGAAAATTGCTTTCCGTCCCTCTTGATGAGTCAAACTGTTATGAAGGCTATTTTTTCGTTTTTGCTCTAATTAGTGTCACTTTTGAAAAATCCATCACCACATATATGAAGTCACTTATTACCACAAACAAATGCTTATGCACACAAATGGAGGATTGAGAGCAGAAGGAACAATTTCTACTGTGTCGTTTCCAGAACTCAGCTAGTTAAAAATATGTAAAATTTGTTTATAGGGCTCATTATGACATTTTTTTAGAGTGGAAGTAATGAAATTTACAAATGATAAAGAAATCAGTCAACATCACAAATCATATGGTTGCACAGCCTGCCATCTTGCTCTGATTTGTTCGCCTTAGATCAATCACTTACTTCTCACAGCCTCAGTCAGAACAGCCATAGTGCTTGCTCTTAAAAAAATGTGTATGGCTGCTTCCCGTGGGCTTGTATCATAAGTAGGGAGTGATTAACAGTGATGAGCACATACTCCCTGTTTATTAAGTCTGTTGTGTAATGGGCTCTCAGCCAGAGCTGCCGGCTGGGCCCACCCCACACTCACTCACTCACTCACTCACTGAAGAGGATCACTGATACCAAGCTGGTGTGCAGATAATCTACCAGCACAGAAGGAAAAAACATGGTGGTAATCTCTAAAGAGAGGGATACACAACACATCATAGAAGCAGAGTTTGGATCAACCTTTTTTTAAAATCAAAGCTGCTGACAGTTACAGGGCAAACTTAATCCAAACTTCTGCATTGCTTTTTTAACTTGCTGATGTCGTCACAGGTTTCTGTCCTGGGGTGCTGTGCAAGGAAGTCAGGATGATTCTAAAAGTCTTTGACTAATAGAGGCCATAAAGAAATATTAGAGCATCGGTGGTAGTGAAGTGATGAAGCCAAATGTGATATTTTTCCATTGGGCTAAAAAGTCCCTGGCAGCGTCCCAGTTTCTATCCACCATGTCAGAAAAAGAGACTGTGAGTTTTGCTCATAGAAGAAACAATAAAGATCTACTGGCAAGCGAGTTATTTAGCTTTATCAGCTATCGGTGTAATTTCAAAAGTTTTTTTATGGATTTAACTTTTGTCCTGCTCTGTTGGAGCTTATTAAAATGTTGAAATAAATGTTGACATGTTATCAGGACAGCAAGACAAATCTGAAGGACGCTTTCTGACTTGTTAGGCATCAATTTAGGCCCTTGAAAATCTGCAGGGTGGAACTATCGCAACCTGCCACTTTCCTCATTTGCTACCAGGGATGGCTATCAAGAACCGGTACCCGTTAAGAATCCATAAGAAATGGTTCGATCCATCAGCTTTATTAGCCTTTATGATGAATGATTCCCTGATTAATTCTTTACATGATGCCGGAGCGGACAGACCTTCCATTGACTATTCTGCCCCAGCTAGCTTAGCATCGCAGCTGGAAAACTCTGAATCAGGATTTTCCAATTGAGGTTTTACTTAAACTGTAAAACTGAACGCTCAAGGAAATGTTCATTGCTCTCTCTAATAAAAGATTCATGTTGAATACATTCAACATGTTATATATCTCCTAATGTACATCATAGCACTAGCTTGATGCCAATGTGCACAGGACATTCCATTGTTATGCTAATGGTTAGCATCAGTATAACTTCAGTTTTTAAACTGAGTTTCATCTTTCATTGCAGAAATGTGTCACAATTACTTTGTGAACAATACTTAAAACGTGAAAATGTCAAAATACTTACAGGTACATATTTTGTAAATATAAATAAATAAATAAAAAGGCAGATATTTAGAGCTGCAGACTCATTGCTGACTAAAGCATCACTACGGCAAGCTCCAGGTTCCAAACAACTCAAAGCATTGCTAGATGGCCAACTTCAGTCAGTAGCATACAGCAAAACAATACATAGACATCACTTGTTTTATAATTTTTACTTATTTTTATTTATTTACATCTAGCGATATCTTCAACAATTTCATATATTGACTCATAAACTAAATAAAATGTTGTTGATGCAGAAAACCAGTAAAGTTACTTTTTGTACACAGAAAATTCACAGGAGGACTTGATAAAGGAACAAATAAAAAAATCAGTTTAATAAGCAGAATCGATAAGGGCATTGGTATGAATAAACTATTATCAATACCCATCCTTGTTTGTTACCCTATAAATCAGATATGACCACCTTATTATTGGCATTTCTTCTGTCAGCTCCTCTGCTTTGCTTTGTTATTGGTTCATAGAACTTTTACCATAATCAAAACAGAGGTGTTCATTTATGATGCTGGCTCAAACCTTTCCCTTATTTCTGTTTTTTCTTTAGGTTTAAACCGCAGAGAGAAACACTTGAAGGACGTCAAGATTGGACCTGATGATCTTCTACCCTGACTTCAGCAAATAATTTCTTCTGGATAAGAAATCACCTCCTAGAAAAGTGCCTCCACCCACACCAAGCACTGACGAAGGCTAATACTCATGAACCTTCTCTGCAAACCCTTCCCTAGAACCCTGCCTCCTGTTTAAGCTTTGCGTGAGCAGAGAGAGCGGACAACATGGCGTTCAGCTTTCAATCCTGGCCTCCTCTACTCTGGCTGAGCATGGGGTTGCTCCTTTCCTCCCTGTTGCCTGTTCACGGAAAAGAATGCCCTCACTTGTGTGTTTGTGAGATCCGGCCTTGGTTCACCCCCCAGTCGACCTACAAGGAGGCAACTACAGTGGACTGCAATGATTTGAGGCTCACGCACATCCCAACTAACCTGTCGGTAGATACCCAGGTGTTGCTGCTCCAGAGTAATGCCATATCTCACACCAGTGGAGAACTGGAAGTGCTGTTCAACTTGACAGAGCTGGACCTATCCCAGAACAACTTCAGCACAGTGGAAGCTGTTGGTCTCACAGGCATGAAGCACCTAACCACCCTGCATTTAGAGGAGAACCAGATCAGTCAGCTGCCAGACCACTGCCTCGGAAACCTCTCTGGTCTCCAAGAGCTTTACATCAACCACAACCAGATAAGTTCAATCTCTCCTCGGGCATTTGCAGGCCTGCACAACCTGCTTCGTCTTCATCTTAACTCCAACAAGCTCCATGTCATAGATAGTCGCTGGTTTGAAGAGACACCCAATCTGGAGATCCTGATGATTGGGGAGAACCCAGTGATAGGTCTCCTTGACATGAATTTTAAACCTCTGGGAAGCTTAAGGAGTCTTGTTCTGGCTGGCATGGACCTCACTGATGTTCCAGCAAATGCTTTTGCTGGTCTGGATACCCTTGAGAGTATCTCTTTTTATGACAATAAACTGGTCAGAATCCCTCAACTGGCCCTCCAGAAAGTTCCCAACCTGAAATTCTTGGATTTAAACAAAAATCCTGTTCATAAAATCCAGGAGGGGGATTTCCGGAACATGTTGCGCTTAAAGGAGCTGGGTATTAACAACATGATGGAACTGGTTTCAATTGACCACTATGCCATGGACAACCTACCAGAACTTACAAAGCTGGAGGCTACTAACAACCCTAAGCTGTCATATGTGCACAGGTTTGCCTTTAGGGACATGCCTTCCTTGGAGAGCCTCATGCTCAACAATAACGCTCTCACTGGCCTGTACCAGCACACTGTGGAGGTTCTGCCCAACCTGCGAGAGATCAGTCTGCATAGCAATCCATTGCGCTGTGACTGTGTAATTCAGTGGATGAGTTCAAACAAGACCACAGTTCGCTTCATGGAGCCTCTGGCTATGATGTGTAGCTCACCACCAGAACTCAGAGGTCAGCGAGTCCGAGAGCTCAGGTTGCTGGATTCCCCCGAACAATGCCTCCCACTGATATCTCACAACACCTTCCCAAGTCACCTGAATCTAGAGCTAGGAATGAGTGTCAGTCTGGACTGCAGGGCCATGTCAGAGCCAGAGCCTGAAATCTACTGGGTGACTCCACTTGGATCCAAAATCACAGTTGACACTGTCTCAGAGCGGCACCATTTGAGCAGTGAGGGAACCCTGCGGCTATCTCATATGCAAGTGGAGGATTCTGGACGTTACACCTGTGTGGCGCAGAACACAGAAGGGGCTGACACACGGGTTGCCACCATCCGTGTAAATGGAACCCTTCTGGACAGCGCCCAGGTGATGAAGATATTTGTCAAGCAGACTGAGTCTCACTCTATCCTGGTTTCCTGGAAAGTCAATTCAAATGTCATGTCCTCTGACCTGAAATGGGCCTCTGCCACCATGAAGATTGACAACCCCCACATCACCTACACGGCTCGTGTCCCTGTGGACGTCCATGAGTACAACCTGACACACCTCCAACCTGCCACTGAGTATGAGGTGTGCCTCACAGTCTCCAATGTCCACCTGCAGACACACAAGTCTTGCGTCAATGTCACAACACGTAGCGCTACCTTTGCCTTGGACCTCTCAGACCAGCATCCAAGTGCTGCCGTGCTAGCTGTGATGGCTACAATGCTAGCCTTTCTAAGTCTGGGTGCAGTGAGTATCTACATGGCCCGCAGATGGAAGAGAAAAAACTACCACCACTCTCTGAAGAAATACATGTTAAAGACTTCCTCCATCCCCCTGAATGAGCTGTACCCTCCACTCATCAACCTGTGGGAGGCTGAAGGTGAGAAGGACAAAGATGGCAGCACAGAAGGGAAGCCCTCTCCTGTTGACACCACACGTAGTTATTACATGTGGTGAGGGTTGAGAAAGGAGGCCTGGCTGCCTCTTCAGCAGCACAAAGAGACACTCTTTTGCTATTTTGATGCAAAAGTTGATTAAAGTTGCAAATGTTTTTTGTATTCTCATCTTTGCTAATATGGGCAGAGTGATAAAGGACATGATTTTTATTAGTATAGCGTATCGCCTCTGTTTGATTCTTTTTATTTCTTTCATTGTTTTGGACTCTCCAAGATGGCAGCTGTATTTAGCCTGCAGGTTGTCTTAGTTGCTAGGCTTTTGTTTCTGTGGTGCATTTTTGACTCACTTTCTCTTGAGTTAAACAAACAGCTGTTAAGGCAGATGGTCCTCTTGCAGAAATTAGTGTTTCTTTGACTGTTTTGTAAAACAGGTAATCTGTTGTGCACTGATAGGTACTGGAGTTTTCTTGAACTTCAGTTTAAAGCTGACGGCAGGGTTTAGACTTGTTGAAGTGTCAACTGAATGTTAGCATTGTGCAGTAATGTTGTATCAACTATACCTTAAAATTTTTATTTTATCTGTGAGAAGATAGGATTTTAGTTTGCTTATAGTGTGATATTATTGCTAGAAATACAAATATTTTTAAGTTTTGAGTTTTTTTCTTTAACTACACAGCACAAGTATCCATTTGAACCTTTCCCTCTTCAATTGCTTTTTTTTCTAGACCTTCATTTTTCTTAGTTTCTTCGTTAATTTTCACATTCAATATGTAAAGCTCAATGAAAGCGATAAAATAAATAATTTTTTGGCCTTTTTGCAGAAAAGGTGTCTTCTTTTCCCACAGATCCTTAAAAGTGACTAGTCATAAAAGTTTAAGTATCCTTTTAGTGTTTGACAGCCACACTCACCCCCTGAGGATATATGCAGTTGGTTTCATTTGGTTTCTTAATCTTGTGTCTGAGAAGAACTTAAGGCATGTTCAGTCTAAAACTGCCTGAATCAGCTTTTCACCGTCGCAGACCAGCCTGCATGTCAGAGACAGAGCTTATGCAGTGTGAGCCTAACTTCTGAAATGAGTTCATGCATTTGACTAAATGTTGTACAGATGGAGATAAACAGACTGTCAGACAGATACTTGGATCTTTACTGCCCCC
Organism: Thalassoma bifasciatum; assembly: GCA_008086565.1. NCBI lineage: Eukaryota > Metazoa > Chordata > Actinopteri > Labriformes > Labridae > Thalassoma > Thalassoma bifasciatum. The sequence continues at coordinate 559,321 of RPOG01000038.1, forward strand.
TGCTGGATACAATACCACCATGTATAAAAGACATCTTACAAAACACCTAACAAGGACAGAAGAATAAAAAAGACCACATTGGCACACAGAGGTTATGCAGAAGTTCATTAAGATCATAGTCTACAATACATACAAAAAGGGGCCTTTTTTAATTTTCAAGGTCAAATGAAAAATATATTTACCTCTCTTTGAGTAAACCTAAACTGAATTGCCCTAAATAAAATTGTCTGCACTTGAAACTGAGTAAATGAGACAATGTGATCATACAGGATCCTGTTTATCAAAAATAAAGAAAAGATTTCAGTTGTTCATAAAGCAGCAGCTCACAAAGTTCACCAGGACTTTTATCAGACTCTTTGCTGTTGATATTTAAATATTTCACTTATTTACAAGACCAGTTATCTTCATATCAAATAAAAACATTTAAAAAAATATTCATGAATAAAAATGATTTCTCTAGAGTACTAGAAACTTTAAAAAATATCGATGACACTTTTGATTTCATTTTATGATCTTCAAATGCATTCACAGACATTGAGAGGAACTTCTATGTTGTTTTGATAGTTTAGCTTGACTCCCCTAAAAGCAGTGGAGCATTCAAACTCTGGTGTAAACAATAAATTCCGCACACAACCTACTATTTTTTTACTTAGCAAAGCCCTGGTTGAAGTTTCTCCATCTCACACAGAAACATACATCATTTGGCTAATACTGAGGCAATATCAGCTATAAGTACAAAACCTTGTCAAATTTTTAAATATATTTGTCAAATCTATTTCATTTCACAATTAAAACTTGCTTGCTTACTTATTTCTCACTTCCAGACCTTACCTGTAGAGTGCCTACCTCAGGGTATGTTCATATGATTTAATCAGCTTTTCTTTGTTGGAAATCTGGCACTGAAATGTATTCTTAAAAAGTGACCAATCTGTGATCATCTCATTTTCACTGTGGGATGTGACGAGTGACATAAAAGGCCAAAGGCTCCAAACAGTTTCTTTAATAACACAGCACTTGGTGCTTCAGATGAGCAGATAAAGTCACTTTTGGTCATTGGAGGCACAACGAAACCCAAGATTTGAGGTCGAGCTGTCTGGAGTGTTCTGACTTCGGGCTGCACATCTGTATCTGTAACAGTAAGACTGGAGGAGAGGAAGAGAGGGAAACTTACTGTGAATAAAGTAACAGTCTTGAACTTCTTGTGAAAAAGAAAAAAGAATAAAAATGGACAGACTTCTACAAAGTAACTATTTGGAGAAGCCAACATGTTTTAAGACATTTTTCTTTTCTGCCAAATTGTTTCCAAGCATGTTTGTCTAAATTCAACAGACACGTCTTACTGTTGTCCTCTCTCTTTTATGTAGTTTATTCATATAAAACAAGCAGACCTCTGTCTTGAGGACGCATTTAGCATGCAATTAGTCACATTCCCATGGCAACCCTGCTGGTGGCGAGCAAACTGAAATGGCAACTTGTGGGTGGCTCAAACCATTGCAAGTTAAGTTTCTGCACCATAAATGTATCAGCATGAATTTTACTGTACTCCCCATGAAACCCAGCATGATACTTCGGAGTTAGGCTCCTGTGCATGCAGCCCAAATTGGCCCCTTTCTGTCTTTAAATGGTTTATTACACTATTTAAAAAACAAGAAATAATCTCATTTAATCAGCCCAACACAAATCACATATCAATGGATTCAATACTTAAGTATTTAACTACAAAGCTTCATGAGCTACTTCTTCAATTTTTATCCTTTGATAACACGGGAAAAAGTGTGATTTTTTTGATTGAATCCCATTTGCTGTCTTTTTTTACCTTGTGGCACATGTACGACCCTCCCTTTTTCACCTTGTCCATACCTGATGGAGGACCAGTCTAAAAAAGAAAAATTAAGCAACTTGAGAGCAAAATTGAAACCTTGAAAATTTAAAGTCTGTGCTGCTTTGTGCCCTTACAGGATTTTGTTGACGGTCTGCAGAGTGAATTACATTCCACCAGTCTGATGTCCATTCCCATGCATTTCCCACCATGTCATACAGACCAAACCCATTTGCAGGAAAGGACATCACCTGCAAGAGAGAATAGTGTCACATTGACCCTTGTTTTAGTCAAATAGTTGAGGTTCTTTGAAAAGTACATACATCACATACATTGAAAATGAAAACTCAGCCGTTTTAGCAAGTGAGAGAACATGAATCCACTTCCTTTTCATGATGCATATACCAAAATATTTTAATGCATGCCATGATGACTGATATTTCCAAATCAGGTCTTCAAGTCCCACATTGTAGCAAAGAGTTTCAGTTAATATTATCCAATTATTATTCATCTGATATCTGGAAGCTGCTGGTGAGACTTTATCAACTGATGAGATAAGCTCTTTACCCAGGAATATTTCATTTCCTGCTGTTTCTATAGAGGAAAGATAAATTACAATTCAGTTTTCAGTTTGATGTTAATGCCCCATGACATATCATCTTCTGTATCCTGGATGGGGAAGTGATAGGCCTTTAACACACTGATAACTGAAGCCATTCCGCATCTCTCAGCCCGATTCTTACCGGGGAGGTTTTGATATATCCATCTTCTCCAGTGTTATGGTTGGGGAATTCTCCCTGCCAGAGGTTGGCGTAGTGCTCTCCTTTTGGGTTCAGCTTATTTCCCCAGGGGTAAAGTCTAGAGGTTGGGGTACAAAATCAAGAAATCAAAAAATTTTATAAAACACACTGGAATACAATGTGTGCACATATCGATTGCATATCCCACCGGTCTTTAAGGCCTCCCCTGCATGCGTACTCCCACTCTGCCTCTGTAGGAAGCCTCTTATTAGCCCAGGAGCAGTAAGCATCAGCATCTTCCCAGGACACATGAAGAACAGGATGATCCAACCTACAAATTATGGGATTCATTGTTTGCTGTGCAACCATTTCTTTGCCTACCTGTATTGTTAAAATATGTACTGAAGAAAACTATAAAAGAATATAACATTTCATCTTTTAATTAAAATGTAAAAGTGTAGGTTCATATAGTTGCAATGCCACCCTAAACTATATATTTCAAACTGTTTAAGTTTCTAGTTGAGATCTCATCCTAATATTGTAGCAGTGTCAATAACTGGGGACAAAAACAACTGAGACCTCTCACTTAGTTATGGTCTTTGTAGTTTGACACTGTTAGGAAATAATCTATGGATGTTACCCAACCCCATCATTTTCATTTAAGTTATATTCATAGTCAACACAGAGTGCAAAAATCTCCAATAGCAGCTGATAAAATTAAATATGAATTCAAGTAATATTTCAATGCACACCTAAAGGTAATGAATGTCATTTTCATTGTCTAAAGGCTGAGAGCACATTCTTAGAAACATCACAGAAGACCATCTCCTCACCTGTCGGCCGATGAGGAGTCTGGACCTTCTGGGTGCCTCCAGTTGGCCCCTTTGACTGGCAGCCACCAGGGGGCAGCAGCTACCTAAAAAGAAAGAGATGGAAATTGTAATTACAGTTTGATATAGTGCTTCTGTCATACTCTTTCTTTTTTCAGAATCTTCATCACAACTCTGGATTTTCTTATTTGTTACAGAAATGCACTGGTAAAAAAGTTCTCTGGTGTTGCACATTTAACGGGTACAAAGCACCTTCTCAGTCTGTATGATCAGGTCGCACATGACAGCTGAGATGAAGCAGCAAATTCCATGCCGTCTGGCCTTCGTCTAAGAGAGGCCTGCTGTGCTCAGGCCTCTTTCAACAACTATGTGAACTTTCTCAAGACTCTTAAATAAGAAGAGTCTGAAGCAAAAATAAGAGCAGATCAAGGCTGGTCATCTGAAGATCTAGGGCTTGTTTTCTTCTTCTATTTGAGAGATACTCATGCACATGGTGATACAAGACTCAATATTGAGTGTCTGAAATGTTATTACCTTCACAACCTCACTGAGCATAAAAAAATAATTGTCCATGTAAAACTTAACATAAAACTTGAGGATATCATCAACTCTTTACGGGGAAATCTGTAGTACAGTGACAAGAGCAAAACTCGCTACAGAATGACCATGGTATTCAGTCTTCCAAGTGTCACTGCATTGGAAACAGAAGAGACTTTGAACTGGAAATCACTGCATAAGCCCACAAATACTTCAAAACTCCATTTTCAGTGAACACATTTTGTCCCTGCTGTCACGAATGTAGTTTAAAACGATACTACGCAAAAAAGAAACAATATATAAACCAGGAAGGCCATCATTTTCGGTCAATGGATGGTGGAGGTTTCATTACAGCCTATGGCTCTTGGCTGCTCATCAATCTCCACTCTATCGCCTAAACATGCTACTCCTTGTGTATCTCTCAATAAGGACAGAAAACTGAGAAAAATAATGTAAAAAACCTTACTTACTGCTTGAGTAATTTGGTCTCTGACACTCTCACTCAAATGTCCTTCAAATACAAATGAGTCTCCAAAAGTTTCTGCCTACAAAAAGGAAAAACAAAGAAAATGGATTTGATTAAATATTTACAAATTCAAAAGTATTTGTTGTGACAATGTTTCGATTTTGAGAATGGTTTTCGCCAATTCATCCTCATAACAAATATCCCTGGTCAACTGCATTAACACATGAATTAAGTCATAAAATGCTTTGTAAGACCAGTAGATGTACAGCTGTAGCAGGTGGGCTATGTACCAAGGGCTAAGCAAATTCAGAAAATGAAAATTTCTTAAGTACAGAGACAATTGTCTGAACAATTGTTATGGCATATACATTTCTTTGGAGCATTTTGGATTTGGGAAGCATACACACCTGTGTAATGTAGCCTCTGGCCTCAACAAAGCTCTGAAACTGTCTGTTAGTGACCTCGTGGACATCCATGAAGAAAGAGTCCACTTGCACCAGCCTCTGAGGGCTCTCACCATCAGCAGGGATGCCTGGGTCATCTGTCCCCATCAGGAACTCTCCTCCTGGAATCAGTACCATCTGTGCAGAAGAAATACATTTTTAAGAAACAAGGAATCCCTACAGTTGACAACAGCTGCAGGATTAAAAGAATTTAAGGTCTTTTGAAGTGTATTCTATTTATTATTTATTATTTATTATTATTAGAATTTCTATTGTAAGTATTATCACAGTTTTCAATCAATTTCAAATATCATTTTAATAATAACAATGATAACAATACGTTTTATTTAAAAGCGACTTTCAAAAAACCTCAAGGACACTTTGCAAAGGGATTATAAGGTATAAATAATACACAACAAAACCAATAAAACAAGCAAAGAAACGCAAAGGTTGAAAATGAGTGAGTGAGATTCGATGATAGAGACAATGTTGTGCCCTGAGTTAATGGAGGTCAAACGGTTACACCTCCAGAAGAGAAACCTCCCCTTTGAAGTTTGTTCTCTCTAACCAAAGTCAAATATAATTACAGGATTAAATTGAGGCGGTGAGGCGAGGGATACAGTGATACCAGACTGGGCTGGTTTTCGGCCCATTGGGCTCCTTCTGAACACATTGGGCTGGAAAAAATAGCATCGAGAGGATTGACAAAATTTGGGCTGCTTTTCATAACATTAGGTGGGTGTTTAGAAAATACTCTAGCGAAAATACAAACAAAATATTTTCCATTATGTGGCAAGAAATGAAAACTTACATATTTTAATAAACTGCTGTATTCTGCATTCACATCATCTGTTGAAGTTCACATCATTAATCAATGATAGTCACTTGTGAATCAGGTGTCACTGTGAAATGGTATCAGTCACTTGTAGGCACCTTAGGTACAGCATCACACTGCGGGAATTACAAAAAATAATTCCAGAAATAAATGGGAGACTGATCCAGAGATGAGACATTGGATTGCCCCTGTGCCAGCGGAAAATGTATATCATATGTTTAAATTTAAATTTATGTATGTATATCTTGATTTGAGTGTTTTATAAGTTGATCAGGGAGCCTTTTTGTGTCACCCATTTTCTTCAATATAGCGTAGTAGTGTGCTCATGACGTGTTCTTTACAATGCATTAAATAGTTTTATTGGTTTTTCCCATGACTTCGGAGAGAGGTTGAGATTTGGGCTGTTTATTATTGAGTTTGGTGGGTTTTTTATCGTGTTTGGGCTGGAAACTGACAGATCAGGCAACCATGGAGGGACATTTTAGAGTGTATAGCAAGAAAGTTAAGTCTTAAATAGCTACCAAGTTCCAAAGAAATACCAATTCTTCATTGAAATAAGATGGTTTCATGTTCTGTTAGTAGGGGGATTACAATTTTTGCACGTAGATGAGGCTGCAGACAAACTTGTTCAAAAAATACACAAAGCACCCCTAAAACAAACTATAAGCCTTGAGCAAGCTTTCCCACAGACTGAGACCCATCACTTGGTCCGATATGGTTTCATGGTTAACATATTTACCCCACTTTTCTCTTCGTCCTGAGCCTCATTCAGCCTCTGGTTGGCTCCTCTGGAGTATTTTCGAGCTGCAGACTCTGTTTCCTCATCAGCAGCGGCTCTCTTAAGCTTGTTACAGCCACAGCCCGCTCCTCCTGTCTCCTGAGCTCCAGTTTTTGAAAAATTAAGACAGAGTAAAACAAGAAGAAAGGTGAGATCGCGCGCCATTCTTGCGTGCCGATGTTCTGCATCCACTCATGTTGTTGTTACTTTCACTTCCGCGGTGTCACGTGGTCAGTCAGCTGGGTGCACAGTAACAAACTGTAACTCTTTCATGCCCGAATATATGTTTAATTCATATTTGATTAAAACATACATTTTTAAAACTTTTCTATGCAATGGAGAGGAGCTACAATGTTATATAATAGCTTTGTTTTCACTGTGAAAACAAGAAGCTTCATGAAAAACATAAAGTTTGTTGAACAAGATGAGGTTGCTAATGAGAAGTTTTTGTAAGACATATACTTTTCACACCCTTACTTTGAAATTTTGCGCAGGATTTTCTTTCTCCCATCCATTCCTCAGTACAGGGAAGTGACCACATGGACATCATTTCCCAGCTATCATCACTACAGCCGCCTGAGGAGAGGGAGAAGGAGAAGAAGAAGAAGTGGCAGAAAGCCAAGCAGCTCAGCCAGTGTGCCGCCTGCCTCAGTGAACACAGCCCTGCTCCAGCCTCAGGCGCAGAAAGGTGATCCAGCTGTCTAAATTCAAAGAAATAAACTGGATTATTGGAGTCGCTGACGGCTGATCTCATCCTCGACAGAGTGGAAGAGGACAATCCGTAGTCATGCTGTCTTAGCCGTAGCAGACAGAGCTGAAAACCCCAGCGTTATCACAACCAAGGTAAAGTTGCGCGCACAACTTGTTCACTATCCTCTCTTCGTTTCTGTGTCTTTCTCTCGCAGCGGCACAAAAAAACCCTGTTTGACCCCTTTTAATGGTTACTGTGATATGTGAAGCTTGTGAATCGAGCTCGTGATACCTTCAATTACACCAAAAACAGGCAGGACTGCGAAGATGGCAACAGTGTCTGTGAGCTGTGGAAAAGTGTGATTGCGGATGCCGACTGTCAGCCTGGACGCGTTTATTGAAGTTTCATGTCTTTTGTGCTTGCACTGGAGGATAGTTGGAAAGTCTGCACCTTTGACGTTAAACACCGACACATTTAATCCCTACGTCACTACCCTAGTCACCGACACAAGTGTGGTTTTCATGATCAGTCGACCTCAGTGAGAGGCAGTGCTTCACAAACAGGCAGATAACAGAGCAGAAGTGAGTGCTCTCGTTAGGTTTCGGCCTCAGCAGACATGACCTGTTGCAGGTGCATGAAACTTCTTGTGGCTGAATCATTAACCACCTTTTCGGAAGCCACAGCACAAACGGGTTACAGTTACATTAAATATTCTCCTCTCTTGGTTTTATGCAAATCCCAGCTGTCAGACCGGGTGACCTGTTCAGTCTCACAGCTGTGGAGCTGCAAGGATTAACGAACCAAATGAATCCAAAACTGAATCCCAATCAAATGACTCTCTAAAGTGCTTCTGCATTGGCTGGTTTGATCTTAATGAGAGTTTAAATAAATATCAACATGACAAAAGCTGAAATAAGGATGCCTCTACTTCAGTCTTTGCTTCACATCTCTATGGTATCCAGAAAATAATATAGAAATGATATGTCCAGACATTTAAAACCCTTTCTTCTTCTATAGGTGTTCCCTCTGTGTCCAACATGTCGGACAAGATGTCAAGCTTCTTGCACATTGGTGACATCTGCTCCCTTTATGCAGAGGGATCCACCAATGGTTTCATCAGCACCCTGGGGTATGTCAGTCCATCTTATATTATGCTTCATTTTATTCTAGTGGTGTGCCATACAGCAAAATTTGGTGTTGATCCTACATCAAGTAAATATATGACCAGAATCACCAAATCCAATACCAATATGGATACTTTTACATAGAAAAGAAGGATGCCAAAATTAATCAAGAATAAAAACAATCACTAAAAGCAATGTTTCTGTTCATGAATTAAAGTCAATAGCAAATTTCTTCAACCATAAATAATCTTGTACTTTATTTTTTTCTGTCTTTTTGTAAAACAGTACTTAACAACTTTTGTGTTCCAGCGCTAAATGTATTATTTTGATCAAAGAGCTTGTACATACCGGTAGATTAACTATTTCAGAAACATAGTTATATTTAGAAAATTAGCAATACACTGATGATTTTAAGTATCAGTGTCCTCACACAAGTAATGAAATGTCCATGTTTTTGAACGATCCACCCACCAGTAGGTTTTTCTATTCTGCTGTAAGGCTGAAAACATTGGGAAAGGAGGGAGCCATACTTACAAGGCTTCCAGCAATTAACTGACAATCGACGCTCTGTTGATTTCTGATGTTTCCATGATGGAAAGATGTCTTTTGAACTCATTTATTATCTGTAACAGGTGACAAAAATTTGAGCATTCAGTGAAGTAGACACAAGTGGATGTAAACTGTCACAGTTAGTCTTGCAGCACAAAGCTGTGGGAACAGTTGGAAGCCTTTTGAAGTGGTCCCTCTGTGGCCATAGTTGACCCCAACACCACCAGAGCTCAGAGAAAAGGAAATGTAGAGGCGGTAGGCTGCATAGATAATGATAAAGCATGTGTATATTTGTGAGAGTGTGTGGTAAGGGTAAGGTGAGGGTGAGAAACAATGAGTGTACAGTGTGTGTCTGTGCACAATTCTCAACACCAATGGTAAAACTGTTTACATGTGGTACGTCCACCCACACAGTTTGAGCAATTTGTGTTGTTTTCTCTCCACCAGTAAGCTGATTTTCTAGTAGTAAAATTATCATGCAGCCTATTTGTTAATTTTGCAGCATGAACTGGTGCATTGATATAGTGGGCCTCAGTATCACTTCTGAAGAGATGATTTGAATTTTCTGACTTCACAGTCTGTTTTGTATGTAAACTTGGCAGTAGGAATAGCCTGCATTACACTGTCAGACAACCTGAGGCAGGTGTGGCATATTGTGCCCAGCAGCAGTATTGCTGTCAGTACTATCACTCTACAGGACCTCCCCCTCTGCTCATGAAAAATGGAATGACCTGCAACAAAGACTGAGTCACTGTAGAGATATTGTGGCCTTTTCTCGAGTTCCATTGCTTCCCACATTCATGCACACACACACACTCAAACACACACAAACACACACACACACACGCACACACACACATAGAAGTGCATGTATTAACTAAACTGTCATGACAGTTTTGGCGAGGAGCCACGTTCTCCACGCACAACCACCAACACAACAGCCTTCTCCAGATCTGCTCTGGAGGAAGAAATTGAGCTGAGAACACTGAGGAGAGAGAAAACTATTTGGACTTAAAATCACTCCAGCTGATCAGTATGCTCTGCTCGTTTGCTAACAGGAAAGAGGGGTTCATTAGCAGCTCAAAGGTTAAAAATGTTAAAAATGCTGCTTCGTGCTGTCAAGCAGGACCTGTCCTGTTTGACCAATTGTGTCACTGCTAAACTCCTGTTAATGACTGACCCCTTCTGCATAGACAGCACATGCTGATAGCTGCACATGTATAACACTGTAAAATTTCTATTTCAGATGTTTTTTTGGAAGTCTTAAGCCTTACTTTCTTAAAGGTATATAGACTGGATGAGCAGACTGATGTGTTTGGACAATTGTACACATTCATCTAGAAAGGGGGACTGAAATGGATGTGGGATTTGGCTCTCATCCAGACAAGTGTTATTCTAAGCTAGTAAAAAGCTAAAAATGTCACCAGAGAGTCCAGTCTGCCCACAGGTCATGTTCTCCAGAATGATTTCATTGCTGTGTGTAGTGGGAGACAAAAAAAGTGCAGGAGCTCTCCATAAAAATAGGAAACACGCAGGAGCTTTTTTCAGGTAACTCTTTATTTTGGTCTCTAATATCTAACAGGGATTAAAGTGGTGCATAATGTTGCGTAGATACTCCTGCAAATCATAATAAACATCAGTCATGAATTTCATTGAGTAAAGGATAGTGTCCTGAGAAGCGGGTGATTTACAAATTAGAATGTCAGCAAGTTGAGCAGGACTCAAATTTTCATAAGCGCTGGTTTGCTATGCAGTAAGCCTCTAACATGTGGCTGCCATAAATTAAAGTTGACACAAAATATTGATTTAAGGAAGATTTCATTTATTTTAAATCATGTCTTGAAACAGTTCAGATTCCCTCTTATTTTATGGCCAGTAACAATTCAACAGCAATGGATCCTAGCAGCCTATGTGAGATGAATCAACACTAAACTGAACTTTCAAATTTAGGGTCAAAGACAAAAGTTAGTCAGAACAAGAATTATTGAGGAATATCTAGGTTGAGATTTCTGCTCTCCATCCCTCCATCTTCTTACAGCTTTGCCGGGGTCACACCTATAAACTATAGCTTCTGTTTTACAGCTTTAAAGCTGTTGCTATACAAGTGTTGCTGACTTTCCAGTTAGTCTGTAGCAATCAACAAATAAGAGATGCACACTGTGTCCATTGTTTACATTTTCCAACTCTCAAGACCAGCCTAAGATAGCAATCAATGACTTTACCGCAGAGGCCAAATGTGGTAGACTGACTCTGTCTCATGAATTGAGTCCATTTGTGGTTAAGCTGCTTTTGCTAGTAAGGATTAATTTCATTGTTATGACATTTTGAACTATCAAGCATGTAATTAAAAGGATAGGTTAGTCTTTTTATGAGTGGTTGTATGATGCATCAGTTACAGGGGTAGCCTTTTGTTGAGAAACCAACCAGAAGTTACCACCAGGTAATGTGGAATCTTTTCTGCTCTCTAGCTGGCACTGAAGTTTGTCCCTGCTCAGCTTCTGTCCACTGAGTCTCAATCTCCCTCTGTTAACTCCAGGCTTAAAGGTGTCAGCCTGTGACATCAGCAAACAGGCACTACGCCATCAGCACTGCCAGAATGACTAATTTTCAAGGCAAAGGCTGGCAGTTTTACGACAGTTGAGACAACTTTCTCTATTTTTTTCATCCAAAAATCTTCCAGTGAACTAAAACCTTGCCCAAAATCAAGACTGGATTTCTGAATGGGTTTCTTCTTTTTACCCTCGACTGCCAATCATATTTTAGAGTTAAAATGGGATCAAAACCTTGTTAAACCAAATGCAGAGCACACAATGACCCTTTAAAATGGCTTTTGACTTCACTTACAGATAAAATTTGAGAGCTCTTAAAAGAGAAAGCGTCTGTTCAAAGTTAGGACTCGGACTTAGTACCAGCATTTCTCTTAAAACATTAACTTTAATAGTTATTTATCAAAAATAGTTGACTAATTCTTCTCTCACTTCATCATAAAAACCTGGCAGCTGACTGCAGCATCAGTGATAAGATAAACACATTATGTTTTTATAATACACCAAATGAAATAGACATGGAAGGGTTACTGCAGGTGTGTGTCCTGTACCTTATCATGTTGTTTGTGCGTCTCTGGGATGGTGACAAATAAGGGGTTGGTGTCAAAAACATGCTTCAAACTTGTAAAAACATTGTATTAGATGTTTGTTTAAATGTGTAGATTGCATTTCTGATGATGTCATAGTGTTTCATGACATTTCTACTATTTTAACTGATTAAAGAATCAGTCTCATTAAATGGTAAACTGGTGCTACCACAAAAGCATGTTGAGTATTACAAACATAATTCACCCTCCTAGAAGTCATGCAATTGTACTTATGAAATAATATGCTATGTGATATCATCTTAAAAGTACATTTGAAATATTTCATTTCTAAACTTGATAAAATAGGTTTGTTGTTCTGAGCAAGTCAGTATGCATAGACATCATTTTTTTCTCTCTAATTTTTGATAAGTTGGTTTACTATCAATTTATTTATTTATTTTTATGGAATAGTAGACTGCTTTTTTGGGTAATATCAGATTTTTATCTTTGAAACATTGGTTATGCCAACTGACATTTCTCAGTTTCACCAACTGACTGCATCCTTCACCCTCTTAGATTGGTGGATGACCGCTGTGTGGTCCAGCCTGATGCGGGGGACCTCAACAACCCTCCAAAAAAGTTCAGAGGTAAGACTCATAGATTGGACTCCTGTGGCTTGACATCATCACTCTAACTGCTGTCTGTTTATACTGAGAGGGGCTCCGCCGAGTGTGTTATGCTGTGTTTCTTTGGCGACAACCACAATATCTCTACCCACTGGACTTCAAAAAAGGCTGCCTTTGACATGTTGACAATGTTAATGGACCATTTATGTGTTTGTGTATTTAGTATCTGCATGTGTGTGTTGATAATTGTGTGCTTTTTAGATTGTCTGTGGAGGTACGGAAACACACGAAATGGCTTGAGAGCTCACGTACGGATTGTTGGAAAACAACACTCTTGAAATGCTGCTTTAACAAAAAAGGAGTCTTGAAATGTCTCTTTGGGTGAACTGCTATTATTAGCTCCCATACAGGAAGTAGTGCTCATGGCCCTCAGTTCTCAGGCTGGAGGTTCATATCTCTGGGGATTTGTCTAGGCTAACATTGCACAGAGTTGTACTGAGGGGATTGAAAACTTGTGTAGTGCATCTTACAGGTTGTTAAATATTCATATAAAACACTTTTTGCAATAACTCATCACTGCAGATCCATGGAATCAGTTGGTCTTTGCAATTTAAGAAACTTAACTTAGATTGTTGTTCAGCTCAGTCGTCTCCCTCCACACACACACACACACACACACACACACACACACACACACACACACACACACACACACACACACACACACATACACACACACAGGCACACACTTTGCATTTGTGGTGATAACTGTTGTCTCAAGAGCATATTAAAGGTTGCTCCATATTTGGAAAGTTGAAACCTTTGATCTGAGTGGGGCTCATCTCTTTAGTGGGTCTCTGGTGTTCAAGGACAAACTATCTTCAACCCAGAGATAGTCACTGTTACCAGGATAAACACAAAACTGAAGACTGATGCCTCTCCATGTGCAGCAATGTGAAAGATCAGATTCACTCTGGTGTGACTGTTGGTTTTTAAGTTTCAGCACCTGTCCTCTTATTGTAAGTGACCTGGTGAAAGAGGATGGAATAAGTTTTATTTATAAATTTCCATCTATTCATCCACCCATCCTTGATGATAGGTCATTCAAAGATAAACATTTACAGCATTTCACCGTTTAATTCATAGCGTTTGCCAGTTTCTGCCATGAACAGGATCTGCATTCAATAAGTCAACTCAGGAAGTATCAGCCACTTTTAAATTTCCCTGTTTTTGTCTAACAACTTGGTTCAAATTTTGTGGTAAACAGGCTGTTTGATATGTCTCTTACCACTGCTATGCTGATAACACTCAGCTTTTTCTGTCTTTTCCACCTAAAAACACAAGTCTCAGCTCGGGTATTAGCGCGTCCGACTGATTCCGCCACATGGCTGAAGGAACACCACCTTCAACTAAATCTGACAGAAACTGAGCTCCTCGTCTGCCCAGCATGTTCCTCTGTACAACCACAGACTTAAATCAAATCAACTTGTGCCAAAATACCCCACCAGAAATCTGGGTGTCATGATCATTGCCCAGCTGACCTTTAAGGTTCATGTGGCATCCATTGCTTAGTCTGGTCAATATGCCCTCCATAACATCAGGAGGATCAGACCCTGCTAAATTAAATTGTAGAATTTTACAAGATGACCACTCCTTTTCACTCTTCTTGGCCACTTAAATCTTCAGTCCTCCCACACTTTTTTTTTTTACCTTGTTGCACTTATAAGGATTTTTAATTATTCGTGGAGTTTCTCAAAATTTGGCCTCCTTCTTCACCTTATCTTTTTATGCAAAACTGTGTCAAAAAGACACCTGGAAGACTATTGTGGATTTTTTTTTTTAATTTTGCAAATACACACAGGTTTGTTCGGCACACATGATCCTTTGCTGTGAGTGCTGTTTGAGATGCTTTAGTAACTCCTTGACCGTGTCAGCTGGTTGTGACCTAAAGAGGCCTTTGAGTCACCAGATGTGACATAAAGTGAGGGGCCTCGTTGTCTACCAGAAGGTAGGAGGATTACTATGACAGCACAAGAGGGTTATATAGAAAGGATAGTAAGAGACAGGAATCTTGTCACTTTCTAAATGCTTGACACAACGGAAAATATTTCAGCTCCCAACATTTAGATCTTTGGAGTTGATACATGGCGAGTGGAAGTTTTTGTGGTTTTAAAGAAATGTTATTCAGTTGGACAAAATGTTATTAGAAGAGTTGTCAGAATGTTGCCATGAACATAAAAACTGCAAAATAGGGATTGAACAATTGGGCATTTCTTTCTTTCTTGCAATTCTCCAGAACATGATTGTCCTACTGAGGAGTAACAAGAATTTTTGGATATTCAGAGTGGGGAGGACATGTGATACAGGATTGTAGCTGGGAATTGATTCACCTACCAGCTCAGTGTTTCATTAAAGTTATTTTAATGGTTTTGTCTTTGGCACTTAACACTTCCTGTGTTTTTTTTTTTTTTTGTACATGGTTTGATTTACTGTATTACCTTTACTTGTTCCTGTTGGGTTGGAATTCCATAGATGCTGCAACAAGATTAATGTGTTTGAACCTTGACCTGCAACGTTTTTGCCATAAATATTGCAGTTTTTGTCGCTCTGGAGAATTCATGGTTACTCTTTGTGCACCTGAAATTAGATCATACAAAATTTAGCTGTTCTGTCCCCCTACCATGTTTATGCTTACATAGCTTGTTTCTTGTTTCTGGACAAGTTCAACACATTAAGCTAGTGCACAACAAGTATCACTGTTTTCTATTGTAGTGCAGGCTTGACCAAACACAAAACAGCCCATCTTTGAGAGCAGAAATAGAATCACTTGGGGTCACAGAGCCTTTTGAGTTAATAGCAGGGGCTACATTTCAGAGTGGCTAATACTGAACCTGGTTAATCTTTGCATCTCTGTTACAAAACATAGAGAATAATTTGTACAACTCCAAGTCAAGAAGAGTGAAGATGTGTTCTCTACACTCAGAAAGGGTCTGATGAAAAAATGCTTGTGGTTTCCTAATTGGAAATTTTGACTCAAGTGTTGACCAAGGTTAAAGATTAAAATGAAATTAAGTTAATGAAGCCTCTGCTGCATCATACATAGTAAGTCACTCAGCTGGTGTATGTCACAATTCTTTTTATTTGGTCAAAATTGTACATTGGTGAGGGGAGAGGAAGTGGTAAACCATAAGTATTCAGTCATTCAGTTGTTCAGTCATTGCTCAAGGCTAATAACTTACCAGTTAACTAGTTAATCTCTGTGATTCCCACAGCACAAGATTTTCTATGGTGTGGTAGTAAAGCTGAGTTTACTCACCAGACAGGATAACTTTAAAAGAGTTATTACTTGTTGTTTGTCTGGATCACTGAAGCCTTCCATCTTTATTGCAGAGGAAATTTAAAACAACCTCAGGCTGCTACAAATAAAATAAATTAATGCCAACGTTTGTAACAAGCTGGAATTCATTCAACAAATAATGGATAACCTATTGCTGACGCTAACATCACATAATTAGTCAAAGGTCCCCTCATATATGTCAGTTCTTGTGAAAACTTGTCTTTTCAGTTCATTAAAAACAAGACATCAAGCGGGTCATTCCTTTTTTAAACTTAAACAAAAACAGAGTGGTTAAATAATATGCTAGCATGAAATTGTTTCCCTGCACAAAGTTCCTTCAATTTTGAGTTCTCCATGTCTCAAAGCAAACACATGTCAGATCTTGGTTCAGGAGGCTCCTCAGCTACTACAAAAAGTCACTTTTTTAAAATTATTTTTAAAAATAATCATTTTTAATGGACAATGTAGAGGCAGGGGCCATATCTACAGCCAGTGCCTTATACTGTCACTGCTGAGGTATGCTCAACATTTCCTCCTAATGTAAACACAAGCACCCTCTACACAATCACACTCTCACTCATCTCTTTTCTCTGCACACAATGAGACATCAGGATGCAGGAGCTTTGAATCACCACAGATCTTCATTTGAAATACACACACACACACGCACAAGCACACATACACCTACACACTCAGTGCACTGAGTTCAGCAGAATGTACTCAGCAGCAGTCAGCAGAGAAAGCTTCGTAACTGTAAAAAAAATAAAACTTATCTGTGTTATCATCATTTAAATGTTGTTTGAATGTTGAACGTATTCTCTAATATGAAGCTGCCAGCTGGTAGCTGTTATTATTTGTGCTGAAGTAGCTAAAGGCCTTGTTATGTAGACAAATTTAAGGCTGTATTTTTAAGTGCAGCTCAGTATTGACAATCCACATCTATTTATTAAGTTAAACCTACCGTCAAACCTTCAAAAGTTAGAAAGTCTGCATGGTCCCTTTAGGTGATAGGATTGGCTTGATTGATACTTAATACAGAAATCTACGAGTGAAAAATCAAGAAAATAGCCCAAAAAGAGACACAGTGCAGACCAGTTGGGTGGTTCATCAGAGATAAATCCCAGAAGCACTTCTGCCCTTAGTCCCTTCCTCTCCTAATAACCACATATATCGCTTTCCTGTCTTCAGAGAGGAGAGGTCTTGCAGGAAATAGTCAAGTGAAGCTGTTGGCTGCAGAATCATTTATTGTCTCATATGCACTGCAAGTGTTTAGTCACTTCCTCTATAATACCTCCTACAGGATAAGAACTTTGGACTGCATTGAAGTTTACACAAAGCAGATTGTAGAGGATAATGCTAATTTGGCACAGAATGGAAGCTGTGTTATCTAACCTGTGTCTCTATGGGCCCTGTGCCAGGCTGATGCCATCTAATTGCTGCAGGCATGAGCAGCTCAGATCTCGTACAGAGGTACAAACAAGCCTAAATGCTTGGACTTAAACAAAGATAATTTTGCACAAGGTATATTTTCAAGGTGATATATTCAAGGTGGACATTTGACATTTATCCAATATATAAATGTATAGCCCTCTTTTTCTTTGCACAGTAGTCTCAATGAAATGTGTTGTGTTAGGGGTGGAGCCGAACATTTTTCAGCAGTTGCCATTCCTTTTGCAATGCAGGGGTACAGAAATGAGTGTGCATCCATGATAGTATAGATGACACTCGTAAAATCAGACACAGCACAAGGGAGGTGCAGCATTGGAGGTGGGAAGCAAAGCAATTTGCAGAGGAAGCAACAAGATTAGGCAGGCTGGAGCCAGTTGGAGGTGTAGATTGTATTCAGCTGAGCTGTCAGCTCATAGAGGCAACTGATGTCCAAGTTTGACTTTGATATTATGGACATTATGGCAACCAGCATCAATCCGTTGATTCCTTTAACTATTGTGAAGCTTAACAGCAACTGCGGGTTTTTTTATTAGCTTTTTCTTGCACTCTGCATGCTTTGGTGGCCTCACTGACTCATCTGTGGCGCCTTGGGAAAGACCACTCAAGGCAGTGAAGCATTCCACCCTGTTTTGAAGTAGAACATACTCAGTCCCTAGTATTAACTTGGTCATATTCGTGCTCCCAAAATTTTAATTCGTGAGTTGCTGTTATTTTGTGTATAAAAAACACATCAGTATCTGCCATAAATCTGATGACCAAATACTGTTCCATTTTTAAGAGTTACTACTCAGTACATGATATCTTCAAAACATTTTGTGTAGTTTTCCTTTAAATGAAATGTGTTTTTAACTGGATGAGTCGGCATCTGTAGTTTTTTTGTGCACTCACAAAACTTGATGGACTGGACTCTGAACTCTACAATGATTGAATTTTTGTTGCCACAAATAATCAAAATTTGTTGTTTGTCTCCCACACACCCTGATGAAATCTAGGACCATAATCTTTCAGATGGTTGTATTGCATTTTCCCTCACTAGTTTGTCATATTTAAATATGGGGCTGCTAAAGTGTGTGGTCAGGGTGGGAATACACAAAAAATATAAAAGCTGCCATGTGACTTTCTGAAGTGTTTACATTCACTGTGCATGATATTAGCACTCAGTCGTAGTACATTTTTACTAGTTCACAGCTAATGTTAAAAGGCTGAGTCACAATCTGACACCATCTTACCCACAGTCAGCTTTTCTGTACTCAGTACTGAGAGAGTGAGGGAGTGAGGAGTGTGAAAGTTTGGTTGATATGCTGTCTTTTCATTGTTGAATTGAGCTGATCGTCATGAAACTCTGTGTTTAAGAATTCGATACAGGGTTGAGTTCAGGTATAGTCTTCCTGCTGCATAACAACAAATGATTGATGCTATATCCCGCACAAACTGCATGAAAAAGGCAATAGAGGATCATATGAGTGAAACTTAACACTGTTGATACTCAAGGACTGAAAATGATCTGACTTGTGGATTGAAGTAAAACTCTGTTGCTTCGTTTCTAGAGAATCTGAAATTCAGTAACACAACAAATGAAGAAACCAACAAGAAACACTTGATACCTTTGCAACAAGTCATGAAGTTGAGAAAAAACCTGTTAAACTGCAGATTGTATCACTTGACTGGTTGCAGTGGGTGTTGAATGCTCATAGAGGAAGTAAGATTACACTCTTTAGCATTACAGTAACTGCTTTGGCAGTGAGTAGAGGCAAATCAGCTAAAATTACAGGTGGAGGCCTATATATCAAAGGATTACAGACCTAAGTGCATTTAACTCTCTCAAATAATGAGAGAGTTGTACTGAATGCCTAAATGTTGGGGCACCTTTGACCTGCAAGATGACATTTGGTTCAGGGCTACATCAACCTGACTGTCCCATGGTGGTTATGTTTTATTTTAGGCTAAGGGGGATGTCAATAGACAATTGGACCTACAAAAGTCATCTTAGAACTAGAAGGGCTTATCTTGCAAATGCATAGAATCTGTAACACTGAGCTTTGATGTCACATACTGTGTGGTTGGCCCAAGTGGGTTGGTGCTTCACCTTATGATTTATTAAACAAAGGTAAAATTCTGGTTGTCAAAACATGAACGAATATTAAACAATATCTTGAACTTTGAACTTCAAGAGGTTTCTAAGGTGAAGGATGCTGTACTGCCCATTATGGCCTGTTCCCATTATTGGCTTTTTTCTACACTTAGCAGCAGTGTTTCTCAAGAGTACTTACTGATGCTAGAACATTCAAGTTGATTTTCAGTACTTCCCCTTCTCTTAACAATGGCAAGAGAATACATCCTCAAAGGCTTTGCTTTTGTTTTTGTATTTACTTTATTTCATAAAACGTCCCAATACAGATGTACAAACAGGAGCTCATATGGCCTAGTGGTTTAATTACAGGCCAACCTTAAAGAAGCAGTTACTGGTTTGTGTCCCGGCCCCGACTGTTTGCTACGTGTCTGTCGTTAATCTCTGCTCAAAATGACAAAAACACTTTAATACTTTGGGATTAACTGGACAGATCAGTAAAACAAAGTGTTCTTGTTGTGCTATCTTCAACCGAGAAAACCGAGATGAGCAGCTGTGTCTTTAGGGTTAGGATGCTAAAGTCTGAGCTGCATTGGCTGGTTTCAGGGCTGCACAATGTATCATTGTCGTAATACCTCTGTGTAATATTCACATCACAAGGTATAGAATATATATTGATATATCTAAGCCTTTCTATGGAGCTTATGTAGCTTGTCCATGCTCTATCACATTACTGATAGATCTAGATGAGCATCCATTTATATATTTTATTACATTTCAGGCAACAATCCACAAAGTTAGAGCACCTTCTTAGCCCTGTATCATCTCATCCCCTGTTATCAGGGTCTTGCAGAGAAACTTACAAAAATATTGCAATCTCATTTTCTCCCAATATCGTAGAGCCCTGGTTTGTCTCAAAAAACAGCACTAGTAGCATGAAAACCCTGTATGTGAACGCGAATCACCTGTATTATCACTTCTCAGGAAAAAAAAAAGCCAATATGATTTTGTACACAAAGAAGATTTTTAGGGTATGATATAGTTTTGTGTGGTTGTCATAGATTTGAAGTTGCAGTGGTGTTAGTGAAGCACTGAGGTTTTTCTGCTCTCCGGATTCATGCAACAACTTCCTCTGCTTGGTAACCCCAAGAAGAATTTTCACCCCAGTTTTGTAATCAGTGAGCTGACATGTTGTTTCCTCAAGCCGTTTATGATTAAAAACAAACTCTTAAGTGGGAGCCAATCATCTGTCACTCATAGAACAGCTGTGCTTATGTGTCTTTTTCAGATTAAAGGGCATCTCGCTCAGCATTTAATAACCAGAATTCTTCCCTCTTGGCTTTCTCCCCCCCTCTCTGTTACACATTCTTACACTCCCTGCCCCTCTTCCTCATTTCTCTTTCACTTCCTTTTTAGTGTTGTCCCTGCTGTATTTTGGGTCAAACTAAAGTAAACCATATCTGATGAGGGGGCTGAGAAAGGGACGGGAGGAAGATCTGCAAGATAGAGTGTTAACTCAGAGAGATTGGGAGGGAGGGAGTGGTGAGTGAAGTGGTTTGAGAAATTCAGGAGGGAGAAGGAGGGATGATAAAACATTGAGGGGGAAGATAGGGGAGTCCCACCCTCTTTCTCTCTCCCTCTCTCTGTCTCTCATCCCACTCCCCTTCTCTCGGCTGGCCTTATTTGGTCATGTTACTGCGACGATAGCAGGAGGAGAGAGTGAGAGTAAGAATGGGGGGAAGGATGGATGGATTGTGTTTTTTTTCTGTTCCTACACACTTTCAGACCAGAGAAATCTGATCAGATGAGAGGTGAGGTCAGAGGAAAACAAGGACCCTGAGCAACAAGTCTCTGATGAGCAGAAGTTTGGAGGTGTTAGTTATGTTTTAAGCTGCTCAACTTCACTTTCAGCTGGTTCGAAAGCGGTCTGTGTGCCTCACTGAGAAGTTTGCAACAGAGGATGAAATCAGCCAGGACAGAAGAGGAACTGTGCTAGGCTGAAACTGTGTCTACATGCAAATTAAAGGACTGCTTTCCCTCCTGGCTATTTCCAGCTGTATCTATGAAAATGAGCAGCAATCAGAGTCTGCTGACATATGCAGCATCGCATTGTTGCTACAGATACAAACTTTAACAGAAAACATTTATTAATGAACGCAGACATGAATTCACATTCACTTACATGCACATGTGCACAAGCCCCACATCCATGCTCTATGAAGCACACAAAAGCTTTGATCTACATGAAGGTGAACAGTGAATGTGTTTCAAGTGCCGGCACACACACACACACACACACACACGCACACACATACACACACATGCACACACATGCACACACACACACACACACACACACACACACACACACACACACACACACACACACACACAGAGGAGTGTGTGGAACTCCAATTCATTTCTCTTAATTTATCCCATGACATGTCTTAGAGGGCTCTATTTTTTATTTCGTTTTCTTCTTCTTTATCTCTTTCTTTGCTGGCTGAATACTTTGTATCGTCTTTCGTTTTAGCGGCTCAGATCTTCAGTGTGTGTTGATTTATGCTAAGCTGCTGCAGTGACCCATCTCCCACACTGAGCTCTGACCTCTCCACGCTTCACTGGAGTGCATCAACATTTTCTGACCTCATTTACTTATGCCTTTGTTGCCTTTGATGAAGTAAAACTTGTTGATTTCACTTTATATTTGCCATAAACCTTTGTATTATTCTTAGCTGTAAACTCTGTGGTTACACTGATTAAACTAACAATCAAAATCATTGTTTCTTTCACTAGTTCCCTGTTTATGCTTTTTTTTCTGACCCTCTAAAATCTCTCCTTCATGTTAATATGCGTTTTACTCTGTTGCCCTATTTCCTGGTTTTATCAATCCATTTCTTGTCTCTGTATTTATTATCTCTGTCTTTCTCTCAAGACTGTCTGTTTAGACTGTGTCCCATGAACCGCTACTCAGCCCAGAAGCAGTTCTGGAAAGCAGCAAAGCCTGGAGGGAACACGGATACAGTCCTGCTCAATAAGCTCCATGTGAGTAAAGTGACAAAATGTTCATCTGTCTCACAGGATCCAGATGATGGATGGGGTTGCGTTACTCTTCCCAAAGTCTTGAGTCTATTCTGGAACTGAATTTAAGGACACTCAGTGAATGCATGTGTATCTGTGTCTGTTGTGCATTCCACTCAACAGATTTAGAGCAAGTTATAGCAAAGTTGAGTTTGCATGTATATCCACTGAGGTAGAAGCCCTTTTATAGGCATTTCTGAAGGCTTTTACTCCTACTGTCCCACCTTTCTGCCCTGTCTTTTTTCTTTTTCTACATCAACATGATACCATTTAAAGCAATCTGCTATCTGACCATAAAATGGGAGATTGTAATCACTCCTTGGTTTCCATGGAGATGTAAGCCAGACTATTTGGCAACCCCCCCTTCTGCTGGAGAGTTTTGGCTAGCTTTGTTGCAACTATTCTCCATTTAACAGCTAACTCTTCAGATTGCTTCTTTTATCTAGTTACATTTTTAAACCAATTTCATGAAGAATGTTACAGCTGTTTCTTGTATCTCATACTTTATTTACAGAGTGCAGCCGACCTGGAGAAGAAACAAAATGACTCTGAAAACAAAAAACTACTTGGAACAGTAATTCAGTACGGGAATGTGATACAGGTTTGATCCTTAAAATGTGTTTGACATTTCACTGGATAAACTTTGTTTTCTTTTGTCTCTATGATTACTCTGTCATCTCCTTAAATCTGACACACTTCTGGTCTTAAATGAACCATATATCTTATCTGAGCCATACCATATTTTCAAAACATCTGCAGAGTATAAATGAAGAAAAAAAATTTGCTTTGCCTATAAAAAAAAACTACCTTGTGATCAGGTTATGTTTAAAGGCACTTGCTTCCTGTTGTTTTTCTCTATTATCTTATACTGTCTCTTGTTTCTGTCCAGCTTCTCCACCTGAAGAGCAACAAATACCTGACAGTGAACAAGCGTCTTCCTGCTCTGTTAGAGAAAAATGCCATGAGGGTGATGTTGGACACTGCAGGGAATGAGGGCTCCTGGTTCTACATCCAACCTTTCTATAAGCTCCGCTCTATCGGGGACAGTGTGAGTCATCACGTGTATAGTTGTGGGCATGGTGCATAGTGGGAGCAACCGTCTGTGTGTCAGTCAACATCAGGTGAAGCTAATGACTGGATCGTGCCTGGGATGATGTGTGCTTAACATTTCATATTGCATGCTATGAAATTACAGTCAGTAGATGTTTATCTTCATGGCGGGACTCCATTTTTATAACTGAGCTTCTAGCTTGCATAAAACAGTAAATCAGTATTTGATGGTTAAGATCACCCTAAAAAAGGTTAAAGTGTGGTTGGACGGCCTTCTTTACCACCCTTAGCTGCAGTGTTTAGCATCAATCTGATTACATCTATCCTTGGATGGACCTTTGCCAGCACTAAATTGGTCTTTTCCTGATCACAAAGCTTTTGTTGGCACCAGCCCATCCTCCTCATAGCAGGAAGTTGTGCGATGGTGCCAAAGGACTAAATAAACCTGGGCAGAGAGAAAGGCTTCTATGCTAAGCTCTTCTTGGATTAGGAACTGCGCATGGCTTTGACTGTGGGACTTGGGCAAAGAGAAAATAGGAGACACCTTATGAACAAGAAAAAATAAACCAATTGCACTCAGAAGAACACCTTAGCTTTCATATTTACCTGGATGCATGTGAGAGAATAAAGGATGACGATTTAAATGAATTAAAATGTATTCCATACTAATGCACACCTCTATTGAGTTGGATAGGAACAAGATACAATATGATTTTCCTTCTTGATATCATTTACTGTACTTCTATCTAAAATTTAGCCTCTTAAACCCTGAAACTGCTTCTGCTGGTTGCTTTCAAAACAGAATAGCCTGACTCAATTCTTTAAAGGAGCTCCTTAACTAAAAACAAAGAGAGCCTCTGATGATTTGCTAAGCTAACACTAGTTGGTCCAGACATCCTGTCCACTGAGGAGTGCTGGGGCAGCATATTGTAAACATGGATTCTCTTTTTTCTGTGTTTTAAATGGTTTATTGCGTTAAATCTGGGATAATCTTAATAGTTTACTGGAAAATGGATGACCGGAAAACAGCCACTGCTGGAATTTTTCTAGTTCAATAGTGAAAATGCTCGAAGCTAGTAGCACACTCTTCTGATTTTCTGCTCTCAATAAAAGTTGCAAGCCACCTCCAATATGATATTCATTTCGGTTTGTGTTTGCATTCATTTTTAGAGGAGCTGAGGTTAAAACGATTGAATTTAAATCACACAACACTGCCCCCTTTTATACCTGATACTGCATATTAGGTTACTCATAATGGTAGTTGAAAAACTTGTGTGCACATCACCTTACTCTTAGAAATCTTGGTTAACCTCTTATGCTTCACTCCCTCCTTTGCATTTCTGCCTCTGCTAGTATAGCAATATTTCAATCTTATCCTTTGTTTCTTAGTCTTGCGTCTTATTGTCTGATTGTAGGTGGTGATTGGAGACAAAGTGGTCCTAAACCCAGTGAATGCTGGACAGCCCCTCCATGCCAGCACACACCAGCTTGTGGATAATCCAGGCTGCAATGAGGTTTGGCTGAGCTGCTACAACTCATCTTCACTCCTCACATGTTTGTGTGGGAGTGTCTTTGTGGCTGCGTAGAGCCCTATTATAGCTTTTTTTTCTTAGAACTGCTGCTTGATTATTAGCTGCCTGGTGTCAAATAATACAGGATTGTTTTGCTTTGCCTTCCAGTTGCAGCTTTGCCTTCCAGTTGCAGGCTGCAGCATACTGCTTTTCAAAGATTGTGTGTCACACATAACAAACTGTTCCAAGCTACTTAAACATATTTTATCAGATCATTTAGTGTATTGTCTTACAGCTGTCTAACAAAAACAGGACAGAAAAGTTTCTCCATGTTAGATGTGACACTTATTACTGTACTTCAGAAATCCATATAATACAATGCTACTACAATATTGTTTCTGTTGACTTTGTCACAGATTTCTGATGAAGAAAAATTTGTTTGGAATATTAACACATTTTTGGAAAAGTGAAGTTGTTTGTCTTTCCGTCTTTAAATGCTCAATTTTTCTTTTTTTCACAAGACATGTAAAGATAAAGCTTTAACACCACTAACACCAGACTATTCCTTTAACTTTGCCAGGAGAAGTACCCACAGTCACGTCAAACTCTGATTGTTTGTTTTTCAGGTGAACTCAGTCAATTGTAACACTAGCTGGAAGATCGTCTTGTTTATGAAGTGGAGCGACAATCAGGAGATCATCCTCAAAGGGGTTTGTTTTAAATTTGCTTCTACACAAATTGTTTTTATAATGTGCTTATGTAATGATTATGGTTTTGTATACCGTTTACATTCCTTGCAAGATGAAGGTTTATATGTAGGAAGACAACATACCAGCAACATTCAGCAATCACACATTTCTAAAATAAATGATTAAATGCAGCCTTCTAATAATCAAATCTATAATCATAATCAGAACTTCTTCATGCATTGTTTACAAAACTCATTTACACAAAAGCTGTCAGCATGTAAATTTATTCATCAGACTTCAGCAGACACCTGTCTTAGCTTTTTTAGTTCAGTTTTCATCAGTCTATGGCACATGCTTACAAATGCAATTTTACTTGTGGAAGTTCCTCAACATAGTAATATCTGCAGTAGATTTAGACAAATTCTGAAAAAATATTTTTCTGTGAACACAGAAAACATTTCAGGGCAGAAGATACAATATAGAGAGAGCTGTGTTTGTCCAAGCACGAGGTGAACCATGTTGTGAAATATAAGACAAGATAAACTTTTATTAAACTTAAGAGCAAATTATTTTCAAACTAGAATGTACTAATATTTCCCTTTTTCCCAGGGTGACGTGGTCCGGTTGTTCCATGCTGAGCAAGAAAAATTCCTCACATGTGATGATCACAGAAAAAAACAATATGTTTTTCTTCGCACTACTGGACGGCAGTCAGCTACCTCAGCTACTAGCAGCAAAGCCTTATGGGAGATAGAGGTGAAAGGAATAATTAAGATTATACTAAAACGTTTCTCACACACACCTTTCTTTCCCTGAGGTTGACTTCTGTATATATCTGTATTTTGTCATGTGACTTCCTTGAGTGGACTACAATTGATTTTTCTACAATTACAACTTTTATTTTTGATTTTCATCGCTCATCTACTTTTATATACATCTACGTTCTTGTTTTCCATGTGTATCATTCTGCATATGAACATATATATTCTTTGGGGTGGATCTTTTGGCTTGCTTTTTACTTATGTAATCTATTTCTGCAAGCTTGATATCAGAATGTAATTTTACAAGTAGAAAAAATTATATTGTTTTGTTGTTAATGAGAGAAACAAATGAATACTGAGTACCAAGACAGAAAACCCTGTTTTTCAATGATTTTCTTGACGCTGTAGTGTGATTTAGTCTACACCTCCTGCTGAATAATTGCGTGCATTTGTTGAAAGATATTCTCTGTGTGCTGTGGTATCAGGTTGTGCAGCATGATCCATGCCGAGGGGGCGCTGGCTACTGGAACAGCTTGTTCAGGTTTAAACACCTGGCAACAGGGCACTACCTGGCTGCTGAGGTCAGTGCACAACACACAGTGTGTCTGTCTTGCTACACCTCTGTAGCAGTATGCAATACTTCAAATCAACTTATATTTTCAGTATTTTGCCTTCTCTGGAGCTTTGTGTTGTTTACATTAAACATAAGAGTGCCTGCACTTACTGTAAATTAGCCTTGTGGACATGGGAATGCAGTTAAAAGCTTATTTGAAGCTTCATTGATAAGATTTAAAACTTTGTGTCAGTAGATTTCTAGACTATATTTCAACACATGAACCATGATGTAACATTGCAGGTGAATCCAGAGTATGAAGAGGAGTGTCTGGAGTCTCGCTCCTCAGTAAGTGAGCCAAGCTGGAAGACGTGTGTTTATAGAGGGACAAATTTATATGTCAGCAGCTGCTAGTAAAATTGCTGTTATATTCCAATGGTTTACACAACTAAACTTGTTGGTGTGATACAGCACAAGAAAATACCCCTTGATCAGCTGGCAAGAGTGTAATATTGCAAACTGACCAATGACATTTCACACCCAGTTCTGTACATATTCATAGATCTGTCCTCCAAAAAAAAAAATAAGTGAAAGACTAATGGTGCCATAACTGTAGTAGCGGGGATTACTCCCAGCATTGGTTGGCAGGATTTTTTCCTATTGAGTTAAATGGTGTTGTGGTTCATTCACCAGCAGAGGGCAGCCTTTCACTGAAAATACACCATACTTTGCTGAGGCCTCACTTCTCAGAAGCAGATGACTGTCTGCTGTAAACATGAAGCTGTTTACATTTTCTGACAAGGAGGTAAACAAGCTCAGAGTCAGACTTAATTGCCTTGCTCTTGAAACTAAGGCACAAATCAAAGCCTGACAGCACAATACTGTGAGTGTAACATAGGTCAGATGAAACCAAAATACTTTCAAGTCTAGGGTGAAGAGTAACAATGTTTGAGCTGTGACTTAACAATTTTTTCTTGTCATGTGTTTAAATTTCCACCTGATTTGATTGTGGCAAGGAGTCTTAGTATCTAAAGTAACTTCTGTTTGAAAAACACTTTATAATGTTATCATGTGCATCTCAGAGAGGCAAAACATGTCTTGCTCTTTTAAGGGGAAGAAACTTTGAACAGTGATTGTATTTTCTCCCACGTTTCAGTTTCGCAATCTTAAATCAATTCCTAGAAATCTTATCGTGCTGTTATTTTACCACTTCATTGATTTCCATTGATCTTGACTCAAACTTGGCAGTTAGTGTCACATGTTTCATCATATTTTTGTGTTATCCTTGCAGATTTTCTTATCACACTCTTTTGATTTCTTTCCCCTCCAGCTGGACTCAGAGCAGGAAGCCATACGGGCACGTTTGAGAAATGTTCAGGACAAAGTCATGTACACACTTGTGTCTGTGCCAGATGGAAATGATATCTCCTCCATATTTGAGCTGGATCCCACTACACTAAGAGGGGGGGATTCGCTGGTACCCAGGTAGGGAGGCTTTAACTTGATGTTTGGGAAGTGTTTCAGACCTGTTATACAGATTAGAGCATGGTCTTGTCCCTGTTTGTCACTGTTTCCACTGAAAAGGAAATATTACACACAATTCAACTGAAAATGATGTCATCTCATGGTTGGTTGTGAAACAATAAACAAGGGACAGAGTGTGAGTATGTGTGCGTGTGCATGTGTGTCTGCCTAAGCTTGTGTTTGAAACTCTTTCTCGTGGTGTAAGATATATCCTCAGGTACACAGGCAGAACTCCTTTTCATCTACATTGACTGATAGTTCTGGAGTGAGATGCATTTGTAGTAGGAATAAACTGTGAATGTGTGTTCAATACACATTGTTTCCATGGAGAAACTCTGAATTTCACCAGAATACCTGAGTAACAGATTGAAGTTTCTGAGGCCCATGTGTACATGTGAGCAGATAAAGCATATGCTGGAGCTTGTTGTAGGAGTGGTTATTCCTGTTGTTTATCTGAAAGCAGATGTGATTGTGAGGTGATCCAGGAGTCAGCTGAAGAAGCATGTCATGAGTTGAAAATTTCACAATAGAGTTTTGTTTTTTACTCAACCAATCTGTTCCTTTCGAGTACAGCCACAAAATAGCAACATCAACGAGTTCAATGACTTTGGTCATGAACATTTATCACGTTAAACCTTAAAACTTAATACAGAAGAATATCTACAATACTGGCTCCTTGATTCAAACTTCTGTGGTTTGTCTACATGTGTCTCGAGTCAAAGACCCCTGTACAAACTAGTTTTCATTTAGTTTTTGCAAGAAATGGGATCATTAGTTTACTGTCAAAACGGCCACAATTGTACTTTATTGATGAGAAACATGCTGGAGCCAGAAACAGTTTTACCTTGTGTGTGTTTCTGATTTGCAACAGGTTTTTAAGTGTAGACAAAAGCACTCAGGCTGTTGACAAAAGGCTAGTGAATAAATGATTAAAAAGGAAACTACACACATCTTCAGTGGACCATTGAGAGCTCTGTGTCATGTTTACTCCATGGGAAGGCCACTCGAGAGCTTTCCGTTTCATTTTTTTTTCTTGTGTTCTTTTTTCTTTCCTTGTGCAGTGGGGCATTGTAAAACTTTTCTTTTTTTCATTTTCTGTGAGAGCAAAATGGCTTTATTATATCAGGGTTGAGGAGATGTTTTTTCTGTTCAAACTTTGCCTAGTTCACCAACCAGAAAGTTAGGTTAGAAGCCTTTTAAAATTTTGACTTGACGTGCTCTATGCTTGTTTTGAATAATTCTGTTTAAGCTACCAGTTTTTGTTGTATCACGATCTGTGCTCCCCAGTGACCGTTCCTTTAACAGTTTAAATGAAATGTTAATTTGCATTTCAGAAACTCATATGTGCGCCTCAGACATCTTTGTACAAACACATGGGTCCACAGCACCAACCAGCCAATCGACAAGGAGGAGGAAAAACCTGTCATGCTGCGTGTTAGTGACATTTTATCCACACCAATATGCAAATCAATCAGTCCTAAATATCTATATCATGAGATGTTCACAAAGTTATACATTTCTTTTCTTCTTTAAGATTGGCACCTCAGCTATGAAAGAGGACAAAGAGGCATTTGCTATTGTGCCTGTCTCTCCTGCTGAAGTGAGAGACCTTGACTTTGCCAATGACGCCAGTAAAGTGCTGGCCTCCATTGCTGGGAAGCTAGAAAAAGGCACCATCACACAGAACGAAAGGAGGTACAGAATACATAGAGGTCATCCTGCCAAATAAGAAAGTAGTTATACATGTTTTCATTCATGTTTTTTTCTTTTTCATGTAATCAGAGCAGTCACCAAACTTCTGGAGGATCTGGTGTTCTTTGTGGTGGATATTCCCAACAATGGACAGGATGTTCTGGAGATCATGGTCAACAAACCCAACAGGGAACGACAGAAACTCATGAGAGAACAGAATATTCTCAAACAGGTAAAAGTGTTCACACAGTGACTGTCTTCACTGAGGGTGTTAGGACATTGCTACAAAACCTCTTCTGCAGATTATTGTCTGGACATGTATCCGCGGGCTCTTAGTTACTTATTTGATTTTTTTTTTTTCGACATCTGTTTCCAGATCTTCAAGCTGCTGCAGGCTCCGTTCACAGACAGTGGGGACGGGCCCATGCTGCGCCTGGAGGAGCTAGCTGACCAGCGCCACGCCCCCTTCAGACACATCTGTCGCCTGTGTTATCGGGTTTTGCGTCACTCTCAGCAGGATTACCGCAAAAACCAGGTACATGTTTTCAGACCTTATTTGATGAGCATATACGCTGGGTGTCCAAAACATTTGAGTGAGTATGAAGCCTTACTCCAGATCACTTGATTTGAGTCTTATCCCAAGTTGAAGCAACCTTTGCTCTGTAGCCCCTCTAATGTCATTACTACACTAACATCATTACTTGGACACAACAAATGCACAGAATTAAAAATGTGTTGCTAAATGCCCTGGGTATTTTTCAAGGGTCACTTACCCTTTATCAAATTTCCTGTTAATGTGATAGCTGAGGCATGAAACAAGCACAGTGTATATCACAAATGCTTGTCAGTAGAAAGAACAACATTTCCATTTTCTAAGTACGGCCAGTTTCTCTGAAACTCATTTAAGTGTAATTGGTAGATGGCTTAGTTTATAAGGTTAAATGAGGAAGTAGTCTGGCCACAGTGAACAAGCACTGTTTTCTGCACAGTGGTGAAAAGGAGCCGTTATGTCCTCTCTTCTTTGATTGAAGGACCAGATTAAGTCATGGCCAGGTGAAAAGTTGAAATCAAGTGTTTGGCTTGTAGAGATATTTGTCATGGAGTACCCATATTGTTGATGTGTGTAAACTCAGACTGTTTACCTCTTTGTTTTCTAGGAGTATATAGCGAAACAGTTCCGATTTATGCAGAAACAGATCGGCTACGATGTCTTGGCAGAGGACACAATCACAGCTCTGCTCCATAACAACCGCAAGCTGCTGGAGAAACACATCACTGCTGCTGAGATCGACACATTCGTTAGCCTGGTTCGCAAGAATCGTGAGCCCAGGTTTGAGTCAGTCTGTGTGTTGTGTGTAAAAGCACCATCTAATCTCAATGGATCTCATTTGGGTTACTGACAGCATCAAAGACTGGAGAGTGTGCCCGATCATGTGATTAATCTACAAGAGTTAAATGCTGTTTACAATCCTCACAACCTGATTATACATGATTCTATGTACTAGCAAGCACACAAAGATTTACTCCCTTGAGTAAGATATTAACTTGAATTACCAAACTCTATGATTGTGTTTCTAAGGTTGGTGTAATAGTGTTTTGTAATGTTTCATTGGAGCTTTTCAGTTTGAAATGTTATTTTGTTTTGAAGGGTGACATCTATGTAATGCTTTTATCATTTTATTGACTATTTGGTTTGATGGAATTTTGCATCTCTTGCATGCATGTGTCTGCCTATGTGGATACCCAGGTTCCTGGATTACCTGTCAGACTTGTGTGTATCAATGAATAAGTCAATTCCTGTGACCCAGGAGCTCATCTGTAATGCAGTCTTGGATCCGGCTAATGCAGATATCCTCATAGAGACAAAGTAAGTTAAGTCCCTCATCATCTATTTCTACTAGTTCCTTCAATGCAAATATGAGCTGTGAATCATGTCCACATTGTGTACTGATATGCTTTCTTGACTCACATCACCCTTTTTTCTATTGCTCCTGATAAAAACACATTGTTGGCAACCGCGATTGTGCTCTAATTCAATTGCATTTTTATGCGTATTATCACCAGTATTTTCATTTCTGTGAGCATAAACAAAAATATCCCCCTCCCGCAGACTTGTGCTGTCAAGATTTGAGATTGAGGGAGCACCACTTGGGGAGAACTCTGTGGAATCAGAAGAAGATGAGGAAGAGGTTTGGTTGTTCTGGAAAGACAGTAATAAAGAGATCCGAAGTAAAAGCATCAGGGAGCTGGCCCAGGATGCAAAGGAGGGCCAGAAGGAGGACCAGGATGTGGTCAGTTATTACAGGTATGAACTAGACTTCAAGTTTTTTTTTCTTTTTGCCTTGGATAGAGAAGTGAAAGCTGTCCAGTCGTCTTATTTGGGATGAATCATGGTCTAGTTAACTTTGTTTGTAAAAGCAGAACATCACGGAGAACTGGTGAGAGAGATTCAAGATGTTACTTGTTCTTCATTTGTGTGTATGCACTGTTTCAGGTACCAGCTGAACCTGTTTGCCAGGATGTGTTTGGATCGTCAGTATCTAGCAATCAATAAGATCTCCAGCCAGCTTGATGTGGACCTGATCTTACGCTGCATGTCAGATGAAGACCTCCCTTATGATCTGCGAGCTTCATTCTGCCGCATGATGCTGCACATGCATGTAGACCGAGACCCTCAAGAGCAGGTCACACCTGTCAAATACGCTCGACTGTGGTCTGAGATCCCCTCAGAGATCGCAATCGATGAGTGAGTGAACAGAGATATTTAACCCCTTTAAATGCTATGTACTGTGTAATGGATGCTGTGTTGTGTGATTTTGTGTAGTGGTTTGTGGTCATATTTTGTTTGTTGTTTCTGAATGGAGTTATGACAACGATGGAACGTCTAAGGATGAAATAAAGGAGCGATTTTCTCAAACAATGGAGTTTGTGGAGAACTACCTGAGAGATGTGGTGTGTCAAAGCTTCCCTTTTGCAGATAAAGAGAAGAACAAGCTCACGTTTGAGGTCGGTTTGTCCGTTATTGTAATCACAGAAGTCAAAGTACACTTATTTTGTTTATAAAAGCAGAGACCTGTTTTTATTTAATCGCTTCTTTCTTCAATATGCAGGTGGTAAATCTGGCAAGAAACCTCATTTATTTTGGCTTCTACAACTTCAGTGACCTGCTGAGGCTGACAAAGATCCTGCTGGCAATTCTAGACTGTGTCCATGTGAGCGCCATTTTCCCTTTCAACAAGCTAGTCAAAGAGGACGAGAGCAAAGGTATAAACACCAAGGACTGTCAGTGAAGGAAGAAATATGTCGTGGACATAAACTTTATGTCAATGTGTGCATGCGTGTGCTTGTTTCCAGGCAGTAATGTGATGAGGTCTATCCACGGTGTGGGGGAGCTTATGTCTCAAGTGGTCCTGAGAGGAGGAGGCTTTCTGCCGACATCTTTGAACAACAGCTCTAATGGAGAAACAGCCAAGACCCAGACTGAGCCAGAGAAACAGGACATACTGGTGATGGATACCAAGCTGAAGATCATTGAGATCCTGCAGGTGAGAGGAAAATTTTCAGTTATGTGTGTGCTGGACTGTGGAGGCGCAACAGTGCACACATTGTATCAAACTCTTCCTTCTTATCACATTTGTCAAATTGTGTTTTGGTCTTTAGTTCATCTTGAATGTCCGCCTGGACTACAGGATCTCCTGTCTGCTCTCTATATTCAAGAGAGAGTTTGATGAGAGCAACTCCCAAAATGATTTATCTCTAACTGGAGCAGTGGAAGGACCAAACAACATGCCAGGTCAGATTTAGTTTTCTTTGAATATTTTTAGAAAATTGAGTTGGTTCTAAAAGTCTTTGACTGTCTTTCAGGTGCTTTGGATTTTGAGCACATAGAAGAGCAAGCAGAGGGGATATTTGGTGGAAGGTAATCCTGGATCCAGTATCAAAGAGTCAGTAGTAGCTAAAAATTGCATGCCTGTTTAATTTAAAGGTGTGATCTTGTGTGCCTAGTGAAGAGAACACCCCACTGGACCTGGATGACCATGGTGGCCGTACCTTCTTAAGAGTTCTTCTCCACCTAACTATGCACGACTATCCTCCTCTGGTGTCCAGAGCACTTCACCTGCTCTTTAGGCACTTCAGTCAAAGACAGGAAGTCTTACAGGCTTTTAAGCAGGTATCCTGACAACTCAGGCAATACAGATCTATACAATTCAGAGAATTTTGATTGCATTTTATTTTAACAATCAGATTACTTGTTACTAATTTTTATTTATAGGTCCAGCTGCTTGTCACAAGCCAAGATGTTGAAAACTACAAGCAAATAAAATCTGACTTGGACCAGCTGCGCTCAATTGTGGAGAAGTCTGAACTGTGGGTGTATAAGAGACAAGGACCGGACGAGGGTATGGATGCAGGAGAGGGGCTCTCTGCTGAGCCAGAGCATAAAAAGGTGTCGTATCTATCACATCAAAGAAGCATGTATAAGCGGAGCAGGTCCATGTTGACATCTGTCATACAGAACTGCATTTTTGTTTGTGATTCTGGTGCTCTCTGCAGGGGGATTCAGGGGGCACAGATAAACCAAAGAAAGCAGAAAGTACCAGCAGCTACAACTACAGGGTGGTAAAAGAGGTAAATATCTTACTTTGTAATCCAGTTACAAGTGATGAGCTGACCATGTTGAGAATCTCTATGCAGTTTTTTCCCACTCACCATATTATTTTACATCCTCTTCAATGTCCTCACTGATCTCTTTCAGATCCTTTTGCGGCTCAGCAGACTGTGTGTCCAAGAGGGTCTGTCAGGCAGGAAGAGCAAGAAACAACAGCAGAGACTACTGAGGAACATGGGGGCTCACGCTGTTGTGCTTGAGCTCCTACAGATCCCCTATGAAAAGGTTATTACAGAAAAAACATTGTCTACTGAAGTAATCAGCGTATGTCACAGTGAACAAACCCCTCACATTTTTCATATTTTAGGGAGAAGATTTACGCATGCAGGATATTATGAAGCTGGCCCACCAATTTTTACAGAACTTCTGTGCTGGAAACCAGCAAAACCAAGCACTGCTGCACAAACACATCAACCTGTTCCTTAACCCAGGGGTAAGCAGTCACAGTGCATCACTCAGTACTCCTAGTGTTACTGTCATGAAAATTGACCTCTTGCTTATTTTTTGTTCATATAGATTTTGGAAGCTATCACCATGCAGCACATCTTCATGAACAACTTTCAGCTGTGCAGTGAAATTAATGAGCGAGTGGTTCAGCATTTCGTCCACTGCATTGAAACACACGGTCGTAATGTCCAGTACCTGAAGTTCCTCCAGACGATTGTCAAAGCTGAAAATAAATTCATCAAGAAGTGTCAGGACATCGTAATGGCAGAGGTCAAGCTTCGTCACCACCTTTACACATTTAAACCATGAATGAGTTTCATCATGCTCTAATGAATCATATACATTTGTACATTTGTATCTGTGCAGCTGGTGAATGCAGGGGAGGATGTTTTGGTCTTCTACAATGACCGTGCCTCCTTCCAGACATTAGTGCAAATGATGCGGTCAGAGCGGGACCGCATGGATGAGAACAGTCCTCTGATGTACCACATTCACCTGGTGGAGCTCTTGGCTGTGTGCACTGAGGGCAAGAACGTCTACACTGAGATCAAATGTAACTCCCTGTTACCACTGGATGACATTGTCCGAGTGGTGACCCATGAAGACTGTATTCCTGAGGTGAGACTCAGGCAGAACGTGGGCTGTTGGTACACAGAGCACATTATGAGGCTATCAAAGCTGACATCTTGTTAACAGAATGGCTCATAGTTTTTAAATGTTTTCTTTTTTTAATGGATATTTATCATGTGCAGATGGACACAAAATCTGTTGAAGTAACGTTTACTGCATATGCTTTGTTCTTGTTTTTTAGGTGAAGATCGCCTATATCAACTTCCTGAACCACTGCTATGTTGACACTGAGGTTGAGATGAAGGAGATCTACACCTCCAATCACATGTGGAAACTCTTTGAAAACTTTCTGGTGGATATTTGCAGAGTAAGGAAAACTATACCGAAAAAGACTCACTCAGGAAAAGAGGGTTGTTCAAATTAAAAAAGAACAACTACTTTTTTGTTTTGCAGGTGTGCAACAACACAAGTGACCGGAAGCATGCAGACACCATCCTGGAGCGATATGTGACAGAGACAGTCATGAGCATTGTGACAACTTTCTTTAGCTCACCTTTTTCGGACCAGAGCACCAGTTTGCAGGTAT
Organism: Thalassoma bifasciatum; assembly: GCA_008086565.1. Taxonomy (NCBI): domain Eukaryota; kingdom Metazoa; phylum Chordata; class Actinopteri; order Labriformes; family Labridae; genus Thalassoma; species Thalassoma bifasciatum. Next base: position 595,819 of record RPOG01000038.1, read on the forward strand.
TTCAGCACCAGGTCAATCCAGTTCAGAGAGAAACAAAGGAGTTTAAAATGCAAAAAAAGGAATTCATCTATTTTTGTCCACCACATCTATTTCAAGTAGCATTTATTTGAACGACATACGTCTTATCAACCAATATATTCTTGCTGCCTTATGTCTATAGATGTAAAGTGATCTGCAAATGTCTTGACATCCACATGTAAATGGCAAAAAAACATTTCAGCAGAGTAATGTTCAGTCTTTGCTGTGCTCAGGTAGCCATCAGAACAAATGTAAGTACAGATGAGCTGTGCAACAGCTGTATTACATCCTAGAGAAACCCCCTTGTCCAAAATCCCAAAATTTAGACGTGCAAAACTATCTGCTTCTGTATTTTTCTTCAAGTTCATCCTTGTGTCAAAATTGGTGAAACCTTTGTGTAATTCCTCAGATTTTCCTTCTTTAGATGAACGCCACAGCCTGCCTCTCTGGAATGTGCTAGTCAGAGCCCCTTTAGTCATCGTCCTGTAGAGATAAACAGTTGAGACTTGTTCTCGTAAATGTGACAGAATTCCATTTTTCCCTTCAAGTTACTTCCTTTAGCAGTTCCAAGTAATAACCCTTGTTTATCAGGTGCCTTGTTTCTGAAATCAGAACATTACTTACATGACTGTAATGCTTTTGATTAGCTTTGTGCAAACCATAAAAAGACATTTTTTTGGAGATCCATTACAGGTTTATTACTGACAGGGTCGCATACTTTTTTCAGTGTTAACCTTTATAGAGCATTTCACAGGTCTCCATGAATTTTAAATCTCAAGTTCTGTTTTTATATGTGTTATGCTTCTTGGTTATTTTCCATACTCCTTTTATTTCTCTGCTGCTTGTGTCCTCTGCTGCAGGCCTCTCTGTTGGGGAAAATATTTCAGGTATTTGATGTACTTTGATTCAACAGGGGAAACACAGTTTGGTGCTGGATATAAAGGAAAGCTTTTTCCTTGGTAAAAACGTTTGCTTGTGTGGCATTCTGAGATGAAACTGGGTTATGTTTGGGCAAATGTCCGTTCAGGGATTTATGATTTTTTTCTTGGGGAAGTAACAGTCACTAGGTCAACACACTGCTCTGGCTACAGTCTCAAAGCTACGTCACTGTGTGGAAGAGGTGTGAATTAGTGGTATGTGAAGGAGTAACAGCAGTTGAGATTGTTGGTGCTATAGATGACGTGTGGGCTTCTTTCATGTCATCTAAGGACATCTTCTTTTCTTTTACAATGAGAAAACTTGGATTATTATGATAGTCTTTAACCTCCATTTCTCTGCTTCTGCTCTTTTCAGACCAGGCAGCCGGTTTTTGTGCAGCTGCTGCAGGCTGTTTTTAGAGTCTACCATTGTAACTGGTTGGTTCCAGTCCAGAAGGGCTCGGTTGAGAATTGTATCAAGGTGCTCTCTGACGTGGGTAAGGTTAAAAACCACCCTTACAATCCAGCATATAAGATTTTTGCAGATTTTCTGTCCACTTTTGATCCATGAAACAGTTCCATCATGCATCTTGGCTTTTCTTTACCTGCCAGCCAAAGGAAGAGCTATAGCCATTCCTGTGGACCTGGACAACCAGGTGAATAACCTGTTTGTTAAATCCAACAACATCGTCCAGAAGACAGCCATGAGCTGGAGACTCTCTGCTCGCAACGCTATCCGCAGGGACTCTGTGGTGACTGCCTCACGGGACTACAGGAACATCATTGAGAGACTGCAGGTGGCGTATTCACTTACACCCCATTTAACTTATGAGTGTAAGCCATTTGAAATGGGAGTGATGTCTTTTTCTGGACTATAGGACATTGTCTCTGCTCTCGAGGACCGTCTGCGCCCATTGGTCCAGGCTGAGTTGTCAGTTCTGGTGGATGTGCTGCACCGGCCCGAGCTGCTTTTTCCTGAAAACACAGACTCACGAAAGAAGTGTGAAAGCGGAGGTTTTATATGCAAGTAAGCACAATACATGCCATCCTCTCACCACACTTAGGAATACACTTATAGAATGGCTTCCATTGTAAATATACTTCCACTTATGTGACTGTAGGTTAATCAAACACACCAAGCAGCTGCTGGAAGAGAATGAGGAGAGACTTTGTATCAAGGTTCTACAGACGCTGCGAGAGATGATGACCAAAGACAGAGGTTATGGACAGAAGGTAGGAGGTGCTAGATGTGGTGGGACAATGTTCCTCAGTAACAAAGTATTTCTGTGCAGGTTTCATTAAATGTAATGTGTATTTATACATGAGTAAGCACATCAACATGACTCTTAATTTTCTTTTTCTAGATGCATCTTCATGCTGGAGCATGAGTATGCATGGAAAAGTAAAGAAAAAGCTATTTTTTGAGCAAATTATGAAAATATGCAGGATATCAAGTTTTTTTTTCATTCTAAAGATCAGTGACTTTTAAATTATGTCTGAACACAAAAATGATTAGAAAATATGATTTGGAGAGTAAAACCATGAAAACAAAATGGGAAAAAATCAAAACATCTCTAATTGTATTCAGTTACTTCATAGGCTGGGTGCAGTCCTTTATCATCAACACACACACACACACACACACACACACACACACACAAGCACACACTCATACATTCGAGCTTCATGTTTATTTTACCACACTCAGAGATACTGTCACCAAGCATGTTTCAGAATTGCTTCATGACCCCCGTATGAGAGTGCACCAATACTATTCAGTCTAGGTAACATCCATTCATACACACTTATGTCTTCTTCACAGTCTTTCTGCACAGAACTAACATGTCATGCTATATCATTAACCTCTTCTTTAACTTCCTCTTCACTGTGATGTTACCTAACCCCGTCAAACCTGTGTTCTCTTTCAGCTCAGGGCCTTTGATGATGAGATGGATATGCCTAAGGTTGTTTCTTCTCTCTCTCTCTTCTGCTCGTGCCCGTTTCCCCTCAGCTGCTGTTTGTTAGTGTTTGGTAGTTTGGCCTGTAACTGTGCTGTAGCAGCTTTTGTGGCTGTGTTTTAGTTAGCAGAGGCTTTAGGCATGGCTGTATATTTGTAGTGTAATACTGATTTAACACACCTGCTACACTCTCTGCCAGGAACTAATATGTAGATTTAACAGAAAACATGCAGAGAGAGGGAGATAGAGCGGAGTGCAGGAGTGTGAGTGCATGTTACTCAACAGGCTCATTGTTGTTCCCAGCTCCAAGGTGAGTCACTTGCGGAGCTGGCAGCCTGCCAGTGCTGCATATACGTCTGCACAGTGTCCTCACACGGGACATTTAACACGCTCTAATTCTCACCCATAAAGGTACCACATGTTTTGAAAGTCACATGGTAAACATTTTCTGTACATTTTGAAATTATCTCCAGTGCAAGTCTGTACATTGTCTTCACACAGTTCATGTAACATGGCCTACATCCATTCAGTGTGGACAAAGTCATGTAATGTCACATTTGTTTGACATATAGCTTCTTTACAGATGGGACTTTATGGTTTTATCTTCGACAAGAAGCGTGTTGTGAATAGAGGTGTCATAGAATCATAGAAAAAAAGGGAAAGAAGGAAATATGTTGAGTATGAGGCACAAAATGTCCCAAGTCTGAATATCAGTCCACAGATAGATGTCAAATCTCAATGTGAAGAGGTGAAGCGTCAGAAACTGGAGACTCAAATCACAAATGTGTGAAAAAAAACCTTTTTGAGCTTAAAAATGACAACTTACTCACAGTGACATAAAGTTTGACTTCATATTTGTAGATGGTCAGGTTTGATGAACACGGTACAGCCTTAACAGCTGAATCACTTCCTTGCCTCTTTTTTTCTTTTCTTCAACTTGTTTTGCTATCTGCGTCAATGTTCAGCGTTCTTGCAGGGTGTTTCCCCTGCATCTCCCTTGGCTGCCAATAGGGGGCACTGTGACTGTGCGTGTGCCCACTGCGTGTGTGTATTAATGAATGTGTCAGGCTGTAGCAGTCATTGAGGCTGTGTCCTAGTTTCCCTTGCCTGAGAGCTGCACGATTCCTGGGCTCCTGCCAACTCTGGGCCGAGGTTACATAAGAACCCGCCTTTTTTTTTTTTTTTCTTTCCTGGAACTCAGCCCCTCCGCTGATGTGTGACCTTCAGCAGTAATTGCCAATAAAAGTGTGGAGGAGCTGTTTACCCTCACTGCCGGCGTGTGCGTGCTTGTGTGTGCGCCTGTGTGCACACTTGTGTATATTAATTCAGGATAGGGTAGAAGAGGGATGATGGGCTGTTTGCATGAGCGGGTGAGATAGAGTGAGAGACGATCCATGCACACACCTGTTCGGTGCTGTCTGCATGCTTGTCTGTCTGCCTGCACATGAAAAGCAGGTCTGATGTAAGAGGGACAGGTGAGAGAAACCTTCCCATCTCATCCCAGATGTGTTAATCTTCGCATTTTTCTCTTTTTTTCTGCTTTTGTCTCTATTAAATCATCATGACACAATTTTGCTTTGGCCCCACATAATTCCCACTTGCTCATGCAAAGTGAATGCAAACACACACCCACTCATTGTAAACTTACTAAAGGTGTCTGTTGATGCTGAGGAGTGATATAAAGTGTGCCTCTGGCTCCTGTTTCCTCTTTTGACCTTTGAGTTAAACATTAATAGCACATTATATAATTTAACACCAACAGGGTGTGAGCTTTTTGAATAGAGCTCATTAGTTATATGGGTCACATGAAGTAGTTATGCAATGTTAGTCAGAAATGAGACACGTTTTGGTTTCAAGGTTTTTTGTTTCAGCTGAATTTGAAGTCAAAGTTTGCCTTGAAAAGAAATAGACATCCTTAAAATGTAGCACTGGGTTTGAGAGCAACAAGGGGCAGTATTCTGTACGGTTTCAAGTCACGTTATTGAATACAGATAGAGTGAGATGTATTTTTTACTTCCCCAATGCGTGCATAGCACAGCATTGCTAAATGTTAGGGAGGTGATTATCTGCTAAATCCATCACTCTTTGGCTGTCAGACTTATGTAAGAACCAGAGGAGTGCAGGATACACAGTGTTGGGTTTTTTTACCCGCAAGCTCCCCTCTTCACCTGGCCTCATATGTGTGTGGTGTCGTTGGAGCAGTTATGTAAGAGCCTCATGTTGGAATAAGTCATGTTTCATCCTTTCCACGTCTCTCTTTTGGCTGCTTCCTCCCTTTTTTTCATATTTTACACATCGGTGAAGACATTAAGAAGTAAAATCTCAGGAAATCAAGATAAAGTTTGGCTCATTTTGAGTTTCTTTGGAACATTTTTCTTCCTCACTCAGAGTGGTATTGCTCACTCTGGTCATGAGTTTTAAGTTTATAGCACTGCTGTGGAAGTAGGTCAGCCACGGGGAAAATGACAGACTACTGTCTTTTCATTTAGTCTACATTTCTGTCTGCGTATAAAAAGTAGCCACGTGGTTTAAACATGAGTAAGCCAGTAAGGACAAGTTTATTTACACACACCCTGAAAACCAAACCTACACATTAAAGTAGATTTAACTCTTTGTGTGCATGTTTATCTGTGTTGGCGTGTGTCTCTCTTCTCTGTTGATAATCTGAAAGGCCTGTGGTGGTTTGGGGGTTTGCCCCTGGGAGTTTCCAGCCTGCAGGACTGCATCATGTCAAAGAGGATGTGACAGCTGTGTCGGGGTTACACTGTGGTTTCTATGGTCAGACTGGGGATGATAACGTGCAAGCATCGTCTCTGATCAGCAGATCACTTAAGGGTTTGATGTGGTGTTCATGAAGAGAGATCTAACTGCACCGGTGTGTGCGTACAATGAGTGTGTACGTACTCTTGACTCTCTGCTGAACTCTGCTCCAGTACACTTTGTGTTCAGCTTTGAGAAAACCTGTCATTGATCATGTCAAGGGTGAGATTGGATATTCCAACTAAGTCACAAGTGCAGAGTGAGGAGTTTTTGGTCACATTCAACTCGTGAAGTTTCAGCTTAGTTTATTAGCAAGGGTCATAGAAAATTACAAAGCAAAGATGCAACATAAAAGAAATGATAATGAAAAATAATTACATAAAAGTTCTTTTTTGAATAGTAAGTGCTCAAAAGGCATACCTCAGCCCTCCAAATCCAAAGTGTTTTCATGAGTATTTTCTCTACATTCTTTCTAACCACTAAGGTTTTTTGTCACTTTTGCTTTCTTTGACTCTGCTCACCTGCCCACACACGGAGTAGACCTCTTTCTATAAGTATCTGTTACCTTTGAAATTTTCAACTGTCACAACATTTACAGTTAAAACATTTTCACTAAATTCCTAAGTGATAAAAAATTGCCTTGAAGAAACATTTAGTGTATCTTAGAAATACATTGTTTTCGAGTCTTTTGGCAAAGTGTTGCCCGTTATAGGGCACTGACTAAAATATTTAAAATTTAAAATTTCAACCCTATAGTGTCATTGGAGGGCATCACAAGGATTTTTTTAAACCTGTGTTAATGTGCGCAGAAGTTTCCATATAGTTTTCTATATAGTTCTTTGCTTAAATAAGGGTTAAGGTGCTGTGTGTCAAACAAGGCCCTGTAATGTAATTTTTGCCCAGGGTATTCTGTACAGATGTTTTCTGTCAAGGCAGCTTTATATTATAAATATTCAAGTGTTTTCTTTAGGCTATTTAAGTAAGGTCCAGAGTGTACTGTACTTTCTACGGCAGTGGTTATCTAAGTGGGGTGGAGGATTTATTTCACTATGATTTAATCTATCTGTATATTACCGTCCATATGTGAATGACTGACGTGATCAACTGCTCAAAACATTTCCCAAGACTAAACTGCCATAAAGATTTCCTGTCCATGGGGTCAGGTGTTGAATATGGAACAGTTTAGATGATGAACAGCTTAGTTCATGGTGTCAAAATTCTAATAACAGTTACTTCTGAAGACCAATTTGTTGCATCTGTCGAATAAGTTTGCCTTTGATTAAATCCTGGTGTAGAGAGAGGTCACCAGAGTTTGAAATATATGTATATATATATATATTTGACAGATGCAACGTGCGTGTGTGTGTATGTACACTATTTTTATTATCTCCTCTTTTTTATTTACAAAATAACTTTGCTCCAAAAAGTCTTATATTCTGACTCCCCCTTAAAGCTGAAGAATGCCTTGTTTTTTTCCCTCCTAAATATTATCAGTGAATTGGTGATGAAAACCTGAGTCAAGGTAGATAAATGAACAGCTTTAATGGAAATTTATGTTGTTTTATAAACCCCCTTAGGTCACAGTTGAACGCCTGTGAGTGATTTTGGAGCTTGTGACACAGCGCTCTCCTCCAAAAACATCATTGAAACACCACACGAGGGAAATTTTTTGGAAGACTTGAGCTCAAAAACTTATAGAAACCATGCGCGAGGAGGCCCCACTGATTACATACTGTACTGTACATTTTGGCCCTGACCTCACTTATAGAGAGCAACAAGTTCTACTGTCAAACTTGGTGTGTTTGTTATTTTCTCTTCCTTTTCTCTCTCTTTTTCTCTTGCTCTTTGTGTGCTTGGTGACAGATGGCCACTGTTAGCAGCTCCGTGTCACTGGTTCAGTGGCCTGGTTCCTTTTGGAGTGATTATGTAACTCTAACCCCCTCGCCCCCACGCCTCTCCTTTCCCATTGCCTGACGCTTTGAGTGTGTGTTTTTACATAACATTTTATGTGGAGCAGTGCCTTTTACCAGCTCCCTCCTCCCTCAGTGATCACATACTGTGGATAGAAGCATCTTAGATGAAATCTTGTTGGTACTAACCTTTGAGGAAGTTAGAAAAAGCTCAAGATTTGACTCACAGTAACAATCTCTGGTCTTGTGTTTACTCAACCCCGACTTTAAATGACTTTTCTAGTGTGATTTCAGCTTTTAATCAGATTACACTTGTAAACTAAAACAGTACTCTGACATTTTGAAAATATCTCACCCTCACTGTGACTAGCAGAGACACCCGGAAGTGCACTTGTTTAACACATATCCACTCAAAATCATACGCATCATTTTTTGTACCTCAGATTTTGTAAGGAATTAACCAACTAATATTGTCCAATTGTAATTAAGCATCAGAGATGCTGGGCTGAGGATTCTGACATTTTTCTGCCTTTTATGGAGTTATGCTAGCTTTGTAAACACAAATTTTATTTATCTTTATTCTGGGTCAGGCTAAGTTAAGGTTTATACTACCACAAGCCAAGATGGACCACTGTGCTTCTTCCCTCGAGTTTGCATTTGATGTCACACAGACTGAGGAACTGTCTTTTCGCCTACTTCACAAAGTGCAAAAATCTTGGATGATGAACCAAAGATGTTAAATCTTGATTCATAGATCCATAACCTCATGTTCCCGTCTTTTGTAGTCTATTGGCAGTGTTTAATGGCACATGCAAGCCTCTTTGTCTTATTCTGATGACTTAGCGATGACTTTCTTTCTGCAACTTGACCTGTCAAACCTGCATCTCAAAGTCCTCTCTCCACAGTTGAAATTGAGATTGTCTTACTGCAACCTCTTGTAAACTTTAAAGGAAGCTGTTGTCCTGTGAGGGCCTATCACACAAGCTGTTGACTCTCAGAAATGTGTCCTCTGATTCTGTTGTGGCTTTGAATCTACCAAACCTCTTCCTGTTACTGTTCCCCCAATGCGTTCAAGAGCTTTTTGATGGTGTATGAAACTGTACAGTACTGAACTATATTATTCTGAAATGTGCATTATGTTTTATTTTTGTTAACCTATCTTTCTTTAATCTCTGGAAGTGGACCACTTACCTATTCTGCCAAGCTATATATTGGACTCGAACCACTTATATTTTCATTGGAATACTGGAAAATATGGGTATCCTAACATTTTTGACTGATTGTTTATTTATTTATTTATTGAAATGAAATTGAAGATCAAACCACCCTGTATCTCAATCTATTTAGCATGCATGTCTCCTGTCACAGTAACTGTGTTTTTGTGGTTTCTGACACAGCAGTTGATGCATGGCTGCTAACACCAAGTAGATCATTGCATGGACACTGAAAACAGCTGAAATTGGTTACGTGAAGATGTCCTTAACTTGTCAACTTTCTTATTCTGTGCTGCATGGATACTAACCCTGTGTGTTCATCTGTTTGATCACTGTGCTCACACTCCTCACTGCACCCAGCAGCTGGATCAGAACCAGCCTGAGAAGCTGTTAGAGGACCAGAAGAGGGTAGGTACTCACTGCAGGATGTCAACACAACTCACAACTCCATCGGTGTCAAGGCTCAAAGTATAAGATCAAGTTTCACACAGCTTTGCATGTTCTAAATAAATAGGTCTGCTTCAGTTTCCTACAATGATAATTTGAATAGGTGCAAAGATTGTCATTAAGTTCTCTGGCGTAGTAATGGATTTCCAGCATTTGGAAATTACTTGAAAAACCTGTCCAGCCTGTATAGCCTGTGTATTACAGAGAAAATAAAAATAAAAGTTAATAATGAAAAATAAAAACTGATAATGAAACAAAAACCCTAACACAAACACATAAAATCAAAAAGAATAATTATATGTATGCTTGAAAAAATAGATCTGTATGTTTTGAGTTTAGCTTTGAAAGTACAGCTGTGATGGACCTCAGGTCAGCGGGTAATTTGTTCCAGAGAGAAGGACCACTGTAACTAAAAGCCCCCTCTCCCGATTTTGACTTGATTTTTGGGTTCAATAGCAGACCTTCACTCAATGATCTAAGAGTTCTGGTAGGGTTGTAGTGAGTGAGCAGGTCAGAGATGTATTTGGGGGCAGAGTTGTTGAGTGCTTTAATCTGTTTGCCCCATCCTGTTAAGTGCTGGTGTTTTCAAGGGGTTTGTTTTAAGGTGTTCTAATCAATTCTGAGGGGATGAACAAGAGGTATGACTTCTCTGTTTGTCTTCAGACTGATTCAGTGAGAGTTTTCAGTTGTTTCATAAACACACAGTGTTGGGAATGGTGTGTTTGATTTTTTCACCCGGTCTGCTTTGTTTTACAGGATAGCTATTGTGGATGGGTGTCATTTTTCACCAGGATAAGACAATTATTTCACTTCTAAAGGGCACAATTTATTGTGCTGTAATACAATAACTAGGTTATAAAATGCTAGTATTATTCCTGATTCTAAAAACTATTATGCCAGTTATGTCAGCAAGACTTTCTATCAATTTTTTAATGGAAGCAGTGAAAAGAGACATATCAGTAAAAAAAAAAAAAAAAGATGCTTTGTTTTTTTAATGTGAATCTTTTCTGTAAAATTGTAGACAAAAGTCTGTTTTTTTGTGCTGTTCAACACTGACCTGGTGGCAGAGGGGACAAACAGAAGAATATAGTTGGGGCACAGGTTGTAGAATGGTAGCTCACTGAAATTGAACTCTTTTTAAACACCGTACATAGATTGTAATAAAAATAGTGGGCTGAGGTATGATTTACATAACCATTTGTTTGCCACAAATAGAATACATTGTTCAGTCTGACTAGATAAACTGTAGGCACAGAAATTTGCTTCACAGAAGAACTATACTGATGTAGCAAATGAATATTGTCATTATTGACATTATCCTAGCAGACAGATATTGGCCCAGCAGCAAATAATGTGCCACGCATGATTTAGAGGTTGCTTATAAGGACAAAATGAAGTCTGCCAATGAAATTGTCCTATCTTGTTTGCGAAATCGATGGATAATTTTCCAATGAAGGACACTTAAAAAGTTTATTATAAAGCATTGTTAGTTTTGTTACTATTATAATTATAACTCTTTAAAAGCAATTTAGTCTTTAGTTTTTACTTGTCACATCTTAAATGAAATTTTTTTGTACTTTCCAGGTGGATCTAGCTTAGATTAAGTCTGTTCAGAAGTTTTTATTAAAAGCGAGACTCATTTAGTTTTGGCATTTTGCAATGTGCTGAAGACTTTAGTATCAGACTTTTGCTCTTTTTGTATTACTCCCTATAATGGTGTTAATATTTGATTAAATTGCTTCTACTCAGGCCAAGTTTCGATGACGCTCAGACACCATGAGTATTTGGTTCATGACAATAGACTCTTAACAGCATCATCATCATCATCATCATCTCTTCCTGCTGTGGTGTTACACATCCAGCCTACAGTTGATGAACCTCCTGCCAGAGCAGGATGACAAGAATAGTTTTATCACCTCCTACATTCACTAATATGACCTCCAGAGCAGAATCATGGCAGCGCAGCTTACATAACCCTGCTGTCGTCTATCAGGGACCACCCACAGCTGATAATGATTTGCAATCACACACAAACACACACAAAAAACACACTCTTTTTCATTTCCTTCACTTTATCCCATGGGAGGTCTGTCAGGTAGCTCTGGGCCCTGGTTTCCATGACAACTATAAAGTCGTGCTGATGAGTGCTCAGCGGTGGATGAGTCACAGTGTGGGCGGGCTGGCCTCAAGTCTGTCTAAGTAAAAACTAGACCCTTACATTGTCACTACAAGGTCACTCAGCACTATTTATAATCCCAAGATCAAGCTGAATAACTTTGATCCAAGTTTAATGTTTGGCATTGACATCAAAGGAATCCTGTAAATCCACTACACATATTATGTCAATATGTGGTTAATCTTCAGCATGGATTGCAGAGTGTTTTCTCAAGCAGGCTGTCATTTCCTGAGGTCTGTGGGTGTTTCAGGGTCTTTGAACACATCATAATGCTCAATAAATAACTGATGATGTGTGTTTTCCCTGTTATACAACAGCTCCTCTCCCCACTGCTGACATCATGTTATTACATCCTCTCTTCTTTTTCCTCTCTAGGGTGAGGCACTGAGACAGATTCTGGTGAACCGTTACTATGGCAACTTTCATCGAGGTGGTGGGAGGAGGGAAAGCCTGACGTCATTCAGCAATGGTCCCCTCGGCCCGGTTGGGCCTGGTAAAAACCAATCAGGTGGGGATGTTGTTGCTGTCTGTGATCACTTTCTTGATGAAAATAGTTGGGAAGGAAGCAAAAGAGTATTTGAAATGTCGCACACAAGGTCATACAAACACAGATTTAAACACTTCTGAGCTGAAGCATCAATCAAAGGTCTCGGCCAGGGAGCCATAACTTTGCTGCCAGGAGTGGCTGTTGCCCCTATCAGGGACCAAAGTCCAGATAAACTTTTTTTTTTCATTTTGGTTAGCCAAACTGTTTTCTGCCCCTGTGTTTGTCTTAAAAACACAAATCTTTCAGTGTTACATAAGGATAGGAGTGGGTGACTGTGTTAGTGCTTGTGTGTGTGTGTGTGTGTGTGTGTGTGTGTGTGTGTGTGTGTGTGTCTAGCCCTAAGTCGGTTATCAGCTGCAGAACTGCCCTGTGAGCTGCCCTTTGTGCATGCATGCTGCAACACTCTCATCTTTGCATGATAACTTGCTCATTATGTAATCAGCAGTCAAAATACTGAAGCTCTGCAGAGTCTGACTTTATTTGAGTTATTGGTTTTGAATGTTGGATCTATGAGATAAAATTTTATCTGCATGCAGATAAGGAGGATATATTGGTGCCAGTAGTATGAGCCGTGGGTCTGATTGTTATGTATTCAGTGCTACCATATTGACCCACTTACCAAAATGGCTGCACATATGGCAACATTTTCACATTTAGTGAGACATGAGTATGAAACTATAATGTATGGGTGTTGTGTGCATTACAGTTTGTATAGAAGGTCCAGATGTCTGTGTCTTATTAGTCCCCTACGCACCAAGATGTTGGCGAATTTTTCGAACACAGAAAATGTATCCCTCCCTCGAGTGATCCTTTTTGTATATATTATATGTATATGTTGCTAGGTGACAGGCTGTTACTTCCTGTAAAAAAATCTTCACACCTGCTGCAGAAACAAGAGCTGAGCTTAAAATTCCATCTGAATCCTTCAGTCAAGGCAGTGAGGGGGGCATGCTCAGCTAGATTATACACAATGTACGGCGATTGGAAAACATTAAAGCCTGTTTGGAGGAACTTGAAAAATCTTCACATATATTAACTCAAAATCCCATCAGCTTTCAATGGATGGAAAGCCAAATTTTAAAATCTGTAGTTTGGGATTCTCTGTGAAAATTGACAGGAAATTTGATGCTCGGTAGTATCAAAGCTATTTTTTTCTAATTCAGCAAATTAAACACCTGAAAGTATTGCGTGTTTGTCTTCATAATCTGACATGACATTAATGAAGAACACCAGCTATTTAAATGCTTTTATTTCTATTCAAGAACATTTGCCCACCTTTTTTGATTTTATCACATTGCATTCTAAAAATTCATAAACAAGTAAAGAGAAGAATTTCACTTAATGAAAGATGAAAACAGACTGATCAGCCTGTGTTACAAAAGGCCTGGATGCATGTGTTTTGTTTGGGCATCTCTCTTATTGAAAAACCTCAAAATGACTTGGTTTGTTGTCACAATTTTATCTCCTATTAAAAAACGTAACTATTGAATTAAACCATTTTGATTGGGCTTGATACAAAATGCACACAAACTAATGTTAAAAGCTGTAAAAGCTTGTAGTTTTTTGCTCTGATCTGGCCTGTGTCTCTGTATGTGTTGTACAGTGTTGGGGGGTCCAGGGGGCCTGAGTCGTGGGGAAATGAGCCTGGCTGAAGTACAGTGCCACCTGGACAAAGAAGGAGCTTCTGATCTGGTCATTGACCTCATCATGAACACCACTAGTGACCGTGTCTTCCAAGAAAGCATCCTGCTGGCTATTGCGCTGCTAGAGGGTGGAAACACTACCATCCAGGTCAGTGAACTAAAAAGTAACCTTTCCTTTGGGTAGCCATAGCAATATCTAACCTGTCTGAATCTTTCATGAAACATAATCTCACTCACCCACTGACCTCACTACAACCAATAACTTGGCTTGACCGTTTACTGTGGACAAGCTCAGTTTATCCACAGTGCATCTGTAGAGGATCTGCCCCAACAAAATAAGCAAGAAAAACAATAGTGTGTCATGGATGGAGTTTTCATTACCAGAGGAGCTCCTGTATGTGGGTCAGTGTGCCACCATGGCCGCTCATATACATTACCACGGCAGCTTTCTTCTGCCTCATATCTCGAAGTATATCTTTTGTTTAAATGCCAAATCAGCTGCTTATAATGGCAGTAGTTTTTAGACAAATAACAGTAGTCAAGACTGATACAAACCTCAAGAAATTGGCTTTTGGGCTTCTTTTATTTTAGCTTTCAGCTAAAGCTAACGTGAGTGAACATTTTCCTCCAATTTCATTTAAGAAAAGCTGCCCATATTTCCTAATTTCTCTTTTCTCCTCATTCCTTGTTTCTCTCCATGTCTTTTGCTCTCCCCTTCTTTTGCGTCTGTCTGTTTGTCTGCATAGTGTTGTGTAAGAGCGGAGCTTGCATAATCAGGTTAGAGCGAGAGAGCCGCTGTGGCGGAGATAATGCTTTGGCTTCCCACGGCTGCTGCAGAGCTACGTCACGTGATCCGTCTGTGTTACATAAGGCCTGTGTGAATGAACAATGAGGAATGTCTCAGCCTTCAAAACATTCCAGCCTCTCTCCCGCTCCCTCGCGCTCTCTCCTGCCGGCCCAAACTGGGTCATGCTGGGCCTCCGGAACTGGGGCAGTGGGGAGAGAGGGCGGGGGTTGGGGGAACACAGAGGGGATTGAAAAGAAGCTGGAGCTCCTCTTACCCAAGTTTGCTCAGGTTTCTTAGAGGAAAACCTACTCTGTAAGCAACCCCTGAACTGTGCCATGAAATACAGAAGTTTTATTTAGATATTTGATTAGTTCTGCAGCATTTGAGTCCTGTTGTCTACACTAAGAATTAACCTAATTCAATTTTTTTTTTTTTTTTAATTGGCAATCAATCAATCAAAAGTGTAACATTGTACTGGAAACCTACATTCACTAATCAAGCATAACTTTTGCACAAAAAAGCTATTTAATTCACTTCTGTTATTTCTGCTCTTTCTCAGCACCACACTACAAAACTTGTTTGCTGTTGTCTTTGTCTTTGACAGGCCGTGCCGAGCACCTGTTGGTTCCTGAATATCTTGTTCTTACATAACGTATTTAACCATTTACTCCTGACCTACAAAGCACGCACTAATAAACCACACAGGCAGCTCGTGATTGTCACGTACAAACACACTCTCTTGTCAGCCAAGCTGGTGCAAAGGTGTTCAAGGAACCTTTGATACTTGGCATTCAGTGCTTCGAGACATCTCAGGCCCACACTGCTTTTGTTTATTTCTTTCATATTCTTGTCTTTTCATTATATCTGGGTAACATATTACCATGTTGTTTGGTTTCCTCATCAAACTCAAATGTTTTGTTTTATTTGGGAATGGGCAAAGAAAGGAAAACAGAAACTGGTTTTCAAGGTGACAGAACAAGGGGCAAGGGGTTGAGTTATGGAAATAAGGAAGAATGGAAGGAAAGGAGGAAAAGGACACATTTTCAGTTCCACTTGGTTTGCATGCGGTGCTGCCTGACACGAGAGGGAGGGCGAGGAGGAAAGGGAGTGTGAGTATAAATAGCTGTTACATAACATCCCTTTGTTGATGCCAAGTGGCGGAACGGAAGGAGAGAAGGGAAAGCGTTCTGACCTTGTTTTTCAGTGATGTCCGCCCCCACCTCGCCCCACTCCTCTCTGTCTCATTCCACTCAGGGTTTGTTGCCGTGGATACAGACATACTCTGTGTTTACCCAAACTACAGGAGGGCCCTGAGATGATCACCCGTCCTTCTCCTCTCATTTCTTTCTCTCTTTCCTTCATAAACCTCTCTCCTTGACCACCTTGCATTACATCACTCCCCCATCATACCTCACTTTTTAAGAGCTGTTATGACACTCTTGGTGTCTTGATACGACAGCACAAATGTCACGGCTTGGTGTGGAAAAAAATCCCCAGCACCATAATCAGAGAGGCAACAACTGCTTCACCATGTCGGTTTAGGTTTCTTCTTCTGATTTATTGACATCACATCATTTCTCAAGAAACCCTTACATAAAAGTTTGCCGTTTTGCTTTTCCTTTACTACGGTATTCCCTTTCAAAAGAGAGAAGACTTTGTCTTTGTTTCAGTGACTCACATCTTCCACTGAGCCCAGCTCAGTTCTTAGAAACAGGCTGTTTCACAGACTGGATATTTCATTCTGCTTCTACAGGCTGAAAACTTCCACTGCTGGAATAAAACAATTTAAAACTTTTACATGACCAATATAGTCCCCTTCTTGCCAACATTAATCAAAGAAACTTGCTGCTATCACAGTAGAAATTAGTCGTTTGGCTGGACTGCATGCATACCATGAAACAGGCCTGCAGGCTGCACAGCCCCCCAGCTTCTCTCAAACATCCTCCAAGTGGAGAGCTGCAACGTTTGATAAAATGATAGGCAGTGTAAAATGAATGCGATTACATAAGGACAGAATTGGCAGTGTTTGAGTTTGCGGTAGAATGCTGTATTACGGAGTATGTGTGATATGTGGGTGTGTCCTCTCCAAATTGGCATGTGCCTATGTCGGAGACAGCTGACCCAGTTTTTGAGTGTAAAAGTCAGTGGGCGGATTAGCTTATGCACTCTCAAGCATGGGTGTGCTCATACTGTACGTGTGTGTGTGTGTGTGTGTCTGTGTGTGTGTGTGTGTATTTGTGTGTGTGTCAGTGCTTGTTATGTAATGGTAAAGGGAGGGGGGAGGAGAGGTGACGGTGAGTGCTTTTCCCTCTGTTTGCTCTGCTAGAATCGATGTGTGTTATCCTGGCCCTTTGCCTGCAGCCTCACCCTCGTCTCCCTCACCCTTCCTCACCCGCTGCTGTGGGGGAGGCAGAGTTATGTGAGCAGAGAGGTTGACCATTGCCCCCCCTCCCTACACACACACACACACACACACACACACACACGCAACTGTCCTCTGTCCATGCTGTGATCTGGAGTGAGCTGCCTGCAGTGCAGCTTATTCCCCCTCTGCAGCCTCTTCTCTGTCATCAAGTTGTTTATTGCATGACGGCCTTGCACGGTACCCCCTCCACCACCACCACCACCACTGCAAAGCTATCTCTTTGTCCCTGAGTGTTGGCAGAATGTGTACGTGCAGGAGGACTGCTGCTCTGTGGTGGAGGAGGGCCGGGGTGGGGCACACTAAGGTTTTGGAATTTGCTTTGAGGCACAAGCGCACGGTTATGTAATTGTTTCTGTGGAAGAAACTTGGTCAGAAATCTGGGTTAGCCCTGCTCTGTGTCATGTTCATAAGCTGCGTGCACAGTTGCTTGTTTTGCCACTTGTTAGTTGATGCTTTAACTTTGATATGAAAAGATCAAACAGTCCAAAACATAAAATTCTAGTGCATGTAATCATGTTAGTAAAAACACCCAAAGGCTAAGGCCTTGGAGCAGGGAGAATAAGCGATGTTTTGTCTGTTGTGGCGAACACTATCCTTGTGACTATCATTTATGTGTTTCCTCTAGTAGCCCAGATTCACATTTAACCTGGAAAGACTGGTGGTTATGTAATAAACTTGAGAAGTGGCCTAGATACCACTTGATAACATTCCCTCCCTACCCACCCCTTACTCCTGTTTTCCCTCTCCAATTCACCTGTTTTTTCCCCCCACTTTTCCTCCCTTTTTTCCCTCTTTGGTGTCAGTCTCTGGCCTCCAGCTCTTCTTCTCCCCTCTCCTCACCAGCTTTCTGATTTTCTATCTGTGTAAGTAGGCCAGGCTTCTCCATCTCGTGTCATTTTTCACCCTGCTAGTGTGGTGAGGCGGCTTCTGCTGGTCGAAGCCTTTCCATAGGCAGCAGCAGATAACAGGTCTTACATAACCAAACAACAGCCCTGTGGGTTGGGACACGGTGTGCTTGCAGGCTCCAAAGTGTTCTAATTCTGCATGACCCAATTCCACAGTAATAACTGCGGCGTTTAATCCCTCACATGGCAGTAAATCCCGACTCTGCACTTGGATTATGTTTTGTGGGGTCAAGTTAAGACCATGTTGCTCAAATCGAGTGATCCCTTCCAAAAAATCAAATATATGTATTTATAAGATATATATTCTTAGTTTTGAAGAACTTAGAACCAGATCTGAGATTTGGCAACATAGCTTGCCCACAGTTTCAGTGTCGTGTTCATTTACTGATATTTGAATAACACTGTAGTTACATACCACAAACTTGAAAGTGTAAACAGCCAGTTGACTTCCTGGAATTAGCTTGAAGCTTTCTCATTTTAGACCCTACTGTAAATTGCAAGTCAGTATGCCAATTTTATATTGAAGATTCAATAAAGCATTTTCATATGATTTTATTTGTTTAACTATAAGCAGAAATTCTACACATTTATTTTTTTAAATGAGTTTCTTCAAACGAATAGAAAAAGACAAATTTAAGAATTCTGATCCTGAAGCACTTTGGTGCTTTATGGGAAGAATGATAAGTCCCAAATAATGCAAAGAACAGACAATAAGGCTCAAAAGATTTCTTTTTTTATCCTCTATTTTGTTCCCAGCGTTCGTTCTTTTGCCGTCTGACAGATGACAAAAAATCAGAGAAGTTCTTCAGGGTGTTTTATGACCGGATGAAGCTAGCACAACTGGAGATCAAAGCTACAGTGACAGTTAACACCAGTGACCTGGGAAACAGGAAGAGAGACGATGACAGCCAGGACAAAGATGTCCCAGTCCGCAAAAAAGGTCAGAGGTCACTCTCCAGGACCTACACTTTAAACCTATTGTTGTAAAAACGTATAACCTAGATAATTTACTTTTAGAAGCGCCAACTTAGTCTTTATCTTTTGTACCTGTTTCTGTTCAGCGAGAGACTCGGCTGTTGTCATGACTGATGATGTGAGAGAGCAACTGTTAGAGGCTTCCTCTGCCACCAAGAAGGCCTTTAACTCTTACAGGCGTGAAGCAGACCCTGAGGAGCACTTAAACTCAGCAGACGGCCAGCCCAGCACTGGAGACAAGAACCAGGATGAGGGAGAAATGAGTTTTGTGATTGTCATCATGCAGCCAATCCTTCGCTTCCTCCAACTGCTCTGTGAGAATCACAATCGAGACCTTCAGGTGAGATGATGGCGCTTCAGACTCTGCTGGCTTTTACATATCTAATGGAGTGGATCTCACTTACAGCGGCAAGAATGCAGCAAAAGAAATGTATGTGTTGTATTAGTAACTTTATACATAAGCATTCATGACAATTCCTTGTCTATTATTTAGTCCTCAAAGTACTCAAGAAGTAGCACGATCAAGCCATCTCTGTGACTTTTGGTCTCTTTGCTTCCTTCATAATATAAATGGAAACTATGGATGAAAAATAAATTCTCATTAAGAGAAGGAGAAAATATATTTCTGTCTTGTTTCTTTTATAATTGACATCACTATTCACTGTAGTTTTTGAGAGAACAGGAATTTCGCCTCTTTCCGTTTTCAGTCATGTGGGTATTTCAGCTTTTCTTCAGCACCAACTTAAATCCTTGTCAAACACAAGTCGTGCTTCTGTTAGCACACGAACCTCAAAGGAATGTCTTGAAAAACAAAAGCTTTACATCACACTCGTCTGCAGAGGTCAGGTTGTGGTATTGTGACTGCAGAATGGCATGCTTCTGATCGGATGGTCAAGTTCAAAATAGAAATGTGGTTGCTCACCATGTCTGTCTTTGTCCTCCTTTACTTCCTCTGAGGTTAGTGTGTCACAGAAGGCATGTTTTCATGAATTCTTGTCTTTGGTTTACAGTTTTTTTGTTCATCACTGGTTTGATAATGGTTCATGTATAGTTCAGTGAATACACCAATTCTATCTCTATTTTTAGAACTTTCTTCGCTGTCAAAACAACAAAAACAACTACAACCTAGTCTGTGAGACTCTGCAGTTCTTGGACTGCATCTGTGGCAGCACCACAGGAGGTCTCGGCTTGCTGGGGCTCTATATCAATGAGAAGAACGTGGCCCTCATCAACCAAACTCTGGAGAGCCTCACTGAGTACTGCCAGGGGCCTTGTCATGAAAACCAGGTATAGAAAGAGATCTCACAGATGCTTAACCTAGACTGTATACCAGAACTTTTATGTCTTATCTCGTTTGGTTTCCTTCCAGAATTGTATCGCCACCCATGAGTCCAATGGAATAGATATTATCATCGCACTGATCCTTAACGACATCAACCCACTTGGGAAAAAGCGAATGGACTTGGTGTTGGAATTAAAGGTGTGGTGTCCAGGGAATTTCACAATATAGTTTAAACATTACCTGCAAATTTGTTTAAAACTGGGAAATAGGTTAATTGGCAGTAAATATTTTGGTGTTTTGATGAGGGAAAAACTGTAGTTTCCTTTCACATAAGAATTGAATATTATCAGGCCACAAATTTGAGATCGCACCTTCAAGTATCTGAGGTCAACAAGGTTCTGTGCTTGCATGCCTAGTCAGAGATTATTGTTTCAGAGTATCATGACTTTCGTGTTTTCTCTATTTTTCTGCTTTTTTTCTCTCCAAGAATAATGCATCCAAGCTGCTTCTGGCCATCATGGAAAGCCGCCATGACAGTGAGAACGCCGAGAGGATCCTGTACAACATGAGACCCAAAGAGCTTGTGAGTAATAACCCTTTGCACTTCATTCTTTTCCTGTTGGCTAAAAAAATCTTCTGAATTGTCTTCAGGTATCACATTACAGCCTGTAAAGATGACAGTGATTGCGTGTCTATAGGTGGAGGTGATAAAGAAGGCCTATCTACAGGGAGAGGTAGAGTTTGAGGACACCCAAGAGGAGGAGGACAGTGAAGAAGAGGAGGAACATGATGCTGCTTCCCCCCGAAATGTTGGACACAACATTTACATCTTGGCTCACCAGGTCTGCTTTTTTTTTCTAGCATTATACATTGTTGGATCTGAATATGATACAGTTATCAAAAATCATAAATGAAGCTCACTTCTTGGATACATTCTCTCTGTACAGTTGGCTCGTCACAACAAGGAGCTGTCCATAATGTTAAGGCCAGGAGGGGCAAATGGAGAAGGGGATGAAGCCCTTGAGTTCTACGCTAAACACACGGCGCAGATAGAGGTCACAACACACTTAAAACAGCAGATCTCACAAAGCAATTTTTAGCTTTCGGAAAGAACTCACAGATAATTCACCATGTGGACTGGCAGATTTCAGGCTTTTTGGCTCTTTAGAGGTAACAGCATGTCTCTGTCTCCAGATTGTGCGCCAGGATCGCACCATGGAGGAGATAGTGTTCCCTGTGCCAAACATCTGTGAGTTCCTGACCTCTGAGTCCAAGCTCCGAGTCTACTACACAACGGAAAGAGACGAGCAAGGCAGCAAAATCAACGACTTCTTCCTGCGAGCAGAGGACCTCTTCAATGAGATGAACTGGCAGAAGAAGCTCAGAGGTGAGAATAAGCATGTGAAAAAGCATGTGTGGCATATGAAGGGGTCAAAAGGTGATCTTCAGTCCGTTGTGTCATTTAATCATCATTTAGTTCAAAGTTTCCCTCTATGGTTACTCAGAAATCAATATTAAAAAATGCAACCCAGTCATTAATTGCTATGCTTATCATCCTAAAACCATGGATGAATGCTGCCCACATAACACAATTCAGCATAGTAACTTTAAAAAAACATGACCCAAAAATACTGAAACCAAAAGAAAAATACATTTTTTGAGTGTGTAACCCAATATTTGAACAATAATCCATTCACAGAACTGTTAAGGAACTGTTTACCAGTAGTAATCTACGGCACATTTTTTCACTATTTACATGCTATTTTTGGCAGAAGATGCCATAAAAAATGATTGAAAAAATAAGAAATTAATAAACCGCAACAGGGGGTGTATGTTTGCTCAGAATATGCCGACTCATGCAGCCAGTGAACATGTGACTTTCTCCTTAATGTGGCTTTTTCCTCAATGGTCCCCTCATGCTGATCATCTGATGTTGTGCACAACTTAAGTGGCCTATTTTTTCTCAGAAAAGGCTTCAAGCAAAAAAATTTTAATGTGAAATGTGGATCACTGACTTCAAACAGTTGAAGTTTACAGCTACAAACCACTGCGCCTCAAAAACTGAAACCTAAACAAGTCATTATGTTTTGTTTTAAGTAAAAATTGTCTTATCATCCTTAATGTGAGCTACATTTAACTGAAAAGTCCAGAGAAATGTCTCAAGTTATTTAGAGACAAAAATGGGGGTCGAATTGCTTGCAACAAGTAAAAATAATTGCAAATGGGTAAGAAAAATTTGCTCATCAAGTGTCTTGAAAATAGAACGAAACTTTTTTCTTTGCTCTTTGGCAGTTTTTTTTTTGGCTTGTAGCAGGCAACTCATCAGTTTTGACCTTATGTAACTTGAAAAAGACATTTTTCTGGACCTGTCAATTGAATATGGCTCATAAAAAAAATAATTAGACAATTTTTATTAAAAATTAGACACAAACACTTGCTCAGTTTCAGTTTTTACAGTGTTCTTGGCTTTCATACTCACGCATGAAAAGCTCAAGTTTCTCTGCTATCTCATGCCTTCACAATCACTCATGCTTTCTGCTTTGATTTGAATATTTTTTAACATAATACTATCACCTTTTTTCCAGCATCAACTCTTGTCTCAAACCAGAAAATGGTCAGAACAGACCTGACATCAACACCACAACAGATCTTTTTCTAATTTTTAGAAGTTCATCTTCCTTGACCTCATTTAAGTTTCAGATGCCCAAAGATTTTTGTGTTGACCCTTATTCGGTGAATTGGTGCAATCCCTCCACTATAAATGTATAACCATTGTATTTTATGGTAAAAACAAATTAATCATGAAGTTATGTTAAAATCTAAAAGTAGTTGATGATCGTCTTTCATTGACTCGGTCTCAGTGAATTCTAGTAAACGTCATGAGTTTCACCTGTGCTGTTTTTGCCAACAAATTTGTGTCGAAAAACAAAGAACATCTGAAAAGACTTTGTTTGAAAGCGACTGTGAGAGTTTTAGCCAAAGACATGCTGGTTAGATAGACTGAAGTAAACTCTTAGGTGAATCTACCTGAGTCCATGATGTGTTTGTGTGACTCAGAGAGCCAGAAACAGACTGACATAACTAAGATACAACCCAGCCCCTACCAAACCCAGTTTGGTGAGAGACCTGCGCCTGAACAGGATAAGCTGGATGGAAATCAGATGGAGGATGGGTGTGTGTGAAGCAAATGAGTAGCAGTTCTAACTATGTCATAGTGTGTGCTTGTGTTGTGTATTTGTATGTTTCCACTGTCTAAAAGCAGACAGGGGCTTTCCAGTGTTCTCTAAGCTGTGAACATTTGTACAGTAACTTTATGAATCACAACACTGAAAGAGCTCTGTAGCTCACGCACACACGCACACAAACTACCCAGACCGGCACCCACACTCAGTCACACTTCCAATCCGAGTACAAGTCTGCAAACCCCCACACACACCGTCTCTCACTTAGAGGAGGGAATGGACAGAGAAAAGTCCCTACATCTGTTACTGTTTTCTACTGAACCAGAGGGTTGAAAAAATAAAAGCAGGAGAGAGAGTATCTGTTTGAAGCGATGTCAGTATCTTGTTTTGAGTCTTTAATTTGATGCTTAAATGTTGATATTCCACTTTATTAACAAATACTCGTCTCTGTCTGTAGTCTCTGAAAAACACCTTTCAATTAAACACTCTTATCACTGAAATATATGCTTTCTCTATACATACTTTATTCTTTCTTGTCTTCTTTTTTCTATTTGAAACAATCCTTTCAACCTTGTTTGCATGTGTAATGTTAAAAACAAACTCTCAAAGCTGATTGGCAAAGAATATGTTGAAAATGGCTGCAGTGATTGAGTCAGTGTTTTTAAAGACTGGTGAAGAATCATTCATGAGTCGGCAACACTTATCCACATTTTATGTTTTTTTCACTGAATGTCTTAGGAGTCTTAACTGTTGAACATAATAACATGCAGTCAGGACTGTTTGAATTTTTGGATTCAGGAATTCATTGACCTTCCTTGATAAAATTGTCTAAAATTACATTTTTAAATGACAACTTATGTATTGCTCTCCTCTTCAGCCCAGCCTGTGCTTTACTGGTGCTCCAGAAATATGTCAGTGTGGAGCAACGTTTCCTTCAACCTGGCTGTCCTCATGAACCTGCTCGTCTGCTTCTTCTACCCCCTGGAGGGGGTTGATGGAGGTCAGTCACACATCAGTAGCCTCAGGAGTGTGAGAGCAGCTTTTGAGAAACTTTTCATAATCTTTCTGTAAACCTTGACTTGTTGTAATACTTGTCAGCTTGGTACAGACTTTGGTTTGTATACAAACCAGTCCCCATGTCTGAAGGGACTTTTTAATGAATGTTGATGTGGAACTGATTCTGCCCAACAGAGGTGTATTTTTGTGTGCCACAATATTTAGACTCCTCTAGAAACCAGGTCAAAAAAGGTGATGTACTAATGATGCAAAACAGGAAGGATGAGCCTTGCTGACATTTTTGTCTTCTACTGTCTGGTTGTTCCTTTTACGGTCTGCTCTGATGTGCACTGTGAAGAAAATATCAAAACAATGATACTTTCCTCACAGGTGCAGCACCAGATAAAAAAAACATCAAAGCCTTGACTTACAACCAGAGATCAAGGAGTGAGGAGACTTTTGCTTCCCACCATATTATATAACCAAAGTTTTTACCAAATGAACACTGTGTAGTCTGATCTCAACATTTACACCACATTGTTATTAAAGGGACTGTGTCGAGAAATCCACAGGGATTGGCTTTGAAGATTCGTCTCTTGATACATCTCCTGCATCATCACTGACCTACTGATCTCCTTTTACTGCAGAGGTCTGAACTGCTGACTTCTGATCACCTGATCAGGATTAAAAACAGGACCTTAGGAGGCCTCTACCTTTGCCTCAGACACACTCACACCCACCTACCAACAAATACATACACACACACACACACTCACACACACACACACACACACACACACACACACACACACACACACACACACACACACACACATAGACCGATGTATTTACCAAAGCCTATGTTGTCAAAGCTTTGAGCTCATATTTGCCTTTCATTACCATGGAGACTGAAGTAAACACAGGAGTGCCCACTGTCATTTAGTCTTCCATAAACAAAAATTGCAATCACTCAGGTAGGAAAATTAAACAGCATGTATCAAATGATCCAAAAAAAAAAATCATATATCATGTCTTAGACTTCAAACCGCTGTCTATTTAGCTGCCAAACCCTCCTTGTTGTGGTTTGTTTCAAAGTCTACTTGGTTTAGTTTTCCATTTCAGATTTTTCTGTGGTGCTTTTGTGTTACGGAAGGTAAGTTGTGTTCTGATGAGTTTCTTGATGTGCATAACCATTTAGCCATTTTGAATGAGAAAATAAGTGAAAAAAAAAATTCTTTATTAAGGTCTTCGACTTCTCAGTCTGAAATATCGGTGATATACATTGTGGTAACTTAACTTCATGTGTGTCAGTTTAATTAAGGAACTTAGGCCCTTCTTTTGATTGTTTTTGTCAGCTTTTGGATTTGTCTAGTTGCTGTTCCCACAGCAGGAGGTCACCTGTGTCAGGCAATGTTTGAGGTTGTAGGATAAAAAGTTTTAAACTTCTGTTCTGGGTTACATAAACTGCCGTTTTATGTTTTTTTTTAATGATTCAGGATATAAAAGTTAGCCATAAAAACAGGGCAGGATAGTTGTAACACGACTTTCAGCGAGCCATGCAGTCATATTACATGTATAATTGAAGTGAGACCCATTCATAAATCTACTTTTGTAACACAGAGGAAAGAACAACACTGAAGCCTGACTGAATTTCACCTTTCATCAGTTGCTTTGACCATCACGTGAGCTTCCAGCATTCCTTTGGCCTGCTAAAACAGGCACCTTTATGGCTCTGGGCCCCTGATCCCTCTCTTTCTCTCTGTCACTCCTACACACTCACTCTGTGCTGGCTTGTCCCGCTCTGCTCAGGGCTTTAAAATGACGGTTATAAGAGCAGGAGAACTGGGTCAGTGTGTTCTTCCTGTATGCATGACACAAAGCTATGAGAAGAAAAGTATTAGTTGGTGTCATGACCTCATAAAACATAAAATCACCTGCTGACATACATGTTGGAGGCTTTTAGAGCTGATTTCATGCAGCCCACAATAATCTACCCACAAACAAAAGCATCAGGATAAAGTATAAATGTAAGGTTTGTGAGTGCACGAAAGCGCCCCCCTTTCAGTCTGCCACATCACTGGATCTGTGTGCTGCTCCCTCCTCATTCCTCATAAATCTTTCAGCTGAGGTATTTTTAGAGACGGCTGTTATGTAAGTGGCACCTGTCATGTGATCTCTACACAGATTGGGAGGGGGAGGAATCTAGGGGAAGGGAAGGAGGTAAGGAGGGCTCCCTCACCCACATTTCTCTCCCTCTGCTTTCTAATCCATTGAAATGCTGTTTTTAAACCCTTCCAGCTCTGCACCATTTTTCATTTTTATTTTTTTCCCCCTGTTTTGACAAAAGTGCAGCATTTCGTTACGTTTCCTTCTCTCACTCCTGTGTTGTTTGAGGTTAATCTATGAACACACACATTTGCACACATGCTAGTCCTGTGTTTCAACAAAGAGGGATTAGTTGCAGATCAGAAGGCTGGTTGGGTGTGGTCTTGTTTTTAGGTTGGTCAAACCTGGTCCAGGGTTTTAGCCTGAGCGATTTGTTGCAACATGAAACCTCTGGCTAGGACTCTAATGTAGGATCAACCCTAGGATCAGGGAGAGCTTCAGGTAGGCTCTCACTTAAGCTGAGTGCACAAACACACACACAAAAAAGTATGTCATATACTTTTTGGTGTTATGTAACTGGCTGTTTTTGAGTTCAAAGTCTCCCTAATGACTGCCTGAGGCCTGCCTGAGAGGCAGAACAGAGCAGAAGCTGCTAAAAAATGTGTTGGTCTGCAAACTGCAGAGTCATCATCACTCAATTCTGATTCCATACTTAAAATCCTGATCAAAATCTTAAGACCAGTTGGAAAAATTGCACAAATTTGTATTTTGCACAGTTGGATCTTAAAAAGATTCTAAGTAGAGTTTGAAAAACAGGGACAAGAACGGCTCCTGCCTACCTGGAATTCATCAACCAGGAACTTCCTTCTCGCCCACTGTGCTCTGCCTGTGAAAGACGCCTGAGGCTCCCAGCCCAGTGGACTTTAAATCTGTAGCCAGTCTCCTCTCTTCTGTTGTTTCTAAATGGTGTAATGAATTACCCAGTTCCATACCGCCATAACATGGGAAAAATTGAACTTTGACAGTCCTGATGGCTTCCAATGTTACTGGCATGACAAGGAGATCCCACTTGAGATGTTTTCTACACGCCACAGTAGAGGGGGCGCCATCATGATCTTGGCTGCTTTTTCCTTCAATGGAACGGTGTGGAGATGTTGCGGGGAGCGTCCTTCATGACTGAGGGCCCTGATCTGTGTGGTAATGACTGGTTTTTATTTGACAGGACAAAGCTGCAATTCACGATGCCTGCCTGACAAAGAACGTCTTCCAGTGAAATAACCTCACTCTTTTGGAGCATCCTGCGTGTTCCCATCTAAATCACAATGAAAACATTTGGGGGTGGATGGCGAGTTTACAAAAACAAACATCAGTTCCAGACAGTGGATGCTCTTTGTGAAGCCATCTTCACCACTTGGAGCAATGTTTCCACTAGCCTCCTGGAAACACTTGCATCAAGCAGGCCAAAACAAACTTTGAAGTGATCAACAAGAACAATAGAACTGCTCCTTACTAAGTCCTTCACTGAATCTTTTGTTTCTATTTTAGGGAGTTTTTCTGTGCTGTTTTTTTTGTTTGTTTGTTTTGTTTTGTTTTGTTTTTTGGGCTATGGGCTTACACTTTTGATCAGCTGATGAGCATACTTTTTTAGTTTAATGTTGTTTGCATTGAATTGCTTACTCCTCCTTTTATTTGTGTCTCGCTCCCATTTCTTCTTTTCTCATTTTAAATATAAATATATGATTCTTTCTCCTTGGCAGTTGTGCTCGATCCCCACCTGTCTGCCCTGCTTTGGATGGGAGTTCTTGCAACACTGATCATTGTTATCATTATGCCCCAACCACTTGGCATCCGTGCCCTCGTAATAATCACCATCCTCCGTCTCATCTTCTCTGTCGGCTTAGAGCCGACTCTCTTCCTCCTTGGAGCCTTCAATGTGAGTATGACGCTTTAAAGGGTCAGTCCACCCAATGTTGGTGTTGGTAATGTGATAAGTATCGGTTGTATTTATGAAATCACTGTCCTGCAAAGATTTCTATGGTTTTGACTGAGTTGGAGCCAATAAGTAATTTGAAAAAATCATATTGGGCTCCTGGGCCAGCTACTCAAATAGGACCAGGATCTGGCTATGAAAAAATAAAATGTAATTTATTTATTTTTTGTGATTAGAAGTTTTTATTCATTTCTTCAACAATGACAAACAATACACCAAAGCAATTGAAATTAAAAATACAGCGACATATAATACTTTGAGCATAGAGCTTGCGCATATATGCACATGCAAGCACTGATACATATACGTACTATTATTGTACATTTGCCTATACACGCACCTTTAGAACAACTACATTAAAAAAAAAATTTAAAAAAGGGGGACATTGGCAGATAGTAAGAGATACAAACAATTGTTTCAGAAGTTGTAGTTCAATATCAGGCCTACATGAATGTCAAGGACCCTTAATAAATGAAATATAGTTCCTCCACTTAGCATGATATCTCTCAACTTGGTTGATTAGTCTATAAGAGAGACCCTCATGTGCCGCCACTATACCCAAATGTGAGAACCACACCCTTACTGGTGGTAGTGTTGTCTTCTTCCATTCCAAGACTATTAGTTTCCTTCCTAGCATGAGGGATGTATGCACCCACTCAGCCTGTGCTGAGGGGAGGGTTTTTAGAGGGAGAGGATCCCCCAGAACAAACAGGCTAGGGCAGAATGGGATACTCAACTTCAAGATCAGTTTAATGTTTTCGTGAATAGCTGACCAAAATGATTGTACCAACGGACAGGACCACAACATATGGAGAAGTGAACCAGCACTCCCCCCGCATCTCCAACAGTTTGGATTGTCCCTTAATTTCACCCTATGAAGTCTAGAGGGGGACCAGTACACCCTATTTAATATTTTGAATTGCACCAGCCTAGTTTTAAGTTCCCATGACATTTTCTTATTATTCCTTAGAATACTGCTCCATTCTTCTTCTGCAAATGACAGTCCAAGATCAGACTCCCAAGCTAACTTTAAGTTAGCATTCTTGCTAGTAACACTTTTAAGTAATAGGGAGTAGTATTTAGAAGTCTCTCGGCCTGTACCAAATATCCTTATTACAGAGGAGAGAATGTCAGAGCTGGGGGGGGCTAATAAAATGTAATTTTTAAAACTATTGTGAAAATTCAGCAGTGTGGACTTTTGAAAACCATCTGTTCCTGTTTTCCTGGGTGATCTGGAGACAGAGTTATTGACATCTTTTCTCAACATACATCCTCAGAACTATTAGCAGGATGTAAGCTTATAAAAGAAACCTTAATTATTGTATTGAAAGAGGCAAGAGACCTGATCTCTGTAATGTTTAATGTTGATCCTATGTGTGAGAGTGTCTTCCACTTTTCTGAGGAACCTCTTGAAACACTTCCATTTGATCATTCACAAACAATAGTGTTTGCTCTTTCAAATTGTTATTTCCTAAACTGTGCCAAATCAACTTTATCTTTCACCTCTCACTTGCATCTATGACCAGTTGTAAGCCATACATATCTACCCGCAGTGTTAGCCCCCTGCCCCTCCCCTCTGGCAGTGCCCCGCTGGGTTATAGGGTGTTAAGTGCGTCACTGGGCCCCAGAGAGAGTGTGACACCATGCCTGCTCTTGGAAAAGATTTTCTAGATGTGCTCCTTAAACCATAAACACACACAAGAAAAATAAAGGGCTGGCCAAACTCTGTAATCTCTTCCCTGTTAGCTAAGTTCACGTGTATGAAAGAAACCCGGTTATTGAAGGAGATCATGTCAGAGCAGGGATCAGAGAACACGTTTCCTTGGCTTCAGTAGCCTGGTCACTCGTCTTGTTTACATGCAGCTGCTCAGACAGAACATGTGTCACCCTGATTTTTTTCTTTTTTACATTTTTTAAATTCTCTACTTTAGCATTAGAGACTAGATCAGTTATCTAGTGCTGTTTTTAGTCACAGTAATGCCGTCATTTCATTATTAAAGGAATTATTATTTACCACTAGGGACCTCTCATACCCCCCAGAAATCAAAATGAAACTTTTCAATTTACCATTGATGGTCGCCTTTGAAAAATGATAAAAGATAAACCAAGTTACGCAGCTGACTAAAAAGTCAGTTTTCTGCAGGTGTCATGTTAACGAGGTTTGTATTTATAGCCCTTCCCATAGTATCTAGTCCATGATAACGGCATGTCAATACACTGTCATTGATCTTTAAGGTCCTATCTGAGATGTCAGTAAGTCAAAATAATCCCTACAATCAGATTTTATGATCAAAATAAAAAGTAATCATTTTTTAATTCTGAAAACTTTTTTTTCAGGTGTGCAATAAAATGATTTTCCTGATAAGTTTTGTCGGGAATCGTGGAACCTTTACACGAGGCTACAAAGCTATGGTGTTGGATTTTGAGTTCCTCTACCACCTCATGTACCTCATCATCTGCAGTCTCGGGGTGTTTGTCCACGTTTTCTTTTACAGTCTGTTGGTAAGAGAAGCACAAACACACACCCTCTGTGTACATTCATGCTGAGAATGTGTTCTTAAGCATCATAAACACACTCAAGCACAAACAAACCCCTACATTAAAAAGGGTTTCAACACACAGGTGAAGAAAAACAGTATAAATGCAGACAATTTGAAGTAAAACCACAAGTAAAATAATCCCTTTGGGGTTTTTAAACTTTGTATCATGGTGCATTTAAGTATGTTTCATACTTGCCGAGCGGAGCTTTGCCTTATTTGGTTGTGTTGTGGTGGTGTTGTAGTTTGGTTGTTAAGCGCTGTTTACTGCTTCCTCTGATCTACTTTATTATGTGTCAGACTGGATATGTCAGTATCAGGACTATTTTATGCGCACGCACACACACACACACACACACACACACACACACCACACGCAAACACACACACAGGTCCAAGCAGCTCCCTGCAGTTGCAGAAAAACACATCAGAAGTTTTATTGTGTAATAACAGGATGCTATAAACTTACGTAACCCTTGTCAGATAGAATATGTTAGATTAAAGCAGGTCAGAATGTTTAAAGATGCATTTTTCTGCAATAACCAATCTATAGCTCAGTTTTGTTCGTCACTGCTTTGCAACATATTGTACTGTGTGTAAAGAACAAAAAGAAAGAAATTGGTTGGACGGTTTCTTATTCTATTTTCGAGACATTTTTAAACTTAATATGTTCATGTGCTTTGCCCCTGTAGCTGTTTGACTTGGTATACAGAGAAGAAACGCTGCTTAATGTGATTAAGAGTGTGACCCGTAATGGACGCTCCATTGTGCTCACCGCCGTGCTTGCCCTCATCCTGGTCTACCTGTTCTCCATTGTCGGCTACATTTTCTTTAAAGATGACTTCATCCTGGAGGTTGATCGCATCCCAAATACAACTCTGAGTAAGGAGAAGCTTCTTTCTGAATCATTGTCACAGATGGTTTTCATTGTACTTATTTTTGCTTTAATATGCTCTCAATTTTCACTTTCTAGAAAATGGAGCAAGTTTGGCCCGTGAGTTTTTGTCCTCAGGAATGTGTCAGGGTGGTACAGAGGAGAACTGCACCACAGGAGACCTGCAGGAAGGTAGTGAAGACTGCAAATTGATATTTTGATATCTTTTTCTTTCGTTTTTGACTGCCTGTCATATCCGAGCCAGTGTGTTGTTTGAATTACAAAGGTTTGCTGCCGTTTGACTGGTCTTTGACCTCATTAATTGACGTACAACCTCCTCAGCCTGCATATGACATCAGCATTTAGAGTCCTAAAAGGTTTACATACCTGGAAAGTCCCTCCCAGTCAGGATGTGATTAAACCAGGAAATAAAGTTATTTTTGTCTCAGTTGTGTTTTGTTTGGCTGTCATCAAAACATTGTTGGAAAAACACCTTATGAAATGACTGTTTATTGAGTCAAAGCTGGAGTTTCTCTCTCTTGGCTGCCTCACTAGTCACCAACATGAAAACAAAAAGTTTTTCAAATTATAAATATACCCAGTCATATCTGAAAGCTCACAGGTCAAAAGATTCATAAATTGTACAAATGTATCTTTGTCTTGGCTATTCTTACAACCAACAAACCAGATTAGATAAATCAGTCCTACACGCCAATGGTTTGTCTCTGTTTGCCTCAGATCAAGTACAACCACAGCTACTTTCACATTCCAGAGCAGAAATAAACACTTGTTTTGACTGAGCATCGTCACGCTATGAGATAAAACTTGTAAACAAGATTTCTACTGATATCAAGTCCTCCAACTAAGCCAAGGATAGTTATGGGCAAAAGAAAGGATAGTTAGGGAGTAATATGTATGTAACATTATGGGCAACATATTATTATACATAAGTCCCATTATAGGCTCTGTCATGAAGGACAAAAGAAATAAATGCATGCTAGAGGACAAGTATCTCATCTTAGTTTCGAATTTTTGAACGCATCTTTATAATCTCTTTGAGGTCTGAGAGTTCATTGCAAAATGTTGCTTTTAATGTTGGGTAAATTAAAGACTTAATATCTGCATGCTTAGTTTTGAAGCTTCCACTTTGATATGTTGAGTTCTCAATCTAACAGGCCTTCATCACAGCAAACAAATGTCAGTCGTAGAACAGGCAGGATTATATAAATAATGATTCCTATACACAAGCAATATGCACTGAATTTGCATCTTGTAAAGGACCCAGGTTGTGGGGTGGTCTTTGAATCAGTGTTGCATAAATTGAATTATATAGGTGGTAACAGCATAATTAAAGCATTGTGCTGTTCATATCACTTCCCTGGTGCTGCAGTCACATACATATCAGTTAGTGGGCCTCCATAATGCACTCATAGACTCTGCAGAAGCCCCTTTCTTTCTACTTCCTTTACATTATCAAAAGGGATCAGGCTAAAGCTTGCCTTTCTGCTCCCTCAGCTTCTGGAGATGACGATGAGGAGGATAGTGACATGGAGCGGACCTGTGACTCTCTTCTTATGTGCATCGTCACTGTGCTGAGTCATGGCCTAAGGAGTGGGGGGGGTGTAGGGGATGTTCTTCGTAAGCCTTCAAAAGAGGTACAGCAACCCTGATACTGCCCCCTGACTCGACTGTGTGTGTGTGTCTCTGTGTGTGTGTGTGTGTCTCTGTGTGTCTACGTGTATTGGCTGGGACTGTTTAGCAACCCCAGCTGCAGCACGGGTCGTTAGATTTGGCTGTGGTCCCATCATGTGCTGGGGTTATTTCTATTTCAACAGTAAAGAGGTTTCACAACATTTCCATCCAGCTGCACAGCCTCCGCCCCGTTTGAGAATTGAAACCTCAAACAGACTTCCACCGAATTCAGTCTCAACCACTGATGATGTCAAAAGAAGATGAAAATATCTTTCTCAAGTACCACATTATGCAGCAGTGCTGGCTTGTGTGATGAATTTATGAAGTAAAACAGTAATATGGTTTTCACATGGGGGCTAGAACTTTCTCAGTTTGTTGTTTCTAAACAAGTACTTTTATTGACTTGTTAGATGGTGTGCAACGTCATTGTTGACTGATCTTTACAGGATTTTCCCTTTCTTTTGAATTCAGTCAGGCACATCTCCTCTGTTTACTTTCAGACATACTCAAAACTAAACAAATTAATCTATTTGATCTTATTTATGATTCCATTTGTTGGTTATCAAACTAATATCAAACATATCTCCTCTGCAGTGTTGTGTACTGCTTCAAACTGTGTCCCTCTAAAAAGGCAGAGACTACAGCAGGTTCCTACCGTCTCTGTTTCTGTAGCATCTGGCAGGGCACACTTGCAGTGTAGTGTTACCATTATCACCCATGATGGTGAAGGTTAACCTGGTTCAGACCTCAAAACATTATCCCAAACATATGTTTACATAAAGAGCTGCCCTTTAGGTCACATGTCTAAATGGGACAACCTGTTTAAATTAGTTCTTCAAAAAAAAAAAAAAAAAAACATGAGCTCCTTAAATGTACTCAGCATAGTGCTCAAACCTACGAAAAAATAAAAACAAAATTAATCAAGAGAAAGCTGATGATTACTCCAATTTATTGAAAAGAATATCTTGATATTTCATCTGCTTTCTTTTAACTGTATTTTCTTCACTTTTCAGGAGCCTCTGTTCGCTGCCAGAGTGATTTATGACTTGCTGTTCTTCTTCATGGTCATCATTATTGTCCTCAATCTGATCTTTGGTGTCATTATCGACACCTTTGCTGATCTGAGGAGTGAAAAACAGAAGAAAGAGGAAGTGCTGAAGACGACTTGTTTCATCTGTGGTGAGATTACACAGTCAATACATTGGAAGAACTGTTTTTAACTCTTCAGATTTATCTTCAGTGCAACTGTCTGCACTTTGCACGGCTGACATGCCCAAAGTATTAGCTGTTAGCTACTAAATTAACAGAGTCTTGTGCATTTGTTACTGGCCACAGCTTTTTGGACGAGCACTAGATATTTTTTCTTACTCTGGAATAGGCTTAGCTAGTGATAGAAAAATGAATTTTATGCAGAATAAGTGATGAAACAATCCAATAGAATGTAATACGATATGTTGTAATTTAATTGGAACTAGAAAAGCAATTTCTGAAGAAATTGCACTGTGAATGCAGAAGCTGAAGCAGCTCACGCTGAACTGCTAATGCAGAATCCTGAATATGCTGAATTACTGAATTTATCTGAAAATGGTTGAATGAATCTTGAAAAAGCTTGCGCTGAACTGCTGAATGCAAAATGTTGAAGGAGAACTCACGAACATGAACATGAAGACTTGGCTGAAAGGATGTGAATAATGTCCAAAATGAAAATATGAATGGGTAAATTGAAGAATAAATGGGAAAAAAAGGAAATCAATGAATCACAATGAAAGAATTTTTTATCCCTAGAAGTTGTGTGGGAATTATCAGAATTATCAGATGTTTGAGACAGTGAAGTGTATATGTGTGTGTGTGTGTGTGTGTGTGTGTGTGTGTGTGTGTGTGTGTGTGTGTGTGTGTGTGCTTGTGTGTGTGCTTGTGTGTGTGTTTGTGTGTGTATATGGTTAATGTTCTGATGTGTGGTGTGTGTGTGTGTGTGTTTGTGTGTGTATATGGTTAATGTTCTGATGTGTGTTGTGTGTGTGTGAGAGAGAGAGTGTGTGTCTCTGTATGTGTGTGTGTGTTTGTGTGTGGGTATATGTTTGGTGTGCTGGTGTGCTGTGTGTTGGTCAGTGATGCAGATAAACAATCACTTGAGTATCTTTCTTCATCAGTGTTTTGATCTGTAGGTATAAACAGGTGTGTCAGATCACAGGTCTCCATGGTAACCTGCTAGTTAGGCTGTTTGAAGCTGCAGCTGTTTGATTTAACTGACAGACGGTTGATGAGGAGCTTGATTCAAGGAGGTGGACAGGGTGTGAATCTCCTTGAGCTGCGCAAAACCCTTAAGGGCTAGCAGAAAACCAAAACTACCATGAGCTTAGCAAGGCTTAGGAGTTTTTATTGATATAAATTTCATGTCTGTGGAGTCACAGGTTTTACCAGAAATTTGAGTTAAAAAAAAGTGTTACTTTTTCTTCATCTCTCGGAAAATCCCTTAAAATCTGACATTAGGGCAGATGGGGGCAGATGACTACTTTCGATGACAGTTGGCCACCTGCAGGCTTTGTCCTTTGTCCTTTTGGTGTCAAGTGTCCTTAATCAGAAGCAGAACAAGATTACCTACGTTTTGAGCCCAAATTTGAGTATGTGGAGTGAAATTTGTGACTCCTAGGCCTGTTTATCTCAAAAGTTTCCAGGTCATTTCTCTCCTGGTCCACACTCTAAAATTCAAATCCTCACTCTACAGTTTGAACATTCCACCACATACACACCAATGTTAAACTGCTGCAAGGGCTGATAAACTTCATGACCTTTGAAGGAGTGAAATGTACTGAAGAAAGCTAAACGATAGCTGAACATTTTGCAGGTAGAATGAAGTTTCTGGCTGAAAGTATGACTGAATGAGAAGGGTCTGAATGAGGCTGAAGAATTTGCCGAAATCTTCAGAATCTGAAAGTTCTACAGTCATTCCAGAGGGAAAAAAACTGCGAAAAAAGTGAAATATCTCTGAAAGTATTTGTGAAACCGGTCTGAAAAGTCATAGCGCACCAGTCCTGAACGAGCCGGTCGTTTTGAAGTGTGAACGGTGAAAATCGGTTGAAATTTGTGGAAGAAGAAGCGATCCAAAAAAGGTGGGCGGAAGAAGAAGAATAAACTTTTTTGACATAGAAGAACATAAGCTGTGAATGCCTTGCTGCATTCACAGCAATTATCAGTGAAAGCAAAAAACAGTCTGCATTGCACATGCAACCAAATACAATTTGAACCACTGTAGGAAAGAAAGGGGCTTTCACCACATAGCCACAATTGGCTATTTAAAATTGTGACTGCTGAAGGCACAAATGACTTTTTGAAACCTGTACTGGAGGGCTTTGTCAGGTGGTTCAAGCTTGTACTCAGACTGGAGGAGCAAACAATTGGGGTTGCAGATGTTGTCACAACATGTTTCATTGATGTGACATGTTTCAAAAGCTCTTGAGCTGAGTTACATCAGATGTTGATTTTAAGGGTTATTTCCCCTGATTTCTCTAATCTTGTGAGATAGAGTGTTCTCAGTAGCATGCGCTGATGAAGTTTTCTTAGGGTTTTGTCCTGGAAGTCAACCCCCTTACTTTGCAGAGATGAGATTACTTCTGTAATCATGAGGGCAGCCTGCCAGCTCAGCGGGACTGCACTCTTGTTGGAGCAGCTCTGCGTTTCAAAGGCTGTGCGTTTATGCTCTTCCAAGATCCATCTCATGTCAGTGGGTGAACTCCCTTGTTTTTCCTGCCACGAAGTGATGTTTGATTTCTTGGTGTCTTTGTAGTTACTTCTCAGAGCATCTTTAAAGGTGTGAAAAGTGAAATATCCCTCCCTCCTCCCTTTCACTGCACTGTCGTTCCAAAGAAGGCTGAGTCATGTAGAGCTTCCTGCTCTGCTCGCCTCTATTATTCATGTCTGTCTCACACGCACACTCATTTTCTCCCACTCATTCACTCACACGCATATTGATTGTGAGTACACATGCACTTTGCAGCTTCGCTCTTGCCCCAGACTGCATTTCCATGAGTGTCCATTACATTTCTTGTCAATATTTTTTTTAAGTTGAAGAAGTACATGCTGCTGTGTGTGTGAGTGTTTGTGTTACCCCAGCAGAACATGCTGTGAGCATGTGTGTGCACATAAGGTCAGGTAGAGAGGACGAGTGGTAAGCATATGGAACGAGAACAGTATTATGTCACCATGCAGCCATCAGCTGTGACTCACTCATGTTAAAGAAGGCCAGGACAAGGGGGAGCTGCCGTCTCCATGGTTTCAACAAGGACCACAAGGGAACAGGAGATGCAGAGATTAGAAGCCGACCTCCATGGGCTTAAGTGGCTCTACATCCTCCTGCTCGTTTTTTTAAGCCATCGATCTCTCAGTTTTAGATCTTAATTTGAGCTACACTAAGAACCTCCAGTGCAGGTTAACTGATTTTTTACCTGTGGATCAAGTTAGCCTTGAAAGTTTCCTTATTCCTCATGTAGAATAGGAAGGAAAGGAGGAGAACCACTGTTAAACTCAAGAAAAACACTAAAAGAGTTTCCTTAAAACCAGTCACACAAGTTAGCGCTCTTTTAGTGTATCATGTCAATTGTTGTGAGCATGTGTGAAACGTTGATGGTCTCTACTCATTAGCCCTGTGATAGACGGGCAATCTGTACAGTGTACTCTGCCTAATGACAGCTAGGCTCCACCCCTGACCCTTTCCCGACCCCCAAAAGGTAAAAGCAGTAAAGTTAATGGATGAATGGAAGAAAGGTTGGGTCATAGCATTTAACTCCAGGACCACCCTGTTTGTTTTTTGTTTGATTTTGAAAACAATCAACAAGGCTGTCAGCAAGGAGATTCACTCTTTTTTATATAGCTACATGTTTTATTTTCAACCACATCAAAGGGTAAGTGTCAGACAAGGTAATTAAAAACCTAGAAAAACAATACTTAACAGACTCAAGATATGTTAAGAATAGGGGGGCGCGGATGGCCTATAGGATATGGCTGCGCACCATGAGGCTTGCCCTTGAGCGGGCGGGTTCGAATCCGACCTGTGGCCAATTTCCCGCATGTCACTCCCCACTCTCTCTATCCCCTTTCCGACACTATCCACTGTCCTCCTCTATCAATAAATAGGCACAAAGGCCAAAAAATAACTTAAAAAAAAAAAAAGAGATGTTAAGAATAGAAAGAGAGATTTGTCTGATTGGGCACCAAAAAGCAACTCAAGCCAAAAGTTCCCGTATAGCAGCTCTGAAGTTCCTGTGTAAAAAAGGATGGCTATGAAATTAAAGGGAAACTGGGTGGAAGAAAGCATTTCAGAAAATTTGAAAAAAAAATACTGCTGGCATCGTATGAGTGGGTATGTCGTAGCTGAACTTTTGAACTATTCTGAAAACATATCTAAAGGAAACCATAAGCAGAACAGAGAGTGACGTGCCAATTTATATGAGGTGGAAAGTTGGTGACCTGTAGGAGGCAGACCACATTTTTGCACATCTTTAGTTTGTCAGATCAGTCTAAAAATACACTGAAAGTAAATATCTGCTCTTTGTGTTTTCTCTCTTTTACAGAAAAAGATGCTCTATATTACAGTCAAACAGGACTAATACTTTTCTTAACAGCTTAGAAATATAGATAAAATTGTTGGTTCTATATGATAGTATTTTTACTTTGCTTTCTGTATTCTTTATCAAGACTCTCCCCAGTACTAAGGACATTAGCTTTACAAGTTATCAAAGTGCACAGCTGGAGAAAAAATTGTTAAATATTTTTTTGACGTTATGACTTTCTGTCATCTAAACCTGAGCTGCAGTTTCTTTTTATAAGTTCTGGTAGGACGTGAACTGCCAGACTGGGAACCTTGTTTTCTGAAATGTAATGCAAGTGCCATTAAGAGTCTGTTGCTGTTCTTCCTCAGGCCTGGAGCGTGACAAGTTCGACAACAAGACAGTGACTTTTGAGGAACACATCAAAGAGGAGCACAACATGTGGCACTACCTCTTTTTCATAGTGCTGGTAAAAGTGAAAGACTCCACCGAATACACGGGGCCCGAGAGCTACGTGGCTGAGATGATCAAGGTAAATAAAAAGCACAAACACACCCTGAAAACACACATCCTTCTTCTCAGTTCATTGTTTGGGTTGCCGTTTTCTTGGAAATGGATTACATTTAGCTAACTCCTGTGCTTTATTTGGATTAAGCATTAATCCCCATGCTGAATAGGATCAGAAGCAGCTGTGTTCTTGGTGTTTACAGGATTGACAATTTGTAAAATATATCTTTTTCTGTTCTTTCTCTACTTAATAACATATATTTCATGCTATGTTCTTCATATTAAAGCCGTTTGGGGGGGATGGTCTGCCTCTGCTGATTGAATTGATGCTAATTTTAGGGAACAATCCTGACGACCTCAGAATCGTTACAGATGTTTTTTTGTTGCTTTAACCAAATTCCATTTATAAGATTATTGTACTGAGTCAGCCATGGAAACATGCACTGGCCTGCTCAGTGCCTACACGTACACATACTCAAACTCACGCTCTCACACCTACTCACTCACACTCACCACAGCACGGCAAAATCTTCCTCTTTTCTGATATGACCTGTCAAACAAAATGGTCATACACATTTTGTGACACAAAGAGACTCTTGATTACAAAAAGGAAGTCAGAAGATCAAGACAGCACATGGGTTGCAGTGATATTCTAAAACTGGTCTGAGCACAATGAGGACTGTTCAGTGGTTGTCTTAAATTTCAGTTATAGTAGTTGGTCTCAGATGGTTTTAGAGCTCACCTAAGAACCTGTCAATAACAAATCCTGTTGATACCTTTTTTTGACACGACTCCAACTTGTTGCTTAATGTCTTAACTGTAATCAAGGTATATAAAATTCCCTAAAATGAAAAATGAAGTGCTAGGAATACTTTGTGAATTGCAGGAGCACAACCTTGACTGGTTCCCACGGATGCGTGCAATGTCACTGGTGAGCAGCGATGCAGAGGGTGAGCAAAATGAAATCAGAAACCTGCAGGAGAAGCTGGAGTCCACCATGAGGCTTGTAGCAAACCTGTCTGGGCAGCTGACTGAGCTCAAAGAGCAGGTATGACGTGACAAGAGATCAAGCATTGACTTAATGTTTGCGAGTTTAATCATGTCTACCCATTACAACTGTTTTGGCAACCTTGATCAAAGTAATGACTGAGGTTCTGTCAAGAAATTTTAAAAGATAGGTGTCCTACAGTTGTTTAATCACCTCAATTGTTGTCAGACAACATCAAGATAGACACTACAGTCTGTTTTCAGCCTTGGTTGTTTTCCATCCTCTTTGAGTATGGTACCTTTCTTGGACACATAAAATGCACAATGCTCCATTGATAGGGTCTAGCCAGCTTTATTTGGAAACACACATTTTAAAAGTTCAAAGGGTTGTAGATGAGCAGATGGTTGAATAACACTAGATTGTTGAAGTTGCACAGTTATCCATGCTAAGCAGACAGCTGGCCAATAAAAAAAGCAAGACACTGTACATTGTTGCTGTCAAAATTAGATTTTGTTTGTCGTCGGAACTGCCTGTAGAAGTGCTGATAAAACATGAACCAACTTTTATTAATATTGCGTTTTATTGTACAAACTGTGAAAAAGGCACTTACAGGGCAACAATGTAAACTGTTGTTTTGGTATCTCTGTGCAGATGACAGAGCAGAGGAAACAGAAGCAAAGAATTGGTCTTCTTGGTCATCCACCTCACATGAACATCAACCCCCAGCAGCCTGCCTGAGGGCCCTGTGGGTCCAGTTACACCAGTGCCTCAGCACTCCTGACAGCGTGACACATGCTAGTCAGGAGAAAGCCAAAACGTGTCCAACTCCAGTTTGTATTTAGGTCAATGTCTGACTGTGCTCTCGACCAGACACTCCTACAGCATGTGTGCCTCTGAGCGTGTGTCTGCAGTGAAAGTTACGTGAGTGTGTTACTCACAGCCTCGAGGATGGAAGTGTCTGTGTGGGTGGACTTTGCACCAAGTGCCTCAGGACTGGAGAAGCCCGTCCTGTAAAAATTTCTAGATAAAAATACTGACTTCAGCTTTAATACCCAGAATGCCTTCATCTGTGTTCAACTTAACTTATAGCATGCCAAAGATTAGCTATTGTTCTTCAAGTGGCCTTGTTGATTGAGATTTTAACCCTCAATGATGCACCAGCAAACTCAGGTCATAAATTACAAGGATTGTTTGAATCTGGAAACACTTCATTTAATATTTTACTATCTGACAGCAATAGGCAGGCTCAGTGATATGCAATGTCTAATTAAGATTAACTATATTTTGGCAACTGGTTTTTGATTTTATATTTCAAACTATACTAGCTTTGATTTTTTATTTTTAAAACTGAGACAAATGACACCTGTGGACAATCACCATACTTTTAAAAAAGTTCCTAGGTGCTGTTATAAAACCATAACAGGGTGTTATTATTAACCCAAGGGCAAGTTTGCTATTACATTTGTAGCTCTCTGCCCTCCTAATAAAGGTCATATTTGCTCAAAGATATATTAAACAAGAGAAGGAGTTCTGACACAATAGAGTTGTTTCTAATACTATTACAAAGTAATACAAAAAAACAGAGAAAGAGTGAGCAAAAGGAATTCAGGACTGCCTCACTCTAAAGTATATTTATGTTGTGCTTTATTATTGTAGTGATATGAAGTCACATAGGATTTGTACTGTAAATCCAAACTAACATGGATTTGGGAGAAACTCAAAATCTGTTTTTTTCTGCACTGAATTGTTTAATCTTACTTTCGTACATTTAGTCTCAAAGCACTGATAGTTTTTGTAGCACACAGATAATTGCTTTGTTTTGGTTGGTCACTTTGTTAAAAACAAACGAAAAAAAGAGAATGACTGTTTGAGCAGCCGGGTGCATGTGAGCAATAAAGAAAGAAGAAATAGTGAATGATGTTTGAAGTGCTGCTTGACCAAACTACTTTTATATGATTAAATGGTTTGTGTCTGAATTGTACATTCCTTTTCTGGAGTCTATTTAAATAAAGAAGCATGTAAAAGTGTTTTTCAGTGAGTGTTGAAAACATGAGAGACTAACGGTCATACAGCTGGTCGCATTTTTTTCTCCAGGTGTAACCTCATTATGTATTTAACTACTTTTTTGTTGATAACTGGTGGTTTCATCCTGTCATAGTGCCACAGTCAGATGAATGAATAGCCTCTCACAGAGGCTCAGTTCGAGTGGCAGACAGTTGAACTCTGCAACCTTATCTACAAATGAGGAAGTGCACTTCTCTAATCACCACGTTGCAAGAGGAAATATGTTAATATGCTGAGCGTTAACAGAATTTGCACATTATTAGTTTTCATTTGACCTTTTTTAAGTTTATCAAAGCTCATTGGGGCTCCATGGACACTTAACTTGTGGCAGTTGTTTTACAATGATTTACTATTAAAACAAGAGTACCATTTTCAGCATGGTCCATTACAATGATAACTCTCAACAATGAGAAGTAAGTTCTCTAAGGAAGTCGAGCACTGACAAGTTAGAAAAAAAAATAAGCAGCATTGTCTGACTTTTCAGATCAGTTCAAATCAAAGTTGAATTGTACAGATGAACACATTGTTTAAAGGGGCTTTCCGCCAATTTTTGTTATCTAATTACGTCGTAATCTCTGAGATCTGTGCTGTGGTCATTTTGCAACTATGATGTCCGTAGTTCACCTCAATTACACTTAATTGACAACAGTGCAGGAATGCAGTTAATCTACTTCATTTAGTAATAGAATGACAGTCTTTTGAAGCTCTCTTAAGGAATGTGGGACATTACTTGTTACTTTGAAAAAGAATTCTTGTCTTAATTTATAAATAGAGATATCACATGACAGTGATGATGGAGATTTCTGACATGTACCATCAAAACTGTTAAAATGATCCATGGAGAACAACAAATTTAACTTCATCTAGCTTTTTTAAATTTCTTTTTTTTTCAAATGAGAAAAAAAAATAGCATTTGTTTTATTTGATAACCTCATAATTTCTATTTTGGTACTTCTGCCATAAGCTAAAGCAACAGTTGTTTTATTGTTGTTATTCATTCATTGACTCATATTCTACTACTTATCCTGTTCAGGGTTGCAGGTGGCTGGAGCTTATCCCAGATGTTTTAGGGCAAAAGGGAGAATGATGGACCATGGACTGGTTGCCAGTCAATCACAGGGCTGACACACAGAGAAAGACACTTACACACACACATACTCACTCACTACTACGGGCAATTCAGAATCACCAATAAATCCAATGAGCGTGTCTTTGGACTGTGGGAAAGCTTGAACTTGTGACCTTCTTGCTGTGAGGCATATAGTTGTGCCACCATGCAGCCCTGGTTGTGTTATTGTTTTTGATTGCCCTATATTCGGAATTAATCTTCATACACTTTCTTTTGTGTCAAATGTTAACCAATGTATATTAAACAACCTGATGCAGTTTAGTGTGAAACACCACTTGTTAGTGGTGGAGGTTTTGAACAGTTATCTTAACTTTTAGTTTGATCAAATCAATCTGTCAGCTTTTATTTATGCAGCACATTTCATACAAATAAAATGCAGTCCAAAGTGCTTTACAGTGATCGAACAAAAATTAATTACAAAAAATAATAATGATTATAATAATTAAAAAAAAAAAAAAAAAAAAAAAAAAAAAAAAAAAAAAAAAAAAAAAAAAAAAAAAAAATAAAAAAAAAAAAAAAAAAAAAAAAAAAGATTTAAAAAATGAAAATAAAACACAAGGGCAAAATCATATTTGAAGGAAAGATTTAACAGTAGAGATTAATGTACACCACTGAAATATATATCAAAGGAGTTGAAAATTGAAAAATAATATAAAGCTATACTAATTGAAAATAAGATTGTAAATAGTTAAAATAAGCAAAATACAATCAATAAGAAAATAAGTAAATAAATAAAAAAGGGTAAGACAGAGTTGAATATAGATGAATAAAAAGACTTAAAATACTGCAGTTGATAAGACAGTACAATAAATGAAAGAAATTAGACCGTAAAGGATAATCATCAAAAACGCAATAATATCTAAACCATTCATAAAAGCCAGACTGAACGGATAGTTCCTGAGTCAACGTTTAAAATTGTCGAGATTTGCAAATGATTAAATCTACCTTCTAGTGGCAAATAATGTAAACTACTGACAACCTGCCCCTGCATGCCTTTTACAACAGGGGTACCTGTTAATAAAATTCCTGGATGTAAACCTGCATCACTTAAGGAGGGCAGTGGAGTGATGGTGAGAACGTGCTCACAGCCTGCAGCAGACAGGTGCAGCTGCTGTGTGCTGGATGTACTGGGGATCTGGACGTGCCCTGAGCTCAGCAGGCTCCTGAGGCCATGAGGAGATCAACGTGACAGGCGGCGCCGCCTCATGACATCAACAAACATGGAGTCCCCGCACCCAACCTAGCGAGGCTGCACGTGGTTTT
This sequence comes from Thalassoma bifasciatum, assembly GCA_008086565.1. NCBI lineage: Eukaryota > Metazoa > Chordata > Actinopteri > Labriformes > Labridae > Thalassoma > Thalassoma bifasciatum. The sequence goes on from RPOG01000038.1 coordinate 640,654, forward strand.
CATGCTGTCGTTGTTGGACTCACCTGTGTCCTGGAGAAATTTAGATCGATTTTACGAATAACACTATGTTGTCTGCTGCTCTCAGTATTATACAGAAAACTCACAACTTAACAGAGAAATCCTGCTTTTTTCATTATCTGAGTGAATACTATTTACCTCAGTGGTAGTCGTGGGCGGATCGATCCAAAATATTGATATATCGATACTAAACGTCGGTATCGGGCAATGTGCGTTTTTCTCACTCACTTTGCTTTTGAACACTCTGATATTTAATTAACACAATTATTGCTGAACAAATTCATTAGACCACCACTCAGTGTCAGTTCTATGCCACTGCTGCCCTGAATTATCCGTGTATTGATGATTTCAAAACTATTTTTATCTTTCTGAGGTGGTTAATCTTCCTGTCTCTGCAAGCTGTTTGATCAAAATTATATCTTTAATGCTAAAAAATAATAAATGCTTTTGTCCATGAATATTCAAATTAACTGTTTAAAAAAAGAAGCTGAAAAAAACATTAATACATATTATTTTCTAATGGGAAAAAAATAGTTATTTACTTTCTTTCAGTGGTTGTATGTTATTCTTGATCAATTTTGACAAGTTGCTTTTCTATGTAAAAGTATGGACATCTGCAATACTGGTTCTGTATTTACTCGGTATCTGATTGATTCCAAATTTTGCAGCTTGGCACACCGCTACTCATTAGAACAATATTTCAAGCACACTCTATAATACTGCACAAATATGCTCAACGTACAGTTAATACTTAATGACTTTATGAAAATAAATGTCAGGTGCATAAATAAATGAGAATAGAGATCCTGATTGCAAGTGTATACTAAAACACAGCTAACGTTTTTTATTTGATGATTGATTGATATTTTTATTTGTGTGAAACAAATACAACCCTATAAACAAATATTTAAATCACAAGTGTATATGCATCTTTTACATCATATACATTCACAAATATATGGGGCACCTGGGAAACAACAAAACATATCCAGACTTTCCATAAGGTCAAGAGGTTTTTCTGCTCTTTTATATTCAATTGTTTTAAGCGAAATTATTTAATATTCTATTTCCTTTTTAAATTGTTGTATCCTTCTTGAGACCATTTACACTCTCAGCTAAAGAAACTGATTTTAGCGAAATACCGTGACGTTGCAGCCACGCAGTGAGCCATGCAGCCATACAATATGTGAACCTGTGGGGACCACATTGTGTGTTTTGTATCATTTTCCTTTTATTGGCAGTCAGCACTGTCCCCACTCCGTGCACTGGTCGTGTTGATGTCCTGCACTGGTTGTCTGCCAGCACGTTCCCCGCGCCGTGGCGAGCACAGCCTTGTTTCCATACACTTCAGCATGGTGGTACACGGGATCGGACGCGCCCCGCCTCCTGCGCTGACGCCTGCAGCCGCCCGCCCACTGAGGCTCCTTATCGGTAGAAAATGGGCGGTCTCCCCGCCGAGGATACAGCGCCGTTTAACACGTGAGCCTCATGTGACAGAGGTAGGTCAGGCTGAGCGGAGAGTCAGAGGGTTTATTTAACTCGTCGCTCTGTCCTCCCCCACTTTCCCAACGCGCCACCAAAGAGGGTTGCCTTCTTTCTGCGGAGTGATCACTGGTTGGAAATCGCAAGGACTAACTTCACTAAAAACAAACCTTCGTATCGGTTTGACTAGCATCGAATCACGAGATTTATCACCGTTTGAAGCACTTTAGTGCGTTTTGCGAATTTTTTTTTTCGCGTCATAAATGCGAATGTGTTTGTGACCGCATTGGAAAAGTATTTGTACTTTGACTGCGTAACTGGAGTGAAAGAGAATGGAGAGAATTCCAAGCGCGCAACCGCCTCCTCTGTCCAAACATCAGGCTGATCTGTCAGACGTGCAGGGGTAAGTTTTGCTCTTGAAATAGCTTGACAACACTGACTTCTCCTTTCAAATAAGATATTTTCTGTCACCCAAAAACCTTACTAAATAGTTTTGTTTTAATTCTCTTTCTTCTTTTTTCATTATTTTTTGTACAGGATGGATTACCCGATGTATGTTTATAAACCCAGACGGGGGATGAAAAGGGGAGAGGAGAGCAAGGTTGGTTATTATTTTGTTTATTGTGTCTTTGTTAGGTAATAACCCGTAAAAGGGTGTTAACTACAAGGGAGGACTTAGATTGGCAGTAGTCCTGTAGTCCCATAAAAGGTTGACCTAATTCCTGCTATGACATAACTCTCATGGTCCTCCTTATCGGACTGCCTTCACAGAGGGCTGAATACGTGAGCTTACAGATTCGCTCATTAACCCTTCAAATGCTGTTTTTGTTTGCTGTTGCAGGAAACCTACAAACTGCCTCACAGACTGATTGAGAAGAAAAGGCGTGACCGGATAAATGAGTGTATCGCTCAGCTGAAAGATTTACTGCCAGAGCACCTGAAACTCACGGTGAGTTCAAGCTGTTGCAGGAGGGAGATGGGTTTTTACTTAGGTATCACTGGATTGAGTTGCATACGACATCTAGTGGCTGGCTCTAGTATTGCACTTTTTATGCTGTGTGCGTCAGCAGCCAGTGACTAACGACCCATACTAAAGAGGAGGTCTTATGTCATCCTTTGAACTGAAGAACAGAAAAGTATTTTCACTTTACAAGAAACAAAATGTAGCTTTGATGCAGTCAATTCTTTTAGTATATTAGCTATTATCTGAGGATTTAATCATATCGTTCATCTTATATAATACATTTTCTTGTTATTTCTGCTGGTAATTATGCTTTTGTAGTGGTCTGGTCTTTGGATTGCCAAATTCCCTTATATACCGCTGATATAGAGTGGTCTCCATGTGTTATGTAAGAGGTGGAGATGTGCTGACGCTTTGTGTTTCCTACAGACTCTGGGCCATCTGGAGAAGGCTGTGGTTTTAGAGCTGACACTCAAGCATGTGAAAGCCCTCAACTCTCTCCTCGAGCAACAGCAGCAGAAGATCCTAGCCCTGCAGAATGGCATGCAAATTGGTGAGTTGCAGATCACACACGTGCATACACAGCAACATGTGTTGGGCACAAGTGGATTTTATCAGAGCAAATGTGAACTGCTTAGCAGAATGCCCAATGATATAAAAATTAAAATCAAACAAGTGCATCGCCCAAAGCCTAACTGTTTTCTGACTGCTTTGCCTCTACAGAGCAGCCACCTGTTAGCCAGGAGAAGTCTGAGGAGATGTTTCGCTCTGGTTTCCACATGTGTGCCAAGGAGATTCTTCAGTATCTGGCCAATCAAGAGTCTGATAGAGATTTCTCGCCATCCCATGTCATCAATCACCTCCACAAGGTAGCTGCAGAGGTGCTGCAAGGCCCAGTCCGACCACGCACTCCTCCCAGCCCTCACCCTGAGGAGGCCCCTGCCTACCACCAGCACCAACCTCACAAGGAGACACCCACCAGCCTCCCACCTAAACCCAACGAGGGTTACGGGAGAAACTGCGTCCCTGTCATCCAGCGGGCCTATGCTCCACCCAGTGGCGAGCAGAGTGGCAGCGATACAGACACAGATAGTGGCTATGGAGGGGAGCTGGAAAAGACTGACTCTGGAGCTCAACAGGGTCGTTCAGATTACTACGTGCAGGAAAGCCAGCTGAAGCGAGCGCTGGGCGAGAGGCAGAACTCTGGCATCAAGCGGGAGGATGATGAGCCACGTCACAAACGACCACGGGTTGAGTCGTCTGAAGATGAGCTGCTGTCTGGCGGGGAGTCCTCATCCTCCTCGAGTGGCTATGGAAGCTACATGAGCGTATCTCCCAACCATCCTCCTCCTCCTCCTCCACACCCTCTGTGTATGCCTTTCTACCTCATTCCACCCTCTGCTGCGGCCTATCTGCCCATGCTGGAGAAGTGCTGGTACCCCGGAGCAGTGCCCATGCTCTATCCTGGGATGGGAGGCTCCGCATCCGCCATGCCCAGCGAGAGGCCATCACCACCTCAGCTGGTTTTGTCTCCAAGGGGAGGCTCTCCAGCTCCAGCCATACCCCAGACCCCTATGGACTCCCCTGCCCTCCTTCAGGCGCTAAAGCAGGTACCACCCCTCAATCTGGAAACCAAAGACTAAGAGATCAGGGAGCAGGGGTGGGGGGGTGATCCTGTTTTACGACCTAGAGGCAGAGACAGTAATAGGACGGAGAACATGACTGAGCCTTCCCATAATCCCTGCCTCATTCCTGCGGTCTATTCCTCACAAAACAAGAGGACTTTGTAGAAATGATCGAAACGAGGTGGAGCGAAGAGAATGCAAAGCTCTGGTTGAATGTTTAAAGCTCAGTGGTATTACACAATGCAAAAATATCTTACAGAATGGACCTTCCCTTCACAAACATACACGAACACACACACACACACACACACAAACACACACTTGGTTGAATGTAAGAAAGTTTTTAGATGCTGCTGTTGAAGAATACGCCGATGACACTGATGCACTCACTTGTAGCTGTTTCAAGACACGCCATCTTTGTACTTTAGAGAAGTGTTGCACCAAATTTTAGCGTTAATATATCACCCAGAGTTTGTCGCCTATTTCTTGTAGGTCACCTTTAACATCACTGAAAGCACCCTTCAAACCAGTACCATAAAGTTCAAGGGTTTCCTCAAGTGTGTACAGACAAAAGTAAGGGTACACTCGATGCTCGGACGAAGGAATGGGCCGCAACATGACCACACTGAATGAGAAGTCTCGTTTTTCGTTGACAAAAACAGACAGATAAGATGGATTTTCTGTAATTATTGTTCATAGACCTCTTGTACATTTCTATTTTTGATACCTGTTCTTGCAGTCTGTCCATCCAGAGAGATAGAAAGTGGACAATTGTACTTGTGTACTCAGAAACTGTGTACATACTGTAGCACTGTGCTGGACCTGGTCTGCATATTCATCATGCATCTGTTTCTGCTCAAGTCAAACCTGGTGTTTGTTCTTGCTGTTGCCTTTTACTTGTGAAAAAGCTGATAAATCTCAGATGTTTATTCTCTGTACTGCGTGTGAATACTGGAGTCAAAGGAGCGAGGTGGAAAGAAGTGAATGTAAAATGTTTTACCAGAAGACTAGTTTTCTATAGAAAGAGGTACTTGAGATTTTATATTTTGGGACCTACATGAAAGATGTTTGATGTACATATTTTGTCTATAATTGTTGGTATACATTATATAAGTGTAATAAAGTATTTTTTCCTGTGGAAAATGGCTCTGACTAATTTATCTAAGTGAAAGACTCTGCATATGTGTGTGTGTGTGTAATGTAAAAATATCTACCAATGAAATTCAATCCATTCAATTTTAGTTCTTGCAGCGCCACACAACATTCATGTCACAGGGAACACTTATGTAATGACAGATCTGCAGCCTGACTCTCCTGCTGCTTAAGCGTCTGTCCCCACTAATAGAACAACAAGTGGATCCGCACGAGTGTAAACAGTTTCAGTTAATCACATGAGGCAGCGTTCAAGATCCATCTGCAACCTGTCAGCGGCTCTGGCAGCCTTACATGTTGTTGGATTCTAAATAAAATGCTGATGCTTCAACACTACATCAATGTTTCCAGGAAATCAAAGTACAAATGTGTAAACTAACAGTTATTAGCTCATCTGACTTGTGATAAGCAATGAAATACGATCTAAATTCTACAAAATATCAAATTAGAGTATCTTAATCATTTTTTTTAAACTATCTGGATTGAATGAAAAAAATAACCCCCTATTAGCAAAATATTTTGCATGTCTCCTATAAAACAGGTACATGAATGCAAGATAATAAAATTACCAAACTCCCATGCACCAAATTTGCAACTTTAGAATAGAAATGTTTCAGTTCAGTACTTTATTGTGGAGTTCATGGAAAAAACACCACAAGACACTTAAAAACAGGCTTGTCTCAAAGCATCTAACCAGTCTACATCATCAAGTTATTGACACAAATGAAAAGAAACACTTTCTTTTTCCACAGAGGCTTCATCTGTGGTCTTTTTCAACAGTTTGTGTAATGAAAGGCAACAGGTGTTGGTAAGGCACTGTATAGAAGGTTATTATATAAGCCATGGGCTTCAGGCAAATGCTGTGCCCAACATGTTTCCTTGAAAAGGCATTTTTGATCAAAAGCATGAAAAGAACATGTTCACGGTGTCTTAATCACTGAAGTATATCAAATAGGAGTCCAAAGTGTGATATTTGCATTAACATAACTGAAGAGGTCTTAAAGTGCTCTTCAATATTTTAGGTCCATTTTCTGATTTAAAAAATTTACCTCATGCTTGTGCATTGTGAGGAATACCAAATCATCCCAATTTTGCAGAGTATCAATTAATCAATATCTAAATATAAATACAGCTAGTTCTTAACATAAGGCCCCTCTCCTTGAAAGAACTTCCGTTCCAACTGTAGGCTTTGTAATATGTGCAACATTTGGTGAAATCATTGGTCCTTTATTGCCATCTGCTGGTGATATGAAACACTTTCATTTGATGTTGTGCCGTCCTGAAATAGGTAACCAATTGAGGGTCTAAAGTTCCCATGTTTTTTTTTAGTTTTCAAAGGTATTTGCAATAAATGGTCACATTCACAAAAATGTCAAAAAATCAAATAAAAAAGGAGCCTCAGCATACCATTCTTTTAACATTACCGACATAAGCACAGATAAAAAGAAGAGGGCAAGAAAAAGTTCATCCAAATGTTTCTTTTTCACTATTTTTGCAGACAAATGTACAGTAATTGAAAAAAATTATTATGATGCAGAAATTTTCTACTTTACCTGGAACTTCTTTGAAGAAAATATGGAAAGTTTTGACAGAAAGAAATCATTGAAAGAAAAACAAAACCTTTCACCTCAGCTTATATTAAAAGCAGGTAAAAAGTTGGACCAGTGAGACAGCAAACAGCATCCTCACTATAGGCAAACATAAGACGCAGTGCCTTAATAATAAATCAACTCTGCCTGATACTGTGTTTTTACCCCAGACATTAATCTTCAGAAACCTATCGACAGCTCCTATGTGTCCTCTCTTTTAAAAAGTATGCATGGAGGGAATGTGTGATCTCTTCTGTACTCCATGTAAAACTGGTCGTAGTGTTAGGTGTAAAAACCACACATACACACTGTGAAAAAACATGAAGTCCAAGGTGAAAGCCCCCCAATAAAACAACAGTAGGCTGGTTTATGTTTATGTCTGACAAAACAAGCAGTGATGTTTTGTTCAGGGACATCAGACCACATATTTTCTCTTCAAAAAGGAACACTCAGGCTGTATCACTTTCCTGTTTGACATGTACCAAGGTTAAACTTGGCAAACAATCGAACGTGATATTATCTCAGGCATTTGTTTATACTGCAGAGTGGTATTGCAACATATGTGCATGACTTTCCTTGACGCAAACTCTACACATAACTGATTATATTTAACCCTAATCTGAATCCTGACATGAATCTTATGGAGTGTAAAGACATAATGTCTGGACACACATATATCAAGCAGCTAGGACACATCATATATTAATAACTTTTCTGATAAAAACTTTCCACCTGTCAATTTTAATGAGTTTATTACTTTTGTTGTTATTATTATTATTATCTATGAATTATTAATATAATAATAATAATAATAATAATAATAATAATAATAATAATAATAATAATAATAATAATAATAATAGGAATAATAATAATAATAATAATAATAATAATAGGAATAATAATAATAATAATAATAATAATAATAATAATAATAATAATAGGAATAATAATAACATTATTATTATTATTAGTAGTAGTAGTAGTAGTAGTAGTAGTAGTATTATAATAATGAAACGGTCATGGTTCACCATTAATCAGGTCTTGCACAGAGGAGGTCTCCATGGATGTAGGCCTCAGAAGCCACCACTGCTCGAGAAAGGAAGGGGAAAAAACACAAACAAAAAGAAGGGCAGAACATGTCAGGTTCAACCTATTTTTGGGCCTATGGATTCCTTAGAAATAAGTTTTGGTGTTGATGTGGGTGATGTGTTTTTTATTACCAGAAGGTGGCACTCTGGGATTTATTTTAATCTATACTGCCTGTAACAGGATCAGTTTGGTTCATGGACAACCCATAACTTGTTCTTGTTTATTGTCATCACTGTCGTACTCTGATTTTACATTGTGTTCAAAATCAATAGAGCAAATGGACATTATTATCCTGAACACTGACTTTTACTACAGTTGGTTCCAACCAGTAATTTGAATTGACAAAAGACGTTCACTGAGTGCTGATATAAAGTACAACAGCACTGGGACTTTTTACATTAGACATTATCACTCCACTGTCCAGGCATCCTAATAACTGTTAATTGACGTTGCTTCAGTTGTTAACCATCTAAGTAAAGGGGATGGGGCAAAGTGCTGTCTGATAGGCTGTTAACTCCTCAGAAACACGTCATGTTGCTAAAGTGTCTGTCTACAGACTAATCTAAGTGGTCTCACAATAAATGGGAGCATTGAGATAAATGTAAATGAAAAGGAGTGGTATTATGCAAACATGCATGTGGGCTTGTGTGCAGGAAATGTTTATGAGTTGCCTAGCAACAGCCTTGACTCTTCCAGTTGCGGAACTATTTGTGCTGGTGGAGCCAAATAAATGATTAAATGAACAAACAAACAAACAAAATCATAATCTATTGTCAAATATTACTGTTGACTAACAAAATGCATTTGTACTAAAGCTGTATAAATTCTTCACTCCTTAATTTCTCCTTCCTCTCTGCTTCTTCACTCTTTCATTTCTCCTTCCTCTCTGCTTTTCCACTTTCCTCCTTCAACACTTTCTTGCTTTTTATCTATCATTTTTTGTTGAACAAGTTCAATTCTATTTTTTTTTTTAGGTAATGCAATTTTCATCATCACGTTCCACATTTTTAGATATTTTTCTTTATTTTGTCTGCTATGAAAACACAGACTAGCAAGAATGTTTAATATTGCAAATTTAAAGTTCATTTCACGTTTACAAAGTCATGCTGCTTTCAAACTATTGAAATCCTTGAATCCCTCATTTTTTCTTTTTGCTAAGCTATAGAAAATGAAAAAAGGCGAAAACACATTTGCCCACATCTATCCCTTTTTTTTTTTTTTTTTTTTTTTTTTTTTCAGAACAAAGATCAATAAGACTTAAGTTGACGTAAAAGTTACACCACCCCTTAGCACCAGAATGAAATGTTAGAAGTATTAGTGGGTAGAATGAAAAAAAAAATGTGGTATAAAAATTGTTGTTCAAAGTGGCCCTAGTCTTGCAGATCTAAGCAGTTAAATGAGAAGACGCTGCTGAAGTTTAGGTCGTATGTGGTGACGTTGCTCTGTAAGCTATAATAGGCTTGGCTTTGTTGTGTTGGGTAGCAGCAGTGCGTCGCAGCCCGTTGAGCGCCTCTGCGCTCTGATTGGTCGACGCTGCAGCGATGCTCCCTGCATCCTGCTCTCACCGACAGGGCAGGAGGGAGGGAGGCTGGAAGCGCGGACAGGAAATCATCACAATACAGGGTAGCTAGATGATCAGTTAAATGTGTTATACCCCCCATCTGAGAGAGATATCTACTCCTAACATGTCCACAGAAACAGAAGTAACTGCTGTCGCCAGCGCCTGACTGCTTGTACAAGACGTCCCAAGAAAGCGCCAAGAAGCTGTCCAGCTGCTTAGAAAGTCTTACCGATACACCTCGGGAACACCGAACAGGTTAATTCAGAGGCTACTAACATGCCAGTCAACGACCCCGACAGCATACTGAGCTACCAGGTAAAGTGTATTTTAAATGTCTTCATGCATGTCGTGTTTCTTTGGAAGAATATGCACAGAGCTGGCTGTGCATAAGCTCCAATAACTGCAGCCCTCAGTTTTAAATACTCTACAACATTAGGAATCCATTGCAAATTTGCCGCTACGGGAACTACTTCATGACTGAGCAATAAACACCTGCTGTCTTGACTACTGTTGCATTTTAATAAGCATGCTGCGATAATATTCTCCTCAGATTTCTGCATCTTCTTGTGTAAATGAGCTTTTCAATGTTCTCCCTGGATGCAGAATCCTATAGTGTGTTCTGCCCTGCAGAGTGATGCTGTATGCGGAGGATGTTGTTGACATTGTTTTTCTGAGGTGCTAACACGTGCAGTAATTCTGGAGAGCTTATAACATTGTTATGCACTGAGAGTTATTTGGGCACCTCTTCCAGCACATAGTGTTTTGGAAAAACTCGTGGCAGTATCAGTATTAGATTGCAGTACATTATCGATTAGAAAGCTTGTCGATGTATTTTACACGGAGCTCTTTATAAAGATGATCTGTTTTTCGTCTATGAGGAGCAGAAAATGTTAAGTTAGACGGATTTTCTGACGTGTCCTGCTTAGCCGGCGTGTGGTTTTCTCAATTACCCTCAAATGACCTTGACGCCATCCTTCCAGCTACTGTGCTGTCTACTTCCATATAAATGATCCTTATTAGCCCATCCTGGAGGAGAGGGGGGTTGTGGTCAGGTGCTGTTTGAAGTGTGGGACATGACATTTTTCTTGATGTCCTGGTAATGTGTGATCCATCTGATCCCAGGTCAGCTTGTGATTCAGAGGTACAGCAGGAAACAGGAAGGACAAATGGACCATTGACACATTGGGGCTCACATGTTTACTTACAAAATGAAATACTGTTTATATACATTGCCTTGACAAAAAAAAAAAAAAAGTTGCCACTACGCTACCTTTAACTACACAAGTAGGTAGTAGCCCTCTATTACTGCATGAACAATTATCTTTCAGCTGGCAACAAGTTATTTAACTCCAGCTGATGCAATAAGTATTATTACTAAAGTATTATTACTACCATTATAAATTATTTGCATGCATCAAGCAGAAAAAGGAGATTGCAGAAACTACTAAAATTGGGTTAGGAACTGTGCGAGGCATTATTAAAAACTAGAAGGATGCAGGGGACCATCAACCATGATCTGGTATTGCTTATCTAAGCTTATCTAAACTTATCTAAACAACGCCACAGTGAATGCGTGCTGTAATCAAAGCTAAAAGCGGTCGAACAAAATATTAAAGTCTGTGACCTTCTTTTGATGGCAACTTTTTTGGAGTTTGACTGTAGCTACCATGGCAAGCAGGATCAAAGTTAAAATGACTTACAGTAGCCAATTCCACACAACACAGTGATTTTAATCACGCCAGGCCAGTAGACAGATGGAGAAGGACCACAGGTAGGCTGGGAAGTCTCTGATATGATTAGATGGCTTACAGAGAGGGAGGGGATATTGCCTGGGAGCTTCACTCACAAAATGTGTGCCAGTTTGATGTCACTTCAGAAAACTTGCATTTGTGCCTATGAACTATTTCTGATGTCCTGGTCAGCATGAACTGGGATCAGAGCCATCCCCTCCTGAATCTCCATTAAATATTTGCCAAAGAGCAAGTGGTTGGACAGGTATTCAGATCGCTCACCCGAGACGACAGAAAAAAAAATCTATACTCAGTGATCCTACCAGATAATTACATTTTACTTAATGTAAGTGACAGAGATTGCAAAATAAGGCACGGCTTTTGATGTGAGGGAATGAGGAGAGGTTCACATCAAGTGATGAATCCAGTATGTGATAAATGCAATATTACGAATTATAGTTTCATCATTATTGTGATTACAACACAAAAAAGATCACCTTTTTATAGCAGTTTTCCTCCCTCCAACCTTGGAAGCAAAAGCCAGAACTTACAGAGTGCCCAAAATGATATCTCCCAGCCTTATTAATTTACTTCAACTGTTTCACCATTTTACGTCAAATATCACGTCAAATCATGTCAATTTACAGGAAGGAATCCACTGTAAATATTATTAGCCTACCCATAAAAAGAAGTCCATAAACTGATGCTGTAGCAAAAAAGAAAGAAGACATTTTTCTTTTTCCAAACAAAAAATAACAAAGTCATTGTTTAAAAAATAATGACCTCGCATCTTGCTCTCATTCTTCACAAAAATACTATTGAAAAGTGATTTTAAGCAAATGAACATTCCTCAGATTTTACTCCCATTTACAGGTTGACTTCTCATAACTGTTTCTAGTTCGATGTAACAGTATACATGGTTCTGCATAAAGATATTTGATGAGGAAATAAAAAGTAATTCAGGGGTGTTTTGCATTTGTTCTGCACAGCTGCTGATCCATCAAGAACTACTCACTTATCAAGGGGTCAGCGTATAGTTCACATTCTTGCTGTGATCAAAACCTTGTTATCAATGCGAAGGTTATATTATATTAAAGTTAATCAGTATTTTTAGTGCATAGAAATAATACACTACAGAAAAAATGGTAACCTCATACATACCAAGCAGAAAAATCTTATTTTAAAAGCATTCAAAAATATATTTATAACCTTGTTCAAGGAACAGCCTAGGTTGGCAGTTTAGAAGATATTACAATCAAGAGTTAGACCAATTAAAGTCACAGCTTAGCTGACGGACAGGCAGGCAACCCTGTTGAGAAGGTGAGAAGGCTCAAAGCCTGCCTCATTTTCAATATGTCCCTGCCCATGAAAGACTTATAAAAGTGATGGTGCGTACCTGCTACAGAAGCTCCTCTACTGGCTTGTTCTAGTGTTCTTGTCTGCTCCGTTGACTCTTAAAATAACAGTGACAGCCAGACATGCAGGTTTTTTTATAAGTATAACATCTACATGATGAAGTTCTATTTTAAAAATATTTTATTGCAAAACAGGTCATAAATTTGTCTCAGCCTGAAGACACAAGTTGTTGCAAGTTGCAATGTGCCCCATCTACTATTTGGCACGCCAATGTTTTCATTTTAATCAGTGTTGTGCCACTGAGCCCACTTAGTGTGAGTAATCCATGGTAGTCCTTCTAAAGAATTCATCTTTTTTTCTATTTTACATTGTTTCATATTGCTTACAAATTTTACATTTTAATCAGCAAGAAGTATCTCTAAACCTCAAAGAATTAAAGATCACTGCATCATGTTTAAAAAGCACAAAAGTGCCACAGCATACCCAATGGCACCATAAGTTTAGTTTAAAACAGCACATTACAGTTACCTACAGCTGTTTCAACTCAACAACAACAGCCAGAAAAACTGATATGAGAAGAAAGATTTTCAAACTGAAGTGTCTTTTGGAGACAGACTGTTCTGTCCTCTGCATTCAATTAACCTGTACATGTTTTTCAAGGAGAAACTCCAAAAAACCTTTTAGTTATACCAACCATTACCATCTTTCATCAACAAAACCAACCAAGGCTGCTGTGGTCTCTCTGAAATGAAACAATTAGAAAGCAAGGACTGTCGGAAGGCAGACTTGCATTTGCGGCATTGAATAAGGTGTGTATGACTCATGCCCAATGTGGGCTGAAGCAGTCAAAACAACCGCCCCTCTAGTCCTGTCTCCTTCTCTCCTGTTTCACTTATTTTCATTATCTTCTCACATTCAACCATTCTTGTAAACCAGTCCCCTGCAGGCAGCGCAGCCTTGTATGTTCGTGCAGAAGTTGAGCCAAAGTGCCATGCTGTGAAGGGGCAGTGTTAGCGTGTGGCTGTAGCAACAACCCCAGACACAAAGCCTGGTCTGGAAGTGACAGGCCCAGTTGTCTGAGTCAGGATCCGTGTCCCTGCTGTCAGTTCATGGTGCCACTGAAAAAGAAGGAAAGATGAGAGGTGGTGCTATCATCATGACTAGATAAAAATAGAAGACAGAGGAGAGACAATCAGAAGGAATAGTGGAAGAAACCTCCTGGGAAATGTTAGAGTATTTTGTTTGGGAAAAGAGGTCAGTGGAGTCAAAAGTGACAGACATCTTAAAACTCTGAAAGCTCACACTGTGCTGCTGAATCACAGATGCACTTTTGTCAATTCTGTATTTAGTAATGTGGTTATTAAATTCATTCAAAAATAACGTCACCCTCTCACAACAGAGCTGACACCCACAAACGTGTTTTGCTTGGAAAAAGGAACTGTGCATGTGCTTTATTTTGCTGTTGTTATTCTAGCCTTTTTCTTTTGACCCAGCAGGCATCACTTCTCCAAAGTTAGCTCCATGGCTCTATGCACCCGCTGCTCCCTCATAGCACTAATGGAGTGAAAGGGCGTTTTGGCATTGATCATTGATTACCTCTATGAGTCAGGGGAATCATTGCTGCTCCATTTGTTTTGGGGGGTGATTGGTACAATGTGTTTCACTGTAATCGAAGATCAAACCTCTGACTCTTTTTGGAATAGTTTCCAGAGAAACTTGCTTTATATTGAGAGGTTTGGTTTGCTATACTGAAGAAACAGCTCAGACAATACCTTGATGCCTTTATGTTTTTACTTCTGTGATTTTGGTGGAAAGCCCTTGAGCTCATGAAGGGAAAAAACTTTACAAAACTTAACTGTTCGTGCAGCAGATGGTTACCTACCAATAAATCTGATCCCACTTGAAGTTTTACTTTCCACTGTCACCAAATGTTGGCTCATTGTATTATTACATCAGGTCCCTGGAAGTGTTACTGCATAATTTCTGTTTGATTTGACCTCATGTTAACAAAAAATATTATGATGGCTTGATTGAAATTTGTCTTGACTGAAGAAATGTAATTAACAAAATAATTGAAAGTTACAAAATAATAAAACAATAGCCTTGAAATTCATAAATTATTCATTGCCAACTTCTCTTCTATATCTCTGAACCAGTTTGATAAGTGTGATCTCCTGCCTGCAGCAGCTTTCTACTAAGGCTGCACAATGTACATGTATATACAGTTGTGCTCATTAGTTTACATGCCCCTGAAGAATTTATGATTTCTTGGCCCATTTTCAGAGAATATTAATGATAACACAAAAACTCTCTCACTCATGGTTAATGGTTGGGTGAAGCCATTTCTTAAAAGACAACTGTGTTTACTGTATTTAAATCAAAATGACAACAGAAACTACCAAAAATGACCCTGATCATAAGTTTACATACCCTGGTGATTTTGCCTTGATAACATGCA
Source organism: Thalassoma bifasciatum (assembly GCA_008086565.1). Lineage (NCBI taxonomy): Eukaryota > Metazoa > Chordata > Actinopteri > Labriformes > Labridae > Thalassoma > Thalassoma bifasciatum. The sequence continues at coordinate 655,678 of RPOG01000038.1, forward strand.
CACAAGTCAACACAAATGGCTGTGAATGGTTACCAAAGGAAACCATCCTCACTTATGAGCTATTTGCTTGTAATCAGTGTGTGTGTGTATAAAAAGTCAGTGAGTTTCTGAGCTCCTGACAGACACTTGCATCTTTCATCCAGTGCTGCACTGACATTTCTGGGTTTAGAGTCATGGGGAAAGCAAAAGAATTGTCAAAGGATCTGTGGGAAAAGGTAATCAAACTTTATAAAACAGGAAAAGGGTATAAAAAGCTGTTCGAGGAATTTAGGATGCCACTAAGGAGTGTTCAAACTCTTTGGAGAGGTAAATAAAGGATTCTGTGGAAACCAAACCACGGTCAGTTAGACCAACGTTTCAGCCACGAAAATTACTCAGGATGAAAAGAAAAATGCACAATAACTTCACCTGAAATACAGAAATCTCTGAAAAACTGTGCTCTGGTTGTTTCAAAATGCACAATTAGGAGGCACTTGAAGAAAAAAAAATGGGCGGCATGGTCGAGTCACCAGAAGAAAGCCATTTCTAATCTTTGGTTTTCGATGGATTAAATTCATAAATTTGTATACCAAGTGAGCCCTGGTAGGGATTTTGTGGTTGAAAAGACAGAACTTTCGGTACACTGAAAGAAGAAAAAAAACATTAACCTTGGTTTCATTGTCTTATTATGGTCTGCGATTGATAATCCAAACTGTGGGAAGAAAGGAGTTTACAATCTATGCAGGATAAGAATAATTTTACATAAAACAAGTCCGTAACCTCATAACTTCCATTGGGTATTAGAAGATGGCTTTTTTAGATAAAGGAAGCAACAAAAGGAAATAATATCAAATCATGCTCAAACAGGCTCCCATGTCACTTAAGTTATTTGGAAAACTTTGAATTATTTGGTCATTATTTGGTGCAGCCTAGAGGACAAAACTACTTGATTGCTGTTGAGCAAAACCTTGTCCTCTGCTTGTGCTTCATTTTTCAAGTAGAGCCATGAAAGAGTTTGAGGTTTTGTTTCTCGTATTTTGTGTCAAATAAATTGTTTCTAAAGGACAGAGGAACCTAGACAGGCAACTGTCTCTGACCAAATTGGGATAGATTGTTTCAATGGCGCATAGGGTATAATCTGTGTGTGTGTTTTTTCTCTCTTTGAGTCATAAACCCTCATGAGCGCTGTGACTGATTTGGAGCTAGAGGACAAGAGAGGAGAAAAGGGGGTTGGTTGCCAGGAGATAGAAATAGGCTCCAAATCACAAATTATTCACCATGAAAGTCACGCACACGTGCTTACTCTGAGTGTCGCAGATGTGTTCACCTACAACGAGTGACACCGAAAAAAAAATTTAGAGTGCCATGTGAGCTTTTAATTAGCTGAAACACTTTGCGTGACACCAGGAAGGGACAGGGGATTATTAACACAGAAAAAACACATACCTGCATTTATTTCACATTAGAAAGGGGTTCCTAGTGAACTGTGACCAGGATGACCACAGGGTGTGAGTCAAACTATGTCATTGGAAGGACATGTAGCAGTGTAACATGATCCCACATAAAACCAGAGTGGAAAAAGACTTCGTTGTTCACTCTCTCTCTGAAACACCCCTTTACTCACTACTCACAATCACAGTTATTGAATGACCATCCACATAATGATTTTTCACTTTTTCTGTCAGTATCTGTGCTTCGTTTGTGTGGGCGTGCACCGAATGGATTCCTGTTAATTGATGATCTGATGGTGTATCCTCCATTCAGGGACAAAGACTTTTTAGTGCTTCTCTCGCTCTCATCCATTGCCTTACATTGTGCGCTTGTGTTTGGTAGAGCTCCAGCTCTAATGAAGCTCACGGCTTCCAGCCAGAGCCCCAGCCCACACGCTGCATCGAGGCAGCCACAGCTGCACTTACTGATAACACCGTGACAGTGTGTGTGTGAGAGATTCAGAGTTTGAGAATGAGGGCAGGGGGAGCTTTAGCCAGTGGATGCATGTGTTCACAGAATAGTTTGCATTTCAGCTGCTATTATTGATTTTTAAAATAATCATGCAAGAACAAGGTGACACTGATGGATATCATCCTCATCGTGATGACCTTGTGTGTGTGTGTGTTTGTCTATGTGTGTAGAAGATGGACACACACACTGTATCAGCTGTTAAAGTAACTGAACAATTATTGAATCAAACAAAAGTTATACGTGATGCTTCTGTGACGAGTCTTGAGGTTTTTATGAAACAGGCACACTTAACCTGCAAAGCAAAAAATGACCATCAGGCCAAGGATGATTATGTCTATGAAATAACTAAAGCCGACGCAGTTGGCTCATTAATATGAAAAATAGTTCCATTGAACTTTTATCATTTTCAACAGCGACCCAAGACTCTGAATAAGTATCATCATATCGATTTACTGCTGACAAAGAACTGACAAAGTATTGCTTCCAGAATCTTCCTCAAGGGTACTGTGACATGGGACTATTTTATACACACAAATGGGTACAAGCTTTTTTCTTCTGCTACCACACTATCCATTGCATTAACATTATTACACAACCATAAGTCACATCCAGAGTTTGGCCCAAGCTTGACTTCCTAATTAAGTGGCCTTATTCCTTAAGCAGGCACAACCGTCTCGGGACAGAAACGTGCTCAGTCATGGAAAATGAAAGAAATCCCACAGCTCTGATAGAGAGGAGAGGAGAGGGTGTGAGAGGAGGCAGGGAGGTGGAAGGCCACACACACCTGTAAATAAGTGGATGTCTGGGGATCACAAAGCTGTTGTGAATTATAAGCGTGTGAGCTGGTTTTAGAGTGACTGATTTAAAAATATAACGAGAACTTTTAGTCTCGAATTTGGATTCTTGCTTTACTCAGGTAAGACATCAATCGGTCTGCAGTGCATGTTAATTAGGCTGCTCTTATCAGTCTTGTGTTAATGTGCTTACTGTTCAGTTTTTAGCACCAAGAGGAGTCTAAAGGCGTGAGACTGGATAGTGTGAATTTAAGTTCAGTCAGGGATACAGATAAGACACACACACACACAAACACACATGCACACAGACATAAACAGACACATAGTATTTTATAAGCCAAACCCCAAGAGATCTAAAAATAATCACTTCCTCTCTTGCCCAGTTGACACTTTGTGCGTGTGGACACAAACACTTTGACACACACATATTCACAAACATGGGAATCAAATTTAGTATGAACAAAGAAACAAATCACTCCAGTTAACAAAACACATGCTTAAATTTTATTTTTTAGAGGTCAGACTGATGTTTCCTCCCAAGAATAAAATAGATTCTTTCATCTGCATGCAACATTTTCTTATAACCCTAAAATACACTCTAAGCTCTTTCCAGTCACACTTCAAGAAGACAAATTGCAATTATTCTTGCTTCTCCAGCCTCCCGGTCGAGCTATATAGTGAATGCTGTATTCACTCCTCACTGGAATGTGGACTGACCAATTACAGTGAAAGACTGCCTGACACATGCCGTACATCTTCTGTTTCTACCCAAAAAGGCAGACCTATTATTCCTTTACATATTCTAACAAAAACATAGGTTTTAAACTAAATGCTAACACACACTCACTCTCCTAAAATGAGATGATTATATTATTGAATCATGCTGATTAGAGGTCTGCAGTTTTGCGACTGGTTTTGCACATTAGCTTAATGAAATCAGGGAGGAATAATTCAATCAGATTAACTAATAAACCGGCTAAATTACCTCAGCTCTGCCCTGGGTTTTACTGCTAACAAACACTCTCTTGTGCGCTCCTTCTGTGTAGCTTGTCTACATCTATTCATTTAGTTATGATAAACAGTTTATTTTAAGACTGATTCGAATTTTAAAAAAGTTAAAACCCTTTCACTATTTATTATTTCTTAAAGTAGACTTCAGTTCTGCAATAAGAGTTATTAAAATATTCTTTGCCAGCAAAGTCTGCATTCACACTCTTCATGCAAAGACATAAGATTTATGAACATCTTGAGTTTACATTGAGTGGGCAGACATTTCAGTGCATAGAGCTGTAAATCACTGTTTTTATGTGAGAGTCTGTGTGTTTTTTGTTCCTCGCACTTTCATCGAGTCATATACTTATATACACACACAGAGATACTCCTATACACACCTGAATAAAATCTAGATGAAAAATTGTACAAATTTACAATTTGCCCAGTTGGATCTTAAAAGGTTCTTAGTTTAAGAATGCAAAAAGAAGAAATGAGAGTGAGACAAAAAACTGAAAAAGCAATTTTTTGAAGTCAACAATTGTACAGAAATAGGCTGTTTATTGGCCGATCTAAAGTTTAAGAGAAAGACATAAACATTAAAAAAAAAACTAAATTAGACATAAACGTCTCCACAAAGGACTCAGCAATGAGGAGCGCCACCATTCTTGTACACCACTTCAAAATTAAAAAAAAAAACATTTTGGCATGCTTGATGCAAGGTGGGAATGTTGCTCGTGGTGAAGATGGTTCCTCGAAGAGCATCCACTTTGTGGGGCTGACATCCATTTTTGTATACTTTCCTTGCCATCTACCTCCAAATGCTCTCCATGTGATTTAGATCAGGGGAACACGCTGGATGATCTAAAAGAGTGAGGTTAATGCTCTGGAAGAAGCCCTTTGCCAGGCAGGCATCATAAACTGTAGCGATCTGTTACAAAACTCAGTTATTACCACACGGGCCAGGGCCCTCAGTCATGAAGGATGCCGCATGCAACATCTCCACACACCCGGCTGCCGTTTGATGCCTCTGCACAACCTGAAGCTCCATTGTTCCATTGAAGGAAAAAGATGCTGTCTGATGGTTATTAGGCTGCAGTCGGCACCAGTAACGGCCTTAATTTGGGTCAAGGATTGTCCCTTGTTTTGAAAGACGGTCAGTGGGACCCTCGGACTCAGCACTGGTGAAACTTTTGTGGGTCTGCAACTTGACTTTTTCTATAGCCCTCAGGATCTTTCGAGAAATTCAGAACGGCTATCCTACAGCATGCAACTTCAGTAGCGTTGGCGACTTACACGAGGCCTTGCTTATGAGGTTCAACAATCTTACCACGTTTAAGGAGAGAAAACTTTTTGGCCTTTGCCATCAGGAGGTCATTACTGTAAGAGTGTCTGACAGAAGATGAAGTTGGATCCACATTTTTTAACAGATTTGACTTTTAAAGGCTGATGAGCAGACTATTCCAGTTTAATTGCCATTCTAAAGAAATTGCTAACTAAGTGTTTTTCATCTTACTCCTGTTTCTTCTTTTTGCATTTGAAACTTTGCCTTGAGCCTTTGAAAGATCTAACAGTACAAAATGTAAATTTGAGCAATTTTTCAATTGTTTTAAGATAAACATTCACCATCTCAAACGTGTCATCAGTTACATTTCACAGTTACGCTTTTACTTTGGTGCAGAGGCACATACTCACTGCTTGTCAAAGTCTGAGCAAGGATCCCTCAGATTAGAAATCAAAAGATTTGCTGTCTGTTGCTTTCACTTGTGCAGAAAATTGGAGAGAGATGATAAAAAACAGAGACAGTGGCACACAGCCAATGTTGAGGTGCCTGTAGAACTCTGCCCTCATTATCACGGGATAGATGCATGACTACGGATAACATCACTCAACACTTGTGCAAACAGACCTGTTTCCGAGAAAGGCCTGTCACTGTGTTAGTAAAACACAGCATCATCCTGCGGCCGCCTGCCAACAGCAGCACTGCAGACGGATGTGGCACTCTGCTAATTTGATTTGATTTCCCCTTGATAGTAGAGCTGAGCACTTTCTCCAACTGACTTTGTTCACCTCTGACTTTTGTGTGTGTGCGTGCTTAATGTTTTGTGTGTCTGTGTGTGTGCGTTTTACCTCTCCTTCTCTGTGTGTCAGACAGTCTGAGAATAGCCTGTCTGGAATTTGATGCTCATTGTTGAAAAGATCTTGCCAGTTTCACCAATTAGTGGTTCTATGGTAGCATCACTTGTTTGTCTTCAAGGACACTTCTGCATACACACTGACCTTTAAAACTATTGTGAAGGCTGAACATGACCTTAAAAGTCCAGTTTTGTACAAGGAACTTGACAACATGTTGTTTGTGTCAATCAGAGGCCGGATGAGGAGGTGGTGGTGGACCAGGGCGGGACAAGCTCAGTGCTGAATATCCACTATGAGAAGGAAGAGCTAGAAGGTGAGTAATATGCAGGAAAAATAGCTTAAATCTGTGATTTGTAGTCTGCTTCAGAATAGGAATAGTTTTTGGAAGCTTTCTTCTGCTTTTTCCCTCTTTTTGCCCCTTGTACTCACCTAAAATGCTCACCTTAATCTCCATCATTTGGTCTTAGATGCGAATGTGTAAATAATCCCCTTTTCTGCCATTTTCAAGACAATTTACCTTATTAATTCACTCTTAAACTTAGATATTGGGGTCTCTGCTTCAATATTCAACCCCTGACAATTAGTGTCATGTGCACTCAGCCTATTGTCTTTACATTATGTCCTACTTAAAACTGAATGCACTGATGATGACTACAGACAGCAGTGGCTGAAACTAAAGTCAGAAAGGAAGCAGCTGGACATTCATATAAACACCTGACTTTGCACTGCCTATTGAAGCAGCGCGAGAAGACTAAAGCCCCACTGTGACTTTACGATTGGGCTGTGACCTCAGTCAGACTGCTGCACGCATCATAACAGTTTAGGTGTCAACTGAATTTATTCAGCTTGGAAGGGTTTTTAATCCCCCCTTTAGAAATATCAAATCAAATAGTAGCGTTCACAGCGATCAATCGTATTGTAACTGACAAACTGAATGCCTTTGACATTCATTAGTATCTTGTGCTGCCAGTCATTTACTAACAAGTTTAGATCAACTTCATTTGATGGTTCAGTTTGTGTTAAAGGAAGTTTGTATGAAAGTGTTGGGGTTTCAGAGTCTGAACTAAAATCACCAACCCTCTTTATGGTTATCATCTATGTGGTTCACTACTCCCAAAGTAATGAGCACTAGATAGCAGTGACATTACCTGGCTATCATTTCCCATGCTAATTGTTACTTGTTGACAATGTGAGGTGCCTCTAAGTTTCCCATATCCTTCTTTTAGTATCAGATTGATTTCAAAATAAAAGATTTAATTAAACATGTCTTATGAGGTTTGTAAGCATGGCATTTACCACCATTTTAGCCTCCTATCCCATGGTGGTGTTAGAGAACATGACCATTGTTTGGTTCTTGTGAATAATGTATGTAGAATCTGTTAGGCTGTGTTAAGACAGGTGTGATGAGATTACAGCAGCTGTTTATTTTTCAACTAATGTCTACAAATATATTTAAAGCATTCTTCAAGAATAATAATCACAATACATCTCTTATCTAAACTCTTTTCTTTTTTATCAGGTCACAGAACTCTGTTTGTAGGGGTTCGAATGCCCAGGCAGAGCCACCGTCACCACAAGACCCACGGCTCTCGCCATCGTAAGAGAGACAGACGGACTGGAAGCATTGCAACACAACAAAGCGAGGAAACTGAGACGACCACATCCAGTCATGGTAACACAGAAACACAAAAACCACCTCTTAGGCCAACCTTCACCAACAGTGTCCTTTACTTTTAAAGTCAGAAAGAAAGAGGGACTCTGAAAGAGAAGAAAAGTTTGTGATGCTCTGTGTTGAATATTCAATTCCTAGTGAGGAGTCAGAGGTTGTTAAACAAAGTCTGTCAATACTGTGGGCCATTCACACACTTGCATAAACACGAAGCGCCCTTGGCTAAAATTGACAAGCCTGATAATTAGTGTCCAAAGAGGGGGGACTGGTCAGCGTGTTGCGTGTCTATTTGCATGTTATGGTAGATTTTTAAGTGTGTGTGTGTATGCAGCCAATATTTCACAGAAGACATCATGTGATGGGGTGTGGTCTTGGTAGCCTCTACCCCACCACTGTTCACCTCATTTTTTTCCTCACCCCCTCACTCAAACAGACACACCATCCCAACGGGTCCAGTTCATTCTAGGCACAGAGGAGGATGCTGAACATGTGGCCCACGAGCTATTCACTGAGCTGGATGAGATCTGCGTGAAGGATGGCAAGGATGCTGAGTGGAAGGAAACAGCCAGGTCAGGCTCTCCTCTGGGAGGCGTTTGCAACAATGCTTTGCAATAAAGCCTCTGACAGCCTGGCAGCTCAAGAGCTGCACTGTTAAGCAGAAGGACGTTTACTGGCACCGGTTACACTTAAAGCTTACTGAATCATTTTTTGGTTGGTTTACTTAAGTTTAAAGGCTCCAAAGAGAGAAAATATTTCTCCCTGCCCACTTTGAATTTCAAATTCTTCGATTAAATTCTCATTTTGTTTCTAAAACAAAATAAAAACAAAGCACAATGAAAAAAGTAGAGAAGTAAATCTACTCCCTTCAGCCCAGAGCTGTGCCTTTGTTGCAACTAAACACTAAACATTAGATGTATATTTTTACTTAACCTCTGGTTATCTGCTGCCATATTCAAACAAAATGCAAGTTTATGTCAACCCTTCTTAGTTATGAATAAACTTAAATGCTTTATTTTTTGTACAATCCATCATGAAGGGAAATGTTTCATGTCTCAGAAGATGTCATGAGCTTAAGATGAATGTGCTTAAGTTATCTAGATACTCCAAACCAACTCTAGAAATTTCAGCAGCTCTCCTTAGTTCAGGATTAATGAAAGTATTTCTGCTTGTCATGTACACAACAATAAGTTTCAAGTGAACCTTTAAAAGCTTTGATGAATTCAGGTCCTGATTTCTGGGCTGTTTTTACCTCACAGGTGGTTAAAGTTTGAAGAGGATGTGGAGGACGGCGGGGAGAGATGGAGCAAGCCGTACGTTGCTACTCTGTCCCTTCACAGCCTGTTTGAGCTCCGCAGCTGCATCATCAACGGCAGTGTGTTGCTTGACATGCACGCTGACTGCATTGAGGAGATCGCAGGTGAGGATTTAGAACCAGTTACATCTTTTTTAACTTCCATATGACTGAAAGTCTATTCCATCAGTTGTTGCTTCTTTTGAAATGTATATTATTTTGCACTGAACTGTCCAATCCTTTCTACTCCCTGCTGTCCGTAGTCACTTTTTGCTCATGTCCATGTCCTTGGGTAGACATTACAGTCATTGACATAAAACAGGCTCTATATCTGAGCTGAGGAGCCTGTAGGATGTGTGCAGCAAATTGATTTACCCTCTGAGAGAGGACAGACACAGTACAGGCCTGAGGGGAGTGTCAGTGTTGTGGTGGGTGCAGGAAAACACCAAACAGACTCACAGAGACCCAAGTTGTCAGTGATGGAAAAGGTCTAGAAAGAATTAAGTAATATGTAATGTTGCCATTGAAAAGCACAAATTGTCAGGAGGTATTTCATGCTCACAGTGCACCTGCGGCTGCTGATACTTTGTGACATTAAGCTGAGCAGTTTTGTGGGGTCTCACAGCAATATTGCGGCTGAACCTCGGTTGACCCTCATTTGAAGTAAAATCTATAACCAGAAAAAGCTTTGAACCCGGTCAAGTTCATTTGCATGGGTAATCATTCTTGCACGTTGAATTTGCATGCAGGTACGCATTTATTGTCTAAGCACTGACCATGCATGTCTTTAACAGACTGCACAGGTATCTAAATGATAACATGTATGCCAGTGTGAATGTGAAAAAGTACAGCAATACTTGCTGTACTGTTAACCACAAGTTAATTGGTATCAAAATAAGGCACAAGGCTCTCCACCAGTCAGCCTCACTCGTGGTCAGATTGTGACAGGTTAACAACTTGAGCAGCTTTGTTGCCCGCAGCACATCCTACATCACCTGTTTGGCTCCTGCCAGCTGCACCCAAAACTGCAGAGGAGACGGCAGAGAGACAGACTTTTTCATTTATTCACATATTTATTCACATATTTATTTTTGGAAGAGAAGCAAACTGAGAACTGGGTGTAATTTTTCAAGTTGCACAAAAAAACATGCAACAACCTCCCCAGCTATCAGAAGTACACTAATAAACCCCTCAGCTGACACATAAATGACACTCTGGAGTGAGCTATGGTTAAAATAAGCAACTCTAAATTAATTGAAGCTGTTATGTGAGGAACTTTGGAGATGTGGTGATTTTGGTTCCCTTGTAAACAAAGCAGGATTATGTTTGTTTTTGCTGATCTTTGTCTATGTTAAAGTCGCGTTTTCTAACAAAAATCTGATTCTTCCTATAACAGGCAGATGGAACTTTGTCTTGTAAACTATCAGTTAAGGGTATTTATCAAAGTGCTTTCAATTTTCTGACTTGACATCCAACCCTTTCCATATTACATGCATTTGAAATGATTACATGAAAAAAATAGATAATGTAAAATGCCTGAAGTGCAGGTATTAAAATTCTGGTGCAAAAAAATTAAACATTTTGGTTTACTGTGATTCAAGAGGGTAAATCAATGATGCAAATTTTGTTTTAGAATTGAACTTGCCCTTATCAAACTACTACTGATTCTAAAAAAATTGACATTTGTACTGATGGCTCTTGTTTTTATCCAGCGTGCGTTAAATTCAATTGATTAAAAGCACCAGTAAATGCTGGGGCACGGATGGCCTAGTGGATATGGCTGCGCACCATGAGGCTATGTCCTCGAGCAGGCGACCCGGGTTCGAATCCGACCTGTGGCCTATTTCCCGCATGTCACTCCCCACTCTCTCTCCCCTTTCCGACACTATCCACTGTCCTCCCTCTATATAATAAAGGCACAAAAAGCCAAAAAAATAACTTTAAAAAAAAAAAAAAAAAAAAAGCACCAGTAAATGCTAATTCAAATCAAGAGGAAGCATTAGAGACTGCTGAATACACCAGTATTATGAACATGATATCACTGAATGTACCCTGTCATAAGAGGGACTCATAATTATTGTTTGGCAGACAAGCTGTAGGAGGCTTCATTCTCAAACTCAGAAAAAAAGTAACGTGATAATGTAAGACTCACAATTTAAGAGTTCTGAAACAATTTCAACCAGCTTTTGTGTGAATCTCTTGTCACTGTCCTTATTAACATGCCTGATTATGCTGCTGCTGAGCTTGACACATCAGCACTGGCCTTGAAGTGTGCCCAGAATAAATTCAGACCCTGCAGTGTGTGTGTGAGTGTGCGTATGTGTAACAGTTTGATTGACTGTGGCAGAGAAGGACAGGAGGAAAGGAAAGATTCAGTTCTGACTCAGCAAGTGAACAAAGGAGCAGGAGGAAAGAGATGGAGAGATGCTGATTATTCTGTGCTGCCTCATGGGACTGCACATGTCTGACACATATTGACCTCCCACTTTCAACACTCACTGCCTGTCCAGCACCGTGCCTTCACTCATTGACGTATGCCTAGAGAGACTCTCTTGTTTCACATGAAACATTAAAAGAAAGTCAATTGTTGCTCAATTTATGGACAGATCTGCAACCATAGCATCCATATTATTTTGCTCTTTATTGACACATGCTCTTCCCATTAAAACTTGCTGATGCTGTCAATTTGTTTTCTTCATTCTGCAGATATGGTGCTGGACCATCAGGAGGCGTCCCATGAGCTGGACGACAGTGTCAGGGTGAAAGTGCGTGAGGCTCTCCTGAAAAGACATCACCACCAAAACGAAAAGAAGAAGAACCTGATCCCTATTGTGCGCTCCATCACAGAGGGATCCCGCAAACAATCAGAGCCCCATCTGACTGGTGGGTTTCATAGTGTATCCTTCAGTGCTTTCACATGTTTCACAAGTAAAATTTGGCTACAAAGTGAGAGTTGAAATAGATGTTTTTTGGTATGGATTGAGCAAGATGGAGTCTTGTTCTACTGTGACTTGTAAACATCAAGCGATGGAATCCAAATGAATTTTTACTTTTATTGGCCAATTTTTTATTTCAGTTATAAGATGGTATAAACATGAATGCAGAGACTACAAATGACTAAAAATATATGGAAAAAAACAAAGAAGAGAAAGGACTGATAGCCTAAGCCAGGGATCTTAAACATTTTTCAGACCAAGGACCCTGAAGTAGTGGATAGACGGAGCAGCCCACACACACACACACACACACACACACACACACACACACACACACACACACACACACACACACACACACACACACACACACACACACACACACACACACACACACACACACACACACTATATCCATATTGTATACTAAATTGTGTTTCATTGATTGTTCACTGATACCAATGCTTACTTCAGTTCTTTTTTTTTCAAAGGTATCTTCTTTTGGAATAATATTGAAATATAGAAAAATATTACACACAGCCCTGTGTGGGGGAGATTTTGGTCAGATTGGGACTGATTAGACTCTCAACCAATCAAAGGGAGGGTTATGTTGCTGTATATGTACATTTCTGACTGAAAAATAACCAGCCTCTGATCTTTGACCTCCATATATTAACATTTCGGATGTTGATTTCTCCATTTTGCAGACTAATCATTGTCCTGTGACTCTGACACACTGTCTCTCTTAAGCACTGTTACATTTTTACTGTTTACATGTTGTGCAGGGTCAGCCACATCTCCCCAGCCTTCAGCAACCACAGAACCATCTAAAAACGGTGGTGGAGTGGACAGCACACAAGTGGATCTCAGCAAGGTAAAACAGCAGGAGTTTTCCCGATGTAGACTTTGGGGCTCACACGTCCCTTGGTTTGCATGGATCCATAGCGAGTTTTCGATCTGCTGTGAACTGTATTTAAAAAGGCCAGAAGGTGCTTCCCACAAAATCATGGCTGAAATACATAATAGAAATGTTCAATGAAGCAGTATCAATCCCTTCCTGCAAAGCTGAACATCCATGTAAAAGAAAGGATTAAGCTGACAGATTTAGCCTGAGATTTTACAAAAATAGAGTTATCTATCAATGCAATGCAAGCACAGCTCTTTTGTCGCAGCACTTGCGAGGAGACAGCTTTGTATGAAATGGACTGAAGACGTTTGTTTTGTAATGAAAATGAAGGTATGAAATGCTGTGATGTTCCTTCTACTGCATTTTTAACTGGTTGGAACTTTTACCTCGTCTGAACAGGTGGACATGCACTTCATGAAAAAGATCCCAGAGGGTGCAGAGGCCTCTAATGTCCTGGTGGGAGAATTGGACTTCCTGGAAAGACCCATTGTGGCGTTTGTTCGCCTTTCACCTGCTGTGTTGCTCACTGGACTCACTGAAGTTCCCATACCTACCAGGTAGAGCACAAGTCTCCCATTACAGATACAAGGTGTAATCCAGGATTATTTACATACTTAATCCTTTTCCACTGCATTTCAGGTTTCTATTTATTCTCCTGGGTCCTGACGGAAAAGCTCAGCAATACCATGAAATTGGACGCTCCATGGCAACCATCATGACAGATGAGGTAGGAATGATTTGTTAATCCAAGTTTGCAAAGAAAAAAGTTTTAAATGTCTACTCCTGCAAATAAAGCAGTTAATTCTCTCTGACTTTCACTTTCGCCTGGGTCAGATCTTCCATGATGTAGCATACAAGGCGAAGGACAGAAGTGACCTGCTGGCTGGGATAGATGAGTTCCTGGATCAGGTGACGGTACTACCACCTGGAGAGTGGGACCCATCCATTCGCATCGAGCCACCAAAGAGCGTCCCCTCTCAGGTACACAGGTTTTTTTCAGCAACAAATCCCGGCATTAAACATGTGCATCTAAAGGGAAGTTTAAGGGTAGATTTTGATTTCTGTTTGATCTTGGACTGTTACTGGGTGCCTGCAGGTAAAGAGGAAGATGCCTGGAGTCCCTAATGGCACAGCCTGCCAGGTGGAGGAAGAACTCCATGCTGAGCACCACGGGCCAGAGCTGCAGAGAACTGGAAGGTACTCTGTTTATTGATGCCCTGTTTTCACATGTGTCAGAGATTTTTCCATACTCAATGATTGTTATGGAAGCCATTTAAAATGTCAATAAGCAGGATTGTTGAAGCATATAACTCTCCTGTTCTATATCTGGGTATGCTTTTACAAAAAGTGACGTGGAAAAACTTGATACAACATATGGGGATGTGCAGAGGCCTAGAGATGGGTTTGACACTCATCACCATGCTGACAGTGGCTCGGGCCACAAAATCTAATATTAGATTTATATGAAGCTGAGTTGAGACAATAAACTGAAAAACACAATGACCGACAGAAACAGCTAGAAGCTACGCCATTCAGTATAACATACGTTTATTTCTTTAAGAGAAATAACTTGTGAAAATCTTGTCTTTGCTGAAATATTACCTAAGTTGGAACAGTGATGTCATAATTTACTTCAGGTAGATCTGAAGTCCCAACACCACTTAAGCACTTAAGCACCTCTCTTGTCTTGTCATCAGGTTGTTTGGTGGTCTGATACTGGACATAAAGAGAAAAGCTCCGTTCTATCTGAGCGACTTCAAGGATGGTATGAGCCTCCAGTGTGTGGCTTCCTTCCTCTTCCTCTACTGTGCCTGCATGTCTCCTGTCATCACGTTTGGAGGACTGCTTGGGGAGGCAACTGAGGGACGCATTGTAAGAAGACAGATGCTCGTATTTTAACTGAGACAATTTTTCTTATACACGTAGCACATTTTGTGCTGTACATGAAAACTCTTCTCTATATTTCCTCACTTGCTGCAGAGTGCCATAGAGTCCTTACTGGGTGCTTCTATGACTGGAGTGGCCTACTCCTTGTTTGCAGGTCAGCCTCTCACCATTCTCGGCAGCACAGGTCCTGTACTTGTTTTTGAGAAAATCCTCTACAAGTTCTGCAAGTAGGTATCACAAAAGCCTCCCCACATTATCATCTTCATGATCTTTGGGTTGTGTTTTTTCAGCTAATTTTGAATCATTCTTTCCTCTCATTTCAGGGACTATGGCCTGTCCTATCTGTCGCTTCGGACCTGCATCGGCTTGTGGACAGCCCTGTTGTGTTTGGTGCTTGTAGCCACTGATGCTAGTTCTTTGGTGTGCTACATCACACGGTTCACAGAGGAGGCCTTTGCTGCCCTCATCTGCCTCATTTTCATCTATGAGGCCTTGGAAAAGCTCTTCCATCTGGGAGAAGTCTATCCTTTCAATGCACACAGCGACCTCGACAAACTCACTCTGGCTTAGTAAGTGACCAAATAACGCCTTTGCCAACTTTGCTGGTATTTAGAATTTGATTTTGGTTGAGAAGTGCATCCTGAGGAGTATTAAAAGTATGTTGTTGGGTCTTAATGCTTGTACAGTTGTAGTCAGCAGTCAGAGTCAGCAAAAGAAAGCAGTTAGTATCATCTACACTAAGAGAGAATACTGTTGAAAGTTACCTCATTTACCTGCAGGAAGTCAGGTGTACAGCTCTTGAGCCTCTCTCTTGTAGCAACGTGAAGCTGCGGGTGCTCACTGGGCTGGTGAGTGTGTTTACAAAGCTACGGCCAGAGGCAGTGAGCGTGTGCTGCAGCTGGCATTGAGCCAAGGAGGAGGAGTCCAGTTTGAATGAATAACGAACAGTAACAAAACTTTCTTCAGACCCTACCTTTAAAACACTATGAATTACACAGGACCAAGAAATTATCTTTTGGGAACTAAGCAGTCATATCTCTTATTTGATATTTCCATATTGACTGCCTGAAATCTACCATAAATGCTTATTTGGAAAAAAATGTACAAGCAATGTAGTCAAACCCACTTTTTATAAATGTTGAATTGTATTGAACACTTTTGACATGTAGGTGAAAATCATAGCACAGTGGTATCCATTGTCTCTACAAGAGACATTTATGCCATATTTTGCTGTTGCAGCTGTAACAGAAGCTGTTGGACCTATGTTCAGCTCAGAAACCAGACTTAATAAATAGAACTTTGCGGGCCAAACTTTGAGCTGCAGGGTGACCTCAAAACATTTTAATTAATCATGTTTCATTCACTGCATTGTTACACTAACAGAACAGCTGTCATCTGCTCATTGTGAGCATCTATTCACCTTGCTTTCTTATACTCTCTCTGTGTCGTCTCTTTTATTTCTTTAAAGCATTCAAATCAGTATGGCAAGGCAGTTTCTTTCCTGTCTTGCCTAACTGAATGAGTCCATCTTTAATTAGAAATACACTGTTATTAATTTGTCTTCACCTGTCTTTCCTTGTGTAGTTGTAGGTGCGCAGAGCCTGATAATCCCAGTAATAAAACCCTGGAACTGTGGAGTGAAAGAAATCTAACAGCCTCCTCTGTACCCTGGCCTAACCTCACTGTCAAGGTAACGTAAATATGTGAAAACATGCTCACACTTAATGTCAGTGTAACTTTCACATGATCGCACACGCTGCATTTACACAAATGCGTTTACTTTTGTTAAAATTCAACTAACCTCTTCATCTTCCTCTGAGCAGTTAACCTCTCATGAGGACCTTTGCAAACACTAAAAGGAAAATTCCATCGATTAACCTTTCACTGAGTGTACAACTGAACACAACTAAGGCTTGCCACATTTTTTGTGCCATGACTTGCCCATACTTGTTGACTCTTCTTGACCCACAGATTGTTTTTTTTAAGTTGTCTTTGGTTCATTTGATCCCCAATTTTGATAATGTTCTAAGTTCACTCTATGACTGTCAACAGGAGTGCATCAGTCTGCAGGGACACTTTGTTGGGACAGCTTGTGGCCACCACGGACCCTATACCCCAGATGTTCTCTTCTGGTCCACCATCTTGTTCTTCTCTACTTTCTTCATGTCTGCCTTTCTCAAGCAATTTAAAACAAGCCGTTATTTCCCCACAAAGGTAACAACTCTGTATGACCCTTCTCAAAGCAAAGGCTTGTCTCATCAGTGGCCATAGCTCTTTAATACTTTAATCTTTCATATCCAGGTGCGGTCCATGATCAGTGACTTTGCAGTATTCCTCACCATTGCTGTCATGGTTCTGCTCGACTATGCAATTGGAGTGCCCTCGCAGAAACTGAAGGTGCCCAGCAAATTCCAGGTATAGAGGAGAGGTCATAGCAACTTCCACTTTGGTATCACAATCAGCCTAGTGATGGTTGAAACATAAGCTCACACGCCTCTAATTGGGTCCTCCAGCCTACCAGAGATGATAGAGGGTGGCTGATCAACCCGATAGGGCCCAACCCATGGTGGACCGTCTTGGCTGCATCTATTCCCGCTCTTCTCTGCACTATCCTCATCTTCATGGACCAGCAGATTACTGCTGTCATCATCAACCGCAAAGAGCACAAGCTACTGGTAAGAATAATATCATAATCTAGATCATACAGTAGCAGAAGAGTTTGTGTTTCCTTGGAATATATACTGTTCAATACTTTAGCTAAGGTCTAATGAGGTGAGCAGAGTGCTTTGATTCTTTTAATATACTCAAGTTGGCACCAATGTTTTAGTTGAATCTTAAGTATCTATCACTTGAACATTTATTTGAAAAATGCTTTTTTTCTCAAAACTATTAACTTTCTAAAACTGTATTGTTTCAGACCAATATGTAGAAATCCCAATGTATTTATTTTCACTAGGTTCTGACTGATCCTGTCAAGAGTGTCTTGAGTTGAAAATGATCAGTTAAGTTTCTGTATTGTGTTCTTACTTTGCGGTGGCTCTCATCATACTGAGACAGTCGTCATTCTTGCTGCAGGTGTTTCATAATCTAACATTTCTTTTGACTATCAAACTTATGGTTCTTGCTTTTGAGAGATTTAGAGCAGTGTTTCTCAAACTGTTTCAGATTAAGGACCTGGAGCCTAAAGCAACAAACTGATGCATTGTAAACTTCCATCATGCATCACTAGTACTAGTACTATCAGAACTTGCTCTCAAATTAGCTTCCACCGTTTCCATGATGCTCAGTGCAGCTGATTTGTCTCGCCATTGCACCTTATCCTGGCCAGCATCCTCTCCCTTATTTGATTTTCTTTTCACAGTCCCGGTCTTAAGGCACTGATACAGGATTTTGCCAGGAGGCTTGTTGATAGAGTAATGATAGCTCGATAGTTTTTTCTGGGGAGGGTTTGAGGGAACTTTTGTGAGTACTGGCAAACTTGTCTCTTTCTTCCTAAATGTTTCATCAAAAAAATCCGTACAATTTACTCGCTGTCATGGCAGACCATGAGGGGGGCGCTGGCAGATCACTAGTGGTCCCTTGGCCACAATTTGAGAAACACTGATTTAGAGGTTTGCTTGCTCACAGTTAGCTGACAGTAACATTGTCAGGAGTCCAAGTAACTTGAGCATCTCTCTGAGTGCACCCTGGACAGTGTATTTCAAAGTTAGAGGTTGTTCCTGTCTTCTCCTCAGGCCCAATGAGGTTTTCTCTTGATGAATTTTGAATGCAGGTTTTGAAAACTGGTGCAGAAGTTGAAACATTTTCTTCAACATTTTACTGCAGAGGTATATAAGACCAGATTTAACCACGTAAATCTGCTTGTATCACTGGATTCATCACACATCCACAGCAATTTTCAAATCACATCTCATTTATATATTAAAATATGTGAAGGTTACAGCAGAGTCACTGCGTAACTTCAATCTTATGACCTTACTCTATCTTCAAGCCTGATTTTGTCCCTAGAAATGATTTAGCTCGACGTGCATCTATTGCCAGTATCAGTCAACTGCACCGGCATCCACCATCATAGTTAGAGCCTCAGCGTTTGAATAACAGTGTGTTCCTCTGTGAGGAATGATGAAAATTCCTTTCTTTACAGTGTCTCTGAACCTCTTTCCTGTCTCTAAAAAAGGATTTCAGTTACTTCTGGGAAATTTACTTGAGAAACACCAACCGAATTTTGAAATCTGTTCTGAAGTTTTGAACTAGGCCTTGGACATCCAGATGTGATGATACTGTTTCTACCAAGTTTCAATGTTTAAATCCCTAGTTGGTTGCAGACGTCCACTTTCAGTCTTTCTCTTCCTCTTTTAGAAAGGCTGTGGGTATCACCTCGATCTGCTGATGGTGGGGATAATGCTGGCTGTGTGCTCCATAATGGGCCTACCGTGGTTTGTTGCAGCAACCGTCCTGTCCATCTCTCATGTCAACAGCCTGAAGCTGGAGTCAGAGAGCTCGGCTCCAGGCGAGCAGCCGCGCTTCCTGGGCATCAGAGAGCAGAGGTTTACTGGCCTGGTTATCTTTCTGCTCATGGGCTGTTCTGTATTTATGACTGGGGCGCTACAGGTTAGTTAGACGAGCTGTTCAACGCTGCCCCCTCCTGGCTAGAACATCTAGTCAAGCATGTGAGCATAATACTTTTTAGGTATGACCAAAATCCACTGATGTTAAATGTTTTTTTTTCCAGTTTATTCCAATGCCAGTGTTGTATGGTGTTTTCCTTTACATGGGTGTCTCTTCGCTGAAAGGAATCCAGGTAACATTTCACAATTACTGGAGTAACAAGATCATTTTTTATGTGCTGTGAAAACCCCCTTTTTTGCAGAATTGGACAAAAACCACAGATGTTGGGTAAGATGCTGCAGTTATAATTGCATCTGTTCAGATATTGTTTAAACTATTCTTGTTTTTGTACTTCAAAAACAAAATACTGCAGACGGTGATTGAAAAATGAAGTTGGACAAATTATTCTCTTACTCTCCATCTTAATTTAATATTTGCTTTGCTGTCCCAATTTTGCCCTCTCTTAATCTAATTAATTTTGTCTCGATTTAATGAGGCCTGACAGTTTTAACTCTGAACAAGCTAAGTGAATTTGTCATTCATAATCATTTTCCTTCTCATGCCATTATCACCATCTGTGTCCTGGTTCTTTTCTCATTAATTTATTTCTCTCATTAACCTCTGACTCAAATCTCCTCTACCACCTGCCTTCTTCCTCTCAGTTTTTCGACCGTCTGAAGTTGTTTGGCATGCCAGCAAAGCACCAGCCAGACTTTATCTACCTGCGCCATGTTCCCCTGAGAAAGGTGCACCTGTTCACTGTCACCCAGCTTACCTGTCTAGTGCTGCTCTGGGTCATCAAGACATCACCCGCTGCTATTGTCTTCCCCATGATGGTGAGTGGATTAAAGCAAACACTACCTCAAATCTCCGCTTGTCATAAGTTGAAGCAATGAGTTTGTTTCCTCTCGTGCCCAAAGGTGCTGGCTCTGGTTTTCGTCCGCAAAGTGCTGGACCTGTGCTTTTCAAAGCGAGAGCTAAGTTACCTGGATGATTTAATGCCGGAATGGAAGAAGAAGAATCTTGATGATGCCTCTAAAAAGATGGAAGAGGTAGTCTGAATGGCATCTTGAAAAGTATGTCAAAGTAAACAAACAATTATGTATTGACACTATCTGTTTGTGGTGGGCGGGGGTGTCTTTGAGGAATCACAGGTTATGCTCAGCACCAAGACGGATGACACAACTTCTATTCAGATTCCCATGGAGAGCAGCAAGCCTTCCCAGACTCAGAGAGCACATGACCCCAGGTCTGAACACACACACACACACACACACACACACACACACACACAGACACACCCCAGACACATCAGCTTATTGGAGTGGTGGAGTTGCACTTAAATTCAACCACCTGTGCAAATTAGGTCTATGACTAAATTTTACAAACTTTCAACCCTTACAATAGAGAAATAAAAATACAGCTTCAATAACTCAACACAGGTAATATTTGAAAGTAGTTTCTCAAATTCCAGTTAAAAACTGCCGCTTTTAATAACTAGTTCGGTCTTAAAGTGTTTTGACTACTTCTTACAGGCATTTTTGTACACTGATCCAAACCCTAACCCAACTTTTTGCTGTTATGAGCATCTGAAAAAGTGACATATAGCCAGACTAGGGCTAAATGATTTCCAAAAAGAATCTAATTGTGATTATTTTTCTCTATATTGCAATTGCGATTTAATGTGCGATTACTTTTAGATTTCCCATCATATGTTCTTAAACACATTTTTCTAAATAAATATTGACATTAACATACATTTTTTTTGTTACTTGTTACTGCTTTTGCCCATTTTAGTCACTTTTCACTTTTTTTCCCTCTTTTGAACAGTTTCTTTTACGAAGGTTGTTTTCAACCACTTTGAAAGGCTGAATTTTTATTTGGAAAATGTAAAAGTTTAACAATAAGCAAACAAAAAGAAACTTTTAAATTTTTCAAGAAATAAAAATAAAAAGAAAGAAACAAAAAATATTTAAATCACTAATTTATGTTGTTTTACATGTCTTGCTTTACATTTCAAGAACGGAGAGTAAATAAGTAAAAACTTTGCTCCTCGGTTCAGTAGGGTTGAGCTTAGGGTTGTAGAGCATAAAACATCTACTGCAAAAAAGAAATGTATCTGGTGTTTTGACACATTTCCGGTTAAAGAAAATTCACCGTCTGTGATTAGAATATTGCAGCAGGCTACATTGGGATTTAATCCAATTTTGGATAAAATGCTCAGCCCTAAGCCAGACACCAGCTTCTGGAAATGTTTCTGAGGAATCTTAGTCCATTTTTCATAAGCAATGCCTTTGAGTTTGCTATTATTCCTTGGTTTTGTGTTGCAAGTGCCTTTTCCTCTGTATTCTTGTTTGATTATTATTTACAACTAAAAGTTTATACATTTGCTAAGAAACCTAATTTGCTGTGACGGTTGATTAATTTTAGATGCAACTGTATGTCTGCTTGTCTTGTTTTGCTGTTGATCCTGACAATTCTGACACACTGATACTTTTCCCAAACACTTACCCTGAACAAACTTCTTTTTATCCTTACCCTCCTTTTCCTCTTCCTGCTCCTCAGGTGTGATCCCTCTGATATTAATATATCTGATGAAATGTCTAAAACCACCGTGTGGAAATCTCTAAACTCCAATCAAAAAGACACTCGTCCTGTGGCTGCTAAGAAGGCAAGGCCACACCCTCTTTTCCCTAAACCCTGCCATCTGAAAAAAATTCCTGCCACACTTTTTGGTCACTTAGCTCTTCTGTGTTTTGAAATCCACTGTATTCAGAGGTTTGCCATTTTCCCCTGCAGCCCACTCAAAATTAAGACTGATGCTGGGATGCAGTTTTTAATGTTATTTTGGTTAAGCATGGTTAAGTGCCAGGGACAGAGATAAATTTCTACCTTTCCAAACAAATCACAGTAGACTATGAAACTATTATGCAAACTTACATTAAGTCATAGCAAATTGTTGATTTAGAAGAAAGAGGATGCAAATATTAGCCTTTGTCAGATGTTTTTCTCCCTAAAATATTGCCATCAGTCCTATTAACTATCGCTCATCCCTATTTACAGATATTGCAACCCTGAATATGCCATTTAATATCAGCTTCAATAGTATTTAAGCCTACTTCCCTGGGTGTCATCAGGGCAAAATGGCCACCTCATGAATATTGTCTCATATTGCTCCAGCTAATGGTGGTTAAGTGAACTCTGACTTTACTTTGTGCTTTGTTAATTCATGGTTTTTCTGTATTTCTCGGCAGGATTGAAGGGATGGAGTTCATAGATGAATAAAGGATATCTACAGCCCTGGCAGGCTCAACTGTGTCACATGACTGCAGTTCTGGACCACTGGACACTGCGATCTGGCGTTTTTTGACCGTCAGCCACTTAAGCACTAGAAATACAAGCTTTGATGATTTCTACCAGCTACCCACAGCACACAGATCACACAAAGACATGCGACAACCCATACTCTTCTATTGTTGTGAGGACTTTTTAACTTAACTAGGTTTCAATGACTGAAGTTGGTCTTTATTTAATACTTACTCTGATCCTTTGAGCTGGAACTGCGAGTGTCAAAATTGTTCACCCACTATTGTAGCTAGTTAACCAATAAAATTGACTCCTGACTCGACATTTTGTGCTTAGCTCTCTACATAACCAAACTGCAAAGAAAGTTCAGTACTGCCATTCTGTACACTATCATTGGCTTTCCATTTTAATTGAGTGGTTTAATATTAGGTTTAAAACATTGTTCTTTACTTTGGAAAATTAACTTCTATTAGAAAAGCTCTGTTTGAGATAATCGAGTGGGGCATTGGCAGGCTTTGATATTATGTCAAACCCTGGAGCTGATCCTTCCACAGCGACAGTAAACAAAGCAAAAAAGGCAAGAACACAGTGACAGCTGCTGGCAGCCACAGTGATTTCCCTGAGATACAGGGACATCTGCCCATTCACAGCTGAAAACCCTGCATTTATTTAATACTCATTAGAAGGTGGCATCTCAAACTGACAAACTCTGTCACTGGTCTATTTCCAGAGTGTCAACCAAAATGAATGAATGTGTTTTTTTCCAAGCTTACAGGGGCACAGCTGTTGTTGGTCTAAAAATACTGACTTTACTGCTCAGAAACAATGAAACAGCCCATTGTAAATTCTTTTGTTGGGTGGATTTTTCACCAAAAGTCAGAACGTATAATAGCCATAGCAAGTAGCTCAACCTTTCCACCACTAAAAAGAAAAAAAAAAAGGTTTTTTTCTGATTGTTTTCCAACCACATCACAGTTGTTCATTTTATGTTTCTTACCAGCTAATGAATGTTTGTGTCAGTTTAAGGCTCAATCTGGGTGGCTACCAAAATCTAAAGAAACAATTATCTTGCTTTTAGGTGAAAAAAAAAAAGCCAATTCAAATCTGTATCAATCTGCAGGTTGTGTCTGAACATGTTGAATAAAGCTGGTTTTTAGAGATTGTTTTCAAAGTAGTCAAGCTTTTGGCAGCTAAATATCAAATCAAATTAAACTGTAAAGCAATTTAAACTGAGGAAAACTTGGGCCTAGAGATAATTTACTGTTGGCTAGTTAACACAAGAAACCTCTTTTATAAAGATGTAATGTGAATCCATCTTCGCAGTGTCCTCATCACAATACAAGAGCAAGTGCAGATACAAAACAACAACCTACACACTCCACTTTTTCATCAGAAACACACCCAGCTTTAAAGCCTACACTGTAAACTGATGGGGTTTAAACCCTCCTCCAATAACAAACCAGGTTCTTTTTAGTAATCCCAATCGTTTTTTTTCCATAATCGTTTCTTCAATATACAAGAGCCACTTTTCATTTACCATGAAATGACTTTGTTTTTTTTCTAACAGTGGTGAAGTGATTGGTTATTAATAAATCTTGAAAGATCATTGCAGGTTTGGTAATATGTGGACTTACCCTCTTTTGAAAGCAGTAAACTAGGTGTCAGCTTTGTGTGATGATGTAAATTGAAAACTGTACCTGTTAAAAGACCCACAGCAGTGGCAGAAAAAAAATGTAACACAAAAACCTTTTTGATAAATGGATGTTTTCTTTGAACAGGTAACTGTGTGGGAAGGAGTTGGTTCTCCAGTCTGTGTCACATGTTAGTGTCTTATCTCTTTACCTCAGACAAGTTCATGTATGCTCCTGCAAGGCACTTTGTTTGATGTCAGGTCAGGGGAGAGAATAGTGGAAACTGTAAGAATGTGAATATCTCTAGTGGAGGGAGTTTTTTTGTCCCTTTGAGTACCAGGAAATAACTATGATTTTCTTCATTTAAAAGATAAGAGGTTGTTAGGTACTAGCAATAATTCACCGAAAAAGAAAATCCAAATTGACACCCCGCCACTCTTAATATACTGGGGTACCTTAATATAAATACATCCCTCTGTTTTTCCCTGAAAAAAAGTACAGGGATATGTTAAATTTTAAGCATAAAAACTCATTTTATGTGCCGAAAAGAGGACTTTTACCACTCAAACAAATTAGTAAAAGATATTGAAATATAGCCCGACTCTAATTCACTATGTAGATTTAAAGACGTCCATTTGGATGAATAAGACGGAAGTCAATTTATGTTTTATCATTAGACTCACATCTGGCTGCTATCTTGTAAAAAAAAAGGATGTTTGAATTTAAGTTTCAGGCATGTCAGTCACCTCAAAGCTTGGAGAGCCAAAGAGGGCAGAAAGTTTCTGGAGTAACAGACTGATCCTCAATTATTCTTTATTTGTAGTTGCACTTTCTGTAGATAAAGAGATTATTATATATTATTTTCATGAGATATATTGCGTAAAAATGATTTTGAATTAACGTTTTATTTATGTATTATTGATGACAGTAATATTTTTAGATAAAATTCTCTAAGTGTTGTATTTGCTTTTTGTAAATATTATACTGTAAGAAAAACAGGAGAAGAGCTTTGGAAGAAGGGCTGAAGAATGCAGCACATGAGTAATAAATACAAGAATTCAATAATATACCATCAGAAGTTATTACAGCAAGGATCTCGGGTGAGAGACATTGATAAATAACCTACAATTTCCACGTCCTTAGTCCTTTTTGGAGGAGCCTTGAAATTACTTTTCAATCAATCAACCATAGTCTCATTTTGGCCATTGTCATCTCATGTCAGACAGGAAGGATGTGCAAGAGTTGTTCACATGCCACCGTGCACTGTGTTTTTTTATCATTATTATTATTATGAGCTTTTTGTAAAATTAAGATAATGAACATGCAATCCCAAAGGGACCTGGCAGAATATCTGTTGACACAGTAGCTATTTTTAATCTAAAAGTAGTGAGGGACCAACAAGCTATCCTTGAAATTACCCAGGAATAGGCAAAACTGACACTGTGTCCTTGGAAGACAATGTTTAGATGGTTTATGTCTGACATGACTTGAGGCTGATTCTGTTGTCAGTCCCTAGTTATATAGGCTGCTGATCCAAAGTGTCTGAAAATAAATACCATAGAGGAAAATATAATCAAAAATTGTATTTATCATCCCTTTTTAACTTTTTCAGTGGTTCTTTCGAATTTTTGGTTCAATAATTGGTTTGTGTTTTCAAGGCTGTCCTCCACTGTCCCAGTCATCAGTGTAACTCAGAGAAAATGTACAAGTGCATTAGCCTTTCACAAAGTTTCATTCTGTAATACCTCCTCATAATGCTTATGAAACTTTTAAATACTGTATGTGCCGTCATGTGCTTCTGCTTTGACTGTCAGACTTTTGAATGTGAATTTAGTCTTCGTGTGCTTGAGGACCCATAATTTAGCTAATAACTGGCATGACAAAATGTTATTCATTGTGTAACTATGTATTCTAAAATCTCATGACTGAGGGCAAACAAATGCTTTGTAAATTGAGAAAAAATACCAGAAAATGTCTTCATAATGAATTAGAATTACACTCTTAACCATCTAGAGCTCTTTGATTGTAGGTGATAAATTATTGAGCTGTTTTAAGATTTTTTTCATAACCATCATGTGTCTTAAACTTGATTTTAACTCATTTATGTATATGTGAATGTATGGTTAGCATACAATAAACAACCTGCAGGGCACTGTAGGTGACTACATATACACGTGGCCATAAAGTCACACATTATGATGGATGTAAGTACAATTACATGCTATACATTTGTGCCTGTCATAGGAAACATAACCAATTCCTGTTGTGCTGTCATTTTTGACAGTTGACCATCCTACATGTGACCAAAATAACAAGACATTGTAAAGCCAACAATGAACTCAGAGTCATTTCTTTGTCTCATTTTGTATAAATTTTAAATTCTTCTCGCATACTAATACAACAAGAGATCCTTGTGTTGTTTTCCTCCTTCTTGTATCTGTACAACATATATATGTGTGTATATATAACTGAAAATTGTGCAGATTATAAGGTCCTTCTAATAAAAATGAGAAAATGTGTGTTTCAAGGACAAGGATGAAGAGGATGAAAAGGAGAGTTGTCAGAAAGCAGGAGACTTTCAGGTAGAACAGCAGCTGTACTGCAATACCCTCAGTCTTTCAGTCTTGGAGCCATAGAAAAAAGCAATGTCTTTTCTCCCTTACCATTGAATGATTAGTCTTAAGCAAAGTACATGTTTTATATGTATATGTAATTTAAATTTTGATTATGAATAATGAAATAAAATACAGGTGAAATCAAACATTTGCAAGTGTATTGTATTATGTAATAAATATTGTGAGTAAGTTCACAGAAATAATGTTGACATGTTGCAGCTTAGATGTGTTTTGATACATGTTTGTAATCCCACTAGAGGGCAGCAGGGCCACAAAGCTTTCAAAAAGCCTCCCCTTGTAGAAACTTTGCCCTCCTCACGTTGATTAAAGGCAAATTTGAGAAATATTTGCAAACATCTAATGTGACAAAACCATTGGTCTCACCATCATGACACACGGAGTTGTTCCATTATTTCAAGGATTGTCCCCTCTCTCATGTGTTGCACCCATCCCCCACATTTCTGTCCTGAAGGTGAAAGCAGTGTGCACATCCAGTGTGATCCTGGCTGCAAAGGAGTAGCCTGTGGGAAGTGGTGTGAGTTGGAGATGCTCACCACTCTGTATGTCTATTTCTATGGATGCCTGAGAGCCTTCAGGGTGTCACGTGACCAAATGTTTCTGATTACAAACAGCTGGCAGGCCTTGGCTTCAACCAATCAGAGGTGGGAATAGCTGTTACATCAGGTGGGAAGGGTGGAGAGGATTGAAAATTAAATGCTTTTAATCAACAAATTCAATCAGGTATCTGCATTCCCACTCATAGCTTAGTTTGTTGTTCAATATTACCTGCCTCTATTTGTTTAAGCATGGCATTGATTAGTATTATATAGAAGACAGTCTCAGTGTGGCTCATGGCCAGCACAGAGTCAATCAGCAGCGGCCATCATGTCCCTGAGCTGAGACTTGAGTGGTCAAAGAAATCTTTTGTGTTCATGTGAAAGTCCTACATTGTTTGCAAAGGACATGTTGTCAGAGTGTATAAAATCAGATTTTGATGGTTTTCAGATCATTTCAACCCTCTATTTCATGGAACATAAGCAACAAATCAAACGTTCAAACAGAACAATTTCCATGTTTTTAGAAGAATGTAAAACTGTTTATGTGATGCTAGAATTTGGATATTTTAAGAGGCACAGTTCAGAAGCCGATATTCGTGAGGGTTTAAGGCGACATCTGCAGTCATTCAGACAATTTGCTTTTTTTCTGGGGCTCGATTTCTTTCAGCATCACAATATAAAAGTATATATATATATACAAATATATGACATACAAGAGACTGCTAAAACAGCCAGTGTACTGTCCCCACTTGAAATCCATTGGAATCCATTAGTGTGTAAGAAAGAGACTCTAAACTGTCAAGTAGTTGAAACCCCTAAATCAGGTTGTGGTAGGAATTTAACTTTTAAAATCCAGATACTGGTGAAACTTCAAAACTTGAAAAATATCAAAATGAGTGGTTAGCTATTAATATCCCTGGCTGAAAAAAAACTCTCATGAAGACGTTTTTTTTTTTTTTTTTTTTCTTTTACAAAACTGCATTAAGACAAGTTGCATCATGTGTATAATGTAATGAAAACAATCCTGCTATTTTCTTTCTTTCTTCCTTTATGTTTGACTCACTGAGCTGTTTTTGTGTTCCCACTGAGCAGAGGCGGCCCTCAGCTCTGCCCTCCCCTCCATCAATCTCTGTCATAAATCTGTCACACAGAAAGAAAGGGAACTGCTGAATACAGATTTGTCAGCAATTAATCTAACCTCTATTACTAGACTTGGATATTGTGTTCTCTATACCAGAGAACAATAAGCCACTCTAACATGGAGCACTGCGCTTCATGTGTGTGTATGGTGTGCAGTCATGTGTGTGTGTGAGTGTGTGTGTGTGTGTGTAAGACAAAGAGAGGTGGGGGCCTTCTATGTGCGTACACATCCAGAAAGCCCCCTTATGTAGGGTTTTTTGTTAACATAGACTGTTTGCTGTTGTTCTGTGATTGGAAACTATTATTCATGATGTCCCCTTTACTTATAATAATTACAATCACTTTTAATATTGGTTCGGCTTTGACATTCTGCCATCGATATGAAGAGAACAAATAAAGAGTTTCTCTGAGAACACACATATTTTCTTTGTCACTGGGTACGTGTGCATGCTTCTGTAATTTTCTGCTCCATCCTATTAAGTTTATGAGTATTTATATGGAAAAAGAGCAAAGAAGTCTTTGAAACTATAAAAATCATTCTGAGTTGTCATACATGATGCAAAAGCCTTAAAATCATCTACAGACTTTTATATTTGACATTAGACCAAACCTACCTGGACACTGGCATTGCCTGTGCAGGACAATACACACATTTCCTGTTCTCTCCCCAAAGATTTCCTGTTCCTGTTTTGGCCTCTCTGTCCCTCTCCTCTCTCTTTTTATATCCTGTTCTCCATGTCTCAAAGTTCACCTCTCATGGCATTTTGCATACATTTAAAAGTAGACTTCAATAAAAAGAAAAAACCCTAAACTTTAGTTAACGCTATGTAACTAAATTCAACTTTACTTCTTTATAGTCTTGATCTATTTTTATGTTTAACCCTCTTTTGTCTTCGTAAACACATAAACTGGAGCTGTTATCATTACTGGGACAGTTCACTGGAGCAACGGGCCAGTGCTCAGCTGCTTGAGACAGAATTAGAGAGGCGAGCAGCTGAGCTTCTCTGGGGTGCTATCATGTGACCTATCCCACCCAGAGGGCCAAAGGGACCCAGGTTAGAGTTACCATGTCCAATTTCCACCATAGATGTCATGTCTGTGTGCGAAAAATCTGTCTTCCTGTGTGTATTTAAGCTGTTTCTATAAGTTCAATTTGAAATGGGGGTTTTTCTCACTAAGACCCAACCAGCAACCTCCAACCTGCTGATAGCCGCACCTTTCTGTATGACTGTCATCAGTGCAAAGTCTGCCCTTTTGTCCCTCTACTTGTCCCAGTGACCTGTTTAGGGCAATAAGGCTGCATGTGGTGGCGTTGCTGACGTAATAAGAGACCACATCTGGGGGCTTCGACTTTGCAGTGAGAATGTATCAAACAGCCTACCTTATCTGCTATGAAAAGAACAGCCCCCCGCAGCACATTCGGGTCTAGATGTATTGTTTCCTTGCCTGAAAAACAGCAACCTGGCTTTGTTTTTCAGTGTTTGTCAGCAAAGCAGGTGAGGGAGAAAAAGCTGAGCGCTGCACACGCCATTACTCCTCTGTCACCTGATGAAAGGTCTTTAGCAAACCTCTACAACTGCTATCACTGGCAGCTTTTTAACTTTTAAATCATTGAATGTTTTTTGTGTAGAGGGGAGAGACAGAACTCAATCAGTATTCGGTATCAGTGACTACTTGTGGCTTCGGTACAGCCCTAGTCTTTATCCTTTGAACACAAGCATAAAAAAGTATATGTGTATGCACGTGTGTGTGTGTGTGTGTGTGTGTGTGTGTGTGTGTGTGTGTGTGTGTGTGTGTGTGTGTGTGTGTGTGTGTGTGTGTGTGTGTGTGTGTGTGTGTGTGTGTGTGTGTGTGTGTGTGTGTGTGTGTGTGTGTGTCTGTGTGTGTGTCTGTGTGTGTGTCTGTGTGTGTCTGTGTGTCTGTGTGTGGAAAACATACAGTTTTGCTCATCAGTTTACATACCCTAGCAGAATTAATGATTTCTTGGCCCTTTTTCAGAGAATATGAATGGTAACACAAAAACTTTTCTTTCACTCAAAGCTCAAGGTGGTTGGGTTGAGCCATTTTTTGTCAAAGATCTGTGTGTACTCTTGTAAAATCATAATAACAAGAAACACTCCAAAAATGACCCTGATCAAAAGTTTACAAACCCAAGTTCTGAATACCCTTTAACATCAATGACTGCTTGGAGTGTTTTGTGGTAGTTGTGGATAGGGGTCTTTGTTTTCTCAGATGGTTAAGCTGCCCATTCTTCTAGCAAAAAGCCTCCAGGTTCTGCAAATTTCTGGGCTGTCTTGCATGAATTGCACATTTGAGATCTAAACACTGTTGTTTGTTCGTAAATGGCTTCACTCAACCACTAACCTTGAGTGAAAGAAAAGTTTTGTGTCATCATTAATATTCTCTGAAAAATGGCCAAGAAATCATAAATTCTGCCATGGTATGTAAACTTATGACCACAACTGTATATGTTAACTTACATGTGGTGCCTTAGTTATACAACTGTGTTGCATATTTTGTGTTACAATGCTTAATTCACAAGTAAAAACAAGGTGAAGTAATGCCAGCACTGCAGCAGAATCTCATGGTAAAAAGGGCAACTGAAACACGACCCACACATGTTAAACATGTGCTGGACTGTGTGTGTGTTTGATAGGGCCTGGTGCTGGAAACAGGCAAAGCAGAAGAAGTTTGTCCTGCAGGGACTTGAGTGTTTACGGCAGAGTAACATGAGGAGTCGACCTGCTTGTCCCACCTCCTTCCATAAGTCTAAATGCAGAACCACAGCTGTGTTTCTATGTATATGGAACTGGGGTTAGAGCAAAACCAGTTGGACCAAAAGAAAAGACACCCCAATTAAAGAAAGTATAAAACCTGTTGTTCATTTCTCAAGATTTCTGATCTTAATAAACAACAGGTGAACACATTAACCTACTTCTTAGTCAAAGGTTTGAGGCCAGTGTGGAGGTCATTTGCTGCTGCCCATGCATATGTGCATGCCAGGCTAGTATGTAAGGGGGGGATGGGGTACCAAAGGAATTAGGTAATATTGACATGGTTGGTTCAACCCCACCCTCCCAACACTACTCAGATCAATGTAGCAAATCAATGGAGGTCATTGACAATAACTGAAGTTCTTATGTGATCAGTGAAGAGGAAAATGTACTATTTTTCAGAAGCATCTGCCCCACGTACTAACTTATAATAATGAATGTCTTAATAAAAACATGACAAAGAGCATACAAATGAAAATAACATGATGCACACGTGCACACATGCAGAGATTCATGCACACACAGCAGGGGGAAACACGCTCTTCACTGACAAGGCATGATTGGTCACTTTTCCCTCTCTCTCCTTTCCTGCTGAAATAGTTTTAACAAAAGAGAGGAGAAGGAGGGGGAGGGGTGGCGTAGATGGGGGAGGGGATGTATGTGCTGCTCTTGTTGTCACTGGTCGAAGGGAGAGCGAGAGAAGGGGGGAGGGAGATGGGAGCTGCGAGCGAGGGAGTGTAGGAGAGAAGGATAGGGTCCCAGAAGAGAGCGCACACACACAGAATTACGCATACGTATTCACACTGGCTGCTGCTGTACTTCGTTTTTTGTTTTCTTTTTTATAATGGTGGATTACTTTCCAGGTTAACCACGCAAGTAAATCTGGGAATAATCAGGTCAGTGTAACATCGACTCACTTGTTGAAATGAATCTCCTGTCTGTTTTGAACTGTTTCAGCTGTTTCTGTTGCACTCCTGTCATTTTCACTCCTTTATCTCTTGTTCTGCTCTCTATCTTTCCAATCCTTTTATTTCGGTGGAAGCTTCAAATTGATTTTGCTTTGTACTCATGAATGCCATTCACTGACTTTGTCCTCTGTATGTCAACCCAGGTTACTCACTCACTCATACTCATTTCTCCTCATGTACTGCATGTTAGACATGATTGTGTCCTTGTTTTGCAGAGGGTTCAAAGTTCCTATTGCTGTTAAGACTTGTAGCTTTAGTCCTGATTTACAGGAGCTTCAAAGAATTAGAAACTTGCTCTGCTGGACATGCAGTTCAGTGGTCAGATGGTAGAAGACCCTGCACTATCAAAGCATTTAGCATTCAAACTGATGATGCACATCTGCATGTACAACATGAACAGACAACTGAGAAATAACTCAATGCATGTCATCATTTTCTCCCATAAGTTATTTGTTAATTATTCTTCAAATCAAATTCCAATTGAATGCAACATGAATGAAAGATCATGAAAACAGTACACCCACACATACATATCAACACGTAGAAAAACATAATAGGACCAAATCTGTCAGACTCTATGAATGATTCTGTGTGAATCAATCAAATTAGACAACAACTTTCTCTCTTCGTGTCTTTTGACTCTGACAGATGTGTGCTCTTCAGGTGGCAGTGTGCTTAAGAAGTGTCGAACTGTGAAATGAACCATGGAAGGGTGCAGAGGGCTACTAACTAGCCAAGCCAACAGCCTCGGGAGAAGCAGCAGTCCAAGGAGGTCCCACAGCATGCAGCTGGGCCCTCTCTAGCATCAAGTGGACCCAGTCCTCTCCCTTTCACCTGGAGACCAGGGCTGCAGAATGCTCAGTCCTGTCACCCCTTACAGTAAGTCCTTCATTTTCTCCCATAAGTGCATTTGTGACTGGTTTGGGTGGGTTTTCACCTCATCTGGGCTAGTTCAGGGCGAGAAAGGGCTAAGGAAGTCTTAGACATGTCATATTAGGGAGGCGACATTCTAATGGATCTAACAGAGTTTCCCCGTGCTTTGCATTGAGGAATTTCACAGAAAGTCTGGGGTTTCTTTTCAACCCCTTCACGTAAATTAGGTTATGTTTTGTTTTCAGAGGAGAGAGTCAGCTCACAAATGTCAGACTTGTCTTATTAGCCGTGCAAAATTCTATAAGTGAGACTTTAGAGTTTCAGAGTAAGCCATACAGATTTGAATCTCAGCTCTGTTGCAGCAACATAATATGTTGATACTCTGGATATTACTTTGTATTTCAGGAGAGAATAACTTGTGTTCCAGTGTTGAAGTTTAATATCAAACTTTGTGCTGTAAAAACACACTTTAAGTTAACCTTCTGTTGCTTAAATTGTGTGCAACACTTTTACAAAATAGCCCTTTCTTGCATGTGTGCTGTCTATGAGTGGTTGCTTTCCAGTCTAATGAATTTGCTTTTATTGATGTATTGGGATATGAGGATATTGATTCAACCAGGCTCTAAACAGGATTACGACACTAACCTGATTGGAATAATGCAACAAGGGTTCATATCCCAGTTTTTGTGCTCTGAAGAGCCGCTCAGACTGTCAGGGATAAACGGCAAAAACTCAAAAACTCAAGAGAGGGGGGGGGCAGAAGCTTCAGTAACGTATGAACGTCACATTCCTTCCTCAAAAAACTCTGACTCGTCTTTTAGAAGAAACTTTCTCTACATGCCACTTTTAGTGCACTCTTTTTAACAGCCACTACCTTCCTCAATAAAATCTCAAAATGTATATCTGCTGGGAATTACCTCGGGCTCATTATGAACTCTTTCGGTAATGATGATAGATTGACATTCAGCGAGCTATAGGCAGTTTTGGCCCCTGCTAGTTACCAGGCTGAAGCCATTCTGTGAATGAAAGCAAGATCGTTAGTAACCTGGTGTCAAGAGCTTCTCATTAGTCCAGCTTTAGGACAAATAAACATTGCCTACACACACACACACACTAGTTCTCTATGGTCATCATTAAAGCTTGTTAAGCAAACGTGAACGCACGTTAGCTCCTCATTAGGTGTTATAGTGAAGAGGTGCTGTTGGTGGTAAAAGGGGCACAGACACGAACGAGCAAAGTGAAGGGCAGATGGAAAGGACGCAAGGAGGGACTGGTCAGCTGCAGCCTGATATATGAGTGGACACAATAAGCAAAGAGGGGCCTGCCACATGTGTGTGTGTGTGCGTGTGTGTGCTTGAGCTAAAGGGAGTGGGGGAGGGGAAAACTGACCACACAGGCTTGGACACATGGTCCTGTCTTTACTGCAACCCTTTAGGAGGCTTAAAGAGAGAAGGAAGTGAGGGCGAAAAACAGAATGAAACATTGAAATTAACCATGGGGAATGGAAGAACCAAACCAATGAAGCGAGAACTAGACTTTTCCAGCAGATAAATTGATGTAATTTGGTGCAAATGATAACTTGAAAAGACAAGTTCTGGTTTAAAATGAAGTTATTTGTAAATTTATAGAACTTAAAGGTTTGAAAAAGGTAAACACTAAATCTGATGTGATACAGTAGTTGATTTGCTTTTGGCAGTGTGGCCTGTGCAGGACTAGAGTAAAGGGGGGAGGGGAGAGAGGAAGGGAGAGGGAGGGGTTTCTCCCTCCCATAGGCTTTATGCCCAGTGTTTTGGACTATGGCCGCTGCTTACATAACAATCTAACCCACATTTACACTGCACAGAGACAGCTGGAAAGGTGTGCGTGGGGTCCATCGTCCATGCAGTGCCCCACACATTCATATCCCATCTCTCCTCTGATGAACTCTGTATTGATCTTTCAAGCAGGGGTGTGAATTAGCTCTAACTAATACAAATCACCCAATAATGTGCAAACAGCTGATAGGCTCATTTATCAGCACTGTATGTAAGCATGTTTTCTGTCTGTTTGGTTTGGTGGACAGTATGTGTTGTGCGTATGGAGAGGATATGTGCTTTGTAAATAGATCTCAGGTTAGATTCTTGACATTCCAGCAGCCTGACTCATCGGATAGATCTTCTGCCTGCTGGCCAGCTGAAGCTAAATGCTTTGCTGTGCTTAAATGATGGTGTATGCTTTTTGGTGTGTTTTCAAGCATCAGTCTATCTTTAGGAAATGTAGGTTTTTGTCTATTTTGAGTAGACTCAAAGCAGGAAAGACCTTTTAGCCCCAGAGGGGTGATTTTTGACTTTACCCTCCATTCAATCAGCCAGCCAACGAGCAAGCCACCTCTGGTACCCCACAATCCCCAAATCCCTTTCCATTCTGCCCCTTCCCCCACAAGTACTTTCACCTTATTAACCCTTAATTACATAAACTGACCATGCGGTGGACCATGAGTCAAACTACCCTGCATGGGGATGGAAAACATCCGTGACTCTTTTGTTCATTGAAAGAGGAGATTTTTCAGTAAATTTTGATAGTCTGCTGTGCTGCTTATTGATAATGAGAATAATAGTTTGACTCCTGAAACCGGCTTTCAGGTAAGATGTCAAAGAGAGACGGAAAAGTTACATTCAGTTCATGTACTTACTAGACTGATTCCCTGATACACATGAACTGATCCTGTGGACAAAGTGTCCATGAAAAGCTCTTTACACACATGCCACTCCTTATCTAGCCATTATCAAATGAGTTGTTTATGAAAGCGCAAGTGTCTTCAAGGGACATAAAACACTCTCAGTTCTTACTGCAGCCTTGCAAGGAGTCTGTTAAATGATAACTTGAGAACCTGCAATCTAAAAATATGAGATAATGCGGAATTGCTAAAATCTGCAGTATTTTGAGTGTCCAACTGAGGACTGGAATTCACATAGACACCAAGCCAAAAAAGACGTTTTCACTGCAGAAATACCCATGTTTACATATCTCCTGTCTGAATTGCTGATTTCACTGTAAGCACACAATGTACAAGAGGGGAAATTTTCTCTGTGGCTGCTAGTGTGGGGACCCAAAGCCCACCCAATATCCAATGAAGCCACGCCAGCTGATTTGCTTCAAAACTCCATTCCAGAAATGGACAGGTGACATCATGGGGAATATGTCCATTTACTATGGAGCTCATACATGAGATATAGTGTGACAGTAGGGTTCATTTTCCAGAGCACTGACAAAAGGGCTGACCTCAACCATTGGACCCTGAGTTAGATTGACCAAGCTGAACAATGGTTGTTGCCATCCTGGAAATGCTGACTGAAGAAACTTCAACCAACCAAGAAAGCAAAGACGCAGGCCTTTGGCTAGCTGGCATCTAGTACATCAGTCAAGTCAACCACACACCCAATGAAAAACAATTTGTAGTACTTAAATCTTCAACACTGATGAATCATGGAAAATCAATCTTCTGTATCATGAGTACAAATAGAGGAAGGGGCTATAAGGATTAAGATAGTCATTTTGAAGTCAGTGGTATGAGTGTGATTTACATATCAACACCAAAGGGGTATCCTTGTTTTTTATTTATCCAACCTGAAGTCTCTCCCCCCAAAAAACACAGTGTTTAGGTTTGAGTAACCAGTTGGATGGATGAGGACCCAAAAGCAAATCAGACGCAGAGGAGGCATTTTAAGAGATTTAATTGTGACGATGATGTGAAAGTGAATTTATCCAGAGTCAGTAGAGATAGCATGTTCTAGAGAGGGCAGGGTTGTGACAGTGAAGGCAGGTGAGGATCAAGAGAGTGAGAGCAGCAAAGTGAGTAGTGAGGCAGGAGGCACTGGAGAGAAGAGGAGCAATAACAAAGCAATAAGTAACTGAAGAAAACATGAGTATAATTAGAAACTTGCATCAGTACTGAGATCTCCAGAGAGTTGACCAATGTAACACTGTGGTAGTGGGAATACTCTGGTGCCTGACTCTACTGAGCTTTGGTACATAGGATGATGAGGCTCATGGGACGTGGGTGAACAGGAGCCGTGGATGCAGGAGTGAGCCAGTGAGTGAATGAGAGCCGCCCTTATAGGAGAACTCCACACAAGTTATGGAAATCACAAAATTTTGGACTGGGGGTTTTAAACTTCTGAACTAACTTAATTTCTCCACACCAGAGGTTTTACGCACTCATGGTCTCCTATTGTGAGATTTATGTATCAAAAATCATGCATCATGTGTGATTACTCTATCATATAGAAACACAAAGGGCAAGATACTAACTTTGAGTTTTTGTTGCTAATAGCTAAACCTTAGTTGACGATCATGTTTCTTTCTAAATTTGATTTTGTTCCAAGAGTGGTTGAAATACTTTGAATTAAACAAGTTAACTCTACTCTGTCTGTAGGTTCTGCTTTGAATTTCACAGCCATCTACACCCAGAACTTTATATATTATATTGGCAAAGGTTCTGAAACTGCAGTCTCCTTGCAGGGCTGCCTTTCAAGCCTGGCTTATAGCAAGTGTAAACCGGTGGACTAATGTAACAAGCACACTGGCACAAAAAAAATAAGAAGTCGACCAGAACAGTGCGACTGAGAAATGGCAAGAGTACAGCTAAAGATCAGAAAACATGCAAACAGCTGGCCTGTTAAAGGGCAGAAAACATTGTTCAATACTTGCATGTGAAATAATTTTTTGATTTGTGCTCAGCAATCATCAGGTTAGAGCATCCCTGCAAGATTGTTGTGCACTTAAAGTTAATTCATTTGGACATACTTATACAATCAAAAATAAAATCAAACAGCAGGTAGACTGCATTGTTGCAGCAGTGAGGGCAAAATTGCACTTCATTTAAAAAGTGTTGAACATACATTTCATGTTGGATGAGTCGATTGGTCAGTATGAACAATAGAATAATGAGTTACCGAAATTAATCAATTACACTGCTGCCTTTGTCCTTTATATGAAGCAACTTGGAATTCTGATTGAATTTTATGATACGCGGACTGATTAGTGTCATAAAAATTCTGGTGTAGCATAGGTTTCACACTTTAACAAATTGTGAACGACACTGAAAAATTAGAGGTGGTTGGCTGTGACATCTGGTCCAGGATTTAAGCTGCTGCTGGAAAAAAAGAAAAACTAGTGTCATCGATGAGAAAATCACAATGATTAAAAGATAAGGTTGCAGCTTCACGCCAGCTTTGTAATTATAATTATCTGTTGGTGAGCCCAACATGGCCAAGATGGCCAAGAATGGATGGAGGTTTCCGAGCCCCAACCCAACATGAGCTGCTAGATTAGGGTTAAGGTCCCGCTGTTCATTCCTCCTCATGCTTAAAACCTGCTGTTCTATGTCCTCTCTTTAACACAGATGTCTGATACACCAACACTCATAAACAAAGTTTAAAGTGAATTCTGAAATCCACTTTAAAATCAAGAAAAGAAAAGTGTTTCCCAGCGTGTATTTTGGGAAAATCTCAGGCACAGCAGACTATTCAACAAAGATGAAATCTGACATATCCCCTTGAGAAGTTAACCAAATGCACCACAGTGGTCATTTTCAGCAGGAAGGTAAATTGTGCTTCTTGTAGACCTGAAATGTAGCAGAAATATCTGTCATCAATGAGGTTTTATCAGTTGTGGCACAACGGCAAGGCCAAAACCTTTCATCTGAGTTTCAATCTTACAGCAAGGATAAGGAGTTAAGCTTACCAGAGGTTTTGTGTCTTTAATTCCAGTCCATGACTGTTAGATTGTCACCAAGCTCTGACACTCCTATAAGCCCTCTGTGATCTAATCCCTCATTAGTCTAGTTTCAGAGGTCTGGTCGTTAACCAATCCAGACCCCCCATGGCTCGTCAATCGTCTGATCTCAGAACAATTCTTGTTTTCACTCCAGTTTTTACATTCCCCAGCTATTCTTTCCTATGAGTATTTAAAACACCACAGGATGTTGTGGTAAAATATGTCTTGGATAAACTGAAGACCACTCAATTAGGAGAGGGCAAGAGCGGTGGATTAAAAAGAAGCAAACGAATGGCTTGTGCCTACAATCAACATGACCAGTGAGTAAATCTGAAGAGCCTCATATGTGTGTTTGTTATATCTGATGCCATGATTCAATGAGGATGATTTGACGTTAATGGCCACAAACCCTCAACAAAACATGGACATTTTATGCAGCCTGTAGTGACTTGTTCATTTTCATGAAACTGTGGTGGAGGAGGATAATGATTTGTTTCTCCTGTAGCCAGGTAACCTTGTAGTATTTCACCTTTTGCAGTTGACTGTGCAGAGATTCTTTTGACCACAGTAGTAAGCTTACAGTCCAAACCATAGAAAGCTGCCTGAAATTACTTAAAATTGTTTAAGCCAAAATGATGACATCGCAAAACAACGGGAAGAATGGATTTTCAGTGTTACTAGCCAGACACTGTATCATGATGCACCATTTACAGGTGTTTTGATGGGCACTGGATGCTTCCAGAAAAGTGTTCTTTATTGAGCAAAAAGGTACACTGCACGGCACTGCAATTGTTGTACCTGTCGGCTTTTGTGTAATGTGGATTTAGCTTTTATCCATCTCTATAACAGTTATTTGCATGCAAGTAAAGCTAACTGTCCCTTTTTAGGCATTTCCACCTTAATTAACTTCAATCTAGCTTTCAGAGTTGTTGAAAGAAAGAAAAATGTAGTTGATGCCAAATCTTTATCAGGGAATCTTGGCTGAGCATCCTTTATTAGTAACAACCTACTTTTTGAGGTTGTCTGCATAACACTATTTACTCATAATGATAATTAACCGACATTCACCAGTTGAGAGATTAGGTATTTCCCTTGACAATCGTGTATAGTTTTATTTCACTTTGAGGACTGTCAATGCATCTCAGTACAGGGTCAGTTTATCTATCCTGGTTTATGATGCTGATATTCTTTTTTTGTGATGACTTGCACTGTGTTTGATGACTGGTCAGAATTCTCTTGAGCAAGACTGTTTTCTTAGACCCTTAGTGGATCTTATGCTGGTCAGGAGCGCTGCAATCCTTGGATTAGATGAGTGGGATTATTGGACTGAAGGATCATTTAGTTTAGGGATCAACATGTGGACTGTGTGAGACCCATCTGGTGGTCCTAGTCGACATGTGACACAACCAAACTTGGTCTATTTTTAGGACATTTTATGTGAGGAATGGAAGTGACTGCACTCAGATGTGAGATACTTTTAAAATATCGAATGCAGCAACAACTGTTTCCATTTTCAAGCAGATAGAAAAATTACTCAGTAAATGTCCTTTAAATTAAAGATAAATCAAAAACTTCTTCAAAGCCTGAAATTACAGATTTAAAAATTACTGTCAATTAAATATCTCTTGTTTTAACTTGGAGTAGTCATCATTTTTGTCTTGTTTGTGTGATGTTTTCTTATTCTAGGTTGGGATTACTAAAAGTTATGACAGGCAGATTGTGAAAGACCGTCATCAAAAGTATGCTATTCTCTTTCAAACTTTTCAAATGGGGTTATTATCCCAACAGATCTGATGCATATAACAAAGGACACAATTTTTGCTTGACTATTTCCATAGACTTCTTTTCAATGAAGCATATTTGATGCAACCCCAACTGATAAATTAATCTGTCATAAACATGCTGTGTTATACTGGTTGCCCCTCCTCTCTTCCCCCCATTTTGCAAAATTGAATCAGTGGCTTCTTCCTATGGCCACTGCTGATATAGGGAAGCCCCTCTGGCCCAGGCTTTGGGTCAGGACAGTTTAATAATACTCTGAAATGCCTGGAATGTCAGCCTAATGCCTGCTCAAAAAGACAAGGCCTGCAAAATCCAATCAAAGCCCACAACCACTAAACCCGAGGATTACTTTGTTTGTGTGAATGTACATGGCACATGGAAATCAGCCTTTCTTTAACACTCAGTTAATATATACACTTGATGTAGTGTGTGCGTAGATGTACTGGAAAAAGGTTTCTGCTTTGAATGAGCAAAACTACTGATCATCCCCTCCACACCAACCCCTCCAGCCCCTCATCCACCAGTCCCCTGAGGTTTTGGCCGAATTAGATCACACGCTTGGTGGGGGTGGCTTTGTGGACTGAAAGTCACTGAGAGACAACAATGGCTCCAATGTGAGAGAAGCAAAGGCGGAGGGCAGTGTGCAGGCTGATAGAGGCTTATCACCGTGGAGACCAGGCTTGAGGCTATGTTGCTAGCTTCACATAAAGATTAAAACAGTTGTCCCCTGCTTGGATGAGACTGAGTAGAATAGCACAGGCTAAGCACTAACATGATTCTGGGAAAGGGTCAGTTAGCCAAGGCGATTATGAGAGCGGGTACTCCTTTAGGTCAGACTCACTGCTTGCCATTGGGATTTGGGAGAAAGACAAAACAACTTAGGTACAGTTCTTGAGTACAGATAGGGTGACCATATTCTGAAAACCCCTACCCATCTTCTCGGAGAGACTGAAGATACTAAGATGAAAAAAGCTTCTGTACATCCCATGCATCTATTTAAAACACTCTTTTTCCATTTGAAGTGAAAATTTTCTATAAAGTAAACATAAATTCTGTATAGAGGCTAATTTCTGCCAGTTGAAAATATAAAAATGAAAGTTGGCTGTGTAAAGATATTTTTTCCCATATTGATTTAAATTGATAAAAACAGGCAAATTAATGAAACAAAAAGTCATTTTTTTTCTATTTTTTTCCATAAATTTGGACTTTTCATCATAATTTTTACATTATAATCTCAAAATATTGACTTTATTACAACATTTTGACTTTTTTATTTATGTGTAATTTTGATTTTATCTTAAA
The DNA here is from genome assembly GCA_008086565.1 of Thalassoma bifasciatum. Classification (NCBI taxonomy): domain Eukaryota; kingdom Metazoa; phylum Chordata; class Actinopteri; order Labriformes; family Labridae; genus Thalassoma; species Thalassoma bifasciatum. Next base: position 697,542 of record RPOG01000038.1, read on the forward strand.
CTTTTGACTTTTTCCCCATGACTATACAATCTCAAAATTTAGACTTTTTGTATCAAAATCTTAACTCGTCTCATTTTGACTTTTTATCCCAGTATTGTGACTTTTATTTCATATCTTTGACTCTTTGTCTCAAAATTTCAAAATTATATTTCAGAATTTTGACTTTGAGGTTGTGGCGTTAGAAAAATAGAATAGAATACCCCAGTGCATTCACTTTATTAAAAAAATCAATGGGTGTAGAACCCACTGAGAAAAACCTATGAATATTGGAGAATTTTGTAAAACCCCCCGACATAACCTGACGGCCAAAATGTAGCAAGTGTCCGGGTCAAAAGGGGCGTTTTGTTACCCTTGTACAGAATCATTCTGCAAATATATATTTAAAGATTTCAAACATTTGATACATGATTTCATGTTTGCTGAGACTGATCCAACTTTGGCTCTGTTTCTTCCAGGTCTGTTGAAGATGCACTGGTCTCCGGAGCACGCAGCCCCCCTATCTCAGTGGCCTGAGCAGCACCTAGATGTCACCTCTACCACCTCGCCGCCATCTGCCCACAAACATGATCCCTATTCTACTGCTGCTCGCCGCAGCTATGCCCCTGCAGGTTATCCATGGGCAAGTGATGACATATCAGCTCTGACTGCTTCCTCTTTGCTTAAACGCTATGCTGAGAAGTACTCAGGCTTGGAGTTGTCCTATGACCGCCCAGCTACAGGGGCCTACTCAGAGCCTGGGACTTTCTTGAAAACTGAATCTGAGCACTGGGCTTTAGGTCAGGGCATGGACTGTTACCCTGGACTGGAGGCAATAACAGGCACCAAAGTGGGCACTGCATCTGTGGCCATCCCAGCTACAGGAAGTGTGACAGTGGTGAGCAGTAACTTGGTAACAGAGCCGGGCTACAGTGGTGCCGGTACCTGCAGTACCCCGTCATCTCAGGAATACCCTCCTGCCTACAACACCACTTACTTGTCCTCTGGATATTGCCCTCAGCCGAGTGCAGCACTTCCCTCTGCCCCTCTGCACTCTTTACAAGCTGCACCCACTTTAGTGCCCAGCTACAGTGCCAGCACCCCTGTCTACAACTACCCTCCAGGGTGCTACCCCCAGGCCAGTCTATCCTCTGGCTACAGCCACCCCAGTGCCTCCTATCTGCCCTCTGGAATTACTGCACCCACTCCTCTGGCCCCAAGGCCGACAATGGTTGGGGGAAGTTACAGCTACCCATCTCACAGTCATGGAGGGGGTGCAGAAGCTGGGATGCCAATGAAACGCAAGGCCTTTGAGATGGCAGAAGAAGGGCAGGGGGGAGCAGAGGTGGAAGGATCACGCTACCGAAAGTATGGCAATGGTCATGGAAACAGTCAAAGTAAAGGCCATGGCAACGGAAATGGCAGTAGCTTTGACACAAGTGGTTCTCCCTCAGACCCACAGTCCTACAAATCTGGAAAGCCCCTGATGTCACCCCCTTATGGAAGGGCGAGAGATTACAGCCCTCCATCAAGCCTAGGAGGAGAAAGTGTGTCCGGGGATCTTAGCTTTTCCCAGCAACAGAGGATGCCAATGAAGATACCTGCAACGCACACACGATCTGAAGACCCAAGTGGAGGCCGTTGACGGCTCTGACCTACATACACAAGAATTCTCTCACTCTTTAAACCAACCAGGGTTCTTAATCAAAACAGACTTTAAGTAAGAAATATGGATTTGCAAACGCAAGGATTCATTTTACTAGCTAACCCAAGGGGGCACAATGAAGATTTTTCTTGTGTATTCTTAAAGTTTTCAGAATTCATGTTATCCCAAAGATTCACAGGAGCATTAAGCCTCGTAAGGCTGAGATAAGTCTTAGGGGCATGATAAAGGCATTCTGTGCACAGACAGCATAAAGATAGTTTGACTGGATGAATGCCAACTTCTCTCAGGATCCTATTTATTTCATTCAGCTACTGTGACAGCTGCACGGCAATATTGCTGTTTCGGAGGTTGGAGTGATACTTTGTGGCCAAAATGTTTGCTAAAGGCCTATGACTGCAATATGCTCTACCACACCACAAAATCATTACTGACCAAATATGAAGAGAGCAATAACTGACATGTTAAGATAGCAAATACTTCAGCACAATCATTCAACTTTACACAGCTAATTCCAAGGCTTGGTGCATCACTTTGGACATTTTTTATTTCTTACTAATCCAACACTTTCCACATGTCTTTGATTCTACTTTGTATTTAGTGTCTTTATTCCCATTGAATCAGGTTTTGCTTCTTGTTCTCTTACTATTTTCATGAACAAAGTTCATAACTAAATAACTGTTTCTGCCCAGTTTACACACTACAAGCTGCTAATCAAATCAAATCACATCATTGTCGCCATTTGGAAGTCTTGATGAATGAAAAGAATGAAGAATGGTCTTGGATTTTTTGATTGTTCAAAACTGTTGTAAGAATTAGTCCAATGTGTTTACAGAGACTTCCCCCTGATCTTAACACAAGGTATACTTTCTGTAAGATTGCAACAAGTCCAGCTTATGCCTGTTTTTTCAAAAATCAACATTATAGTACAAATTGTTACAACACCAATCCATACAACCAAAAACAAAGGAAACTTATGCTTGAGTCCACAAACTGATAACACTCAGAGTAAATTACTGCATAAGCCACATTGTTTATAATTTTGGATGCACAACACAGACGGAGAGGCAAGAACATTGTAGTAGAGGAAAAAGTATCTGGAGTCATGCTTGCTTGTCTGATGGGGTTTTTGTGTTTGTTTTGTTTGTTTAGTTTTTAAAGATGCATTCTCTTTACTTTTGCCTCTAAAAGTGAGATAACTAGTTGTGTTATTGAATACTCAGGAAAAATATTGTTACCTCAGAATGATAAAAACGAATGTATGTTATTACCTTAGGGTGTTTATGGGGAGCTTTATGGAGCAAGATGAAAATGAAGCCATGGCTTTATTAAGAGCAAAACACACTCTTAACACTGCAGGGAAACAATGAACCTACAAGGCCTTTGATATGAACAGACCACACACACACACACACACACATAAAGAAAGACGCACATACACACACACACACACACACACACACACACACACACACACACACACACACCCTCCACAAGGCTTCTTAGCTCTGGGGAATTAAACTTGAGGTTTTTGTGCTAAGGCCTGAAATGTTGAATGTAATTCAGATATCTTTTTTAAAAGGACAATACATGCCATAATGTACAATGATGTTTTTAGATATATGAAACATATTTTCTTCATGTATAGGTGTAATTCTGTCATAGGTTTTGGTGGACAAATGATTGACATGTTAAGTGTTAGTGTAGTTAGTGGGGTAGAGATCTGTGGACAAACTGTCAAACAAGGCACTCCTGTCAAGCAACTTTTGACATATCAAAATGTAAACAAGAGGCAGTTAATGCTCTATAGTCAGTTTGTTTATTGAATGTCTTAACAGTGCCCTACTCCCATTTTCCATTTCAGTATTTTAATTCTGCCCGACAGTGTGATCTGTAAATCAGCTTGAATCTGAAGAAGGAAGATGCTTAACAGCAAACATGTATGTGCACAGTCACAAAATATGGGTGGTTATGACTCTAAACTTCTTACAGAGTTGGAGCTTTGTTACTCCTCTATGCCATGCTGTGATAAGTTGTGCCATACAAATTAATTTTGAGAAAAAAAGTCCCTTGGAAACAAAAGAAAAAAGTACAAAAAAACCTTAAAAATTGCAGAGAATCTTACAGAAAGGGAAGATTCCTTTTAGTTTTAGACAACAATGAACATTTAGTCTGAAATGCTTTCTGATTTCAAGTATATTATTGCCTTTTTTTTGCAAATATAAGCACGATCATGCAACTGTACACACAAGGTATGTGGTTGAGTGTGGAAAAAGTTCCTTTTTAAAACATGCTGAAGAACAAATGCAGAATTATAAAAAAAGAGTGACGCAATTGACAGTGTATTCTTACCCCCAGATTTTTCTAAATATTTAAGCGCTTAGCTTCAGCAATTGAATGCTCTTCAAAGCCGTACAAAAACGTGCTTTTCAGTAACCCAGATACTTTGCATCAAATGATAGTCTTTAGTTTGGTGATTCATTAAAAAAAGGTGGAGTTGAATTTGTCCAATGAATGGGAAATTAATTTCAGTGTTACCTTTGTCCTTTGGTTGTACTTTTCTTTTTGTGTACATTCTCTGCAACCATTTCTACCTCATTTTGAAGATACTGTACATGGAAGTATTTATTTCATGTCATTTCACATGCTGGTTTATGGAGCAATGTTTCTATTTCTTGAACTGCTATAGTCTACCTCACTAAAGGTTGTTGTGTCATGGAAATGAAGATGTCACCAAAAAGAAAATGCTGTCTTGTTTTTTTTTTTTTTGTATTTAAAATTGAAAAACATTGATGATTCGAAGCACAAACCTCTCCCAGCTCCAGCTGTTTATTGTTGGGAGAGAGTCAAACATGTGCCAGGTTTAGCAGGTGATAGAAACTCAGGTGACAGGGTCATCGCAACACTTAAGTATTTTACAAAAAACCCCTCCTCCTCTGCCAAACGTGTTAATGGTATACTTAAGTTATAAAAGTTGTTGTATACTACATCACTGCATTTAAAAAACAAACTCTACGTTGAAATAGCATCACTTCTCCTGAACTATAAACCTTAGTTTTGGAGTCTCAGTAAATGTTAAGTTGATGTTCTGAGTGGGGTCAGCCCTGCTCAATTTCATTTTCAGCACATTTGCGTTGTTGAGGCAAATATCAAAGTGTAAATACATGGGAATGGAATTAGTACTTAGGAACAGTTTACCATCAAATATTACTTTTCCAACCAATAACTTTGCTATTCCTGTTGTGGTCTCTGCTCTGTCTCACACCAGCAGCAGCTGAAAAGTGATTGGCACAAATGTAACAGTGACACCTACAGGTTAAAAGTAACTCTGATTTAAACAACAAAAAAAAAAAAACAGATGTTTCGTTAGTATGCAAATAAATATAAACAAATGGGCATGTATCCAAAAACAAAATTAAGAAGAATTCAAATGACATGAAAACGCAAAGGAAATGGAAATATAAAAGAGTATGCGTTTTCCCTAGACTAAGTTTGTTCCAATATTTTTTCCTTTTCAAGTTTCATTCTTTGGCTCTTTGGTCTGCTTTTAACAGGCTTTTTTTTCTCTCCCTAAGGGTCTTTTGCACATTCACAAACTGTTAATGTGGCATGAAAAGTATAAGGCACATAAGACAAAACAAAATATGTGTAGAATGAGTAGTTAGCTATTAGCAAACATTCAAATATCAGCCACATTCATTTTCAAAGTCCACATTTTGATCCTCTTGGTGATATTGTGCTGCAGTGTGATTTGAAGGACTCTTTCTTTAACATGTCTTGCACCATTAGCTTAAATGTTAATAAACTACTTTTGAGGTTTGGATGCTGTAAAATTACACCAATTAAACAGCAATTGATGTTTGGAGATCATTGAGAATATCATATCAGACTTCACATCAACATGACATACACTTTAAAAAGAAGTCAAAAGTCACTACTGCTAACAACAGTTTATGTTAAGGACATTCTTTATAATTTGCAATTTTAATGTGAGCAGTCCAATTCTGCAACTGACCCTGGCACAGTTACGGTTGCAACACTGTTTGGTGATGGTTGCAACACGTTACAAATCGAAATCCTTTTTATGTTCATTGACTTTAATCAGAATCAGAATCAGTGTGTTGCCCACAAATTTGTCTTCTAGTTAAAACTGTAGTTCCACATTCCATTGAATTTAACCATTTAAAATTCTGGTCTCTAAAAGTACCAAACTGTACTTGAGAATGTCATTCTACTGAAAAAATGTAAGGCTCCTTTCCTTAAAGACAGAACACACCTTTAAATTGTATACATCTAGCAATCTTCGCATCAAGACTACTGCAGGATTTGGAAAAATAGTTTTATCTACTGAGACAATTCAACAAGGAAATGAGTACTGATCGCTTATATGTTATTTTCTGTGCCTCATTGTATTTCATGTTTTATATTTCAACATTTTGCCATACCTATCCAACTGAGAGTTTATTTTCATCACCACACCACATCACCCTACTAAACCCTGACTCTCCTTCTTACCACAGACTGTATAATATGCATCCAACTTTAGAAACGGACATAGCTGTTCGGAGTTGCTTCCTGACATATCCACCAGAGGGTGTTAGATAGCTACATAAAGCTGTTTGAGGGCCTTTGTCTAGTACTTCTGTGTATGGGTTTAAAATGATAAACACAGGCTAAAGGCTGTGATCACTGCAGGAACTCAAGACCAGAGGAGCACAAAAAATACACCTCTGTCCCATATTTTTCCATTTTCTAGATAGAATTGAACAAAATTATCCATTGCTTGAATGGGCAACAAAAGTTATGAAACAAGGAGAAAACATCTCCATGCACTCCCAAAATATTTATTTGTTGCACAATATTATCAGACCCTTTTAACCCGTAAACTGCTATTGATCCATGAGTGAAATGTAAAATAAGCAACTTGCCCAACTTAACTTGTGTAAGAGACTTAACTAATGAAATAAAACACTTTGTTCAAACTTCATCCTCACCACGTATATGATATAATAAAGGAGCTTATATGTTATTGATTTTCCATAAACAATTTCCTTGTCTTTTTATCACCTTGACTTATACATTATTATTTCTTTTGGTTGCCTCTTTCCTTTAAACAAACTTCACCTGTCTAAGACAGCCCTGACCAATCATGGCCATGTCCTACTTACTCTCACTCCCACCCCTGCGACCAAATCAGACCTGATGCGAGGAGAACGGAAGCAAATGTAAAAGAAGGGGCAATGAGGGCTGACAAATAAAAAAATAGATTGCAGTCTATAGGCATTTTTCATTCGTTGATGTTGAAAAAAACAACAAAATCAAAGTGTTTGTTTTTTCATTTCAACCTTTTACAAAATCATTCAGTATCATGTAACAATTATGTTTTGATAAAAATCCATCTTTTTGGTAATCAAGTGAAAGATACAGCATCAAGTTATACAACGTCAGTGACGCAATCTCAACATGCAGCACTGCAGGTAAGAAGAGAGGGGCAAAACAATAGCAGCAGACTATTTTTCTTTATTTATTTTACAATAAGTGCCTTTGCTCATTGTTCTACTTTTCATCTTCTTGCTTTAGCCGGCTCTCCCTCTGCCTGCAAGCTGTGGGTAAGGAGGTGCTACACAGTGCACTGTACAGTCTGAGCCTATTGGGAACATGCTGCTGACTCAGCCCAGGCCACTGCATTCATCTATCTGCACTGCAGTGCTGTTTCTGCCCCCCCTCCTCTCCCCACCCCACACACCACACACACACACTTCTCCTCCCCTCTCCTTCTCTCTTTCAGTGCACCACCTCACACATACACATACACACACATCAAGGAGGAGGGAAGTAAGGAAGAAACACACATGCATGCACACACACCGGCTTTTACAGCTGTTTCAGTGCTGTTGCACCATGACACGCCCAAAAGCATCAACTCAAAACATTAGTCCATTCAAGCACTAATGACTGCGTGATTTGGGAATCTCTGTCTTATGTTGCATTCTTATTTTTGACTGACTCACTGCCCTGTGTGGCTTTTAGCATTTTCCTTCCATTTTGGGACCTAGAAAAGCAGTTGAAGCGATTCCTGGGAAAGAAACAACAGCAAAATCTTCTTGTGAGAATCACACACACACACACACACACACTCACAAATTTGAAGAGTAAATTCAAACAACATCCATTGCCAGACATGTCTAAAAATATTCTGTGTGATAAAAACGACACCAGCCAGAGGTGTAACTGGAGGCTGCTTTATTGTTTGGAAATAGATTCGTGCTCAAATGAAGATATCTTTCATTGATTCTCTTTTTATTGTCCCATGTGGTTGTGCAACACACGTCCTCTCTCCGACTGCATCAGTGCTGAGAGATAATGACAGTCAAAAGTTTTTTTTATTAAATTTAAGTTAGCCTATTTTCAGGAACAAAAAGAAAAATTTATCTCTGTCATGCTACAAAAGAAATGGCCCCTTATAAGGATTGTTAAACCAACATTTGAAAATGAACAAAAGTGTTTGAACAAAAGGCAAGCTGTTCTCTTACCAGCCCAAAAGCCAGTAAGCAGAACACACACAGAGAGAGCACTTGTACTACATGACTCTACAAGATGTTAGTCCAGACAGTCTAATCTAGGTGGTGAGTTTTCAGTTTACAAGTTAATTTTGAACTCATTACATCATTTCTCTCGTGCTCCATTTTGATTCACTCCCTCAGGTTTTTGAGATCCTTGCTGCTGATTTTTATTGACAGACTAAATAGCAAGCTAAAAAGGCACGTGCCGTTAAGAGATATTGCACCATAAACAAACACACAGACATTTAAGATAACTAACCCTTAAATCATTAGTTATACCATATCGAAAGTGACAGCAAAATTAAACGTCAACTCTAAACTGCAGCAGTGTGTTAATGGGGAAACATGGAGGAGGGTTAGAGCTGAAACCAGCAAAGAATTATCGCACAAAGAGTGAGTTGTGGCTCTTACTGGGGCACACTGATTAGCCAGCAGTTGCCTGCAAAAGGCTGTGAGTGTGTGCATGTTAGTGTGTGTTTTTTTTCCCACAATCTATGTGTATACATTGTGTGTTCAGTATAGGAAACTAGGGGGCAAGACATCTTCACATGTACAAAAGGGTATGCTGGTAGTGCAATCCTCTCACCAAGGCAGGCTCCACAATTCTCAGCAAGCAGCCAGTACAACACCATGCATTGTACGCTGGTACCCAATATGCAGAAGTTTGCAGAATTTTGGTTTTTCTCTGAACGTACCACACAAAGAAAAAAACAGTACCGTGTACACTCTGTGGTTCTGGTTTCACTTCAATGCAAGGACTTGACTGAAGAGTATATATACTATATATATATATATATATATATATATGGAAGAATATATATATAATATATATGTTATAGCTCTGTGTATGTATTGACTTATACAGTTTAAGTACAATTTCTGCTTTTAGTATAGATTCTTTTTGCTTACTCCCCTCTTTTTTTGTGAAAAGTGACTTAAAAAAAAATCTACTTCATCTAACAAATGTGTCACAGCCTAACAAGTGTGACAAGGGGTGTCAGCTGGAAGCCATTCTATTTATGGTTATTTATATTTAGTGTTAGATTAATAGTTGTAGTTTTTTAAGTAATCCTGTATTTACAAAAAACTACACATGCTGTTAAAAGAAAATTATATATTACATTATTTAAAGTTCCTTAAAAAGTCCGTTCTTAGCTTTGTGCCATATAGAATATAGCCTGAACTGTGTTAATTTTTTATGTTTTTTATTTTGTTTTTAAAACCAAATGGAGGTGTGTCTACTTTTAGGGTTTCTTTCTGTCATACGCAACTATCTTTCCAACGTGATCCTGGAGAAAATGGACGGCAGTAGCTTTTATGCTTATCATTCAGAGTTTTATTTGGTTCAAGTTAACACCCACACTGATTTTGGAGATCTCATGCAGCAACTGGACCATAGAACTTTGCGAACGGATGAGGGAGTCACTCATAAACAGGAAGTGACATAACTGCACAACAGGAAGTGCAAAAGCAGTGGTGTGGTGCTTAGGCTCATAGTACCATAAGGATGCATCCAGTGCTCTGTTGGTTATTTGGTATCTGTTTGCAGAAGAGCAAGATGAAGAAACCTGGCAAACGAGAGGCTCAGAGCACTTGTTGAACACTGAAATCTCGGGCCCATCCAATGAACAGCTAGAGGGGTAAGTAAGCTGTTCAAACCAACACATCCCAATACATTTTCATGACATCTCCTCACAGTGTTTCCTGTATTTGTGATTTGGGTGAACATTATTAGTGAGTTTGTTGAAATTGAGACCAGACTACAGTCCATAATGACTTAACCACAAATGTAATCTGCCAATACAAGCAAGCAAAATGTTGCTGTTTCACTGAGATGCTTCTAGCCCTATAATTCTAAGCATTGTAAGCAGGAAGCACCACACTGGCTCCAGACCGGGCGGCTGCCAAAATGAGGCAGCAAGCCGAGATCATTGTCCATCAACGTAGCATAAAACAGAAAAGGTTAAAACATGATTTCATAAAACTCCCATCACATTCACTTGCATTTTGTTGGAGAGCTCATAATAGTACATCTATAATATCTCCTGAGAAAAAGGGATGAATTTTTCAAGCATTGCATACATTTCTAGGGTCTCTCTGTCAAGTAATGACAGCGAAAAAACTGGATGGGCAGGGCATACTTCACCCAATCCCACTTCATGGACAAAGGGCAACAAGGGATAGCAAGGCAGATCTCTTTGGCTTCTCCATACATAATGTTTCCATCGCCCATTCATACATTTTCTGTCTGTTTCTCATTAAAATAGGATAATACTAGCTCCAGAAAATTTATCCCAGCACACTGCTTATCCTCTCAACATCATCGTCGATGCAGCTTATAAAAGTGCATAAAGTAAGACTTGTTAACAATCAAAACATCAATACAACATCAGGGAATAAAATAAGAAAACAAAACACACATGTAAAGAAGCTACGCGGCATCACATGACATAAACTAAAGGACAACAAAAAGACTTTCAGCCCTTTCAGAAAGGTCTAACCACTTACAGAGAAACATCAGAAGTAGAAGGGAGTTTGCCAAACCTGTGAAATCCCCACACACCTCTTAGAGCCAACAGGAGGACTCTCAAATGCCCGCTCACACAAAAACTAAAGGCAGAATGGAACATTACATAGGTGCATACAAATTATAACTATAAGCATTAAGATTCAAGGTTTTGCACTGTTTAAAACATATCAAATTAACAAACATGTCAGTCTCATGAAACACACAGGCACCCGTTTCCACATCTTACACAGCCAAAATCTCCACGGCAGCAAAGAATTGTTTGGATTTAACCCACTGATGCACGACCTTGGTATTATTTACCCTCATATTGCATTCCTCTGTCTAAAGAGGGATCATTGAAACATATTATTACTTAAAATGTGTTGTGCAATGACATTCAAATTCAGAACCTTTGTGGATGATTAACCCCAATATCTCTTATCTTTTTTAAATATATTACTCTGAACTCTGAGCTTTCAAATTTTTGACAATGTCTCAATCTTACAGTCGAGCCACTGTTGTGGTCTGAGTATTAGTGTCTTGTGGACTATGATAATTCATGCAAGATTTCTGATCAAAACATGCCATCATGCAAGTCATTTCTATGCATTGAACAAGCACAATTATTTATGTATTTGTTTGGAAATCTTTCTGGGTAAATGTAAGCCCTTGGCCCGAGTTGACCCCATTATAAACAGACCCTTAACCAATTGGTGTGAAAGCCCATGTAAAAAAAAAAAGCATTTCGATGTGGGTATAACAAAGATAAAATGAGTAGAAGAGTTAAGTGACATGGGCAGAATGTAGAATATTGTTCCTTTTTTTGTCTGTTTGCATTTTGCTGCTCAAATGAACAATTTCTAGCTTTAATAAAACAGAAGTATTTCCAACGCTCTCTGTCATGTGTCTTTGACTCAATAGTCATCTTTCCGTTGGCTCGTACAGAGTGAGAGTGTCATTTGCTCCTCTTTACATATCAGTACTAAATGACACAGAGCGCCTCATTTGCTGCATGAGGAGCACAGTCCTTCAGCACATAGCAGCATCCTTGTTTTTCCCTTACAACACTTGTCTTCCACAGGAATCCTGTTTCTGCGTTCAGACGCTGAATTCCTTGTTCTCATTCTACCCCTTGGTGTAGAGTTACTGGTCCTAACAGTAGACCAGTGTTTAGTGAGCAATCTGCCTCTCAGCAGACACAGACCACGTCTGTTTTTCATTCCCTTTTGTTGAGATCAGTGGTCTGGACAAAACAAAGTCACACAGTATGCTGATTATGTTTGGTTTGACTGAAATTTAAGAGTCTTCAAGCTGTAACAGACCAAGCTGCTTTCCTCTGCGTCAATATAAGAATGAAGTCTGTAAACAAAAGTATTGAATTCTATATTCTGACTTGCAAATGAAATAATCTGTACATCTGTGTGGGTGAGTTTCCTCTCGCTTTGCTTGAAGTTACATTATTATATTTTTTATTGTTATTACTGTGATTAGTATTCCAACACTCTAACATTTAGATTCCCTGATGTCTTTTTGGTTTCTTCCTTTCTCTTTCCTTCCCCCTTTGCCCTCGTTGTTTTCATCCTGTTTCTCCTTGTCAGGTTTGGTTACACTGTCATAGGAGGGCAGGGAGGCAGTTGAGGGGCTGCCCTCCTTCTTTTCCTGGTCCTGATTGTTCCCGCCGTTTTCAACTTTGTTATTGGTTGGTTTGCGCTTACAGACAAAACCGCGCCTGGCCAGGTAAGCACGGTAGGCCCTTTGAATGATTTTGGCTGACACCTCCTCCTGCTTGCGCCTCAGAGTTGTGGTGATCGGCTCATAAGAGACCTTAGATGGATTCGCTGCCACAAAACGCTCCTCCATTTGTTGTCTCAACATGTCCAGCTCGCCACTATCACCCAACACTCGTTTAGTGAAGGCAAACAGGATATCCAGGCAGTGGATGCGGTCGCCACTCACCATAGGCATGTCCATGGCAATCAGCTCAATGGTGTTGGGCTTGGGGACTCGGAGTGGGTGTTCAAGTGCATCAGCAAAGTCAGAAAGCTTGGCATAGGTGATGAACTGGGAGGCATCGGGGTCAAACTTCTCCCAGATCTCATAAAAGGTCTCAAAGTCGTCCTCACTGAGTGGGTCAGCACTCTCCTCTGTGGCCACACTGAAGTTTTCCAGGATGATGGCAATGTACATGTTGACCACAATGAGGAAAGAAATGATGATGTACATGACAAAGAAGAAGATGCCCACAGACGGGTTGCCGCAGTCCCCTGTGGCAGGGGTGCCAGCGTTCTCCAGTAAGGGGTCACAGTCTGGAGGATAATTTAGGATGGGCAGCAGCAGGCCATCCCAGCCAGCTGAAGTGGTGATCATAAACAGGATGATCATGCTGTTGCCAAAGGTTTCAAAGTTATACATGTCATCAATTCCAGCCCCGTGCTTTACGTAGCCAAAGTTGGACATACCAAAGATCGAGAAAATGAACATAACCAGGAAAAGTAGTAAGCCAATGTTGAACAAGGCAGGAAGTGACATCATCAGGGCAAACAGCAGAGTTCTGATCCCTTTGGCCCCCTTGATAAGACGTAGGATCCTGCCAATTCGAGCCAGACGGATAACCCTGAAGAGCGTCGGGGACACAAAGTACTTCTCGATCAGGTCAGCCAGAAACATTCCTGAAGGTTAAAGGAAACAGAAGAGACACAACAGATTTCTGCTGTAAATATGCAGCATGTGCTGATCACTTATTCAATTACTTAATGTGTCAGGAAATCAGGAATGTTGAGGAGCAGGTTTCCAGGGGAATCCAAAATTCAACTCAAAACTCAACAACCATAATTTTTTCTGAAGTCTGTCCAAAAACTACAGTAGGTTCACAGCTTTACACATAATTTCTTGACCTCTTCTGTAATTAATACCTATTCTCTTTGATTTTATGTTTTTTATTTCAAAGCTCTGGTGAGAGATTTTATGCGACAACTGAAACTAACACTGTTGCTTCTGACCCACAAAGTCAAAGGGATCATTGGTACCAATAATTGATATTTCAATATGTAATTACTTGTACTGCTTTTTAATGTCATGGAAGGCGAGGTGTTAGGTGAGGCAATTTAAAGCACACCTTCCAAACATCTAACAACGGCTACACGTCGTGGTAAATGAGTGGACTGAAAAGGGTAGGATGTTAGGAATGTTGGAGCACATTATGGAAACATGTATGTGAAATGATCAGCAAAAAGGAAATAGAGCTGCTTTGTACACAGGTGGCATTTAAATCTACAACTCAATATTTCTCACTGGAGCTTAAATTTTCTTTAATTTTTATCCCCCCCCCCAAATAGCCACCAGAAAATTTTAGTCAAGATTTGTGTGTTGTGAGTTTCTTTTATTCCTTGCGAATTTTCTACTATAAGGTTTAAATGCTACAAAGCTGAAAGTTATAGCCATCATCTATGGTGAAATGAAAATTGCGAAATCTTTGACAAGGGGAAAAATAAATTGCATTCCTTCAGGTCACTTTAGAAAAGTGATTTCCCGACCCTTTGCAAACTTTGATAAACTTATGACAAATTTTCCAGCTACTGTAGCTGAACTGTGTGAATATTTGGCTTTGAATACTTGCCCACAATTGACAGGATGACAACAACCACATCAAAGATGTTCCATCCATTGGTGAAGTAGTAGTGACGCAGTGCAAAGAGCTTCAACAAAAACTCTCCAGTGAAGACCACGATAAAGACAAAGTTAACCCAGTAGAGAACTTCCTCCGTCTCCTTTGACTGATCATCTGTCTCCACCATCATGGTGACCATGTTGAGGCAAATTAGAATCATGATGGAGATGTCAAACACTTGCTGCGTCACAAAGTCAAACACCATGCCTTGGATCTTGTTCTGAGGAGAGACAGGAGGTACTTGGAGTCATCATCAAAACACTCAGCAACACACAAACTCAATGATGAAGATAAAATGTTAAACAACATTAACCTGAGGCCTGGGAATTGGTTTTTGTGGCTTTTTTGAACCTAGTTTCTTCATGGCGTTGTAGTATTTCTTCTGCTCTTCTGTCATGAAGATATCCTGACCTCCAAAGTGCAGGGACAAAAAATAAGTTGGTTACAATCTGCAAAATAAAGCCCTTTAATTCCATTACCACTCCTGAAATATGATAAATGGTATTAACAGTTTTGCAAACTACATCTGAATGGTATATATGTATCTACACGGCTAGGATCACTGGAAACTTACGAGATATTGTTTTAAAACAAATGAGCAAGTATCACCTCTTGTGTCCGGCCTGATTGCTAGGCTAACCAACCCATTTAGTAATTATTTAAAAAAACAGACCTCACCGTGACCCTCATAATCTACTAGATATGTAATTGATGTTTTTTTTCTTTTTTTCGCCAACCAAAATAATCCATTATGAAGTATTCCTTGAGATATGAAAGTAAGGAAAATCAATCTTATCTTTTTCTTTTGTTGGTTGAAGTTATCAATGATGACACCAATGAAGAGGTTTAAGGTGAAGAAGGAGCCAAAGATGATGAAAATTACGAAGTAGATGTACATATATAAGTTGTCCTCATAGACAGGCTGATCCTCAACCTGAAAAACATGGTGTTAAGTCAATATTCTAACAAAGACTGGACTTCTGAATTAGGCTGTTTAACCAACTGCTGAAGCTTACCTTTCTTGAGTCTATTGCTGCATACATGATGTCCATCCAGCCTTTGAATGTTGCCTATGCAGGCAGAGACACTGTGTTAAAAGTAGGTTACATACTTGAATTCATGGGAAAAAAATCAACTGACACCTATTATTTCTCACCACTTGTAGAAGGGCCAAGTATCCAGCACCCACATTGTCAAAATTGATCTTCACATTTTTCCATCTGACTTCAGAGTAGTTTGCATTTATAAGTAAAAAACACTCAGTTTTGTTGTTGACATCGTCTTTTTCGAAGTACTCCTCAGCCGTCTCATTGAAACAGTAGTAATACTTCCCGGCGAACAGATTGACACCCATGATGCTAAAGATGAGCCAGAAAATGAGACACACCAGGAGCACATTCATGATGGAGGGGATTGCACCCACCAAGGCGTTCACCACAACCTGTGGAGAACAGCGAGCAAAACAGAACCTCTGTGAATTAGCATGCATACACCTGCAGCATGATGATGTTCAATATCAAGAAAATCAACACACACACACACACAGATAGAAACGCACACTCTCCCCCTCCATTATAGCTCCAGATGAATTTACTGATTTTTTGGGCAGAAGACGATTATTATAACTAAAACCTAAAGGGTGTGACAATATTTTCAGCTCATGGTAAAACAAGATAATCAGGTAAGAATTTGTAGCCCAATAGAACAAATTTATTCAGTACTGAAATACAAATAAATGACTGAAAGTCACTGTATCTCTAAGAATATCTCCAAATAAGTCATCCCTTGAACATGTTTGAATCAGTTTTAATTAAGACAAGCCTTGAAGGTAAAGACCATTTATGAAGTTGTTTTGGAGAAAAATGTCTTTGCTTTGTTAATCATAATTTGTGTTTGAAGTATCTCAGTTTAAAATTCTTGAGGAGTTAAATCAAATCTTTCAGGCTTTATTAGCATTAAAAGTTGTAATTTCTGGCAAATTTAAGTTCATATATTTGACTAGATTGCCTCCAATTGAATCCATTCATAGATAATGATACTCACACAATTCAAGCGTTACATCAGTGTTGACCTGTTTGTGTGGTAATGTTTGCCACAGTATATTGTTGCACCCCATAACCGTTTTCACCTTGGTATTCAAATTTGTATTCAGCAGAAATATAAATTTTGATAAAGCCAAGTACTGCTGCCACACTGGAGCAGGTTAGGGATAATGGAGGACAGAAAGTTGTAAGCTAAGAGGAGAAACTTTAAGAGTGTGCTTTGCTCAACACGTAGGTGCCATGGCAAAAATAAATAAGTAAATAAACAAGCCAAATAAACTAAAACAACAGACTGCGCATATCAGGCACGCAAGGTTATTTCTGTCTGTTATCCGCCCAATAGTCGAAAGGCAAAGCATCAGTATGATATGCTAACATTACGACTGCAAAATGGTACTCGTGAAAATCATGGTTATGACATTTACTGAGGAGTAATGGGTGAGGATGGCGAGGGGGAAAGGGGGGTATGCAACCAGAAGTTTGTTGTTCTTCCAGTGTGACAATGCCAAAGCCAAACTGTGATAGGATCAGGACACTAAAGGCAGAGCAACAGTCAGAGGATGCTGAACTCAGACACTGACAGGATTCGTTTTTCTACCCAGCAACAACGAGAGGCCGATCAAAACCCATCACACATCCAGATAATGATCACAGAACCAAATGAAGACAATAGTTTTTTCTCAGGCTAAATTTAGTTGGCCACTGGGCCCAAATGGGATCAAAATGAAGTGCCACACACATTGTAAATACAGATATTAACACTGTTTAGTATACATTCAATTGATCACATAGCTTACAGGAAGCATAAATGTTTATCACTTTGTTGGTTTTTCACAAAGTGTGACTTTGCTCACACCATCTGTAGTCTCCATTAACTCTCTTCTGTGATTAAGCATAAACACTTTTGTGTGATGGCTCATTCAAACCTCTAGTTGTTCTCTCAGTCAATATAAATGCTCAGAACCAGATTTTTTATTTGAACACGTTGCATCATTTTAATTAAATCCCTGTTGTAAGTGTGGTATTTCAAGCATTAAGTAGATTTTGAGTGATTTTCCATGTCTTAAATTACTGCAAATTTTTCCATCATAGCACTCAATCTATAAAATATGAAATGAAAAAATATGATAAATCAAATCAGATGTATTGTGACCATCTGAGGTGATCTGCACCCATGCAAAAAGCTTCTCACTCATAAAAGCTTTCGTTTACTTTGGTCTCATAGGGGTATTTTTATATTTGCTGTGTTACCATCTCTAGCATGCGTTGCTGCTTTTCTCTAATTTGCATGCAGACGGACCAGCTGTCTGGTATCTTTGGTCTTACCCTCATCCCTTCAAAACGTGACAGGGCCCTGAGGGGTCTCAAGGCCCTCAGTGTCCTGAGTGATTTAATCGGACCTAGATCGGAGTAGCCCAATGCATTAGCTACAAGGCTGACTATAGACACCTACACAGATAGGGACAGAAGGAGAGGAAAGAGACAGAGGCAAAGGAAGAGAGGACCCACATAGTTAGAGGGGATGTAAAGAGAAAGGTGGGTCCTGTACTTGCTAAAGGGTTATAGACAGATAGTACAAGAAGACTTGTATAAGTATTGTAAGTTGATTTCGATAACATATGGTTAAACAGGGGTGATTACATAAGTTAAAAAGTGCATATGACACAAGCTTTCTTTGTCTTTTTTGTGTTTGTTTGCTTCTGTTTGTGTTTGGTTTAGTTTGGCAAGCCAGTCTGGCGTGAAAACCAGCTTAACAGCACAGTGAGCACACCTGGAAAGAAACTTGTGGTTGACACAGTGAGAGGGAGAGAAGATAAAGAGTCAAACAAAGGGAAAAAATTAGAGGAGAGATGTATTCACAAACACTAAATCAATGTGACACAATAATATACACACAGTACACAGTACAAAACAGTACAGTTTCCACACCAGAGAGCATCGCACTTATAGAGGGGAGAGAAAAACGCAGAAGGTTGAGGACAACTTTCAGGGTTAGAAGAGAGGGGATAACCTGTGAAAGTAGGAGTCCCAACACAGCACATAAACCTTACCCTGCACCCTCACACATCGACCCCTCAGGCCCTGTTGACTGCTGCACAATGTCTCTCTTATCTTAAAGAGAGACAATAAGAGGAACCTGCTGTGAGAGAGAGGACAGGTCCATGTTAGGCCAACATTTTGCATTTAAAAGTCAAAACATAAACCGATTTATTCATATTTTTTTGTAAGTTCTTGGAGAACCTGCCAGGGGATTGAGAAGCTCTTATCACCTGGACACTTGGATTCACCTAGATCCATAAATGGTTGGTTCAATGGCTAGGTAGTCTGGGACTATTGGAGGCAATGGTATGGAAACTATGGTATGGAAAGTAGGAGGGGAAGGTCCTTGATGAGCTCTCATATTTTTCTGCTAGTGCTCAGGTGTCTTGGGCTTTAGAGTGATTGGGAATTTATTGTCACCAAGCTCTGCTGCTCCATCTTCCCTCCAAATATGGTTTCTACCTGTGCTGTAAAGTCAAGAAATGTTAAGATACTCAAGGGGGTTACATGTTCATTCTTATTTGTTGAAGAAGGGGTATTAGGCTCATTTCTCAGGCTTTACAGTGTTTCTGAAGGCTCCATAGAAGCTTTACATTCTTTGATTATCCTTTCAGCCTTAATTATCCTTTGTTCATTTCTTGTAAACAAACAGTTTAAAAATAGTTGTTTGTTCTCAATTTAACAAAAATACATCATCCAATTTGTTAAAACAGCAGCAATAGTTGGATATATCTGACCTGAACTCAGTAAAGGCTGGGTTCTCGGTTGTTTGGAAAAGGCCACAAGAAGTGCTCTTGTCCTCATCTAATAAAACCAACCCAATTTCTAAACAGTGACTATGACTGGTCAGGTTTGTCTGATACAGGTGGGAGAACACTTGAGAATAATCAGAAGCTGTCTGATGGGTCTTGCGACACCAGGCTTCATGAAATGACTACTCCAACATATGTTTACCTCACTGTTTGAAACTGACCACAGAAAGAGCAGACATCCAACATTTTACCAAAATACTTGTTTTTAAAATATGTTAATGCATAATACCACCTCTTTAAATCTATTTTAGCCTATCCTGGGTTAGCAAAAGAGAGCTGGAACCTAAATGAATTGTAAATACTGAATTGTGAATTCATATTAAATTGAACCTGGGGAGTGCTTGCTTCTGCTGAAAAATTAGCAACGACTATCTCTTGATTTTTCAAAAAGTGGACTCAGCTGTTGCTGGAAATTTGCCCATCAGGTTGCTATCAAAACCTTTGAGGATTTTAAAATTTTAGAAAATACATTAACAATTTATCCCTCTTTTAAGTCAAGTTAACTTTGCAACCCTGCAGCTTCTAGGTAGAATTCTTCATTTCTGTTTTTTTCTTGTAAGGGAAAATCTGTGTTAAGCGGATTGCAGCAACTCCCTTTGGCTGAAGGATTTGGGCAAATTGTTAAATGTGTTTGTTTTGAAAGCGAGAGTAGCTTGGAACTTCTTTTTAACACTTCTTTTCTTTGTTCAAGACAACTTTTTACCAGATACAAAGCAACAAGGTAATTAATTTATCAACAGTTACAAAGTGCTGTTTTCTGAAACGTGAGAACAAGCAAACTTTGTGTAGTTAAGCATCTGGCTACATTTAGCCTTACTCACAACCCAGAGCTCTGAGATCTATCGCTACCGTGTAATGTTGGTGAATCCTGGTTATGTCCTACCAGTGCTCATCTACCAAGCAGAGTAAACGTAACGTCGCTCTTCATTTCATTGTTAGACTCTTAGGTTTGAACAAACCATAACTGCTGCATTTGGGCTAGAATGAACATTGCCACCAACAGCTTAGCCCCTGTTCTAGCCTCTAGCCTTCTATCACTCTCCTGTATAGCTTTCCTCTGCTTTTCTGTCAGACAGTCCGGTTCTGGAGTCCACCATTACCACAATTCATTTTCAGCAGAGAAAAATTCTTCTCACTGCTCAACTTCGTCCGTGGCATGATGTTGTCATAGAGACTTCAGCGTGATGGGAATCAGATCGGTACTGTTTGGTATGGGTCAGATCAGTAAAGCCTGATCCTGTGCGAGTTTCCACAGCCAACTGTACCCTGCTTGATGGGCCGGATGTCCAGAACCGCGTCAGCTACGTAACACGTGACGTCACTGCAGCGCTCTGAGCGCTACACAGTGTACCCCGCGAATAAATACAACAAAAAAGAAATTTGTGGCATTGTAAACAAGGAAAGAGATGGAGGGCATTCAGCAACTCTTCTACTTTGTGATCAGCATGTGGCTCTTTATTCCATAACTCAATGAAGCTTTGTTTCAGGAAAGGCTGTGTGCGGGGTTGTGTGTCGTTCTCTGTCGTTCTTTATTACCGCTGCCGCGCAGGAAGTTACCAATCTTTTAACCAATCAACTACCGCAGTGATTATAGCCCCACCCCTGGGGCCGGTTTGGAGCAGCTTGGCACCCCAACGGAAGGGTACTGAAAAGTGGAGCGCTACGGGTCGCTTATAAGGGGACCCGTCCCGCTTTTAGTCTATGGAAACGCTACAAAATGCGTGCCGTACTGAGACAAACCGAACCGATCCGCTTGGTGGAAACGGGGCTAATAAATCCAGTCTAGTCCTGATCTAGGAGCTAGGAATTAGCATTCAGAAATAACCTATTTGAGTGCTGATAATCTCATTTTAAATTGTGTATTATGATCTGACATATATCCAGATATGAGACTTCTTAAAGATCACCTGGAAAGCCCTCACAGTCCCTTTCATATTGTTACTTTTCCATTGCATGTTTTACAATAGTGCTGTTTTTCCTGTCACTTTGTTTGTTAAACAAAAATAAAAGAAATAAAATAGAATAGTAGGCATCCCACAACACCTCACATCTGGTTAGTGGCATAAACTGAAAGATAAGTAGAGGAAAAAACACAGGTACATAATATAAAGCACATTAGTGAACAATATTTGTATAGGTTCACAGTTAGATTGGCACCACCAGCTGAGGACAGTGGATCGTTGGTGGTTGAGGGTTAAAGGACGACCTACAAATCCACACCTGACTCAACACAACACAACACAAAACAAATTGCCAAATACATTCAAGACATTAAAGACAGCAAGATTTACTATTGGTTCAGAGATTTATTCTGGTATTCAGGGAAAATGTCTGAATTAGGAGCAAAGGTCAGAGGCTGGATATTTAGTTATGTCAAGGGCTTGGTACATGGTACCAGTTCTTTGAAAAATCCCAATATTTGTATCCTAAATTTGTCTATATATACAGCTGGACACTATTACATTGACTTTGAAGACAACACATCCAAATAGCAGACATGCAAAGGTAGATGATGCTTTAAATTCAATGTTGTCACATTTTCCCTCATTCAGACTTTTCCCTCAGAATTCTGGGATAAATCTCTCTACTTTTTAAACAGACACAACCCCTACAGCATGAAGAGGCACACTGAGGTAATGCTTTTCATTTTGTGAAAAGTCTTACAACTTTCTGAAAAGCAGTCAGTTCTTTACAGTGACAGCCCTATTACGGCCATTAGTTCAGCCATTGTGCTGTCATAGAGAGTCCCCTCCTGAACAGATACAACCCGTGACTTGCTGCAACATTATCTGTTTTTGTATTATGGCCCATTTCAACTTCCTGTTTTCACAGGAAGCACATCACATTACAAGTACAGTCAGACTGAGCACAGTAAGCCTTTTAGACACTACAATGAGCAGCTTATGAAAGACCACTCATGAGTCAATTTGCTAAGCTTTCTATGTTCAGTCTATGCTTCAAGGAAGAAAGAGCCCAATCCTGTTGGGTCTTTGTGCAAACCATATTGTGTGTGATTTCTCTCATTCAGACCTGTAAATATCATTCCAGGGATAAACATATCATGCATGATTAACAGTTAAAAAAACTATATGTGTCATAATAATCATTAAGGAGATAAATACTGAATGACTCAGCAATCCAGTAGCTTTTTAAAAATATCAGGGTTTACATATATATATTTAAAGTGTGAGCACTTAATATATAAATATGACACATATGCAATATTTCAAGGAAACATAGATCTTTCCAATTCACTAGTGAACTATACTAATGTTGTGATTCATATACCTACTCTCAAAAAGACCACAATTAAAAAAGTTTAAGTTTAAGGATTTGACTAACAGAAAAAGTGGTCAAAATATTGTAGACGCAGCTTTCTTATCACACAGAAACTAAAAAGTAATGTCTCTTTAGCTGTAAACCAGTCATAATTTGCTTGGATAGAGCAGATCATATTTTCAAATAAATACTAAAAACTGAATGAAACAGAGAAAGGTGACTCTGTTGTAGTCACTACATAAAATCTTCATCTTTGACAAATTGTGTGCTACGCTGTGAGGACCTAACAAGTTCTTTCAGGTTGTCTTCAATCTTTTGAAGAATGTGTTACCACATTGTTCATTTAGGATGAAAACACTGTTATTTTTCACTGGATTGTTTTCACTTTATCAATAAAAAGAAGACATTTTCAGTACTACAGACCAGTTTGGTTGTCTCATGAACCTGTTTGCTACATCGGTACATGAAAAATTGATAAAAAAATATACTTACATCCACAATGAAGAAGTCCAACCAACACCAGGCATTAGTGAAGTACTTGACAAAGCCGTAGGCCACCCATTTCAGCAACATCTCCAGGATAAAGATGTAAGTGAAGACCCGATCAGCATACTCCAGAATGATGCGAACTGTCTTCCTCTGTTCAATGTACACATCCTCAAAGGCCTAAAAAGAAACAGGAGATATCAGAAGGAAAAGCACTGTCTCTACCAGCAATACAAGTTAAAACAGTGCATCTGAAAAGTATTCACAACACTTGATTGTTCACACTTTTTGCTGTTACAGCCCCAAAATAATATAAATTTACTTTTCCCCACAAAATTCTACACACATCTCAGGGTGAAAATAAAAAAATGTTTGAAACTTTTGCACAATTTATTAAATTAAAAACCAAGAAATCACATGTTCAAACAACATAGACATACAAGTTGTTGGAGAACCCTTTGGACATAATGAAATTGACATTTTTCAATTATTAGCAACCTCACCTTTTTTCTAAATCTCTGGCAGTTTACCACTTACCTTTGTACCATTTCAAGCTATTCACTGGACTTGAAAACTAGAACAATTGGGGTGTTCCAAAACTTTTGCCTGGGAGTGTAGATGTGTTCAACTTTTCTGACAGCAAGATCTTTTTACAAAATGTTATCCTCAATTTTGCTCTTTTTCTAGATGCTACATCCATTCGTCACCACATAAGTGTTTTTATTTAGTATTGGGCCTCCCTCTCCACATAGCTGCAAACCTAAGCTTGATTCTATCGGTTGAAAGGTTGGTGCATTACAGCACTTTGCTATCCATTAGCAACAATCACATCAAGAGCTGTTGCAGGAGAAAGCAAGTCAAGAACCTCTGTCACTTTTTATGCACTTCCTGACAAGAATACCATTTTCTGAATTAAAATTTTATTAGGACAAGGGCCCGAGACCCCACTGAAACCCCAGTGACAGGGCCAAACCAGCCAAAACAGCCAACGGGGGAGCTAACATGCCCCAAATGTGCATGACCGTGAATAGGAACCACAACCAAAATAGGAGTAATTTTCTTATTCAGTCATCTTTTACATCAATTATTGAGTCGGTTCATCACAGTTAATCATACCAATCGTATGTTTAATTTTTGGTCTCACCAGGGCTCCACTGCTGAGCAGGATCATGAAGATGATGAGGGTTTCAAACCAGTTGTGTTCTACAATCAGGTAGCAGGTTTTTCTTAAGAACCACCAGTGTTTCCCCCATCCATGAGTTATGGGGACATCGCAGCACTTGTATTTGGCCACACACTCTGCATGGGAATAAAAACAATTACTCTTGTACACCAAAGAGACACATGTACAATACAAAAAAAGCAACAATAAGATATTGATGTACTACGTCCAGTTTTCATTAATGACCCGTTTGTTTCGTGGTACAGTATATGTGAGACTTAGTTATTAATCACCACCTACCATCTGTCCAGCAGGCATCAGGGTCAACGTACTCCTCCACTACCTCCACCACGGCGACTTCCTCCACATCAGGTTTAATGTCTATTGTGCTGCCCTCAGATGAGCTGGTGTCATCCAACTAGGACAAACAGGACACCAGAGAGATCAGCTCAACCTGTGACTTTCTCTCTGAACTTTACAGACTCAGGAGTGAGAAGCTGGGAGCAGGTAGATAAAGTATAGCACCAGCTCAGCCACCACATCAATTCCCCTTGAGATTTATATGCATGACATGATTTATTGCTGGAGGTAAACATTTTGTTTCCATGAAGAGTGACTGGATCATTCTCTACCACCTCCTAGTTTGCACCATGATTAGAAATTGACTGGGAAGTCATTACATTTGCTCAGCAATTAATCACAGTTACTGTAATGCTTTCATACATAGAGATTATTTCATGGTAAGATTGTTTGAAAATAAGCAAATGAAAGAGTATGATAAAGAAATAAAAACTATATCTGTAGCTGCAAAACATGTTTAAAATTGATGACAAGTAGGTGTTCAAGGCTCATTACTGTTTCATGTTATTGTTTTTATCAGCCCCAATGATTTCATTTTATTATCCCACATGTTTTAGCTAATATTGTCAGTGTAAAGTGTAAAACTTTCATGTTCACTTTAATCAAGGAAATTAAAAGGAGCTTGGAAAACTTTCCAGAAAAGTTAGGTTTTTTTTCCTGGATAAATGCTCCATTTCCCATGAACACTTACAACCACTGTTGTGAGGTCATGGGGACATAACTCTTAACAAGGTGTGTATTCGTTTTGAGGCAAATGAAAGGAGAGCAGGTCTTCTGAGTGACATCACTTTTCTTCACTCAAGACACCTTTTTATCAGGTACGAAGCAACAAGGTATTATTCATACTTAAGTAGCACTCTTGTTTGAAACGTGACAAGAAGCACACTTTGTAAACATGGTTTGTATCCTAGCATAGTAGCCAACTAGATGTAGTTAGCTGCCCGTTGGTCCAAGACATGTCTGTAACTTGTAATGTTAGTGAATTCTGGTTACGTCCTACCAGATTTCATCCTCCAACCACAACTTCACCAAGCAGAGCAAATATAATCTCACTCCTTATTTCATTGAGACTTTCAAGTTTTCACAAACCGTTGCAGTATAACTGCTAATGTTTGAATGAACTTTATAACAAACAGCTTAGCTCGTGTTTAAGCCTTTAGCCTGTGCTCTATCACTCTCCTGTTCAGCTTTCTTCAGCTTTTATGTCCTTTTTCATTTTGACAGTCAAGCTCCAATGTCCATCCAAGGAACTGTTTTTAGCAGAAAAACAAAGCTCTCTCTTCTCTGCTAAACTTAGTCAGCCAGTGTGGTGTTGTCATGAGAACTAGTGCCATAAATCAATCCTGTCTGACTTGACCAGGAAACTGGGAAATAGCATTTTGAGATAACCTACTTTGGGGCTGAAGTTGTGGATTAAGATCAATCAATCAATCTTTATTTATATAGCACCAAATCAAAGTATACGTTATTGCAAGACACTTTCCAAAATATGAACAGGTCAGAGCTGATCAGGGATATATTTAGAAGTGAGACTTTTTCAAGATCATTGAGAAAGTCCATACAGTCCCTTCAAAGAAACACCTCTCTTTTTTCTAGTCTTGTGTTAGTATTATTACCTTTACGATAAGATTTAAGTCACAAAGGTGTAAATAAAAACAGCAGCCATTTCTATATACAAGCACATCATTTCTTTGTTTCAAGTTCCTTGGTTCCACATGTGCTACAAAACAAGGAAAAAAATTTTTTAAAATGAGTGTATCGGTGAAGCTGACCTATAGCAATAAATCATGTCATACCTGAACAATGGGTCAAGGTGAGGCAGGGCAAACTAGCTAAATACCAGCAGAAGAGCAGCCTTACTGCCATTAACACTACACACACACACACACACACACACACACACACACACACACACACACACACACACACACACACACAGAAACACCCAGCCAATTCAATTCACTCCGGAATGATACTGCATTTTACAATCTTAAATCGTCAGCAAAGGCTGCATTCACATTCTTCTCTGCTCCCTCTCTCNGCAACAATAAGATATTGATGTACTACGTCCAGTTTTCATTAATGACCCGTTTGTTTCGTGGTACAGTATATGTGAGACTTAGTTATTAATCACCACCTACCATCTGTCCAGCAGGCATCAGGGTCAACGTACTCCTCCACTACCTCCACCACGGCGACTTCCTCCACATCAGGTTTAATGTCTATTGTGCTGCCCTCAGATG